>OZ014502.1:17852176-19052176 GCA_963966045.1 Xestobium rufovillosum | reverse complement strand
ACAACTCTTAACAATTTGGGACGCCAACGGCATGTCCGGAGCCGGCGGTTATGTTTGAATTTTTTTTTAGTTTATATTTGCGCCAAAAGATGGCGGGTTGACAATAATATTAGGGAAAAGTATCCGAGAACTGGTGGAAAATTTTACGGCCGGTTTCTATTGTATATTTTTTTATTAATGAGTTGTTTCTACGAAATGTCCGAGAACCGGAGATGTCCGGCTAACAGGCACATCCACCCTAGTAATGTCTTATTTAACGTCCACTGTGGCAGTTATTTGTATTTAGCAGGAGAGCACGAAAGATGTTTCTATGTAACTTCACGTAAGCATTCTTTGTTATCTTTCTGTATAGTGTCACAAAATACACATTAAAAGAAGTCTCAAGAACACCCCCACATACCTCTCTTAAATCCCTCTTTGGAAAGTTATAGTAATGTCTTATTTAACGTCCACTGTGGCAGTTATTTGTATGTTTTTATGCAACTTCACATAAACATTCTTTGTTATCTTTCTATATAATTTAGGGGTATACGTATAGTTCTTAATAATGCACAGGCTTTATTGTTTCACACTCAATTTATTTTAAGAAAAAACAAAAAATATGGCGTTACAAACAAACAGAATACGTTAAATGCAAAAAGGCCATAAAGATATGTTAAAATGAAAATACCGTCAAAATAATAAAACGAGTTAACAAAGTTAACAAAACCATAAAAACAAAGCACAGACAACATAATATAACCAACGACATGGAAAATAATAATAAATAAAATAAACAGAGAAAAGTCACATTAAAATGGTAAGCATGTCCATATAAAATAAAAAATTACTTAATGGGGAAGTCACTCCCTTTTAAATGCAATAAGTCTCTATCTTAGTCCGAACTTGAATTTACTTGCAACACACTAGCTCTGCTTTTAGGTTCACTTTCACTATCACTGGTTATGGGTTATAGGTTATAGGAAGAGGAAACACCTTAACGACAGCTCGCTTATTAAGTCCCTTTACAAGTTTTTACACTAACCGCCATCTTCACCAGGATACACCTCCGTGATTCGTCCCAATGGCCAACTTAATGGAGGGCTACCGTCATGCTTTAAAAATACCATTGTTCCAATATTGATGGTTGGAGTTGAACGCAACCACTTTTTTTCGCTGTTGTATTTCATGCAAGTATTCATTCTGCCATCTTGTCCAAAAATGCGGCATTATTTGTTGAACTAGTTGGAAATCCTTCAGTCGATTCTGTGGTAAATTTTAAGAAATCTTGTTCTGGCAGAGCGGTTAATTTACAGCTCATGAGATGGAGTTATTGGTTCAAGATCATCGGGATCAGGGGACATTTGGGTTAACGGTCTAGAATTTAAAATTGATTCTACCTGTATTAATAAAGTATATAACTGCGCAAACGTCAAATGTGCATCACCTGCTACCCGTTTTAAATGAAACGTTACTCTATTTACTCCAGCTTCCTAAAGGCCGCCAAAATGAGCAGAATTTCCTGGTAGGTATGAAACACCACGAAATTGCTTCCAGTGCCAGTTGGTCATGTATTACGCTCTCGGACAATTTAATTTGCTCAATAATTTGTTTCAGCTCTTTGTTTGCTCCGACAAAATTGGTCCCATTGTCCGACTAGATTTTTGTCGGTTTTCCGCGGCGAGCAACAAACCTTTTTAATGATGCCAAAAAGGCTTCTGTATCTAATCTGGATACGAGCTCCAAATGTATTGCCTTTGTAGCAAAGCAAACAAATACCTACAGCAGAGAATTGGGAACTAGCACAGGAAGCCATTTGGTTTATATTTCTAGGCGCATGTATCTCAAATATTGCCTTTTGGCTTCGGTCATTACTGCAAAATATGACGTCTCTAAATCTATAGCATATTCGTATAGTCGTCTTCCGTTGAAATGGACAAACTACAATAGGTATATTATTTTGAATATCTTGTAATTCATCAATAATGGACGTTGCGCGATCTATTCTGATTTCCAATTGTTTAATCTCAGACAAAGATGTTTCTTTTTCTTTTAGAATCTTGAAATCGGTCAAGTATTAAAATAAAACGTTATATTGGTAGTAGGCACTCAGAGTAGGTAAATTTCTATTTCATCATTAATTTTACGTTTCAAATGGCCTCTTTTTCTGTTTAAAGTAGTTAACTGTGAATTTTCGTCCGCCATTTTCGGAATTAAAAGAGCAATCGGGTTTGGCACATATATTACAAAAATAGAATGGTTTAGAGCAAGTAAGAAGTAAGTACACGAAAAAGGGAAATGTAGTGTAGGTAGGTATAAGGGTGTAAGAATTTTACTCACTCTACAATTTGCCGTATATTTCGTTGTCCTCCTTCTTACTTTACTTGTTGGTTGTTGCCCAGTTGGTCACGCTTACTGATGACTGCTGCACTGGTCGACTGTGTGGGATCACTACCTGCTTCCTAACCAGTATCTTCTTGCAGAAATTGTCTTTTAAAACGTTGCACTAATATTTGATACATATTTATATATTGATAAATACTTATTCCGCAGGACTCGTTTAATCGCGCCGAAGGACCAATGTTAATTTGGCGACTATAGTTCTTAATAATACACAGGCTTGTTTCACACTGAATTTATTTTAAGAAAAAACAAAAATAACACCCTCGCTCTCTGAAATCTGTATCAGAATCCCTGACTCACCTAACTGAAACCTCCCTCGCCCCTGAGACCCTGGACCAATGTTTGTCTATGCTGGACGGCCTACAGAGGGGTAGGTATACTTTCAATACCGGTATATGTGCAAAATAATAAGTAGCAATAGTAACAAGTGCCTAATAGTATTAAGTAAAAGGAATGCGATTAAATCTGACAGAGAGCACATCGAAATTTTAACGATGTGCTCTGTCTCATTCATGGATAGAGGATCCTCTATCCTCTATCCTCTATCCATGCTTTAAACCGAGTCAATTGTCGTTACAAGTTGAACAAAATGTGGATGTTCACCGGTCGACGTTGCATGTACGTCCCGGCGATGTTTAAGCTGGGAAGTTTCTACTCAGAGGTTTTGTAGACATCCCTTGAAGAATATTCACAATAGTATATCTTATAAATGTTACTTTAAACCGAATCAGTTGTCGTTACAAGTTGAACAAAATGTGGATGTTCATCGGCCGATGTTGCATGTACATCCCGGCGACGTTTAAGCTGGGAAGTTTCTGCTCAGAGGTTTTGTAGACATCCCTGCGACTTACAGAACTGAAAATCACAATTTTGAACTAAAAAGGAAGTCACAAAACCTCTTATGGATGTCCGTGTTCACTGGGGCATGTACGTTCATTCCACTTGTGATTGTATGAAAGTTTATGTGCAGTTGATATGTGTTCCTTAAAGAAAAAAGCACTTGCTCTCATTTTACTTGAAGAGGACGAAACTTTTCAAAGGAAGAGGAAGAGATATTGGTCGAAAGCTTGGTATCTTAGAAGAAATCAAACTAATCATCTTCATCTATTGGAAGAGATAAACCAGACGAACATTAATAACTTATAGTACCATAATTTAGGACTATAAACTTCATCGCTCCCCATACCAGAACAGTTCGATTTTACCGTTTTTAATTCCTTCCTAAAGGCCCCTCTCAGGCTGTTAGTTTTTTTAATCATGAACTCTTTATTTGCTTCTGGTAGAATTTCTTTACAAAACTCAACTAACTTTTTATAAGCTTATAAGCTTTTATAAGCTTTTATAAGCTTTCTATTGCTATATTCGCCACTCTTAATTTTCCATAGGCATGGGAAACTTCTATACATTTCTATGAATTCTGTTAAAAAATCCATGGACAATGGAGGAGCCATTCTTCTATAAATAGTTCCTATTACTATTATTATTATTAAATTAAATTACCATTATTCAGTTAATACGTGTACAAGTTCCTAATTAAACATTTACCTTTGTTTCATACAATAGAAATTTGCATTGCTTACCTCTACTATTTAGAGCGCGGGGAGCAAGCGATCCCTACACGTCGAGTTTTCACTGACTCCGCATCTCGTTTCGCGCCGGGATTACGGTCCAGACCGAATTCCACGCGCCACACTAGACGCCAAACAGGTCCGGCGTTCATGCTCCCTTCACTTTCGATTTTGGCGCGGCGCGTTGGAGCGTCGTTCCAAAACCGACTAAAACCGTACGTGAAGGGTCACTTTTAGTTATTAACATGGTCTTAAACTGATGTACAGAAGGCAAACTGAAACACTGCATGTTCATTAAGAATTTTTGGTCCTGCATAAGAGAAAGGGAACTTTGGCAATGTCGTTTTTTTTAAATGCGATGTTAATAAAGAATTTTAGGTACTAAATCCAAATCTAATACTTAATGCATATCAATTTAATGTACCTACCTACTCGTATTTACAAAAAATAAACCTTTATTTGGACAACATAAAATCAACCAAAATAAAATAAAACAGTAAACTTAAACAATTTTTCTCAAGTCCTGTACCTACCTACTTATGAGAGTTATGTTGGCAATTTAAATTCAGGAAATTTTCTATCCTTTTTTGGTAACACAGAGTACCTATTGTATAAGTCTGTGCTATTCCCACTCATTGGATGCAATGCAGACCCCTACGAATAATTTTGCCAATTTGTTATTGATAGATGATCCATTATTTATAAAATAAATCTCCAAAATTTGCTGGAATATTGCTACAAATAATAAAATGGCATGGTTCATGGTTGTTCAACGAGGTTTGTAGTGGAAATAAACTATGTATTCACAAAGGACTAAACAAAAGGCCTAAACTTTCTGCATGTGGACCACTCTTAATAAAGCTCAAACAAAATAAATATGTATTACCATATTTACCATTACCGATCTGCTTTGGGTAATTTTACGTAATTTAAGGTAATATTACCGGTAATATTACTTTTCCATCACTAGGTGTAACTAACCCCACAAATCTCAAGTTTAATGAGTGAACATTAGATAAGACTCAACAGATCACACAAATATTCAGGGGTATGCGATGCGATCACCTTATATAACAATAGAAGGGTGGGTTCTCTATCTATTGCTAAACCACGATAAAATAATAACACATAAACAAGATAAGTATAACTGAATTCTATTACTTTAACTATTGTCAATGAATTTGAAAAGTTAATGCCGTATATTTACAAGATATTCACATGAAAATAAGAGCGGTTCTTGCAGTGTATCCTGAATCCTAATGGTACATTAATGGCCCGTCATGTGATCAAAACTGAATTATTATATGTTTCTCGCAAACTACGTAGTAGCACCGAGGTGCGCCGACTCCTAGACAGGGTTTCGGTCGGCGATTTTCGTAGCAGCACCACAGTGCAACCCGTTGGGGGACGCGACTAGCTTATGCGTCGGGAATAAGTAATCAGTTCTTCCTTAAGATTTCACCAGAGGCCGCCGATTACCAAAGTGCGATCGATTTCTGCCGTAAAAATGTCCTGTTCCAGACCGAAGTCACACGGGAATGCCAAATCGATCTAACCTTCACCAGCAGACGCCCCTAATTCCCCGGCTTGAACACATTACTACTCTTTAGGTACGCATAAGATAGATCAAGCCAGCTTGTGACTGGGTAATGTTTAATTGTTGATATTTCAGCAATAACAGTAATTTATTAAACACCGGGCACTTACTTAAATTTATAAGACGGCGAATATCAGTCGATCACATGGCGGAGTCGGAAGCGTTCAATCAGGTACTTCAAATGTGAGTACTGGTCCCAAGTCCCAACTGATGACCGGGCCATCAGGTACTGAATTTCTCCCTCTGAATCTGGATCATTCACTTTTATAAGCTGTGGGTGGCGGCTTCGACGGTTGATTTTAAGATTTCTAGCAGGGAGCAGCCACAGAGTTGGATATAAGCAACTCTGTGGGAGCAGCAGTGCCGGATGCAAAATACGTGACGTCACATGGGTTCCGGGCACATAACTGTCTCGTATGACGTGCGCTTGCTTCTCCCACCTCCCACACAGACACCAACCAGGTGACATAACTATTGCACAGATTAGTCAAAACTTTTAAAGAACTAAATCTAATTGTTAATTAAAATAGGTAAAACGCGCGTATGTCAAAATTCAGAAAACTTTCTAACCTATTAGCACAGCTATTAGAGCGCCTATACATAGAAAAAGCCCTCGACAACGTAAAATGGAGAAGATATTCGAAGTGCTCAGAAAGGTAGGGATGAAATATAGGGACAGAAGAATGTTAATACGTACATCAACTCTACAAAGAGCAAACGGCAGTTACCTATAAAATTTCAGCAGGAATAAAGAGAAGTAGATATCCGGAAGGGAGTGAGACAGAGATGTGCGTTGTCACCTCTAGTTTTCAACTTATATAATATATCGAAGATGCGATTAATATTCTGAAGCACAGAACAGCCTCAGTGATTAATATACAGGGCCAAACTATTAACATGCTCAGATTCGCGGATGATACATATAGAAGTGTTACCATCCAGAAAAGAAGAATTAAGAATGGCTCTGACCGAAATGGAAGCAGTTCTGATAGAGGGCTACGGCATGGAGATCTATAAAAAGGAAGCAAAAATTTTGGTGTGTAGAGTGCGTGGAAATATAACTAAAACTAAAATACAAATGGGAAATGAGAAGATAGAGGAAATCGCGGATTTTTGCTATTTAGAAAGTCAAATAACTTGATATGGTAGGAGCATTAATTTATAAAACAAAGAATAGCGCAGGGTCAAGTTGCATTTAACAAAAGGAAACAACTGTTATGCTCGGGAACGGTTAATGTAGAAACTCGGAAGGGACTCTTAAAAACGTATATACTTATGGAGTACGGCATTGTACGGGTGCGAAACTTGGACAATAGGTTAAGCGGATCAAAAAGTGTAGAAGCGTTTGAAATGTGGTGCTACAGACGCACGATGAAGATACCGTGGATAGATAAGGTTAGCAATAGGGAGGTATTAGAAAGAGATGGAGAAAAGCGAAAGGTATAGGAGACAAAAAGTAATAGGAGAGATAGGATGGTAGAACACCTGAGCCACGAAGGAATAGTTCGCGACATATCAAAGTCAGAGCTAGGAACAAAAGGAGGTAGGGGTAGGCTTAGATTAGACTATCGCTCTCAAATAATTGGGGATGTAGGATGTTCTACTTTTAGGGAAAATCATAGGTTAGCTCAGAATAGGAAAGAATGGAGGTACGCGTCCAACCAGTCTTTGGACTGAGAACTTTATGATGATGAACCTCTTTCCAATTATGATGATAAAAATGGACCACCGACGTTGGCACAGGCTGGCATAAATGGCAACCTCCTTGAAATAGACGCGATTGCGTAATTTTGTCCTAAAATGGGAAAGATAAGTATAGATGAAACATGAAATTACTCATTACGTAGGTATCAAGCGTGCAAATTTTTGCACAGGGAACTGACCAATTAGAAACAAGTATAATGTGTTTAGAATAACGCATCTAAACAACATTTCAATGTCAAAAAGCGCGCGATGAATATGAAAGAAAATCAAGACCTTTTAATGCTTGTTCTTAAAGAACACTTTCGAGACCGTCGTGAAATAGTCGATGAGGCTTTAGAAGAAATAAAATTTTATATCAAGAGGCGTAATAAAAATGAATATGAAAAGGTTTGTACATATTTTTGTGATTCAGGACTTAAGTGCAGCTTTGTTAATGTTTGTCAAATAATTCTAGACGCTGAACAAATTGTATGACTTGATGAATAATGATTTGCCATCCAATATTCTGCTTTATTTTTTGACTATGGTGCCGTTACCCGAACAAGATGAAAGCACATCAAATGTAACAGAACTAATGAAGAAAACTCACGATTCTTTGCCTGTAAAGTAAGTGTAATATGCCCTGTTTCAAAATTCAGAATAAAAATTATTTTTTGCTAGGTACGTGCCTAGTCAATATTTTTAATTCCATAGCAGATTTAGTGGTTCTCACTTTGCTTTACTTTATTATTACTATTGTAAATATGCATCATGATGAGTACTTAATTTTCTTATCTAGGGTAATTTTCTGTCATTAATCACATGACCGGGCGGCCGTAAAGCTGGGTACAGACAGAGGCAACAACTAGCAACTTTTGTCATTGGTGACCTGTTTCCCGAAACAAAGTTGCCCCTTGTTTCTACTTGTTTCTAGTTGTTTCTGTCGCCAAAGCAAATGTTTCCGAATGTCGCGTGTTTCGCTCTCGAGGCGGTAAATTTCAAAAGAAAATAGGTAACAGATGTCGCCAAGTTGCGACTGTGCCTTTGGTTTGGACAGTTTGTCATCAGTGCGTGTTGTAACATCCGTGACTTCTTTGTCCCATATCACAAACATTAATGTGTTGGTGGACACTAAGTTTCTTCATATTTCATTTTATTTGGAACCTTAGTCGATTTGTTCCTTTTTTATGTGGACACTAGTTTACCTCCTTTTGTGACACGAAATAGAAACAGTCGACAAAGTCGCAATGACATGTTGCCCCTTGTTGCCTCTGTCTATTCACGGCTTAACGAAAGTGCATTACTTGAAATCCCCTCTTCATCATAAAGTTTTCACTCATTCCGAAGATTGGCTGGACGCGTACCTCCAGTCTCTCCTGACCATAGTTTACATACTTATTCGATTGTAAAAAATTCCAAGGTGAAGTGATGTCTTGGATATAACCTTGTGGTGGGCGTTAAATCGGCTCTTGTCGATTATCTTACATTCAGTATGTTAAGATTACTTTAGATATTTATCAATTTTTATCAAATTTGACCACTTTTTGCTCCGTACTGTGTGGACACTAAGTTACCTCCTTTTGTGACACGAAACAGAAACAGTCGACAAAGTCGCAATGACATGTTGCCCCTTGTTGCCTCTGCCTATACACGACTTTTGATTCGCGCCGTCGCTGCCACCACCAGAAAATTGAAATCATACGCGCTTCCCCATGGTAAAAAAACCCGTGTACAAAATTTAAGCCCGATCGGATTTCAAGTTATGAGCTGGACAAATAAACAATACCCACGTTGCCTCTGAGATTATCAACCAATAAAGCCGTGTATAGACAGAGGCAACAAAGCGCAACATGTCTTTGCGACTTTGTCGACTGTTTCTGTTTCGTGTCGCAAAAGGAGGTAACCTAGTGTCCACATAAAAGAAACAAGTCGACTAAGGTTTCAAATAAAATGAAACATCAAGAAACTTAGTGTCCACACAACACAGTAATGTTTGTGATGTGGGACGAAGAAGTCAGGGATGTCACAACACGCACTGATTACAAACTGTCCAAACCAAAGACACGGTCGCAACTTGTCAATATGTTACCTATTTTCTTTTGAAGTTTACCGCCTCGAGAGCGAAACACGCGACATTCGGAAACATTTGCTTTGGCGACAGAAACAACTAGGAACAAGTAAAAACAAGTGGCAACTTTGTTTCGGGAAACAGTAGGTCGCCAATGACAAAAGTTGCTACTTGTTGCCTCTGTCTGTACCCGGCATAAGAGTATGTAGTTAGTAATTTAACACCGGCAGTTGCTGAACTGGCAGCATATTGTCATTCCTTACTATTATACAGAGTGGTAATTAGTGGTACTGGACTGTTCGAACAAGTACTCCTCGGGCGAATACCCCGCCAGGCATTGAATTATAGAACTAAATCCAGATTTTTTTGTACTACGAGACGTTTCAGACTGCTACCCCACCTAAGGTGGCTTTGAAACAATCCTAATTTGTCTCCATGTACGTGTGCTTTTAAGTGAACATACATAGTGGTACTACTATGAAATGCAGTAAAGGACGTATCAATTTTTACGCGATATATCCTGACAATGCTTTCTGCAACTCAGCAATCTTACATTATACGCAATGTTCTGAAATGCAGATGCGTTCCGTCATGTTCCCGTCAGGAAAGATATGTTTTTCACGAAAATTTGCGTCTATTTTAGGTAAAAATTGCTTCTGATTAACGCAGATTTCCTTGAAAATATCCATTTCCTGACGGGAACCGGACAGAACGCATTGCGCATAATGTAACATTTCTGAGTCGCAGTAAGTATAAATATTTATGCATATTTTACTGCATTTTAGATTAGTGCGACTCTGTATTATAATAGTAAGGAATTCCAATTCGCGGACCGGCATCGACAACGAACACACCACCTTCATTTAATAATATAATGTTTTTCTTGTATTTTTTTGTAGTGGTCTTGGTTATTCACTACAAAAGTAGCTCGTCACAACAACTGTCACTTTTCATTCCAAACTCCTTCTCTAGAGCTCTAGATAATCGGATGGTATGTATGCATAAACAAAACGGAATAGATGGGTAGGAACTAGCCACTGATTAGTTGTTGAATTGTGTGGCCTGCGCCATGCGGGTTTGATGAATAATATTTTCAATTATAGGTATTGATCAAAAATTACGTTACGTGCCATATTTTCTAGATCTTACCTTGGGGAACTGACTGTATTGTTCACATTCCAGCAGATGTTCAAATCGGCCCTTTAAAAGATTTTAAAGTATTAATTTGCCGGAACTACTAATATCGCATTTTGAAAGATCGGGCCACAGCCACGATAAACACATGCCCAATGTGGATCGAGGGAATGTCTGCCAGCGCCCAATCAGTCCCTCACCTACCGAAGACCCCCCTGCGCCTTTATTCAATTGCGTAGTGCCATCAACTGATTGCCGGTAAGATAGATTCCAAGACAATCAAAGCAGTAAGCTATGTTTGGGGTAGCATTCAGTATGGATCTCGTAGTACATAAAATCTGGATTTAGTTCTATAATTCAATGCCTGGCGGGGTATTTGCCCGAGGAGTAGTTGTTCGAACGGTCCAGTACCACTCATAACCGCCCCATAATTCGGCAAATAATTAGCTCTTGCTAATACTTACACCAAGCGTGTAAGTATATATAAAGCAAGCAATATTGCATAATTCGAGTGTGTAGGGCAAAGCACCGTACTGATGAGTCCCAAAAGGACGAAACCAGTGGTCTACGGTTTTCCATGCCCATTAGAAACATGCAATATTGAAAAACTTCTAACAGTAAGCTAGTTTTATAGTGCGCCATCTACAGGAAGGCATCTTCCCAAATTTGTTTTTAACCGTGGTGAAGTTCTCTTTGCGATTCGGTTGGAAGTTCAGTCACATAACTTGGTTTTCCAAGTGTGCTGCAGTCCTGACGGCTCACGTTTGTTTCGTCGCTTGTTACAACAATAAGTACTCTCCTACAGTACCCACAGTACCCAGCTGCGAAAACATAACTGCAGCGTTTTCTCTTCCTCGACAATTTTGAGGATATTTAGGTATTCAATGTTCGCTGAATTCTGGTATCCGTTGTCGTTACCAATGAAAGCGTTTTTGTCGTTTTAGTCCAGGCAAATTAGGGTTTGAATCGGAACTAATTAACCTAAAGCTAATTTTCTCGGGAAATGTAGTTAGTGATATGTAATCTCTTCTGTGAAAAATCCCCAAAAATCCGTGTGTCGGAAGACCCTGAAAATTGCTTAAAATTATTATCATTAAGGAAATTTTATGTTTCATTTTCATAACTTTATTTTGGTATACGCTTTGTTTATTTTAGTATACAGAGTGGTCAAATTTTAATGAGTGAGACCTCAGAAATTGATAGAACTCAAGAAAATAGTAGGAATATTCTTAATAAACATATTTTGAAAAATGCACAATTTCTAGGATACCAGGGCATTTATCTAATAATTTATTATTATTATTCTACAAAAGTTTGTTTTCGTTATCACCAAAACAGCAGTTTTTGTAACATTGTTACACCAAAATTCGCACCAGCAAGTTCTTGTGATTTATCATTTTGTTAAATAATATGGAAATGTAATTATTTAAATAATTAGAGGATGTCATGAAAATGAATTCTGGCCAATACCTATTAAATAAAACAAAATATCAAAAATTGCCAAAAGTTATGAAAGTTGAGTAAGGAATAAAAGGTTCCAATCCATAGTCAATAGCGTGGTATGAAAAAGTGCAGGTGGGGTAAATGGTAGGTAAGCGCGGACTCTTAAAAATACCTCCCAATAATTTGACTCAGTGAAATTGCTATAGAATCCTGCTTATTGTCGATAAAATCATGTGTACCAAATATTAAAATGATATATTAGTTAATTTAGAAAATTGAGGACCTAAATTGAAAAAATATATTAAGAAAACCCCATTATTTTTGCGAGTTCTGCGAATCCCAAAACCTTGTTCATTCGATGACACTGTATGGTGACAATATTATAATAAATCTTCATCTTCCCAAATGCGATCAGTATCCTTATTTGTGCAAGACACCCCATTGCACTGATCGTATTGGATTGACCAGTGTTACGACCTCTGGCAGGAACACATGCTTCCACAGCCTTCTTTGCAGTTGCAAAAGAGTGACATTATGTACAAATCGGGTGTCTTATTCTGTATGCCAGAGCAGGGCCAAAGTCCATCACTCATAAAATACCATCCTGATTCTGTTGGACATAGATTGATCCATTATTGTTGTACCTGGTGAAATACACGCAATACATTTTGCTTTACAGCACCTGCCGTAGAAGACAAAATGTTTAGATGAAATGCAATGTAAGAGATAATCATACAACTTTTTTCTTATATAGCTCGTACCCGCAAATTTCGACACATAATAAATTGTTTATTGTTTGCAATAAAAAAATACATCTTCCTATACACATATTCTAACAATTTTTAGCAAACAAACGGACACAGTTCAGACCCTGATGCACATTCGCATCAGTTAAGCCCTGGTTTTTAAGACCCCGACGGAATCCGTCGACGCACTGCGCTGTCACAATTTTACTAAATTATATGTTTGTTGCTAAGTTACACCGATAAAAAACTGAAAATTTTCCGCTAGACAGACTTAAAGCCCTGGTTTTTAACAACTTTCCGTCGACGGAATTGCGCTGACGGACTCCGTCGACGCCTTGCGCTGGGGGACTTTGCTTAAATCCAACCTGCATAATTTGATTGTTGCTAAGTTACACCAATAAAAAGCTGAAAATGTTCTGCTGTTCAAACAGCGACAGACTTAAAATACAGCAAACGGAATTCCGTCGACGCAATTCCGTCGACGGAAAGTTGTTAAAAACCAAGGCTTAAAATACAGCAAACGGAATTCCGCCGACGGAATTCCGTCGACGGAAAGTTGTTAAAAACCAGGGCTTTACTGTTCTACCACTGCTCCGCTACAATCTTGATATAAATATTATACTAATAGCATATGGTGTCAAAAGCAAAATAAAGAAAATTAAATAAAATAAAATAAAAACTAACAAACATACTCCCCCAAATGAAATTATTTACGTCACTGAGAAACCAATATAATTAACACTTAACAAACATCTAGCCGCATTGAGAAGCAAGAAGACTTAACTTAAATTCACGTTTAAATCTGACAAATGGCAAAGATATATATGACTCGCTAACATGATTCACATGATGCGCGATGTTGTAAGAAAATGAACGTTTAAAGGATTGTTTAAAGTGTCGAGGAATTGCAATTAAATCTTTCCTGCGAAGACCCAGATTATGGACATCCGTCCTGAATGTAATTTTATTATGTAAATATGGTGGAGATTTATACCTTATTATTTTCAAACAGAAACTAACAAAGTGATACCTCCGTCGATTATGCATATTCAACCACCGAGCCTCCTGTAACTTATGAGAAACATCAACTTTGAACTTTTTTGAAATTCCACCATATCGTTTGTTTCAATTTCTTGTCGACTGCAAAGATCAGTTATTTACACACTCTGTGTTTATAGAATATACTTGCTTCTTCAATAAACAATTGTTTCTTTTGAAGGTTGCATAACAAACAAATTTTCCCTTCTTGTTAAATTCGGACGTGGTATCGCATCCAGACGGAGCATAAAATGCAGGTACTGATTCCTTGAAATTTCCAATACAAAGTTGCAGTTACAATTTCGGTGAATCGATGATCATTTCCCTTTTTTCGTTTACGAAGGAATCAAACATCCAAATTTGAAGATACATGATGAAGATGGATAAATACATCAGTGCCATCGCTTACCACAACAATAAATAATCGTATTGTTGTATTCAAAAAAAATTAAGATTGCTGTGGATAGTTGCAGTATTCATAGTCAATAGAGCAACAACAACTGCTCCACCAAAACCTCGTCGTATTCTTTCCTGCTACTTTGTAGTTTTTTGTTGATAGTTATCGAACACCACAATAACATTTAGTCAGTAATTAAATTTTACATGCGTTTCGTACTGAGAGCAAATTTCAGAAAACTGGCAGGGTTTTGCCATACAACTACTTATATGCAGCAGATGTCCTCCATCTTTCACATATTTTAAATTAATTTTGCCAATAAATTCAGGTATTGGACTTATAATTTTGTCGAAAAATTTTAAACGCTATAGGATTTATTAAGTTTTCTTAATTATTCGCCCTGAAACAGTGCCGTTGGGAAAGTTGACATCTCAAATTGGAAACATTATTGTAATTCCGTTTCAAAGCCGCTCTATTAACACACAAAATTGTCGATAGCACTGAGCCAATTGAGCAACCGCAGAGACATAGCGCGAAATTTTCAGAGCCCAGATTGTCGGCCGATTGTCAAGGTCTTCCGACACTCGGATTTGTGGGAATTTTTTACAAAACGTTTTACATATATCAAACATCGTTTCCCCAAAAAATCAGCTTTAGGTTCATTAGTTCCGATTTCGAACTGTTTTTGTCCTATCTTGCCTGGCCTATTTCCGATCGAGGCATAGCACTTACCGGAACTGAAGTAGTCCTCCAGGAATCCTAGAACATTTTTTCCTGGATGCATTCGTCAAAGTTTCCATTTTAAGAAGGTGGATCGATAGTAGTTGTTCAACCGGCATTCAGTAGAACGCACACGTCATGTTTGCCTAGGGAAACTATTCCCGTCGGAGAGCAAGGTTAATCTTCAACTCCTGAAGATGCTGCCGTTGTCAGCGAAACACGTGCCGAGTTTAATTACTGCGTCTCTGCTTTTTGGCGTGTGGGGTTAACTTATTAAGAATTCATAGTGAAAATATTCTTACTGAAGAAACCGTGGCAGAAAAAAGTGCACCCGAAAAGCGTCACTTCCAGAAACACCGTTCAGCAGTGCGACTATCTTCATTGTAAAGATGCCTTAAAATGAAATGGAACGAGATGCACAGCTGAATGAAAGACGTCGCCCTTACCGGGCTGTCTGCATAATATAAAGGAGAAATGATCCGCTGCTTACGGCATTTCGTAGATCGACCAGCCTGTTTTACTACTTACGAGACTCCTGAATGAGTACAGTCAGACTAGAAATGTATCAAATTTTATGATGATGATTCATAAAAACATTTGATTGGATGCTGATATCCATCACCTGAATCCCCATTGATCGCTGGTGTCCAACATGGATACGGTCCCCTTGATCCTCATTGGATTCTTTAGGCTATCTTCGCCCCGTCCATCAATCTGATTGTTTCAAGGCCGCGCATTCGCGTTAGAGCACCCTGGGATTCATAGCGCTCATATTGATTCACAATTCTCACTTTCCCTCTACTTCCACATATAAATATGTTATTTACTGAATTTTATTATTTATGTCGCAGTTCCACACTGTACATATTGACAACCAACAGACTCCGTAACTGAATGGCTAGTGCAGGGGTTTTATAACCAGAATAACGATGCTTCCCGGGAAATTTTTATTGTGTGTTAAATTTATTTGTAAACAAATTGCCTGCAAAAAACAGATTTTCTTGGCTCAGCATTAGTCTGCTGTAGAGGGTGTGACGTCACCCAAATGGCGAACGCCACAAAGGAGGATTCCGCCGCAGCTAAGCTCGAAGCCGAAGATGGGGGTGGGCAAAACTGAAAAAGGGCGCCAAGGAGTTGTTGGCTGATCCTCCAATGAACACGCAAACACAGCGGTCACAGCTCCTAAAAACCGCTGGTACACAATAGGGCAAATGAATGAAAAAAAATAATAAAACAATATAGTCCAATAATAAAGCCAGCATATAATAATGGAAAAATAAATATAGCCCAGAATGAATCATCATCATAAGGTTCTCAGTCCGAAGACTGGTTGGACGCGTACCTCCATTCTTTTCTATCCTGAGCTAACCTACGCATTTCCCTAAAAGTAGAACATCCTACATCCCTAACTATTTGAGAGCAGTAGTCTAATCTAGGCCTACCCCTACCTCTTTTTATTCCTATCTCTGACTCTAGTATGTCGCGAACTATTCCTTCGTGTCTTAGAAGGTGTCCTACCATCCTATCTCTCCTACTCTTTATTGTTTTCCATACCTTTCGCCTTTCCCCAACTCTTTCTAATACTTCCCTATTGCTAACCTTATCTATCCACGGTATCTTCATCATGCGTCTGTAACACCACAGTTCAAACGCTTCTACTCTTTTTCTATCCGCTTCTCCTATTGTCCAAGTTTCGCACCCGTATAATGCAGTACTCCATACATACGACTTTAAGAGTCTCTTTATTAACCGTTCTCGAGCATAACAGTTGTTTCTTTTTGTTAAACGCAACTCGGCCCTGCGCCATTCTTTGTTTTATATCTTTAGTGCTCCTACCGTCTTGGGTTATTTTACTTCCTAAGTAGCAGAAATCCGCGACCTCCTCTATCTTCTCATTTCCTATTTGTATTTCAATTTTAGTTCTATTTTCACTCCATCTACATACCAAAATTTTAGTTTTCTTTTTATTGATTTTCATGCCGTAGCCCTGTGTCAAAACTGCTTCCATTTCATTCAAAGCCGCTCCTAATTCTTCTTTGCTAGAATGAATATCAATATAAAAAAATAGTGGTAAATCAAAATAGCTATTAATATGAAAAAAAAGTAGTACAACAAAACTGCGGGAAATTTAGACGCCCGGTACTCACGTTGCGCCAAAAAAAGAAAAACCAAAATAGGCGCCGATGACACGGTAAATACCCTACACGGTTGGAGCTCCGCACGCGCAGCGCACCGACGGGTCAATCGCACGCACTCTACCCAAACGCAAATAGACGCAAACGGCAGTATCGACCGTTTCTAAATCCCGTTACAAAAAAATATATCTAAGTATAAAATTGAATTGAAAATTGAATAAACGGCAAAAAACTAATCAAAATTTATCAAAGCAAACAACTCTTATCTAACTTAACACTGGCAAAATGATTAAACTATGTATGGAAAAAAAAACTACCGGAATTATTTATACCAAAATGACAAATTAAATTTAACAAAATAACATGACAAAATTATGTCAAAAAAAACAAACAGATGACCACAACAAGCCGTGGCCAGGCATCTACATTAAAACTAGCCGAACGGGACGATTCCTGAACGGACTAGCAGCGCGCAAACACGAAAAGTACAAATACAAAGTTGTCACAAAAGCTGTGACGGGCGCTACACAAAACCAGCAGCTGGACGCGATGTTCCAAGGGTTCCAGGGGGCACCGCACTAGCTATATGAAGAAAGAGTTCGTTAGAGCCCATTACCATGGGGCGTCTGACGACCGTTTCCTTATTCCAAATGATACATTATACAGATGCCCACGAAGTCGGTGCGCAATCCGCCATTGTCTTCCTACTTAACCTAGAGACTTTAAATTTGGCCCAAGTGCATGGTTGACAAGTACCAAAATACGCAACTTTTGCCTTGAGAAGAATCCCAACAACACTTCAGAATTAACCGGAAGTGGTAGTAACACCTCTATTTTAAACGGCACGCCGAATAGTCTTTAATACCATTCGAATCCACCAGAATTTTGTTTCTCGGCAAACGTCAGAAGAACATGGCTTTAGCGACTCTATGAACGACACTAAAGTGTCACTTTCTATGTTGTTAGCAACCAGGATTCAGAAAAAAGTTTTTTACTGACACTAATCCAATAAAGCACTCTATATCATACAACAAATAATTATTGTTACTATGAATATTTTTTACTCTTTTTGCAAGCAAAATATAATCATGTTTATTGGAATTTAGATAAGTGTATCGACGTTTGCCGAAAAAATAGCATATTTTATGCGGAGCTATCTGCTTTTTATGCCTCAACTGTAGTCGCCGGACTCACTTCGTTCGTCCGTCAAACGTCTAACAGATCCACCACAAAAAGAATCACTTTATAGTTCCTTATAAAATAAATATATTATTCTACTGATATCATAACGAAGTAGGGAGAGTGGGGAATTGTGAAGATCTGCTGCTGTGACCAAACCATTACAATTATGACGTTGAAATATATAGGAATGTAAACCCCCAACATGGTAGTTTCATTGTGCAGAAGTATATTACAGCTGTACTTGCTTATTCGTATTCAACTGCATAGGGCTAATTGTGCGCACAATTACCCCAAAGCAGATCTAACATAAAAGAAAATCGCAGCTCATAAATAACAAGTCCGACTTTGTCGAGGATTCTTACATGAAGTACCACAGAACATAATGCTAATTACAGCCATGCATGACAAATCATTGTTAAAATAAAAGTGTGAGCTTATCTCCTTAGATGCTTGAGCCAACAAATTATAACAATTCGTGTGTTTTGACGTCTGGCGACCATATTCAGGTAACAAGAGCGCTGCAACGCAAGTTGTTGACGGAAGTTGTTTAATACACTTGACGACAGAGGACAACACTTGTTGCGTTCCAAGTTTGGCACTATGATGATTACAAAACTCGCTCGTTTCACTCGCTCGTGTTGTAAACTTCATCCTCGGTAATAATAGCATTCATTATAAACTCGTGTATAATATACTATTATGACATATCAGTAGTAAAAAGCGAATTTGTAGTATAATCGAATGGCACTAAAATTTATAAGTATAATGATAAACTTCTTGAAGGTAGTAGTAATAATATAGATAACTCTGAAATGTTAGACACAGAAAGCTTTTCAAAACATGAAAGTGAGTAGGTAGTGTGACACTACGTCCAGACAGTTCCGGACTGGCCTTTTGCGTTCAGACAGTTTTAGGGACTTTTTGTCTAGAATATGGGGATTTTTGGCTAAAATCTAGGGAATTTTGGGGAAATCCGGTGATTTTTGTGTGTTGGCAGTACGAAAGCTGTAATCCCACCGGATTTCGACAGATCCCTCGGTTTGTACCACCGCCGACCACCATTTTGTCACCGTTTGATGTTTCAACAACTATTCCCCGTCAGACGGCGTTGTCATCAAAATAAAAATTCAACTATTCTCCGTCAGACGGCGTTGTCGTCAAAATTAAAAATGGCGACCGACGCGGCGCCGCCTTGCCAATTGAAAAATTGACAGGTAAAAATTTGCAAATTTAAAAATTGACAATTGATAACTGTAAATATTGACAATTGACAACTGACAGCCTGTGTAAAGATAAGAACCCCGGAAGAGTTCGCTTGAGATTTAAAAATAGAATATTATATACGAGGTGTAGTTTGTTTACGAGCAGCTAAATGAAAATGGCGGTCGCGAGACTTTATTTTCAATATATGGTCATCGTACGAGGGGGTATTGAGGGCACTATACACCAAAGAAAACAAACATGGCGGCGGCCTCTTAACGAGGGCCCCCTTTGAGTTGTCAAAGACACTTACCAGCTTGTCCCAAGAGCGTTTACCCCCCAAATAAGAAGCACTAAGGGGGCCCCACGAACTGAGCGTTAGCCCCCCAAACGAAGGGCCCCACATAACCTCAAAATTAATGCACGCACGCACACACACGTCCTTCTCGGACAACCGCTGTCTGAATACTGAATGTTTCTTCTTCGGTTATTAAAAAGGCCAAACATGGCGCCCAGATAGGCCAAATATGGCGGCTACATAAAAATAATCTATGTGTTTGACATCAGTGTGGTTTCAAGATAAGAGTTCGCTTGAGGTTTAAAAATAGACTGGTATATACGAGGTGTAGTTTGTTTACGAACCGCTAAGTGAAAATGGCAAACAAACGAGGACCCCTATGCGTGTCAAAAGCACTTACTCAGTAAGAATTCGCCGACGAGCCTGTCTCAAGAGCGTTAGCCCCCCAAACGAAGGGCCCCACATAACCTCAAAATTAATGCACGCACACACACCCGTCTGTCTCGCGACACATCGACACTAATACTGAATGGTTCTTCTTCTGCTTCTTCGGTATATACACGGTGTGGTTTGTTTACGAGCCGCTAAATGAAAATGGCGGTCACGAGACTTTATATGGTCATCGTACGAGGGGGTATTGAGATCACTTATCGGCACCGTCAAAAAACAAAATGGCGGCCTCTTAACGGTGAATGTTGTCAAAAGTACTTATCCAAATTGGGGCCAACTGCCGGGTCTGAACGAATTCTATGAGCTGAGCGTTAACCCCCCAAATAAAGGGCCCCACATAACCTCAAAATCAATGCACGCACGTACACGACCACCTCGGACAACCGTAGACTTAATACTGAATGTTTCTTCGATTATTAAAAAAGGCCAAACATGGCGCCCACATAGGCCAAGCATGGCGCGTCTACATAAAAATAATCTAGGTGTTTGACATCAGTGTGGTTTTAAGATAAGCGTTCGCTTGAGATTTAAAAATAGAATATTATATACGAGGTGTTGATGATGATGCTCTACGAAAACGTCTGTCACAAGACGAGGGGGTATTGAGATCACCTATTTCACCACAACAAGATTGTATTTATGTTTGTATTTAGGAGTCAACGCCCTCTGTCTTATTAATGAAGGAAACAATCATACGACTTAAAAGATTTTTATTTTCAAAAGTTAAGCGTCAGTCTTCACGTCGATGGAGAGTGCATATCAATAATAATATTGATGTAATAATAATATTTAAAACAAAATAATAATAACCAAGACACAGGTATGTAGTTACAACAAATAGATAAACAGGAAAAATTATACAGGGTGTATTTGAGACAACGTATCACTTTTAAAATTCTATTAAACAACACACAATCTGAGTTAACACTGTTTTACGCGGCCGGCGTCATCTGCTAATTCGACGATAAATAGCGGGACACCACACCCCGCACAATAAGGGCGGTTGTCCCCGCATAACCAATCTTTAACGATGCTCCAAACGCCGCCATGATAAAATTCTTCGTGGTATGATACGAGTATGCTTACACTGTTACCGGTAGAGCACAGCGAACATTTTTTGTAATAATGCTCCAGGTCCTCCCAAAAAGCACTTGTCACCCACACCGTGGTTGTGTCGCGCACAACATATTCCAACCAGTAATAGTCCGTTACACAAACCGTATAACTTTCGGGGACTTCATACAGAGTGCTGGGGTAGCCCATGGTCTCGCAATAGGAGAGCCAAGCCCCCAGGTCTCCGAAGGGCTGCTGAGGTAAAAATTCTTCAGTGCTAGCGTCGCTGTCCATTTCCTCATCAGCCATCAAATCCTCCATGGTGACGTCGAGTATTTCAGGCTCGGGGCCCCCGAAGACAGCGTGCACGGCTGTTACAAATCCACGAGGTGCATCTCTCGGGGCCATTTTGCTTAATGTTGAAAACTCTGCACGTAGATGTTATGTAAACGAAATTATTGGCGATGTTTTAAGACGCACATGCGAACTCTCCGTCGACATGAAAACCGACGCTTAACTTTTGAAAATACACACATAAATCAAAAGACGGGCGTTTTATAGGCGGACATAAAACGACAAGAATTGACACGCGCTAGATTTTCTTATCAACAGCAATCGCGGCCGGATACACATCCGACACCCGCGGTTTTTAAATAATTATGGCGAAGTATTTTCAGCGATGGGTGTGAACGTTCCTTTAATTCCAACGCAAAATATTCTCCAGGGCCGCTCGCCGGATATGATAACAACAGGAAACCTGCTCTAGAAGTGTTATCACACCAGCAAAACCCCCGTATTAGGTTTTAACCAAGTCTTTGAGTGAATGTATAGTGTGTGTTTGTGTATCTAGGTGTGGCATTTTACCTGAAGGGGTAGTATTTTACCCAGAAGACGAACATGGAAGAAAGATAAGGTGAGTGTTGTAATTCTATAATATTTTTCCTTACATAAATGAGCTCAAACGAGGTGGTTAGTAATAACTATTTAGCCGACGCATTTTGTTAAAAATTTGATATACAGGGCGGCTTGAAAAATTTTAAATATGTGTTAATGCTTTGAATTTGATATAAGGAGTCTTTAGGTATAGTAAATTTCAACTAGTATTTTTGACATTTTGAATTCAGAAATACAGGGCGTGGCCAAAAGGTTGTAAGTATTTTGTATGACACATTTTTAGCGTTTTTCATTTCACGGCATAGTATTTCTACGTGCTAATACGCAATTATTTGTTTTCCTCAGAAACGGTGAATTGGTATTTCTGGAACATCTTATGACTAAATGGGAGAGAGAGATGGATATAGGGGCGATTAGGACACTCTGTATGATCTTCTACGAAAGAGGAAAATGGGCTGTTGGACATTTCAGATTTTAAGACAGCATTAGACATCAGAGAACAACCTAAAAATGTGAGTACATTCCTTAGACTTAGTAAATTACACATTATTTTTGTTGCGCTAAACTTGCTATACGTGTTGTTTTGAAGGTATTTAGGTGACACATTGCAATTAGTATTTTTAGTACTTGAGTTTGGAAACATACAGGGTGCGGTCGAAAGGATGTAAGTATTTTACGGCCATGTATGACATATTTTAGGTGTTTTCCATTTCAGGATTTATATTTCTATTTACTATAACTAATATTTATTTGTTTGTTTTCCACAGAAATGGTGAGAAGTGGTATTCCCCTATAACTAAATGGAGAGAGATGGAGATAGAGGCGCTTAGGACACGCTGTATGATCTTCTACGAAAATGGGCTGTTTCGAATCTGGAACGGTGGTGACGTCATCAAGCCACCCTGATGAACACCCCCAAAACTGTAAGTATTTGTACACCCGTGTAGTAATTTACGCGCCTATTTACTTAATTGCCTGTCTTACAGCCTAAAAGGTGGCATATTTGTTGTTTATGATTGGAATTTGATATACAGTTTGACCCGAAAAATTTGTTACAACTTTGTGTTCTACATACAGGGCATTTAGGCGGTACATTTCGGTTTTATTTTTCGTTTATAATTTGAATTCGATATACAGGATATTTAGGGGCCAAATTGCGGGTTTATTTTTCGTTTATGATTTGAATTCGATATACGGGGTGACCAAGAAGGTTTTAAATATACAGGGTGTTTAAATTCTGAATATTTGTTACATCTTTGTAGGTACTTTTAAGTAATCTACGCTCTTATTTACTAATTATTTTTCTTACAGTCTAAACTTTGCGCACAAGTTTTATTTCAGGGTTTCTATTTACTGGAACTAATATCGTTTGTTTTTCACAGACATGAAGAATAAGAGAGAGATAACGAGGATACTACACAGCTCGTTTAGGACACCCTGTATGATCTTCTATGAAAATGGGCTGTTGGAAATTTCGAACAGGACAATGGATCTTTTCGAGTCTGGAACGATGGCGACGTCATCAATTTTCAAACGAAAAGGATCACAGGACTCTTGCAAGTATTTTTTTACGTCAATTTTATGCGGCTCTGTCTTATATTTCACACACACACACTACCCATTTATACGGCAACGAGATTTGAATTAATCTTCTTCTTCGCGGTCATCCTCGTTAATTTCAATTTGCATCTGTTGACTGGAGGTCAGGCTTAACACAAGAGATTTCAATTGGAGAAAAATACTTTCGTTGGGACAATTTATCCCAAATAGGGAAAGATCCTTTTCCCCCGCTCTCACAAGACGTTTAGAAAATTCGTTGAATTCGAAATAATTCTTCTTGCTAAAGAAATACAGTAGGCCGTTAGTGTATCGAAAAGCAGAAGACATTTTCGCTGGTACACCCGGAAAATCGTTTGAGGTGATTCCGTACTTTTTCGGTCTAAAGGGACACTCGTCTATTTCAACATAGTGGTTGTCGTCATAGAAGATAAGCGTTTGGCTCTTATAGGTATTTACGAGAGCCCGAATTCTGCTATTACGCGGCAAACCGAGTATACTGTGGGCTCTAACGGGGTAACCATCAACCAGTTGCAGACTTGGAAATTCTATCATATACAGGAAGTCATCGGCGATCAGAACAATCTCTCCATTAGGTCTCTGGTACAGGCTGTTCACCTTAGAAAAATTCTGCGGTAAAAATCTTAACCAGTCTGTTAGGCGTAATGGCTTTGCTTTCGTGGTTTTCTTGGTGCCCAGATCTAGAGGCCACACAAAGTTTCGGTAAAATACATACAGTCTCTGATTAATAATCAAAAAGGTGTCTATAGTCCGTATGGAACATAAATCCGCCGTCAAATTTTCCATACTGGTATTTATTGTTCTAGTTGATGGCGGTAGTGGTGTAGTATTTGCGATAGTTGTTGAAGTCTGTGGTGTTGCATACGAGGGGCTCTGGGCCTTTATTCTTCCATGTGGCGGATATAACTCTTGAACTGCTAGTATATCGTCATCACTTAACGGTCGAAAACCATAATAATATGGATACATTACGGAAGCGTTTATCGACGAATGTTTAATACCCAACGTATGTCCAATCTCGTGTACCAAAACGGCAAAAATACTAGTTTTACCCTCGGGGGCTGGAGAGTAGCTGGCCTCGTAATACCAGTCAACGTCTTTGTTCAAGTGAATTTCTACGGCCGCTTGAGCATGGTCTGGAGATGTTGGGTAAAAAGCATGGCCCAACACAGCTAAACTGGCGAATGACTGGCACGGACGATTTGTAATTACATAGGCGTGATTTGTTGGTTCCAATGAAATGCTTATATGTATGTCTTTTACCCCAGGCGAATACGTGAACGTTAATGTTGAATTTGCCGCCCAAACCTCGAACGCCTTTGATGTTGCGGCCATTACCCTCAGGTTATCGGAGAACGTCAGGTTGTCGTCATGTTTCAAATTCCATCTCAGGTTGGTGCGGTTCCACCTATATTCGACCCTAAACTCATTATCAGGGGCCCCACATCTCGGCAAACTCATTAGTTTACGTGTTTCGTCGTTTAATTGGCCATCAATGGGTAGTTTGTGAAATGTTTGATAAACAGAGAGAGCGTAAGATAATTCATCCTTCGATAATTGTTTTGATGCTCTCAGGGCACCATCATCATCATCGCCCCAATATTGTTGTAGATACGATAACACATACGCATCATCATCCGCGGTATTTTGCAGAGAGCACCCCGAATGAGTCATTAGCAAGTAAAATAAAATAACGATATTGCGCATCTTGATCAAACTCAAAAGACGTCGATGTTTTAGCGACTAGTGATGCTCTTATACTAATTGTCACATTAACGGGGTCGCACATTTATACAATTTACAGGTTCGTTTAATCTAACACTAGACCAAGCAAGACTTTTAACAATTTACCCCGATGGGCGAACAGGAAAGCTGCCCTCGCAGATTTCCAAGACATTTGCAAACGATAAGATCACATGATATTTTTTTTTGTAATTGTCTTAGAGACCTGTGGGGGTGGTTATTTACAGCATGTGAAGATGTCGCAGGTCTTCAATACGGCAATTTTATACTGTAATGTATCAATATTATTAGAATATACGAGTGGGATGATGGTTTAACAATCTGTCAATCGCGAAGTTTGCAAGGATGTCATAATCTTTTTGAGATACCTCTTTCATATCAAGAGGACGCGCATCCTCCTAATTTCTCTGGGGGGGGGGGGGGTGTCTCTAACGACCACGACTTAGATAAAAGCAGAAAAAGTGCACACTCTTAATCTTTACCCCTTCCTCCACGAAATCGTGACTGGTTTCCTATATGATATGGAAAAGTATTAAAAGTAGGTTTCATCCAAGTTTTCCGTAGTTTGTGTTTAACTGTTCGCAAAAAAATGGGTAGGTTTTAAAAAAGTCTTCTGTTAGTGCTTCAATAATGCTGATGTTTTGTGTTCTCTAGAAGCGTTCATTAACCAATTGTGCGGTGTGTATGCGGGGCCCGGCGAAACTGAAGTAGGTTAAAGCTATAGAAATTTCCAAAGTGTTTGATATTATGCTATTTTAGTTCACGATCATGTATGTGCCCATGGTCGAAATCATACAGAGGAGACACTACGCCACCGTGGTCTACAACGGTGGCGTGCCGGGAATGGGGTACCTGGTGTTGGTCAAACACCCGGCACTTCCGATATTCCTGGCCCACGTCTCTGGTAATTTGTCTAATTGCCCGGTTTATTCGTAAATTTTCATAATACTTTGTTTCACAGAAACGAAGCCCCCAGAGATAGAGCGTAAGTGTTTTTACTAAATATTTCGAATAGGTAATAGTTTTGATAAATTCCATTACAGACGAAAACGAAGACCTACTATAATATAATCTTAATAAATTTTTTGGAAAATTTGCAAATTGTTTAATCTCTATTACCCGAAAGATTTGGTGCATTTTGTTTTAATAATACCCAGGCGAGGTTGCATAATTTATTGCTTTGTTGTATTGGTTCAGAAAGCGTAACATAAATACTTTAGACGAAAATTTGAAAAACAAAAGGGCGGGTAAACCACCGGTTGGATTCAACGCCGATATTAATATCATCTTCAAAACTTTTCAACAGCAGGGCTTTCGAACAGGGTTTTGAACAGGTTCTGAACAGGTTTGGAACGGGGGCGCTTGAACAGGGCGGTTCCCGTTGAACCGATCGCTTGAACGGGCCAGCCGGTTTCGAACCGGTTAACCGACCGGTCAACTGGTTTTTGAATGGGTCCAAGCGTTCCCTTCAAGCGACCAAGGGCGTTCCCAAGCGATCGCTTGGGAAAGCGCATGAGCGGTCTCTTTGAGCCCTTCGAACGGAAGCGACCCCTTGATGCGCCCCCTTCGATCGGTCTCTTTGACCTCTTGATCGCTTAAAGCGATCGCTTGGGAAAGCGCATGAGCGGTCTCTTTGAGCCCTTCGAACGGAAGCGACCCCTTGATGCGACCCCTTCGATCGACCCCTTCGATCGGTCTCTTTGACCTCTTGATCGGGCTCTTTGACCTCTTCGTTCGGTCTCTTTGACCTGTTCGTTCGGTCTCTTGAGCGGGCACGTCTAATGATCCGCTATATAATTTTAGTAAACTATCCGGTAATCGTTGTCTATGGTCAATGTGATGGTATCTGTAACATCATTGAACGTAGATAACGACTGCCGGTTGGACATCATGCGGCCACCCATTAGGTTCGTTCTCATCGTATATCTGCCCTATAACCGGCATATTAGACACAAGAACTTCCGAGCTTCTGTATGTACTTTGAGGTAAGCGATTTTTGTGTGCATTTATCAGTGACTGAGATGGTTTTTCGAATTTTCTTTAGCGTCGAAGGGGCCGCTAGATGGTGTCCATAGAGAGAGTCCGGCTCAACAGAGGCCGCTAGAGGGTACCCATGAAGCGTCTCCGAGGTGTGGTCCTCAAGCTGTTATTACGTAAGTTATATTTTTTATTCTAAACTATTCGCTATGAATCTTAATAAAACTCAATATTTTAATACAACTTTTATTTTGAACCCTGTATAACAACTTTTGGGTCCCCGTGTTACAACAAGTCCGGGAAAAGACACTAAATTATTTGCATAATATAATCACACTGTTAATATAACTCAAAAATTAATTATTTACATAAAAATACTTAAGAGAATTATATACATAAAACTGACATACAAATACTGACTATAAACATGAATTATTTACATAAAATACTTATCACGGAGACACATCGTAAAAATTACACAGTTTTTCGTTTCTTGAAGCCATATGGGACAGAAGTGCAATCTTGCTTAAACTGTCTCTTTGCCGCCGTTATCCTGTACACCTTTGATGCGGTTTTTGTAATAACCTCGTGATCTTTAGTGCGCAAAATCCTCTTGGTCGTCACCGTTATGGGTCGGGAATCATCTACCATTTGTAGCATCGACTCTAAATTTATTTGTTTCTGGGTTTCGTAATTCAGTGTTATCCCCTTCACCTTACAGGTATTGTAGTAAATATCTTTTACAGGACTATATACGGAGTATGCGTAGCACTTTGGGCCGGTCGAGGCGAAGGCCGTGATGAAAGCATCTGATCCATAGTCTTCAAGCTCGTCCGTAAGGTCACCGAGAAAGCTACCCGTTGGCGGATCGTATTCTCCCGGACGAGCCACGTAAATTACGCTGTCCGTGTCATAATAAAGGATCCGGTCACCCAGCTTCTCCAGGTAAGAGTACAATTTTAACCTTGCTTGCGTGGTAGTGTAGGCTGCAACGCACACGTTCACTGTAGCTAGAGAATCACAGGCTTCGTCTTTATATTCCCAATTCACAATGAGGGTATCCTCGTTAACCTCCAAAATATTATTTACCTCTATGGATGGGTTTGATACCAGGTCGTAAAAGGCAGCCGGCTCGTTGACTATCCCGGTCTTCGGTTGGTTCTCCCGCTGGCCAAACTTACCCCAGAAGCTGTTTAGAATTAATTTAGACAGAGCCCGTAGGCCGGCATTTTTGAGGATTTCACCATATTTTAACTGTATACCTTCTCTGTCTAAGTATTCTTCAATGTAGCTGTTCCTCTCTTCTTCTGTGTTACAGCTCGAAGGCCATCCTGATGCCTGTTGTTTGATTTTTAAGAACTCGTTGATGAATTCCGTAAATAAACCCCCGCTGTTCGTGGTTACGTCGTACTTCTCAATTTCGTAGTTCCACACCTCGTACACCTTCACTATTTGGTAGCCCATTTCAACAGCTTTTAATACCTCATCCAACACCCATGTACCCGTCAAAGATCTTTCCTCGCTGTTATGCGTGCACTCGCCCTGATTCAGTTGTTCGGCGCATGTGCGGCACAGTGTGAACATTAACTTATTGTTCATCTTTAGGGGGAGAACCGGATGGAACAGATCTCTGGGCGGTAAAATATTGCATTTAACGAGCCCGTTGGTCGTCTCTAGCTCAAGTTCTGAGCATGCGTCATGGCCCACGTGAATTTGCGGATGCTTAACGGGATATTTTCCATACTTGCATACCCAAGGATAAAGGGAGCACACGTCCAGATATTTAATCTTTTCGCCGGGCTTTACCTGGTACTTTAATACGGTGTTCCCCGTTCGGCCCCCGTAGAACGCATCTCGCGCTTCCAGCGGCGTATGATGTATCAGGGGATGCTCTTGCGTGTATGCGTTAATGGCCGGATCTCCCTTCAACTCTCTTCGGAACTGACACTCCCACGTTTCGATCACCTCGTAACCAGCTGACCTCAATCTTTCTGTTTTCTTCTGAGTTCTCTCAAGCCGCCTGTTCAGGGTGTCTTCGGGGTCGTTGTCCAGTGACCTATCGCGATCGGCGCTTGTACAGGCGTGCCCGTGGAAATGACAACCGTGGAACTCGAAAACCTGTCGTGTTTCTTCACAGAACCCGTCCACCTTCAATCCGTTAAGTACGGCCTCTCTACCGTTTGCTGCGTGTTTGATGTCAACGCTCCTTTGATGGGCCTCCCATAGCAGCCATTTTAGTGCAATCTCGGATTGATTATCGGCCCCCCGATATCCGCTACGGGGTATAATACCGATAGTGTTCGGCTTTAAGAAATTCCGCCTGAATACCAGGTTGCAGGCAGATGCGATGGTCGTTGCTTCCAGGAACGGTTCAACATTGCACCGATCCAACATTATTCTGCGGAATTTCTTAAAGCCGAACACTATCGGTATTGTACCCCGTAGCGGATATCGGGGGGCCGATAATCAATCCGAGATTGCACTAAAATGGCTGCTATGGGAGGCCCATCAAAGGAGCGTTGGAAATCAAACACGTCTTCTTTATGCTCTTCGTACCACTTCATAAATTCTTCGTGGGCCTTGGGTTTCAAACAGCCCGGATCGTAAAATTCAACAGAGGGCAGGGGTCCTACATAGTTCTGGTTGGCCTGTGTGTTAAAGAGATGAGGAAAATATCCCTTTTTGAAAGTAGGCGGTAAATCGAAAGCCTTAGGTAGTGCAGAGAGGGCCATAGGAAAATAGTTGAGGGAGTCGATGAATTTTATTTTCTGGTTAAGCTGCATCAGAATTAGTTTTGTGCCGCGCATGATTAGGGTGGGTGTGTGCTTGGTTTTTTCTAGGATGTATTTCAAAATGAACTGATGGTCGAAGGCTTGGCCGTTGTGCGCAAGCACAACGACTTTCTTGAATATTTTGGCCTGGTTTAACACGAACTGTAGGAAAAGTTCAACGGGGCTCTGTTTGATGATATGCCGCCTAATGCCACAGCTAGCACATACATTTTGATTATCGCCTGAAGTTAAACACATCGAACAACGCTGTTGAAACACACACAGGTTCACCTCGTGCACTTTGGACCCGTCGGCTTTAGTGATCTCTTGTTTCGTCTCCAGGTCGTAAAATATGTAGAGCACATCGTCTAAGTTCGGGTTTCTCTGGTCCTGCTGAATATAGCACAAGTGGTTCTCCGCCTGATGCGTCTTACATATTTTACAAAATATTTCCCCACACTGGTGTTGTCGATCTTTCTGTATGGTCTTTAGGCAGTTCGGGCATTTCCGGATCTTTGCACAAACACCCGAGAGGTGGTTATCGTTGCATTTTTGTCCCCGGAATTCTCTGTTACAGTCCGCGCACACCACGACTACTGTTTTCTCACACGGCGGGTTTTGTAGGCAGCACGGGCACATTTTCTTGCACCGGTGCCGGGATTTGTCGCTATACGTTGCATTACAGTGGTCACAGAAATACCCGGACCCGAATGCCGCTGTCAGGGAGGTAATAACGTTGAAGTGGCCCGAGTGGTAGAGCAGATTAAGTTTCAGCGGCGCGTCTGGCCCTTCGAAGATTTTATTGTGAGTTCCATACTCATAAACGGTAATTTTGTAGCCATGAAGGTAAACCTGAAGGCCTCTAATTTCTTCTACACCCGCACCCTCTTCTGGAATAACCAAGCCCGATGCACTTAACATCTCGAGCGCCTTTTTTTGTTGTAGTTTACCCACGTCCTTCAGTATTTTTCGATACTCTGGGTCTTCGGTAACCCTCGCTATCGCTACCGAAAGGGATCGAGGCAAACATAGATGGTCGTTATTGTTTATCTGCAAGAAAAGAAACGGGCTTTATCAGAATAATGTTTTATGTTTGACCAATGAAATTTAAACAAATTTTTTAAAACAAAGAACTAAGTATTTACCGCAATTATTCCGCGTCTTTTCCGGCACTCTTCTTCGAAATTGTCGTAATAGCTGGGGTACCGACGCCCCCTTCCTCTCGGCTCCTCGATACAGGTGACACCCAGGCGGAATTTATCGGTGTTTAGGCCCTCGCTGTTACTTTGGTAGATTTTCGATACCATGTCCCAAATGTCGGCAAACGTTATATTGGCGGCTTTACGGAAGGACAGGTGGCTCTCTTTATCGCCATCTACTGTGGTGAAGGAGAATCCCGCCTTACAAGAGGGGTCCATGTTGGTCGTCACATGGTTCACGACTCCTTCCACCCCTGCCTTCAACCATTTCACGGCGTCAGTATTTTTGGGGATGTCGTTTATTTTAAATACAATGTTCCGGCGGGCGATCTTGTATTTCGTGTTTTCCGATGTGTATTCCTCTAGGACCTTGAAAGCGGGGGCCGCTGACGCAACACTATTCTCAACCGCGTCACTGGGCGTAACCCCGGTTGGTGTTGCGTGGGTGCGTCTGATATGCCGTTCGGCATCGTGGGCACGCGAGAATTTCTTATCGCATTGAGGACATTCGTGTTTTAGCTTTGTAGAACCACCGCCACCACACAGTAGCCGATGTCTTTTCAAACTATCTGGTCTTGAAAAAGACCGTTGACAAATATCGCAGGTATTGGACATGTTGATTCGTTGAGAAGTACAGATGAACTGCTGGCTTAGCAACCGCGCGTCTCTTTTATATTCCTGCGCGCGCAGCGCACTAAACGTTCGAGTTCTTGGTATTCGGGTGCCTTATCTGATTTGTGCTAGTTTTCCGTAAGATACGGGCCTCAGGGCATATTTTCCCGTATACGCTTTTCGCGGGTTAAATTGCGGTCATCTTCCGCTTAGATATTTTGTTTGTACTATTCTCGAGAGAGAGGTAAGAGGAAGTGAAGGACTTTGATCACAGTCTTGTCAGAACCTGTCAAATTGACTTCTGCTTTAAAACAATTTCTATTGTTACATCATCATTATAGAGGATCACTGATTTGTTTACGCGCTAGGAGCCCTATCTAAATTAAAACAAGTAGGAGGCTAATGACATTTTATTTTTTCATTACACCTTTACATTAACATTTAATTTTCGAGTACAACACATTACATATTTCTGAACCCCGGTATATCTTCCGACTTCTCGTCGATAAATGTAAAATTGCAGTCTTCATCCATTTCGTAAACCCTGTTATTTACTTGAACCGTGAGATGCTGAGTTTCTTGAGGCACAGCACCGGTCACGTAGACTTTCAGACAGCAGATTAATAGAAGCGTATTGAGTTTATTTTGTTCCACCTTCATCATGGCTGCACATACTTTTTCTACGACGTTATCCTTGAACCACTTCTCGAAATCAGAGCAGTCGCCTGTCGGCTTAATGTCTACTTCTTTGTATTTAACCTCTTCGTTAACATTGTACTTGAATTTCGCTCGGACAAGCCCAACGTCTTTGTCTGTGTGCTTGTTCAACTTCGTCTTAAACTCGTTCATACAGCGACTTATGAGGAATCGTTGACTTTCGACCCCGTACACCGAGGGGAAGCCGCTCACACAAAGAAACATTTTGTTAAAGACCGGGTCGAACTGTATCATAAATGTGGGCTGTTGATGGTTTCCTTTTACATGTCTCTTTACAGAGTCAAGACTTGAAAACTTCTTATCACACTGAGGACATTCGTGTTTTGGTTTTGTTTCGACCCCACAATGCTGCTGATGTCTTTTCAAGTTGCTTGGTCTTAAAAAAGACCGTTGACAAATATCGCAGGTATTGGACATGTTGATTCGTTGAGAATTACAGATGAACTGATGATGAAACTTCAATGGAGCTGCTGTTATATATCTAACACCGGGTTTTTGTTTCAGATACCTATTTTACCAGCTTGTATTGCTGTCGTGTCTGTGAACGTGATTACGTCATTACCTTCAGAGCAGCCCCGTGTACTTGATGTGAGAAAACCGTTGGCCTGCAGAGCTCCCCGATTATAGTATTCCTTACGGGTGTACCACCGTATTCTTTATACATCTTATAAATCTGTTATGAAAATAAAAATCTTCTAAGTCGTATGATTGTTTCTTTCATTAATAAGACAGATGGCGCTGCTTGAATTATTAGTACCTTGTGGTGGTGATGCCGTCATCAGGTTTGTGACTCACCATTTTGAAATTGTTTAATAGCCGAAGAAGAACCACTCAGTATTAAGACAACGGTGGACGTGTGTGCATTAATTTTGAGGTTATGTGGGCCCCTTTATTTGGGGGGGGGGGGGGCTAACGCTCTTGGGACAAGCTGGTAAGTGACTTTGACACCGCAGAGGGCCTCGTTAAGAGGCCGCCATTTTGTTTTTGACGGAGCCGATAAGTGATCTCAATACCCCCTCGTACGATGACCATATATTGAAAATAAAGTCTCGCGACCGCCATTTTCATTTAGCTGCTCGTAAACAAACTACACCTCGTATATACCGTTCTATTTTTAAACCTCAAGCGAACTCTTCCGGGGTTCTTATCTTAAAACCACAACGCCAACTATTATTCTTTCTTTACACAGGCTGTCAGTTGTCAATTGTCAATATTTACAGTTATCAATTGTCAATTTTTAAATTTGCAAATTTTTACCTGTCAATTTTTCAATTGGCAAGGCGGCGCCGCGTCGGTCGCCATTTTTAATTTTGACGACAACGCCGTCTGACGGAGAATAGTTGAATTTTTATTTTGATGACAACGCCGTCTGACGGGGAATAGTTGTTGAAACATCAAACGGTGACAAAATGGTGGTCGGCGGTGGTACAAACCGAGGGATCTGTCGAAATCCGGTGGGATTACAGCTTTCGTACTGCCAACACACAAAAATCACCGGATTTCCCCAAAATTCCCTAGATTTTAGCCAAAAACCCCCATATTCTAGACAAAAAGTCCCTAAAACTGTCTGAACGCAAAAGGCCAGTCCGGAACTGTCTGGACGTAGTGTCACACTACCTACTAAAGTGGATGCAACTTCCGATTAAACCGGAAGTGAATTTGTGGTAGTATGTATTTATACCAAAAGTAGTATATTTACCAACAATGCAGCTGGTTCAAATTTCAAGCCTATGTTATAGCAAGATATTGGCGAACTTCATAACGATTTCGTGGGCACCCGGTATAATATTTTACACAAAAAAAACGGTGTTCGACAAAGGTCGCGTAGTAAAAACAACTTCGATGAAAACGGAAAACCCCCAAATTTTAAAAATGGTTTGAATTAAGAGTTTACTATTCAAAAATTTTCGCTTCCTTAGAAACTGAAACTTAATTTCGTCCAAATGAAATTCGGAAGGAACATTCAATATTCGAATATTATTGTGACGTGTTCGATTGCAAAGATTCGTCTTAAGGCGGGTACAGATCTGAGCACGTTCGCGTATGAGGCAAGCCGAGGCCGAACCGAATGCCTCGTGGGGCGTAATTTGAATACCCGAATGGTGGACGCACGAGGCACCGTTCGCCACTGATCCAATGAATTCGTGAGCACGCGAGAGTACGTTTAAAAGTGGTTCTGTGCGGCTACGTACAATATCCCGCGTCCAGACTGAGCACGCACGGCCTTTGATGTACCGCCAACAAACGGATCGGGGCGAGGCCGCACGACGCACAGAACGAGGCAGTTTGCCGCGCCTCGGGAGCACGTCAACATCTGAGTGCTCATGCGTCCTCGGCTTGCCTCAGATACCCTCAAGCACGCAGTTGAACATTTTTACGAATATCCTTTGGAATATTAGCGTGGTTGATAGTAAAATGGACACGGTGTTCTACAAACCGCAGAACACGGCTAATTTAAATTCTATGGTTGTATCAATAAAAGAACGAAATTTTTCATTTAGAACCTTCAGGACTATTAAAGGGAGAACTTGAAGGGGAGCATGTGCTACACCTTGATAAAAACATGCTTCCTTGATTAAAAACAAAATGCTTATCACGTCATCTTGTTTTTAGCATACGTCCAATTTTAATTGAATACTTGAACAAATTTCCTCGAGGACCTAATACTGATGTCCCCTGTATGACCCAGTTAAACAATACTTCATCGAAATCGAACCAAAGTGAAAATCAGGTCCCGAACGAAGAAAGACATCAACAAAGTATTTCTCACTCGCAGCAAAGTATCTTTCATTTATTCAAATTACATAGTTTTATTTTTTCAGCTGCTGTCGCGAAAAATAGTCAGTTAAAAAAACTTTCCGATATTTGCGCAGAATATATTTTCAAACACAACGCTGAAATCAATAAATCTTATAATGAAAGAAACTGTATGATTTGGCATCATATAAATAATACTTCAGAAAACGAAACGGACAAATTGGCTCGATATTATGACCTAATTAAGGACCTTAACAAGAAAAGGAAATGGCTGAGAATGATCGAAAATGAAGAAGTGACCAGTGAGATGTTTGCAGAATATCAAAACAGCCAGATTTTGTTTAAAAATTGTTGTTCTCTGCCTAACTTGGAGGATCCTCTTAGTTTCTCTCAGAGAATGCCGGAGGCAATAGTTAAATTTGTTAAAAAATGTTAAACGTTTTTATATTTTGTATTTTGCGTTTTAAATAACAGCCTGCCTTTAAAATCTGCGCTTTAATTTTTGTTAGGTTGGTATTAGAATCTTTTCCATATTGATTGTCTGCTTGATTGGTTGCAATGAGAGCAAGAATCGACCAATAATCGTTCCTTTCTCAGTATTCGAAAAGATGGCTGCTCTGCCGTCTCCAACACAGGTATGTATTTGAGTTTTGTGACATAAATACGGTAAAATTGAACAAATATCTTTGTTATTTGAGGATGGTGATTTACTAGCTTTAGCGGATCAAGTAGGAAGTGTTCGCGTTGAAAAGTGACGTTTGCCAATGTTTTTGTGAATATTTAAAACTGACAACCCATTGACATTTCGGTGGGCGGCGTAATAGTAAATTTCGTGTAATGTACCTATAATGTGGCTTGTAAATATTTCAAGACTTGCGAAACTTGTGAGGGTTTAATATTGAATTATCCACAATTTCTGTGAGCAGTAATAATTGGTGGTAAATTAATTCATAGTTTTCTCGGAAAAAATATGTAGGTACCTACTTGGTCTGCATATCAAAATTTTGATGCGTCTTATCATTACCGGTTTCCTTTTTGCTATATCTTTGTGATTAATATTGTACTTATTCTTTTAATTTAATTCTAGGTGGCTGGAAACCACAGTGCCATATATGAGGCGTATTATAATTTGGTAAGTGACTGATAACAGTTTAAGTGTTTATATCTAATAAGTAAATTTGTTTATACCTTTTATAAGTGGCAATTTGAAAGGAAAAGAGTCATGTTTTTATCTTGGACTATCTGTAATTTAATCAAAATTATTTCGAGATTTTCGTTTATAATAAAAGCAGCAGCGCAACAAAAAAAAACTGGTATCCTCTGGGTGTTACTGTTTTAAGCCCTTTTTATTCTGAGAAAAATTGGCAGAATTTTGAGTAAACCTGCAGTATAATCTAAAACATCAATAAAAGCTCCGGACCATTTTTTTAAGGAAAATCAGCTACATGGATTTTCTTTTTTAAAAGTGCTCAGATGTTATTATAAAGCTCGCTATAAAGTATCTAGCAACACCAATAATTAAACACACTATTTGTACCGATGTACCTTCCTAAAGTATATAAAGATAAAATACGATTGACACCATTGTATAAAAAGACAGTTTGTCATCCTATTGTTCTCGTATAAATGCTTTATGCTTTGCCGGCATACAAACTTACTTTTTGTGTGATAATGGAAAATATTTATATGAATTAAATTGCTCCAAGTTTATTAGCAAGTGATTTAAATATGCTGTATACTTACATATCAATAAGTTTACTTATAGAGTTATGGAATAGTGGAATAATAATATTCAAAAAAGTGTTAATAGTTCTTTTTCCAATGCAAATTGCATTAATTAGCGATTGACTGAGGTCCATCAGTCTATTACAGTTTCAATAATTTTATATAATTTTGTAAATTGTAAGATCATGGCCAATTAGTAAAGTCTGACCTTTTATTGAGTATAGTAAATAAATTTAAATTGCTGATTGTGTGCTTCATGGTATCAGCCAAAATGATAAAGGTGCCTATTTATTTTCTCTGAGTTGCTTGTAGTGTTAGTTAGGGATCCAGAACTAGTTTCTTTATTAAAATTATAGCTAGGTATTGTGTAAAATTTCTGCAAAGTTCATATCTAGGATGCCCAAAGCAATTCGAGTTTGCATTTTGCTACACGTGGTACTAGATGACATCCCGTTGGCGTTGTTGGAATGTGACAGTTATCAATGTATGGTTATGTTAGTTGACAGCGACACTTGATTGACATTTAACAGTATCTATACATATAAATAAAATTGAAGTGTCTGTGATTTCGAAATAAATGCTTTTTTCTAAGCTCATATATGATTCTTATGGTTAGGGAGTCGCAATGGTAAATTATTACTGTATTTTCTACCATGCCAGACGTTATTAGCATTAATGTATCAAACACGAAGAACAAGAATATGGTTATAAGAAAGTTGCATCTTCAGAAAAGTTTGGAATCGTCTGGCACCCACTCGCGACTGTCTAAAGCGTCTGGCATTGATATTTTGACATTCTTCATGATACAAAGAGTCAGTAAAAGAAAAATCTGTTGATAGAAAATATGTCACGTGACGCTCCCGCTGAAGATATGTTTGGGGTTCTCTCGCACCCACTCGCGACTTGTAATGTATCTGACAGTATTATTTTGTCATTCCTCATGATGCAAAGAGTCGGTAAAATAAGAATCTGTTGGGAGAAAATGTGTCAGTAGCAACTTTTAATTTAACTGTTATCTTTGAAAGAGCGGCCATCTGCACTGCGACTCAGATGCAACTTTGCTATATCCATATTCTTGTTCCTCATGTTGCATTCATTAAGATTAATAATGTCTGGCATGGTAGAAAATACAGTCATAATTTACCATTGCGGCTCCCTAACTATTAGCACGTTACCAAAACATACAATTTAGCATTTTTCAATTTTTTGTCTGTCTGTCTGCTGTCTGTCTGCTGTCTGTCTGTCTGTCTGTCTGTTTGTTTGTCCGGGCTAATCTCGGAAATGGCTGAACCGAATTTGATGAGACTTTAATTATCAGGTAAAGGACTTTTCAGAGATTGATATAGACTACTTTTTATTTCGGAAATATTCAGGTTTCCTGTGTAGAAATTGAATAATGTAGAAATTAGGAGTCGGATTGTGTCACGCGCGTACTATGAACACATATTACGTGCCATATACATAAAATAAATAAATACATAAATAAATAAATAAATAAACAAATAAATACATAAATTAATTAATTAATCAATTAATTAAATAAATAAAAAAATAAATAAATATAAATATAAATATTTGCCATTGTGCTTCTTTCTTTGGTAAATAGATAGGTGGACACAAGGATGCAGCCAGGAATGTGAAATCAAACCTCCTTTATAACTTAATTCGAGCTTTCGGATTTATTAATTTAATCCATCTTCAGGAAAATCTGACAAATACAGTATGCAACAGTACAATCAAACAAAAAAGTAAAATCAACGTGTGCCGGGAATATAAAAATCAATATGTATTTGTTTGTTCGTATTGTATGCGCTGCCATACCGTTCATTCCATTACGATAAAACTTAGTCAACTTAGTGCTCGCACTTGCGCGAAGGTTACAGGCATAGTACAATTAACTTACAGTAGGTGGCGCGCGTGTCGTACCGGGAAATGTATTTGAAAGAATATTTCTGTAATTCTACAATATTTTCTTTCCTTTCAACATAATTTAAAAATTGCAGCAAATGTCAAACGGCAGCAACAATCGGCAATAGGTGGCGCGCGTCGTACCGGGAAATGTATTTGAAAGAATATTTCTGCCATTGGTGTCGACGTTATTGCTAACCTAACCTATGTTTTTCAAAGCATTTCTTGATTTGTGTTTGAGTAAAGGGAGTGACTACTGAACAGTCCGGTCGCATGCGCATTACAGAATGTAACCTATATTTGGCATTTTGGAAGTGTAAAAAAAAACTAAAGCTGAGAGAACGCTTTTTTAAAATAGCCCCTTACTTGCCCTTTCGCACCAGACACACGCATTTTTTGGCAAAAAGATGATGCAGAAACAAACAAAAAATGCGAACCCGTGCGGGCGCAGAACTCGTGTAGCCGTAGGAGAACAAAATGGCAGCTTTATACTATACCCGAACACCCACCGAGATTGTTGGCGATGTCTTTCAATAACGAAGTTCTTAAACGTCATTTTACTGATATTGTGTCGACTGTACTAGAATAAAATTTAGAACTAACCGGCGGACTGTTCAGTAGTCACTCCCTTGAGTAAATGTTTAGTACATGAAGAGAGTATATTTCTGGGAAGAACAATATTCTAAGCGCATATAAGCAAATTTTAGTATGTATTTATCTAAATATTTCAATTAATGGTAGAAACGTGCTAAATAATAATTCGGCACCGCCACTGTACATGCTGATCAGATGTCATTCAGAATAGTCAGCAAGTATCGGACATATTCGTTCTGGTATACGGCTTGCGCAGATTTCGAGCGCTAGCAACAGCTCTGACAAAAAAGATCAAAGACACCGATAGCAAATGAAACGTCTGTTTATTTTCATTAGTCTGTGTTAAGGATTTGTAATGTTTTGCACTTTAGGCAAGGTTTGTGGTTGGTTTGGCCATTCTTCTTGCACATCATATTCTCAATCGTCTTTTCATTGTTGTTTCACTTATCCATACCTACCACCTCCAGTCAACATGTTGCCTGAGCAGTGTTTCCTTCACTTGAGACAATAAGTGATAAATAACAGTCGTCTCAAACATTTGTGCACCTTCTTTTGCTAAATCCTCTTTGCCTTCCTGTTTTATGAAAGCAGTCCTCGAAGCAGTCTATGACTTGCAACTCAATATAGGTATTCTAGGATTCTAGACATATAGTGTTGCAAGTTTCCATCTTCTATTCGTACCGCAATTTTTTAATCTAATTAACTACAAGCGCTACACATGAACTAATATGACAGCTGTTAGGATTGCATAGCCACCTGAATAAAGAATTTGGAGCTAAAATCTGCCGAATATTTTTAATGGATTAATTTTTTCACCAATTATCCCGCAAGAAATTCGAAGATTTGTATCTCCTCCAAGAAGACAGATGTCGAATGAACCAAAAAGGAGAATGTTTAGAATGAACTTGGCGATATAGTAGTATATTAGCATATAACCATACTACCTAATTACTCAACAGGATTGTTTGAACTTGGGGAAACAACTAACTATATGTTTCCTCTGGTACATTGCCAGATGTCACCACTTTTTTCTTTAATTTTAGGAGCATTATAACATCGATGAATTTAACTACAACGTAAGGAAAAATCATGCAAATTGTTCGATGAATGAAAATGTTATCAAACGGTGAACGAGTTAAATTTTTTGCCAGTAGGTGTATTTTGTATAAAAATCTTGTAGGAACTGTCAAGTAGGGTATTTGTAGGCGTAGAGCCAACGTAAATAGGCAAAGAAAATTTTTAGTGAAATTGAAATGTCCACACCTTTTTCATCCAGTTAGTGGGCCAGTTAATATTTCATGTCAAAAATTATGCAAACTGGTAGTACTTGGTGGTATACAGGCAGAGCTAGGCAAGTTACGACGGTAAATCAAATATGAACCGGACTTTTCTTCTTAACGCCCCATAGGTGAAATGAGGGACGTGACGTCTTGGTATATGTTGGGTAGGGGTGTCAAGAGGTGGGGAGTAAACCAGCTCGCCAGACTGAGCAGATTGACTGATGGTAGCATCATGTCTGAGTAAGAGGTGCACACGTCTGTTACGCAACGCATCATCATAAAATTTTTGTCGCGGGAGGGAGTGAAAAGTGCCAAAATTTTGCATCGACTAACTGCACAGTTCGGTGAAAAAATACTTTCGAGGATCTGAGTCTATGAATGACACAAAAGAAATTTCAGGTGGCCGAGTGTCAGCGGAAAATGCGAGCTGACCCCGGACAAGCTTTAGTGAGGGGAATATTCGTGCGATCTGTGAGCTGATTGAAGTTGACTGCCGCATTACATTATTGGAATGGCTGTACACTTTGGGATATCGTACGGGAGTGCCCAATCAATCATTTCAGATGATTTGGGTTATCGAAAATTGTCAGCAATCTGAGTTCCTTGCCTCTTAACAGAATATCAGAAAGCAAACCGTCTTGTAGTGTGTGAAAGACTTTTGGTGCGATATCGAGCAGAGAGGGATGATTTGTTGGGTCCTTGTAAGTGTTTTTTCGACGAACTGTACAGTTAGTCGTTGCAAAATTTCTGCAAGTTTGATGTCCTCCCCTGACAAAAATTTTACGATTAATCGTTGTGCAATAGACATGCGCACCTCTTGCTCAGACATGATGCTACTAACAGCCAATCTGCTCAGCCTGGCGAGCCGGTTTACTCTCCGCCTCTTGACATCCCTACCCAACATGTACTAAGATGTCACGTCTCTCATTTCACCTATGGGGCGTTAAGGAGAAAAGTCCGGTTCATAGTACTAAATAAATACATAAATAAATATTTGATTCGCCCTCGTACTTTGAAAAATTAAATTACTAACTACAGCTACTTTCCTTAAAAAGTAGTTTAAGTTACCAACTACCATAATGAAAAAGTATGTACATATGTAGTTAGGTTACTAACTACTTGGTAACCACTACACTCACAGACAGACCACACACAGAGAAAGCATTGAGTTCAAACTAAATACCTAAATAGTACACAAAGACAAACACAATGCATGACAAGCTGTGACTCGCAAAACTGCGATGCAAATTGAATAGATAGTAGTAGTTGATGCATGTAATTTAACTACTTTTTAATTTACTTGTAGTTAAACTACTTTACTAGTAAAGTAGGTAGTTAACTACTTTTTAAAATACTTAAAAAAGTAGCGATTCTAACTACAGTTACACATTTTGATAAAAGCAGCTTGAATATGTCGAATACAACTACCGTCAGCAAAAAATTATTTAGATTGGCAACTTAACTACAGTAGTTAACTACTGCCCAGCTTTGTAGACAGGTATAAATTTACTCCTGCACATGTGATACATCTAAAATTGTGTTTTTATAGTTAGTTATTTAATTTAAGGTAAAGTTCATTTCTGTTAGAAAAGAGTATTCATACTATTTATAGCTTAAATGGAAAACAGAGAAACTGTTGAGACAGAAAATCAATATAATTTATTTTATTAACTCTTGAGGCAAACCGAGAGGCAAACCATCTCAAATTACAAGATACCAAAAATAAATGTCTGCATCAGATCAGCCACAAGAGTGATGTCACTTCACTTAACTATTTGTAGGATCCTTTCTTATTAATTTGGGGTGTAATATAATATCTTTGAAAATAGGTTTGCACAATTTTGTAGGTGGCACATCTTTGTTTATATGGTGAATGAACTTAGCAAGGGAATTTAATTCTGTAGTTCTGTTCGGATTATAAAGGGACTTAAAAAAATTACTTTGCAGATAATTATTTAGAGCCAAAATTAGTAGTAGTTAATAATTCGTTTAATTTTGTTTTGTATTACGATAGGTATAGTTCTTTTCAGATATCTTGGCGTGTGTGTGCAGTAATCTGCGCATTACGTTCATATGTCTTTCTCCCTTTTGTAAAATGGATTTGTTGAATTTTAATTACTGCCGTAAGATGACTTGAGAATATTCTCACGTTTCCGTATTTGATCTCACTCTTTCTTACTATGGTTGTGTGAAACAAAATGGTTTCAGTATTAATATGCTTATTTTGCAATATCCAGTGGTCACCAAGCAATTTATTAAAAATTATTGCCTTTCAAGTATAACTGTCAGTTTGATTGTCAGGTGTAAAGATGCCTGGAAATGTTTTTACCAAACAGTGTCCAGAAGTTTTACGAAACATTTTTGAATACTTTACTCGAAAGAAGGAAAATAATGGTCCTCTATTGCCTTTAACTTGTGATCAGAAGCGATTGGCCGATGCATCAAAACTAAGTCTACGCAGCGTGTCGCGCATAGTTGGAGAGGAAAAATGGGGTTTGTCTGCTGCAACGCCCGGAAAAAGGCAAACCAAAATTAAAAAGTGAAGATGTAACTGACGGCATTAAAACCGAAGTAAGGAATGCTATTTATTCCATGAAAGAAAAGAAATAACACATTACATTGAAAATTTTAAATAACAAATTAAAAACAAAACAAATAGTGGATATTTCTGACACAAGGTTGTGGCGTTTATAACCAATAGCAGATTTAAGTACAAACTAGAAAATAACCAGTGTTTTTTTATGTGAACGGGCTAATGTTGTGGGTAAAAGAATACATTTCTTGAGGGAAAACGTCAAAATGCCGTGTGCCGTGTCCAGAGTCGAGACGCACACGCTTGTCGCGGTTCCTAGCAACAGCAAAATTTTGAAAACTACTGAACTGCTGGCGGTTGCTTGGATAATCGGATATTGTGTCGCAAACGCCAACAAATCTGAAAAATACTATAGCACTGATAATTTCTGCAAATTGGCAGAACAAATGCATCTAATTAATCGAGTCTGCCATGAAACAAAAGCTTATTGTTTTGTAGTTTGACAGTATAAATTTGGCTCAGATAACTGCAACAGTTATTTTTTTTATCTGTCCGTAAAGTAACTTGTGCACAGTGAAAATGCATTTAACTAGAGAAAATTTTAGAGCCATGATTTATTATGACTTCAAAAGTGGTTTATCTCAAAAGCAGAGTGACGATCGGCTTCGTGCTGCATTTGGTAATGAAGTACCATCTCAGAGGACAGTTTATAGCTGGTACAATGAATTTAAATTTGATCGAGTGTCACTCAGTGATGATTTGCGCGAAGGAAGGCCAATTTCTGCAGTGACTGAAGAAAATGTGGCTGCTGTTAGAAGGATGGTTGAAGATGATAATCGAATCACCTAAGTACAGGATTATTAGAAGCATCTTGGGCATTGGCATGACTGCAGCAAACAAGATCTTACACGATCATTTATATGTAAAGAAAATTTGCTGTCGTTGAATACTTCACAATTTAACAGAAGCGCAAAAGGTGCAACGGATTGAATGGAGCAGAGCAACTTTAAAAAAATACAACGAAGGCAGGTCTAAAGCAGTTTATAATATCATTACTGGTGATGAAAGCTGTATATATGCATTTGAACCTGCATCAAAGCGGCAGTCGGCACAATGGGTGTTTTCTACTGACCCTAATCCTGTCAAAGTTAAGCAGTCTCGAAGTGTGGGGAAGAAGATGATAGCCTGTTTCTTCTCAAAATCTGTTCCCGTTGCAACTATAGCGCTAGAGAACAAACGCACAGTTACTGCAGAATGGTATACAACAGTATGCCTGCCAGAAGTTTTTCAAATGGCTCGTTTACGTCGTCCTAAAGGAAAGATACGTTTGCACCAGGACAACGCTTCAAGTCACAAGGCAAGGCAAACAATGCAATTTTTTTAGGACTCTGGAGTTAAATTGTTGGAGCATCCACTTTTTTTATTTCCGCGGTTAAAGCATAAAATGTGGGGATTACGATTTTCAACCGCGGAAAATGCTGTGGAACACATTAAAAACCTCGTTTCTGAAGTGACCTAAGAAGAGTGGAATTTTTGTTTTGACAATAATTGGTTTTATCGAATGGGTAAATGTATTGAGTTTGAGGGTGAATATTTTGAAAAACGATAGTAAAAGTATTTTTGCAAAAAACGCATTGGTTTCATGTGATTGCTACCTACCTATACCTTCAGTTATACTGCCATAAAAAATAATTAACAGTATGTGGTCAGCCGTTGACATCAGTATGTGTAAATGTGATCGCACCATGGAAAATAAGTTACAGCAATACGATAAAACAAGCACCGGCAACCACATCTATTTATAAATAATTGATGAAAATTACAAAACAAAGTAAATTGAATTAAAGCTGCTGTCTGAATTATTTATAAATGGCTTAGCTTGATTACGGTTTTTCGTAATTACTTTTGTTTCCGTGTTGTCTTTTTCTAAGTATTCACGTCTCCTTTGTCAGTCTTTTGGTATCTTAATAAAGCAATTTACATCGAAATGTTATACTCAATATGCTGCTATCAATAACAACAACCCTAATAAATTAAAAATAAAATCAAGTTGGCAGGTGTTAGGTAACGAGAGCTGCACACTTATGATAGACAAAGTGCACGTGAAATTTTAGAAATGATAAGCACAGCCTATGATGAGGCTGCTGTGAGGCAATCTCCATTGCTTGAATGTCATAAAAGAGTTATAGTAGAACTCAAAAATGTAAAATATGATGTATGTTCAAAAACTCGTCGAACGTGTGAAGAGGTGGAAAAATTCTGACAAATAAGACTTGAGAACAGTCGGGAATACAGATTATTGCAACAAAAGACTTAAGTTTACACAGGGCACTTGTAAGAAAGATCTTTACAGAGGACTTTGTAAACAAAAGAGAAATTTCTGTGTAGGTAGTTGGTAGTTCTGAGAAGTTTGATGGTTTGTCAAAAGTAGCAGCCCATCATAACAATGCCTCAGCATTTAATGCACTAGCAACACACGACTTTGACTAGAAAATTTGATAGCTTATAACTTAACTACAGAGTGTTTGTTTTTATTCCCTGACATGGCCCTCATATTTCCATGTGACATTCTACACTGAGCGGCAAAAAAGTGACCACCCTATAAATTTAAAAAGATTTATACTTATTTTCCCATTTCTAAAGTAAATTACCATCAACTGTTGCAATTATTCTTGCATTTGTCACTTGTTTTTGTAACAAAATTTATTGAATCTTAGAGTATAAGATGAAAAATATATAAAAGTGCAAGTTAACAGATAAACATTAAATAATGTAAAGTTAGAAATAAACGTTATTAGGACAAGACTTTGATATTGGGTATAACTTCCAAAAACATAATGACTGCTTGCATATCCCTTGACAAGGACAGGAACAGATTTTAAATGAATTCTTGGGAATACATGTTTTCGTATTCACCACAAAGTACATTTTGAAGGTCGATTTTGCACCGTACGCTGAAGTTCATCCCAAAGGTGTTCAGTAATGTTCAGGTCAGGGCTGCAGGCTGGTCACTCTAACACCCTGATACCTATTTCCTCCGAGTACTCGATCACAGCTCTTGCAGTGTGTGGCCATGCATTATCGTGCCTGAACAATAATAATTAATCCCCTATAATAATAGTAAATTAATTTCCGGTAAGAGTGTATGTACAATCATATTTACTTACATGTAAGTTTATTACAACAAACCCAAAAAAAGGATTCTGATCATACGAGAAGTATGTTCTTCCCCAGAACCTAGTAAAAATAAAACTGAATGTAATTATAGCTAATGTGTCAACTTTAAGTACATATTTCAAAGCACATTTGATAAAATAAACATAAATGAAAATAGCAATTTTTCAACTGTCTACTCTATATGAAAGTGACATTTTTTTACTCTAGAAGTGATTATTTTTTTCATCGTCAAATTGACCAATAGGAACGTTTCATTTAGGTCTAGAAGCGTGTATTATTTCGGTAATTTTTTCGATAATTTTGCTTGTTGATAAGTTGCCAAAGTTGCGAATTTGTAGGTGCATTTATAATATATAATCTAGTTACTTTATTACCTGCCAAACGTCAAATATTCCCAACACATTTCATTGTATGTGAATTAATTGAAATAAAATTTCGTTTTGAACTACCTTGATTCGATTCAAAAAATAATCTTGTTAAATACAATTCGTGGTCTGGAATTTTTAGGTAATTTTACTCAAGCTGTTGTTTTTACTAACCACTCGTGTAAATTTGACAGAAGATCACTCGCGCAAGCGCTCGTGATCTTTTAACTGTCAAATTTACACTCGTGGCTACCAAGCAACGCAACAGTTTTCGTAAAATTTCCGACAATTCCAGACCACTTATTGTATTACTACAGAAAATAAAAATGTCAAATTTATAGTTTTAATAATGGATAAAATAGTTCAAGAGGTAGCAACGGATTTCGTTACACCATAGAGAATAAGGCTAGAGCTTCAACTATGAGTCCCTTGCAACGTAGTAACAAGAGAATCAAAAGTCTGACAACCGTCCGAGGGTGGCTTTCGCGCCTCTAGCATTTTTAAGGGTGAGAAAAAATTAAAATTACACTGTTATAATCATAATGGCACTTCGCAATATTAAAGTTAATACTATTTTAAACCAATAAAAAAAATGCCAGACGAGTGGGTGGGTGGAAAGTGCGCGCCATAAGGGGTTAAAGGGGCGAATCAAATTGCACTCAAACACAACTGTGCATCTCCAAAATCGCATCACATAATATAACGTTTCCATGGTGACCCATGACCAGGGAGTGATAATGTGGTCGACTAGATTCCGTACGCTGGGCCCTTGCATAGAACCTCTCACTTTTATCCCCCTCTGGCACCCACTTTCCACCCACCGACTTGTCTGGCATTTTTTTATTGATTTAAATTAGTATTAACTTTAATATTGCGAAGTGCCATAATGATTATAATAGTATAATTTTTAATTTTTTTCTCGCCCTTAAAAATGCTAGAGGCGCGAAAGCCATCCTCAGACGGCTGCCAGACTTCTGATTCCCTTGTGACTTCGTTGCAAGGGACACGTCGTTGAAGTTCTAGTCTGATTAAAAATAACGTAACGAAAGCGTTGCTGGCTCTTGGACTAAAAGAAACACTTTCATTTAGTAGCCTGCACATCTATGTTACCTAGCAACGACTAAATAAACAATTATTAATAATTTACATTGTGAGGGTTCGCTTATTACAATGTAGTAGCATTTTAAATGGACTCGGAAAGTGAATACTGTGAATCATGGACTCAGAAAGTGAATACTGTGAATCATGCAGACTCTCAAATATATATGTGTAGAAAAAATAGCATTTCCTACTCGAGATGAAATACGTTTTTTTAGTTCGTGAGATTGCCCCACTCGCTTCGCTCGTGGGCAAATTCAGTATCTCTTGTTGTAAAATATACTATATTTTTAATATTAAGGGTGGCCACTTTTTTGCCGCTCAGTGTATATTGCCCTTGAAATTTAATGTATTGGAGATGATTATTGCTACTTATATGCGTTTATATTTTTGTAGCTTGATCCTAATGGATTTGGGACCATTGGAGCTATGGAGGCAGCCCGTTTTCTCAAAAGATCGGGGCTGAGTGATGTGATTTTATCTCGAATATGGGATCTATCTGATCCTGGCGGTAGAGGCTGCCTCGATAAAGCTGGTATGTTTGTTGCCTTAAAACTAGTCTCGCTGGCCCAAATGGGAAAAGATATCAATATGGCTAATATTAATATGGATACACCTCCACCAAAAATGGTAAGAATACTTAATTGCAAAATTTGTATTGCAAGGAGTTTAGTTTCCTTCACTACTCTGCACTCTCATATAGTCTTAATAATGGTCTCATAAATTAACAAAAAGTGTAAAAAGAGCTTTCAACTAAACTGCGTGTTTTATTATTTTAGGGGGATACACCCTTACCAAAACCTGTTAAACCTCCACCCCCAAGTAACACGCCGCTTATAACGTCTCTGCCACCAACAGCTGTAGACTGGACTGTCAAACCAGCCGAACGAGAAAAATATGATAAGCTCTTTGAATCTTTACAACCTTTAAATGGACTGATTCCAGGAAATAAAGTACAATTTTCTATTTCATTTACTCACTGAAGAAGTTTACACTTTTGTTTTCAGGTAAAAGGTGTTTTGATGGATTCGAAACTTCCCCTTGATACGTTAGGCAAGATATGGGATTTAGCAGATCAGGATAAAGATGGAATGCTTGATAGGCACGAATTTGTTGCAGTAAGTAGACCTAGTGTATATTGTTTTTTTTCTATTTTGAATTTCGTATCAATGTTCTGCAAACTTAAAGTTGCGCAATGCATTTTTTAAGATTTCCTTAAAATATTTTTTAGGCGATGCATTTAGTATATAAAGCTCTAGAAAAACACGCCATACCAAATACATTACCTACTGAACTTTTACCACCTGCGAAAAGAAAAGGATCGACGCCACTGGGAGCACCGATTTTAACTCGGGCAATGGATGGAGTTAAAGTAGATATGGCGCCTGTGGTCACCACCCCTCCAACACTTCCTCAACCAGTAAAACCTGTGCAGTCTGTACAGCCTACACTCGCATGGGTCGTCACACCTGATGAAAAGGCAAAATCAGATGCTCTATTTATCAAGAGTGATATCGACAAGGATGGATTTGTATCTGGGCAGGAGATTAAAGATGTGTTTTTGCAGTCGGGTGTGCCACAGCCTGTTCTAGCTCATATTTGGTATGTTAAATAATCATTTACATATCCCCCAGTACTTACACTAATTTTGATAGCTAAACAAGGTTTTAAAATTTTTGCAGAAGTTACAAAGTTTCCAAAAAAGCTTTTGCAAGTAGTAGACCATGCTTTTGACATTTAAGTGATTGTATGCTATAATTCTGCATCCTTGGAAAAATTACTAAGGTTGAACGATTGTATTTTGTGCTGATTTAAAAGAAAATTGTAGATAATGACTCTACGTTCAGTTGAGAGTATTTTATGTTTAGTAGTTTGCTTGGTTTAGTATAAAAGATGTTTAGTCATTCCAGGAACCAATTTTCTTCGCCATCTCTGAAAGTGTAAAATTTTTTTATGAACCGCTATATTGACACGTTGATAATGAACTAAGACTTCATAGCATCAGTTGCTTAAAACGGAAGGCACTTGACAAGATAATTTTTTATTTTTCATTTTTCCAGTCTTTTCAGAGGTTCTCTGTCTAATGGGTCTAGAAAATACTGCTTCCTGACTGTTCAAGAAATTACCAAAAAGTGGTCAATCTGGCAACTGTATTTTCCAGACCCATTAGATAGTGAATTAAAAACTAGGATGGGGACATGTAAGTCATTTTTCTCTATCTCGTACCTTTTCCAAGTTATAATTGATGAAATTTGAAAAATTACTATATTTAATGTCAAATAACGCCGGAACCGTAAGACTTAGGCCCAATGTCTGGTTAACAAACAAATAATTCCAAAATGCAAAGGGTGTTCCTTTTAAAAAAACAAAGTTAGGTGCATTGCGGAAGAAATGGAACACCATGTATAGTCGAAAGTAATTTTAAAATGTGAGAAAGTTGATTGGATGCAACTTTCATTTGAATCATTTTTCGATATCTACAACTCAATGGTGAGTTATTGAGGAATTACGCTAGCATGGGATACCCTGTATAAAGTGTTTTTATTAATGCCAGAATTTCACCAAATTTAAAATACTGCTTCCTGATTGGCAACTTTTTGGTAATTTTTTGACCAATCAGGAGGCAGTATTTTCCAGACCCTTTAGATAGAGAATTAAAAACTGGAATAGGGACATGTAAGTCATTTTTCTTTATCTCCTACCGTTTCCAAGTTGTAACTGATAAAATTTGAAAAATTACGATTTTTAACGTTTAATATCTCAAAGAGGGTGCACTTTACACATATGATGTTTTGCATAAGGTGACCTTAAAATTCGACCAAAAATCTAAATCTAATAAAAATGTGGGCCTTCCATTTAAAATAAGAGAGTAGGTACTCGTTTCTGGTATAACCGGAAGTTGTCGAGCGTTGAAAATATTTTAATTAGAATGATCTAAACCGAGAACTTTTGTGTGCAAATTTTCAGATTTTAATTCGCTGTCGTTTCTGAGAAACGTCTAACAGACCGTCTCCGTGAATCATCCTATATACATAATAGTTTTCATCTACAGTAGGATTTACGAAAGAACCAACTTTCGTCATCAGTAATAAACGCAAAGACATTCTATACTAATAGACACCAAGGTCCCATGAATTCGGCATATGTACTTTCTCCCACTTTTTCTACCTAATTTTGTCATGCTAACGCCATCTCTCTTGACAAAAAGTCAAAATGATTTTTCTGGCATAGCGCGCTAATTATGTAAATAGCACGAAAATTAAACGTCAGATCACCGTGTCATTTGAATTTTTTTTGTGTACGCGAGTAAACTTATCAATTGTCACTATTCAAGTTTTTCCTAGGAATTTCTTCTTACTTAATAATTATTATTTGAATATATTTTTAAGACTATTTTAACTTGCCCACTCGACGCTCACTCTCCTAAAAGATTTAATTTTCTTGTATCTAATTTGACAACTAACACTGACAACTCCGAAACTTGTGCAATCAAGGTTACCCAGTGAATGTCAGATTTGACTTTTTGTCTTTAAAATAGATGCAAAATCCATTTTTGTGTGCTTCAAACTAAGACGGAAAATATTTTCTTGTCGCACGCATGTTTTCAGCTATATTAAAGGGTATCTTGGTATCTATAGAAATAGAACGTCTTTGAATAAACGTATGGAGTAAGCGAAGAACGTATTTTTGTGATTGTATCACACTCCCTCAGATGTAAAATTAGGGAGTCTCCCTGAATTTACATCTGCGATAAGACGACAAATTTAACCAAGAGTGCCAGCCCAACACTAGCTGCAAAGCAAGCCGTGTTGTAGCTAGAGTGACGTCACAGTATGGGACAGCCGCACACAACGAATTTATTCCATTTATTGTAGTTTCTCACACAAGTTAATGGACAAAACTTCCTTATTTAGAGGACAAATAGTCTTTCTTCAATTGGGTACTTGCATAAATTTAAAGTGGCACTTTTTTATCATATTTTGCGAATATGTGTTAAGTTTATCGTGACCGTATAAAATGAGACTATTTTGTGTAGTAATAATTTCATTTTTAGTTTCAAATCGCGGAGCACGCACTAGTGGGCCATTTGGCCTTGAGCAGTCGTATTGACATCACATAATCTAGCTGTCGTCACAGCCTGACGTGCTACTTTTGCCTATTGCCAACATTTCGCGTCTGTTGTCCCTACTCGCCTAACTGTATCACTTATTATCAGCGCTTCAATTGGATGTTATTACTTTACTGAGCAGTATCAATATTTTATTAATGCACAGTTAAACACTGGAAATAAGTTAAGAAGAAGAATAAACTAATTAATAGTGTATTTCAGGATCATCAGTACATTTCAATTTTTCACCGTGGCTGCCCTGAGCTCTGTCATACAGTGACAGTTATAGGTTAGCCAAGCACAGAATTTTCGTTTCACTCATTTGTGTCCACGTTGTTGTTATTTCACAACTAGTACGAATATCACAAATCCATCTGTAAAATATCCGCAGAAGTTTCTTGCAAGCAGAATCCCATAATCAATCTTAAAATAGCCGCGTTCACGATTGGTAGTAGAGTTTAGAGGTAAGAAGTGGTTTTGTTGTACCTATTCACAGTTGAGACAGTGGCGGCTCGTGCCATTTGCCGAAGAGGAGGCTACAATTCTTTGGAGGAGGTATTTCTTTGTTTAGCAGGTTTCCACATAACCCAAGAGGTACTGCTATCTATGCGTTGACCGATTAAGGGGGTCTCACCATAACAGCAATACAAATTCTGTATAATTATCGCAATTACCCAACTCAGTTGTCTCATTGTGCCCTCGAAAAGCTAAATCCTGGGATGCTAAAAATATTGTAACATCAACCAACCTTTTTCAATCAGCGCCAGCGCGATCTTCTCTAACCCGATTGTTATATGAAATTATCGGATTTTTTCTCCCACTATCCATAGCCGTGGTAATCTTATGCCCGGAAAAGTTTAATTTTGCAAGACGCTGAAATGTATTCGACTGAGTGCGGTAATTTTTTAAGTCATCGAAACCCGTTTTACACCATGAAATATATTCCGTTTGGGTGGAAAACAATAAGCACAGCCAACAAAATAATTGTTCCCTTTTCGTAGACCCCGTCAACCATTCACATTTGTCATACCAAGCATTATTAAAACCGCGATTTTGTCGATCGTCTGAAGATTTTAAGGTTTGTTTCTATATTTAATAGATTAAAAGAATTACTCACCAACCAGTCAACATCTTCACAATTTCATATTTCTTTTAGCCTGTCCATTTTATGAAATTGCACAATTGCACTTAATCAAATAAAAAAATTACGGAACTAGAAACCAGAAAGGTTTATTTACACCCCTTTCCAGCAAATCATACTCGTATGTTGCTAAACAAATGCGGTAATACGATCTATACCGAGTGTTCTCGAAGACCAATGGAGGCTGAGTTCCGTTGGTAGCTTAGATGCCAGTATTAAATAGCACTTAAATAGGTGCATGCAGTATCGAGCCGCCTCTACGACATATGTACTATGTGTTTTAGGGTGTGTTTTGGTATCGCAGAGGTGCATAGCCTCCTCGGTATATGTGGAGGCCTGCAAATAGGCGCAACTTAAATAAAAGTTGTGTCCATACGAGAAGCGCAACTAGGGTTGCATGTACGGATACTTTCTAGTTTGAATCTAAATTACACATACATTATTGATGATTATTACATGAAAATTTGAAAATAAAATGCGAAAGAAAAATAATAACCTATTTATCAATAAATGAAAATATGAAGGTGAAAGATATAAAAAAGTGTAATTTCTAGAAAATTTATGGGGTGGCTTAGCCTCCCTTGCCTCCCCTGAGGAGCCGCCACTGAGTTGGGAATTATAAAATATAATGGATTTTTAACAACACATTGCTACTGAGCTCCACCATAGTTCCATTCTCCCAGCAAACACCATTAACGTACACTCCAAACAATTTCAAGACTTATGAGACAGCTGTCAACTAAACCGGAAGCGGCCATTTCGATTTAGGAATGCATAAGTGCGTCATACTGACGTCACCGTATAGTTTCAATAATTCACACATGGCGCCATAAGCATATTTAGCGGGAAATATTTTTTCCTCCATAATTTGAATTCTACAAGGCTCAGAGAAAAATTGCTTTGGGAATGTATTTCAGACCTCCCGAAGATTATAATTTTGCAAAATCCCAATTTCATGCAAGTACCCAATTATTCCAAAGCAAATTTCTAACAAATAAAAGCTATTTTATAAATAAATCGGAAAAACTGAATGTATTGAAATTTAATAAACGATTGATTTGCTTGCAGCGTCTTGTAATTGAGGTAAAACATCAGGTATATATGATGCAAGTGATATGAGCTATATAAGGAAAGAATAAAATAAAAACTAAAAGTACGTACATGACATGAAGTGAAATACCTGCCCAAATAATGAGCTTTAACTATTTTCTTGGTATAACCAAAATGGTATTGTCTCCTCTAAAAGCTGTGTATTCCCGAATTTTATGATGTTCTGCAAAATATTTGCAAACTCTTAAAAGTTTATTCGTCCGCAAATTATCATTTTTGTGTATCTGTTGTTAACAATAAATAAAACACCGGTCTATAACAATGTTATAATAAAAGTCTTTAGGTATTAAATACAAAATAATGGGCAAACCCCTTTAATGAACCTGAAAACTGACTTCGTGTACTATAATCATTTCTAAACGGTGAAAATTGAAGTGTTGAATTTTGGACAGTTTATAAACGAAACTTTATTTTATGTTTCTATAGAAATAAAAGTTAAAAATTTTATCTTAGAAAGTGTCAGTTCACTCATGAAATTGACCAACTTCACGCGTGCATAGCGCCACGAGATTTACAGTTTTTGAAAAATTGTTTCAATAGAGACAAAAAATATACCTTCTTCTACCATAATCAGGCTTTCGTGTTGCTAAATTTACTAGGATGAAGGTTTAATCGTGGTACAGTGAGAGCACTACAAACGCAAAATATGCCTTGGTATGTGCTGCCGCCACGTAGCGAGTGAGCGTAAACTCAGAGCGGCGTTGTTATATTTACTAGGTACCGAAAGCGCGGGCTTTCAATGTGCGTTGTTCTTGTGTCCATAATGTTCTGATAGTTTGCTCCGATTTCTAACGGATACCTCACCGACCCGATGCCCCGCAAGTGTAACTTTTGACCTGCTTTGCCGGACTCTTAAGGCAATGAAATTAAAGATAAGAGTGAATACTTCTTAACCAAAGTGGATAAGACAAGTGTAGCGACTCCCATGCATGCAGTAGATGAAAAGGTGAGTAGTATTTGTCTGAGCTTGTAGGCAAGAGAAGGGAAGTGTGAGAGGGGAATTGGGCCGATTTTCCATATTTCGCGCATAGGAAATGCGGCCCGCTCAAATTGTATCATGTCATAACTCCCTCAAAAATTGTCTTATCGAGTTGCAATTTTTTTAAAAATTATTTCTTAAACTTTCAGGATGCTCACGAAATCTTCCAAATTGCAATAACGTAATTACTTTTCATTCCTCTTTGCGATTTTCGAGACGTTGTCTTTTTGGTGCAGTGAAATTTTCACCTATCGAGGAACTATGCTCATTTTTAGAATTTGGACAAACTTCCGGGGGCAAAGTTATAGAGAAAGGATTGAATTTTATTTTACACCAAGATTCAATTCATTATCTCGCGTAGAAAAAAAGTTATGACGATTTGAACACGATAATTGTTCTGAGCAAGTAACTCTTTGAAGTCAGTAGCGTGCGATAACGAAACAGTTACAGCATCAATCTTTAGGAGACTGTACATGTGTGCAGACGTATTAATAAAGGCAGATTTTGTAAAGTTACCATTTTAATTTTATTCGTCAATAAATACATTAAACACTTAAATATAGTTTACTAGTGCGACTCAACAATTATTGTCAATGCGTGTACGAAACTGTCAAATCATAATTATTATAGTTAGGGGTGACCTACTACTACTACATCCAAAAGAATTAATTCTATTTTTTGAAAATTAGGCTTTAAATATTGTATTACAATTAGGTTACTCTACATCTATGCGACTGTAGAGATATGTAAATTTTAGAATGTACATAGGAAATTTATAAGCAGTCATTAAATAATAAGTACTCATAAGTTTTACGTCATTGACGTTAATAAAGATAAAGGTACTGCAGTCAATAATATTAGCTTCTCTCGAATGTACAGAGTTATAATTCCATAGATTAAAACATATTTGGTTAGCTAAAACAAGACATACCATTAATAAATTACTTGGTTGTAATGTAAATTTCTTGAGTGTCCTTTGATTGGTAATTATAATTAAGTACATAAGAAAAAATATAAGCAACCATAATAAAGGATTTTTTTTTTACAGGGCTTTATGTGATATTAAACAAAGTGGCAAACTCAATAACGAACAATTTGCACTTGCAATGTGGTTTGTGGCGCGTTGTCTGAAGGGGATGGAACCGCCTGCTGCTCTCAGTGCTGACATGATACCTCCTAGCTTCAGGTCTTCTAAGCCTGTAGATGGTATGGTGGTAAGTCCATTTTTTCATTATGGTTTGGCATACTTTCTGCCAAAGAAAGCCTTCACAAAAACGTAGAGAAATGTTGAAAGGATGATGACCATTCCAAACAACATTAAATGGTGGTTGAAGTGCATTTTAAGTTTCTTCTCAACGACCAGACGTATTGCACCAGCTAATTCGTTATTTTGCCAACAGCTGAAATGCATTAAATTTTAAAAACGTTTTTATCAAATTGAATTGCAGATGCACATTCGGTTAAAATAATTGTCTTTAAAAAAACTTGAAGAATATTGCGCATTAATAACAATTTCAAGTACCTGGTACCAGTTTACTCCCTTAAAAAATACTATTTTAATAAAGTTTTATTATTTTTTATTGGGCTATAGTCTAAAATTATAGTCACTTATTGAGATTCTGCCACTTGTAAGAAGCACCTTACTTTATTTTTTAAATGGAAATACTTGCAGAGAGGGTATTTTGGGATTCTCTGAACGATTTCAGAATCAGGTTGTTAAAGTTGAATTTTGTCTAAATATTTTTGCGTCGCCTTCATTTTTCTAAAGATTTTGACAAATGTAGAGGTTTTTTAAAGATGAATACTTTGTAACTGAGTAAAGCAGTGCCAGTGATATTTAGCTGTATTAGAAAACTGAAAATGTTGTATGTATATGACCAATTTTATTTTTTTAAATAGATTGAATAATTTGATGTCAGTTTTGCATACTGAATTTCCTTTTGTCATTTTCAATGGAATTAAAACGAGAATTAAAATTAATAGATTTTCAGATAATCTTCAAATATCCAAGCACCTCTAATTCATACAAGACATTATAAATAATTTCAGCTTTTTTAGTTTGCCTGTCGTAACTATTTTCTGTTTTTGGATGATATTAATGGTAGAGTATTTTGTTGTGTTCAAATTTTGTTAAGTCATTTCATTTCCAATTATTTTTATTTACTTATACCTTAAAGATAAAACTTGTTAATCTCATCACTGGATGCCACTTTTAACATAAAATATAGTATATGTAGGTAATAAAGTATTCAGGCTAACTGCAACATTTTCAATATTTTTGGTTGTAGGCCTTGACAGCGTATTGTCTGTCTACATACATACTTACATACATACCTGTATACATTTGAGTCAGAAACTTTTACTTTCTTTATCATAAATTTGTCCATAACACTGATGTACATTCTCCCATGGGATTCTTTAGTTAGAAGTTCAGGAACGACATTTTTGGAACCCACTTGCCATTGTACAGGTGTATCTGTATTAAGATTTCTGAAATCGGAAACAATGAAAAACATGAAAAGAATTTTTATTTAAATATTTTTGGTAGTCTGGAATGAAAATATTTACAGTGAAATATTCCTCGACCTGAATTTGTAGACTTCAAATAAAAATGTCAATTTCAAAATTATTCAAGTCAGCCCGATGAACAACAAAGTTATATTTACATCCAATTCGATATCAGCACAGTTCGCAATCCGATTACCAATTGTGCTAGAAACTTCGAAGTAAAATTTGGTGTCATTTACATTGGCAATTCTAAATGTGATTTAGCCAGTGGTATTATTTGACAGAACCATTACTTTCAGCTAAAATTGAAAGTTAAAGGCTAATTGCACACAAATCTCGCCTATTAAGTACTTTTCTTCGCTTTTTTTATAATGGAGAATATTACATATTTTATAACTGGCAGCTGTCACTTCGATATTTGTGTCGCAGTTCATATTGGAAGTTTACGATATGCAAACATGCAATCCCAATTCGAATTGAATTCCAACACGAACTCTGCTGAATTCAAAGTGCTGTATATTTGCATTTAAAAATTTTGTAATATTACCATAATATCGTATATGTAGTCAAATATGCCGTGATTTATTTTGTTGTCATTGTCTTCACTGAATTTGACATTTCTAAAATAGGCAACCAGTAGGTAAATAGAGAATTGCTTAGTCATCGTCCCGTTATAAGTGAAAACGGAGCAACAAAATAAATCCCTGCATGCTTGACTATACTATACAGGTGGTCCATTAGTGCGGGGACGGTCTTTATCTCTTGAAACATTCAAGGCATCAAAATAAAATTTTGCAAGTGCTTAGGAAACCCCATGCCACATCTTGGAAAATTATTTTGGTGTATACAGGATCTTCACATTTTGCGTAACAAACCAAAGTTATATTTTTTTAAATAGAAACTCCCAATTTTTTTACATATTTACGTTTCCCACAAAATTCATGGAAAACTATATACCACATTATGGGGTTTCCAGCAGGGGATGTTATGATATTGTCATTTTAGTGTCAATGTGGACTCATCTTTGTGGCACTACTGATGCTTTGCAGAAACTATCTAAGATTTCCTTATCGAACTGCGACTGACTGTTTCTTCAGAAATTTCCAATTTCACTGTTATTTTTTACAATTTTATTCGGATTTCCCCTATTTTTTCACCCAAAACAAAAGAAATGTTTAAATTTTGTTTCTACACAAAACTAAGTCAATATAATTTACACTGACACAAAAAATACCATTGCTAAATTATGTAGTTAATATTTTCACTTTTCACTATTTGGTAGAAATCCATGATTAATTAAAAAATTACTTTGCGTACTACCAATAAGTAAACAAAATTATTTTATTTAACCGGTTTCAAGATCTACAAACGATCCCATCGTCAGAAATGTTTACAATTTTTCTTAAACATTTCTGACGATGGGATCGTTTGTAGATCTTGAAACCGGTTAAATAAAATAATTTTGTTTACTTATTGGTAGTACGCAAAGTAATTTTTTAATTAATCATTGCTAAATTACTTCTTGAAGGTAAAATCGATTTAATTTTTATTAAGTCTACTCGCATGTTTATGCTTTCAAGATATTCTTACTGAAAATTAGTATTATTGTGATAAAATCAAAATCGCAATGTCTACTAGAACTAAGGAAACTTACATAAATTTTTAGCCACTCACTTTCTAAATCAATTTAGTTACGAACTTTTGTTGTGGGTTTTCAATTTTTTCTTCTCATATTTGGAGTTGTTGCGGAAGCTAGAACAGATAAATATTTTAAAGTCAATAGAAATTATTAATGAGATTATTTTTTTCATCGTCAAATTGACCAATAGGAACATTTCATTTGGGTCTAGAAGCGTGTATTATTTTGGTAATTTTTTCGATAATTTTGCTTGTTGATAAGTTGTCAAAGTTGCGAATTTGTAGGTGCATTTAATATATAATCTAGGTACGTTAGTACCTTCCAAACGTCAACATTTCTTTGTATATGAATTAATTGAAATAAAATTTCGTTTTGAACTACCTTGCTTCGATTCAAAAAAATAATTTGTTAAATACAGTTCGTGGTCTGGAATTTTTAGGTAATTTTACTCAAGCTTTTGCTTTTACTAACCACTCGTGTAAATTTACACTCGTGGTTACCAAGCAATGCAACAGCTTTTGTATAATTTCCGACAATTCCAGCCCACTTATTGTTTTACTACAGATAAATTTGGCTCTTATCATTAGTGGGAAATGCAATTTAAACAAAAAACTACAGAGAGAACAAGTTCATTCAAATTAAATAAGTAAATTAAAATTAAATAAAAGAATAAAGAAAATACTTTAAACCAGCGGATGCTCAAAATATCTTCCTTGTTCAATACATTTTTGAGCTCTAGCTGCTACTGACTAACATTTTCCAGCATTTGTGGCGTGATTGTTGCAAATGCTTGCCTTATCTATTCTTGCATATTTTCACGGGTTGTTGGTTGTTCAACGTATACTTTGTTTTTCACATAACCCTACAGGAAAAAGTCGAGTGGGGTCAAGTTGGGTGATCGTGCAGGCCAGGGTACTGCAGAATCACGACCAATCCATTTATTACGAAAAGGCTATTATTTAAAGGGGCGGTACTATATTACAGTTTTGGTCAGTGTGAAAATACAAATTGTATGTTCAATAACAGATTGAGTGGTAAAATATGAGCCGTAAAAAAGTGGAAATGAGGAGTAACATATCTTCAAATCTATATATATAAAAGAAAGTCGTGTTAGTTACTTCACTTATAACTCAAGAACGGCTGAACCGATTTAGCTGAAAATTGGTGGGGAGGTAGCTTAGAACCAGGAGAAGGACATAGGATACTTTTTATCCCGTTTCAAGTTTGGTAGCGATCGGATCAACAGAATTTTTTTTCTTGGTTTTGTGCGAGGCGGGGGCTTGATATGACACATATCAACTGTCAGATTTGACAAATAAAATTCAGACCGTCAGAAAGTATTAAATAAATTTTATTTGTCAAATCTGACAGTTGATAAGTGTCATATCAAGCCCCCGCCTCGCACAAAACAAACTTTACAGGAACACTCGCTGGGCTAATCTGAAGATTAACTTACAGTAGGTGCCGCGCATGTCGTACCGGGACCGGGCAGCAAATAATTTATAAAGTGAAAATGCAAATGCCATTCGCAGTTTATCAAGTTTCAAACGATTTTACCACAATTATTTCTTCAGAGGCAGCAACGCGCCGGGTACCAGCTATGTATCTATATAAATAAAAAGCAATTGCCACATGTATGTAAGCTCATCACTTGAGAACGGCTCGACCGATTTGGCTGATTTCTTTTTTGTTGTGTTCGTAATTTTCAGGACAAGGTTTGTATGAAAGAAAATTTTGGAAAATCCACCGGGAAAGTAGAAAATTTGGAAGGTAAAAGTTTGTATGAAAATCTGTTTGACAAACAAAAATGTGACGTTCAGTTTGACAGTTCTAAAAATTGAATTGTCAGTGTGTTATCGGTGGTGATCATGTATTTGGTGGTTCTTTGGAAAAAATGCCACCAGTGAGGCGTCGAAATATCGGTCGGCGTACGCGAAGAGCGTAGACAGCGTTTGGAGCCAAGTCGAATAAGAATTTCTCAAGCCTCAAGCGCGATCCATTATAACTCCGGAACAACGGATACAGTCGAGTTCGACGCGCTCAGTTGGAGCTTACGCACAAAATAATTTGGAACGTCGACAAAACAGAGGCCGAACGTGGCATTAGGGAACGAGAAATTGGAAAAGTTGCCCGGAAAATTGGAAAATTCGGAAAAAACTGAAAGTACTTTTTTCTATGGGATTTTTGTATGATATGGATATGCGTAAGTCGGGAAATTCGAACAAACTGTAAAAATCATAATTTTGGAAAATCTAACGGAAAATTTGAAAATTCGGGAAAAACTAAAAGTGCTTAACGGCTGGACCGATTTGGTTGATTTTTTTTGTTGTGATCGTAATTGTCAGGATAAGGTTTGTATGAAAGAAATTTTTTTGAGAATCCACCGGAAAATGTGAAAATTCGGGAAAAACTGAAAGTGCTTAACTGTTGAACGGATTTGGCTAATTCTTTTCAAAAATAATGTTTTTAAGCAACGAAAAATTGGAAAAGTTGCCCGGAAAATTGGAAAATTAGGAAAAACTGAAAGTGCTTTTTTCTATTGGATTTTTGTATGATATGGATAGGCGTAAATCGGGAAATTCGGACAAACTGTTACAATCATAATTTTTTGTATGCGCTCGCGATCATAACTGACGATAGGAACGACATATTTGGTTGAACATAAACGTAATCAGAAAAATGTTTCACATTGAATAAACGATTTGGTTAATGAATCAAAAATTCAATACGAAAAGTAATTTTAGGCAGGACAACGTCTGCCGGGCCGCTAGTAATAAATATTTGAATGAGTGAAAATTCAATTGGGCAGTAAAATGAATAAAGGGGCAGTAATGCTTGTGCAGTCATGAAATCAGAATGGGTCTGTTAGAAATCGTGGGACAAGTACCTAGTTCTATAAATATTTACACAGTACAAAATATGATTGGTCTGTTAAATGATCCATACATATAATGTTTATTTAAGTTAGGCAGCGAAATAAAAAATAACAATTAACAATAATGTAGATATTAAGAAAAAAAATACATTTATTGCACCATTAAAATTATTCAGTGCTAACGACTGAGACTTACAACGTTTCGCTCGCTTTGCTTCGCTCCACTTGACCTTAACCTGACAGATTTTTGGATAAAAGTGTCAGTTGTAAGCGTTTATAATGTTATTCTCTTCAAAGGTGCGCATTTTTATGGGAATAATATTTGAAACAAATAATATAAATGCTAACGACTGACACTTTTTAATATAAAAGTCTGTCAGGTTAAGGTCAAGCGAGCAGAGCGTCGCAAGTCTCAGTCGTTAGCATCAAAATGATGCATTATTCGATGCAGCATAACAAAAATGCTTTGTGGTGCAATAGAAGACGCAAAGGGATAAAGCAAAGTTAATATTTTTTTTACCTGTGAGGGGCTGAGTTCAGTATTTTAAACATTTCTATGAGAAAACGGGGAGGGATGCGTTGAATAAATTTAACGGTGCAATGCTAGTGTAATAGATCCAAGCACTCGCAACGCCGTGATAAGGTAATGAGCGAAACGACTTAATATTTACAGGCAAATCTTTTCAAATTGACCGCCCACGGTGCACTGTCGCGTAAGTTGCGCCCCTTTTAACAGAAGTGCGCCGCTCTTTTCAATTAAAATGACGTTCGACTTTGCCAAACGTCGAGAACTGGCGAACTACTTATTTAACTGCCCATTCAATCATTTTACAGCTCAAGTAATAATTGCACTGGACATTTATTTAATCTGCCGCTCGAGTAAGTTTTGAACTGCCGTTGTAGGATTAAATAACCGACCAAATTCTTTTATATTGCTGGCCACGTTCTACTGCCACATTAAGTTAATTACCGCGAAAAAAGTTTAATACCGCCAGCGTGAATTTTTAACTGCCCGATGAAACTGCCTGGATGTTAAAACAACCGCCCAAATAATTACTTCCCTTACGAAAACAGTCATTTAACCATTGCCGAACTCTAATGTGAAAATGTGCTGGGGCGCCGTCCAGTTGAAACCACATACCATTTTACACATTTTCGGGCGCATTATGGCAAAGATTGGGTAAAGTGTTTTGCAGGAAATTTAGAAAAACAGGTCCTGTTAGAGTTTCTTCAAAGAAGGAAGGACCTATTACAAACGAATTAATTATACCTATCCAAACGTTAATGGACCACCTGTGGTGGCAGTCTACCGGTCTTAGTAAATAAGGATTTTCAACATAATAATAAAATTGTGTCTATTAGCAGATCCATTTTTATGAAAAGTCGATTCGTCTGAAAATAATACTGTTCAGAGTTATCCGTTGTCTTCCCTAATTCTATTAATTAGCCATTGGCAAAATATGACTCGATTGTTAAAGTCTACCTCAGTTATTTCCTGGTGAAGCCGTATTCGGTAAGGGTGATACTTATTTTTCTTCATTATCCGCTGAATCATTGTCCTACTAATTGGAGTATCTCAGCTTATTCCTCTGCCACTAACCGAGGGATTCTCTTCTCACAATTGTAGCCATGACTAAAAATTCGTTATTTTCGGTCCTTGCAGTTTTTTCTTGATTTTCTTTGCCATAATTTACATTGCCCGTTCTATTAAATCTTTCCGCAACTCGCTTAAACACTTCACTTCTTGGATGTCGTCTTTCAGGATACGTCATGTATACCATCTCCTCCCATGAAAAATTAATCACGCAAACTTTCAAAATACTAATAAGGCACACTATAACAACACAGCAAATAAAGTTCCGTACTGTACTAAGTTTCAATCTTGATTTCTGCAGAAACTGTCAGCCACAGACCTGGTAATGCCTGCATCAATTATTAAGAGCTTAGTAAACTGGTTATTAAATGTGCAATTAATATACAGGGTGTTCCATTTGAAATTCTTGAGAAAAATTCAGTTATGCGTATGTTGGCCTTCCTGTATAATGTAAAGTACTATATTAACAGAATTTGCAAATAGAATAGTCTGTCAATCTAGTTCGATAAAGAAATCTGAGATAGCTTCGACAAGAAGGAGTCAGTAGTGCCACAAACGTGGGTTCACGTTGGCACTAAATTGGCAATATCTTAACATCCCCATAATGTGGTACCTATATCGTTTTCCATTAAAATTTGTGGGAAACGTGAATATGTAAAAAAATTGGGGGTTTCCATTAAAAACTAGTTGTCAATGCATTGACAGAACAGCTTCCTAGCCACAGCCACAACTGAACTGGACAGCGCGTTTGGCGTGCGCCTTCTTTTCGTAATTTTTTTCTCAATTTTTTCCTTATGCAACCTATTACGATTTTCGCACATCGTGTAGAGAAAAATACCCTCTATCCGATGCAATACAAAAATATATACGGTCTCATTGAAAAAAATGTTCGATGACACCATATCTCGGCTCAAAAGTGCTTTAAAAAAACCGCCCCGTCAGTTTCCTATGGACCATCTCTGATATACGTATGCAAAATTTCAGCAAAATCTGTCGAGCCGTTTTCCCGTAAAAGTGCCAACAGACATACACACGCACACACACATACATACATACATACGGACGGAAATGTGCCACCTTGCCAAAAAGTCTTAGAATGACCTGAAACGTCCACATTTGATGAAAAAACACCATGGTCAAAAAACGACTATCACAATAGCTACCTAGCTCAGCTAGGAAGCTAAAAAATTGTTTGTTATGCAAAATGGGTTTCCTAAGCACTTGTAAAATTTCATTTTAATGCTTTTAATCGTTCAAGAGTTATAGACTGTACCCACACTAAGGAGCCACCGTGTGTTATGACAATATTTTTAAATTTTTAAATGCAAATATTTCAAAAAGTATCAGAAAAGTTTCATCGGTGCTATATCTCTGTAATCAGAATAACATTGTCTGTCAGATGAGGTGATGATATAGGTACAGTTTCTTCCATTGAAGAAAATCCTAGTTATGTTTGAAACTTAGTTAGTTTAACTTTTAATTGTTTTTCTAATTATATATTTCAAAACTTAACAGAACTGAAACTTCTGTCTGTACTTGACTTACATCTGTAATTACACAAATAATGAAGATGAAGGGGGAGGGAACTTTAACTGAAACACCCTCTACATAAATGTATAAGTATCGCAATCGCATTTGGAACTGTGCCGATATCGAATTGGATGTAAATGTAGCTTACGGTTTTCCTTGTAATGAACTTTTACTATTTGAATTTTTTGTTTTAGCGTTTAAAATTACTTTTTGATACCATTTTTGTTAACATAAAAAACTGCAGCCGCATCACATCGGGGTAGTCCCAAGCATGCCAGTAACCATCACAAGCAAACTTAAATCTGTTGTCAGGATCAGCTCATGAGAGTTAGGCTAATAAACTTAATGTAATTTCCACGAGGTAAATAAATTGTGCCAGCATATGAAAAATTTCACTGTATCGGTTAATATGCGGTATCAAGATTCAAGCATATTATAATATGTAAACCGGTTAATTTTTCAAGTTGCAGTAATTGTTTCTATTCGTATCTAAAAGTGAAGGACCCGTTCAGTATTTAATAGAATTTAAAATGACGAACCCAGGGCAAGAAAGTGCTACAGGTTCATCTCTGTTTTCATACTGCAGCCGCCTTTCCACTGAAGGCTCAACAGATGGCAGTCCCTGAAGCATAGAATATATCCCCGCTGAATTATTGGCTTTCTCGATAATATTTCCATTTTTGTCTTTGACTTCAAAAATTTTCTGTTCAGGACATTTCACCTACAACAATCTTTGGTTAAAACAACTGTAGTTTTTTGCCTTTGTTTTTTACAACCTTGCAGTAACCCAGCATTATCTCGTCCAATCTTGATTTTATACGAGGTAAATTTTTAATTGTTTCTGGAAGAACGTGTGAACGACATGGTATACCAAACGAAAATATTCTAAGAAGTTCTAATTCCTTTGCTGATAAAGTTATGTTGCTGGTCATGGTTGTAGCCGTCTCAGTTGTTTTATTTGTTTCTGGTTTGGACTGTCAAATGGAAAACCAACATTTAATGGTATACAAGTGATAGGTAATACAAAAGAACTAATATTCACTCAACACACTTCAATTACAATTTTTCAAAGTATTCTCCATCAGTTTCTATACCCAAATCAATATACCTAAACCTAAGAGTTAAAATGCTTGCAGAAGTTTTCTTTGAGAACAGCTTGCAGAACGACTGAAACGAGTTCTACAGAGTTGAAGTTTGACCTCCAAAAAGGGAAGAAGTCTTATATGGAGCTAAATCAGGGCCATAAAGGCCACAACTTTTGGATTTGTTTGGTTTTCAAAAGATGGTGAGATAGTTTTGTGCGGCCATGATGCAAAAGGGACCCTCTCAATTCAGACCATAGAATTTTTTTCAACCTGTCAAACACTGGTAGCGAGCAGACTTCACTGCGTCAATTTGTATTGACACTTTTTTGATTTTCTAATAAAACTGCCCTCAAATGATCATTTGCAAGAAAATTTGGCCGTCACTTGTCAATGTTTGATTTTCTTTGGAGACTCCTCATCGAGGAACAACCAAACTGTCAACTGCCACTGCCACTTTATGGAAGATACTGATAGAGCTGCGGCTCATTTACTGAGTCAACATCACAAACTTTTCAACCTGCATTCTTAAATTTGGCGGTCATACCTATGTGTTTTTTAAAAAAATAATATTGAGGAAATTTGGAACCCACCAAAACCAAAGCTTACTGATGCGGAGGTGTTGATCCAGGATTTCATTAATGTCTGATTATGGAATCTTGAGGTTTTCATTCAGTTTGTAAGTGATTTGTGTCTTCCTTCAGCATTTTTCTCACATGTTTGATGGTTCTTGCAGTGGTCAGTGTCAGAATGATCGCTTTTCTCGTCATTTTTTTAATGAACAGTTTCACGTTTAAATTGGGGAAACCAGCAAAAAACTGTTGTACAGGAGCGCAGGGTCGAGTTGCGTTTAACAAAAAGAAACAACTGTTATGCTCGGGAACGGTTAATGTAGAAACTCTGAAGAGACTTAAAGTCGTGTGTATGGAGTACGGCATTATACGGGTGCGAAACTTGGACAATAGGAGAAGCGATTGAAATGTGGTGCTACAGACGCATGATGAAGATACCATGGATGGATAAGGTTAGCAATAGGGAAGTATTAGAAAGAGTTGGGGAAAAGCGAAAGGTATGGAAGACACTAAAGAATAGGAGAGATAGGATGGTAGGGCACCTTCTAAGATACGAAGGAATAGTTCGCGACATACTGGAGTCAGAAATAGGAATAAAAAGAGTAGATTAGACTACTGCTCTCAAATAGTTAGGGATGTAGGATGTTCTACTTTTAGGGAAATGCGTAGGTTAGCTCAGGATAGGAAAGGATGGAGGTACGCGACCAACCAGTCTTCGGACTGAGAACTTTATGATGATGAGGATTCCCCAAATGCTGAGACCAGTTGATTTTTACAATTTGTTTGACTTAAAATTTTATCAAGTAAAAATGTCACAGAAAATTTTCAGTGGAGAGGACTCATTTCGTAGTTGGAACTCACAAGAGCTATAGAACAAGCGATTTTGGGGTGTATTAAGAGAGTTTTTTGTGCGCTATAGGTTGTTGCTGAGTTTTGCATCTGTAGTTCAGTTGTTGATATTGTACTTTTAGTGGGCTAATTATGTATTCTGTTCTGTGGTGCCCGAAAATTTTTTAAATATGGCCCTTGCTAGTCTCGCCACCTGCAAACAAGAGCGTGCCTTGGTCTCCCCACTATCACGTAATCAAACTGGCTTCCAGATGTTAGTGTTGGAGCTATCCTTATTTTGGATATATGTCCATGGTGGATAAACTGAAATGGTTATCTCATACTGCAGCTTGTAGGGAAAATATTGCGCATGTATGCGGTGCGATTACTATGTCACACAGAACCCAGGTCTGGCGGTGGGATATAGGGTGGGAAGACTGAATAGCCATCGCTTGGCTTATTATGCTAGGTCTGTGCACTTCAAATTTATATACAACGTGTCCAAGATAAGGAGGGCCAGTATGGGGATATTGGAAATGACAAGAGATACGGATTTGGTTAAATGGGAAAAAAGTTGTGTAATTAAAGGACCAATAAAATGGCGCCTAGAAATCCTTGATAAGATTTTCTGTTTTTGAGTTATTTTGAAAAAACTGAATTTATGGATTTATAACTATATTTTTTTCTGGCTTTAATATTAAAGTTAAAGCGAAACTGACGAAACTTCTTCGTGGCAACTTTTGATGAAATTAAAGATTTCATTGCCAATTTTTTTATTCTACGTTTCATCTTCGAGCAACCATCATCAACTTCATTTTTTTAAATACAGTCCTGATTTTCTGATGTCAAATTTTATGAGCCCTTTTTATTCTGAATTCAACAATGTATAGTTCTTTTCAGATATCTTGGCGTGTGTGTGCAGTAATCTGCGCATTACGTTCATGTGTTTTTCTCCCTTTTGTAAAATGGATTGGTTGAATTTTAATTGCTGCCGTAAGATGACTTGAGAATATTCTGACGTTTCCGTATTTCATCTCACTCTTTTTTACTATGGTTGTGTGAAACAAAATGGTTTCAGTATTAATATGCTTATTTTGCAATATCCAGTGGTCACCAAGCAATTTATTAAAAATTATTGCCTTTCAATTATAACTGTCAGTTTGATTGTCAGGTGTAAAGATGCCTGGAAATGTGTTTACCAAACAGTGTCGAGAAGTTTTATGAAATATTTTTAAATACTTTATTCGAGAGAAGCAAAATAATGGTCCCCTATTGCCCTTAACTGGTTCTAGGAGCGATTTGCCGATGCATCAAAAGTAAATTTATGCAGCGTGTCGCGCATAGTTGGAGAGGAAAAACGAGGTTTGTCTCCTTCAATGCCCGGAAAAAGGCACAGCAAATCAAAATTAAAAAGAAGATGTAACTGACAGCATTAAAACCGAAGTAAGGAATGCTATTTATTCCATGAAAGAAAAGAAATAACACATTACATTAAAAATTTTAAATAACAAATTAAAAACAAAACAAATAGTGGATATTTCTGACACAAGTTTGTGGCGTTTATAACCAATAGCAGATTTAAGTACAAACTAGAAAATAACCGGTGTCTATTGTGTGAACGGGCTAATGTTATGGGTAAAAGAATACATTTCTTGGGGGAAAACGTCAAAATGCTCATTGCCGTGTGCCGTGTCCAGAGTCGTGGCGCACACGCTTGTCGCGGTTCCTAGCAACAGCAAAATTTTGGAAACTACTGAACTGCTGGCGGTTGCTTGGATAATCGGATATGGCGGCGCAAACGCCAACAAATCTGAAAAATGCTATACCACACATTATGGTTTAATTACGTTTCAACCCTTTTTTGGCCATCATCAAAGAATTTTTAAGATACGGACCTGTATTTCTCATAGTTTTGTAAAAAATATGTACATACAGTATAAGTAGGGCAATTTTTAAGTGCACCACAAGAGTTTTACGAATCTGTTAGATGATACTAGCGATAAGCACCTACCCTACTCTAAGCATAGCGCATCTTGCAGTTTTGGAAAATTTTGTTCGTTTCTGATATCAGAAGAAAGCCCAATTAACTGTATTTCTCTTAATTTTTAGAAAATTAAGAGAAATTTCACGGTTTTTATTTAAAAAAGTAGGTAGTGCCTCCGTAACCGGCGCTGGCTACAGTTTTATAGGTGTATTGTTGCGGGGGTCGGTTTCCATAACTTCGGACGGCCGTACCAGTTCACGAATTAATAATAGAGCAGTTTAAGTTACGCATCCAGCAGCGAAGGATAGGTAGGTAGGTATCGTATAGAACTGGTAGTTTGGTATTCTCGGACCGGGTGGTATCGGCTCCCATATAGGTTAGTTGTTCCTCTCGCGTTTTTACATTATCTTTTTGCAAAAAATGCGTGTTTCATCCGGTTCAGATCTTTCAAAATCAGTTAACGTTCTGGAAGCTCTCTATTTCATTAAAATGGCCTGGAACAAGGTGACTCCGAACACTATTCAAAACTGCATTGCCAAAGCAGGCTTTAAAAAGTCTGAAGTTCAAAGTGTAAGCACGGAATATGATGCAGAAGATGATCTGCCCTTAGCAACCCTGGCAGAGTTTTGGAGGAACTTACATGAAATCGACCAATCTGAAAGCCATGATGACTTCATTAATTTGGATCAAAGGCTGTTAACTGAGGAACCATTTAATGAAAATGAAGAAAATGAGAAAAGCGAGAATGATGTAGCAGATGAAATCATGGTTATACAAGAGAGTGATGCAGAAGAAGAAGAAGATAATGGTTCCATAAATTCCTATGCAGACGCTTTGAGAGTTGTTGAAAACCTGAAAAAGTTTTCAAAAGGAGATTTTTTTGCCTTCGAGCATTTAAAGAATATTGAATCCCATTTCCAAAATTGTTTTCTGCAAGAAAAGTGTAAAAAAATGAAGCAGTCAAAAATACCAGATTTTTTAAAAAAATAAGCTTTTTTGGTACTTATATTATGCACAAGCATTATAAGTTGTGTCATTTTGTGCACAACCTTGAGTTCTGTGTAATTATATGTATTAGGTACATAAATGTAGTTTTTGAAGTACGTTTGCCATATATATGTATTTACATATGTACATAATATATTATGTAAACGTTCCTTAAATATTATTCAATTAAATAAGTATTGAAACATGCCTAGGAAGTTTTTTGTTTTCATATTTATGATTTAGTAATTTTTTGCATTTGAGCTTCCTTATGAGAGGACAGCTCTCATAAGCGGACAAAAAAGTTGGAACCGTTAGTGTCCGCTTATGAGAGCTTTCACTGTATCTCAATTCTTCCCTAGTAAGTCTGATAATAATACTTGGCTTCTGATAAACTTTACCTTCGTGATGGATGTTACTGTGTCATTTGTATTTGCTTCAAATACTGGATTTTGCTTTTCCGAGTCTTTTAATAAAACAGTGCAAGAACCCATTCGGTGCTTTTTTCCTACATTGCTGCACTTGCTGCAAGGGGACCACGCCCCCCATTCCGTGTACAGGAGTAGTGAGTATTCAATGTTTTCTTCTCCTTTCTCATGAGGTTCATGTGGGGCATTCTGCGAGTGAACCTACGTAACGAATTACTTGATTTAAAGTCTCTTTTAATTTCTGTTTTACGTCTGGATCTTTACCGCAGATATGTTTGTTGAACTGCTGATGACTGTCAAAAAATAAGGTGCTGTTAATGCATTTCCTAAGCTGCATAGGTATTGCCCTGTTTGCTCTGGTTGTAAGTTGTACATTTGTAAACTTTTTTCAATAGGAGACATCAGTATATGTTCGGTAAATTCCACTGGTTCCAGACTTTCAATATTCAAAGCCGCCCACCACCATTCTATGGAGTCTGTCTGAGCACTCTCAATAGGACTTAGACATATTCTGCATTCTAACCTGAAGTAAAGAAGAGTTGAATGCAAAATATTTATATTCGTATAAGAATAAACCTGATCAATAAACACTTACGTGATTGAGCCTCCTTCAAAGCCCTGTACGGCTTCCGGCGTTACACTTCGGTGTTCACCAAGATTATTGTATTGAGCCTTTAAACACTGATAGTAGTTATCCCATTTTTCTTGATTCAAGTCACGAAATTCCTCGTGAGTTCCGGGGTATTCTGTTGCATCATGACCAAGAAAATGCCACGATTTGTCTTTTCCAAATTTCTTTCTGTAGTAGTTTTGAGCTTTCTGTTTCATTTGTTTGTATTTTTTGTTGAGGAACGGTTCAGCTTGGTGGAATATAAAGAGAAAAATTGAAAGAGTTAAAAAAGTAGTTATAATTGTTGACATTTTATAATGGTTTTGCCAAGGTTTACTTGATTCTTATAAATTAGTTGTCTGAGCAAGTCTATTTCTTCCAGGAGAATAATAATACAAGATATTCGAATCCTGAATTAGATATGATAAGCAAGGATATTGAAGAACTTGCCAGAGAGAAACTAGCATTGGAAACGGATATTGCACAAAAAGAAGCGGACATAAAGATTAAAAGTGGGGAAATTAAAAGTTTGCAAGTAAGTTAATTTTTAAAATAATAATAAAGTCGAGATGCTTGACTTTTTCTTTCATAATTTATAACAATTTTGTGTTTTACAGAGGGAACTAGATACATTAGCGGCAACTTTAAAACAACTGGAAAACCAAAAAGGTGAAGCACAGAAAAGATTGAACGACTTGAAAGCTCAGGTAAATTTGGGGGCAACTTTTTCGTGCAGCCATTCTTCCTTATGCTATTTTCTTAATTGTGTCTTGGCTACTTCGTGCTTTTTTCTTGGCTTGTTGGTTGACTACTAAAATTAGTTTTAGATAGATTTTTTTAGTTATATTTTCTTAGAATTGGCATGTTTGGTTTGATTTTGTTTGAATAGAGGTTGGAGATTGACACTGAGCTGGAGGAAGTAGAGAAAGAACTTGCCGAACAGAGTTCTAAGGTACGTTTTCTGTTTATTAGCCAGAATTAGCTGTTTTGATGCGAGTCTTGGTGGTGGTAGCACTTTGTTTAACTGTTTCTTTTCTTTTCTGTTTACACCACATTTTACTACTTGTGCGAGTTTTTAGTTGATCTTGTGTTATCATTTGTTTCAGTTTAAATGTTCATAAATAAATCATATTAAAGATTTAATATTTAAGAAAATTATTGTAAACAGTAGAAGTATTTAATTTTCAGTTAACTTCGTTAAATCGTAGTTTCTAAATCATGTGTTATTGTTCTGTAAAATGTCGTAATATATGGTTTTGTTAAAACCAGGTTGATAAATTAAGAACTCAGGCTTCAGAACAGGCAGAAGCAGTCGCAGCCCAAGAGAAGGAACTAATGGGTAAAAAGGAACAACTTGAAGGCCTAAAACAGGAGGAACAGAAACTGGAACATCAGAAGAATGAAAATAGCAAGAAATTGGATAATTTGACCACAAATCTACAGGATACGCAACTAAATATAAGTCAGGTTTGTTCAAAATTTAATTATGCATTTTAGAAGAACTCATTTACTTCTATAGTTTCTTTGTATTTTTAATTTTAGGCGAAAGCACTAATCACACAGCTTCAAGAGCAAACGCGGCAAATGAACGATGCAATATCTGCTTGTGATTCAGCTATAGAGGCTGGAGATGTGTCAACTGTTGCAGATACAGTTCTTAGGATCAACCCCGACTTTCGGGATCCGCAGTACACTCGGTTGGGCATGGTTAATGGGGATTCTTCCAAACAGGTTTGTGTAACTTTTCTATGTTGAATGAAATAGGTTGGTATGTGTTACTTTAATAGTTAATTACATTTCAGAATGGTTTTGAAGATGATCCGTTTAGCAAGCACAATGGTACCCTTACTAGTACCCCAGGTTTCCAAGCCGATCCTTTCAAAAATGGTTCGTAACTACATTTTTTATTTTATTGAATTTTGCATTTCATATCAATCAAAAATGTCAAAATTGCTATTTCAAGAGTTGTGTTGGAAATCTAATGCTTTAAGAGGTGGTTATACCGCGAGCGATTTGTCGAGTTTGTCCGTAAGAGGGCCATGTATTTCTTGCGTTGCCGGCTCTTTGCAAGGGTTTACAAAATTGTATTTTGTGTTAACAATTCTTAACCGATTTTAATTTTAAAAAGCTTGCTGGCATCGCAAAACTTGGAGCATGTTGCCTACATCGAGTTTTTCTCATAAATTTGCAGCAGTAACATGCAGTGGAACGTAAATATGACTGAAATTGAGTTAATTTTGTGCATTTTAAATATTTTTTTCTTGATTTCACAGTGAGAAAATTGAAAAAAGTCGCATGTAGGATTCAATTCCAACCTTTTAACTATGCACTAGAAAATTTTCACATTTCTAACTTCAAGAATGGCGTAGTAATCTTTTAGATTAGAAAAGCTGCTTTTCGCCTAAAATCGAGCGGTATAACCTCCTCTTAAATGCAGTGAAAAATGAATTTTGTAAATGGAGGAATATGCTATTTAGTATTTCAGTGACAGTGATGTCTCTATTTATGTGGGATAAAGTGAATGTCTTTTATTATTATTATTATTATTATTATTATTATTATTATTATTATTATTATTATTATTTATTTGGTTTACTTCCACTGCTTTGGGGGGGGGAGTCATCAGCAATAATAAGTGTAATATTTCACTGGTCCGAGCGTGGAATTTTAGGAGCATGAAAAGTGTAGAAAAGTTGGAAAATTTGAAAATAGAGATGAATTGGTTAGCATTAGACATAATAGTAGGCATCAGTGAGGTGAGATGGCCAGAAGCTGGAGACTTTTGGAGCGGAGATTTTAGAGTAATACACACAGGGTCGACAAGTGGAAATTCAGGAGTAGGAATTGTTATAAAGAAGAAAATAGGGCAGAGCGTAGAAAATTTCTTACAGAAAAGTGACAGGGTAGTTATGGTTAGGTTAAATTCGAAACCTGTAAAGATGGTAATAATACAGGTATATATGCCCACATCTAATTATAGTGATGAGGCTGTAGAGGCAGCTTATAGCGATATTTCAACATCACATTAGGAGGCGCTATACATGGAAAATGCCAGGGGACCTGGGGAGATATCAAATAGATTACATTCTTGTTAGGCAAAGATTTAGAAATCAAGTTAGGGACTGCAGAAGCTATCCAGGAGTAGGCCTGCAACTTTTTTGATATATCGATATGGATATCGATATATGGAATAACGATACCGGAATGTCGATATCGATATTTCGATATATCTATATTTCGATATTGCAATATGTCGATATTTCAATGTTACGATATTATGGGTACCTATTTCAGTTATTTACTACCTAACCTGCCTATATATTATACAAATGAATAATGATCAAATACTTAACCATATAATTATAACCTTAAATGGAAAGGGCGTTAATTGACCACCGGCTAGCGGCTATTCGGGAAATATAACGTAATAAGTGTTCAACACATATACGTGATACGGATACGTAATTCACTAACGAAATACTTATACAAAATATTCACTTGGACTATACCATGCTATATGCTACCCCTGTTAAGAGGAGGTTGTACCGCGACCGATTAGTCGAATTGGCGCTTTTACTACCCGTCTTTTTAGCGCGGTGTCGACGTTTTACAATGATTTTAATAACTTCTGGTACCGGAAACCGTTGAGCCTACGTCGAGTTTTTCCAAGTAAAGTTTGCAACAGTAAAACCTAAAACATAGTTGCAATGTGAAAGTGACTGTGAAATTACATGAATTTTATGCCGCATGTAGGATACAATTTCAATCCTTTAACTACACTGACGGACAAAAAAGTAGCGCACCTAGATTTTGCAATAAGTTTGAAGTTCAATAACTTTTGAACGAGGCAATCGATTTTAATAATTATTTTTTTGTTGTAAAGGGTGACTATTCTAGATGACTATGATATATTTTGCTTTCCACTAAAATTTTTTTAATTCTTCTATAGTGCCTTTAGATGTCAAGCATGTTTTTTACGTAAAGTTTGATTGACGCTATGGAGTGAAATTGTAAGTCTATTGAATTCTTACATTAGTCACGTGATACCCCATATCCTTTTCAATAAGTTTCCTTTTATTTCACCTTTTTAGTCCTTGTCCCACCGAAAATGCGACACTTTAGACGAAGCAGTGTAAGTTAGCTTGTAATTAACAAGAAGGCCATGAAATTACAAGAGCCAAAGAACATAGTTTTATAAAATGTGTTGAGGAAGTGTTTGAGAAAGAAGAGCAGCAATTTTGTAAACAACTGTAATTAATAAATGAAACAACAAATAACAACAGTATAAAAAATAAACTTAACAATAAACTGAAAAACAAGTTGGTTAATAACGAGTATTTCCTCCTCTGATTCTAATTATAGCTTCCATACGTCGTGTCATGCTTCTAGTCAAATTTGTGATGTTGATTTGAGGAATATTTTCCCATTCTTCTATAAGAGTGACCCTCAATTCATAAAGATTTTCTGGATTGCGGCCGCTAACGCGTCGTCCCAATTCATCCCATAAATTTTCGATAGGATTCTATGCGGGCTTCTAGCAGACCACGGCAAGCGATTAATTACAGTTGTTTACGAAATTGTTACTCTTATATCTCAAACACTTCCTCAACACATTTCATAAAACGATGTTATTTTTTGGCTTTTGTAGTTCCATGGCCCCCTTGTTAATTACAATCTAAATTACACTGCTTCGTCTAAAGTGTCGCATTTTCGGTAACACAAGGAATAAAAAGGTGAAATAAAAGGAAAGCTATTGAAAAGGAAATGGAGTATCACGTAACTAATGAAGAATTCAATAACCTTACAATTTCACTCCATAGCGCCAATGAAACTTTGCGTAAAAACATATTCGACTTCTAAAGGCACTATAGAAGAAGCAAAACATTTTTAGTGGAAAGCAAACTACATCATAGTCATCAAGAAAGGTCACCCTTTACAACAAAAAATTATTATTAAAATCGATTGCCTCGTTCAAAAGTTATTGAACTTCGAGCTTATTGCAAAATCTAGGTGCGCCACTTTTGTTGTCCGTCAGTGTATGTCCTAACTTGAAGAATACTTGAAGAATACAGCTGAATAATTCTTTAGATTAGAAGCGTTGTTTTTAAACTAAATTCAAGAGGTATAACCTCCAGTATTGAAGCATCAGTTCATCGTGTCATGTACTATAAACAGCAAAAGTGGTCTTCCACTTTACTGTTCAATTCCGCTTAATATGCCATAACTAATTACGTTCTGAGGTAAAAAAACCTTAGCAACTGTCCGCCAATTAAAAGTTCTGAAGGCGGATCTAAACAATTTTATTTGAGTGACAACAAATGTATTAGCCTTGCACTAGTAAACAAAGGGCATTCATCAAAGTATCGAGATCGTATAACGAAAAATCACATCGTCTATGGGGAGCGGGGCTGACGAAAACATATCAACGTCCGGCACAAACGATTCACATCGCAAACTGGAACACCACCTTTGCTGATAATAGTACATACGACTAGCGAACAAGGTTTGCTTAGAATAAATAGATTAGATCAAACATTATTTTGCTGTAAATGTACAGGACAGCCACCTGGTATGGTACTCGTACTTGCCCGAACATTGTTGGAACCATCCAGTATCATTAGAATCTCATAAATAATTAATGAAGTAATTAGCTCTTACTGACATCTGACCATAGGAGGTCGGTATATAAGTGTGTTTCGTTCTTAACGTATAGAGCTGTACCGCACTGACGAGTCCTAAGAAGGACGAAACCAGTTGTCTTTGGTTACCCTGGTCATTCAGAACGAAACAATGTTTGGTATTATTTTTGGTTATATGACTACAATAAAAAATCCTAGCCATTTTTCAAACTAAGGGGCCTCCTTTCAAGTATTCTAATCACGCCACTGAATTCAATATTGTTTGTGATCTGGCGTTTTCGCTTTGTCTTATTATCCTTCAACATGCAGCCAAGCCTTCATGTGACAATAAATTATTCCCATCCTAAAATTTGTCTTATTTTGGAGAAGAATTAATGGACTACTTGCATCAAAATGGAAAGTGTGACTATTACAGGCAGAAGTAAGACGTTTCTTAATGAGCAAGGAATATTTCTTTCTGATTGATAGAGGCAATGGCGGACATATAGGGTCCCCCCACTGTGTAGGGGTATACACATATTCTAAAACAGAAATGAATAGCTTCTTCTATAATGCATGCGGTTGTGTGGGAACCTAGCAACTCTGCCTAATTTTTGATATTATTCGTCTTATGTTTAGTAACAAGCACCAACTTTTACGTAGGACAAAGTTTTTTAAGAAATCAATATAAGTATCTATCGAAATATCGATATGTCGATATATCGATATGTCGATATATTGATATGTCGATATTTCGATATATCGACATATATCGATATATATCGATATCTTTTTGATATCGATATTCAATATCAAATTTTCAATATCGCGCAGGCCTATCCAGGAGCAGATATAGATAGTGATCACAACATAGTTGTTATGAAGGCTAATCTTAAATAGGAGACACCTTGACCTCGAGAGACTAAAAGACGTAATTTGTGCAATGAGTTCGAAAGAAAGACGAATAAAGTACTAAAGGGCGCGGATGAAAATACTGTTAGGGACGTAGAGGCAGAATGGAAGTGCATTAAAAATGGTTTAGGTTCTGCAGCTAGAGATATATTGGGTCACAAACAGAATGGAAATAGAAAACCCTGGATAACAAGGGATATTGTGGCTCTAATAGATGAGAGACGAAAATATAAAAATAGGTTAGATATGAAAGAGGGAAACAAAGGTATAATGCGGTCAAGTGGCAAATTATTCAGAAATGAAGGAAAGTGAAAGAACAATGGATTGATAAAAAATGCAAAGAAGTGGAGGATAAGTTCGAAGTACAAAAACTGACGAAGTGTATAAAATAATTATGAGAAATTTCAGAAAAATTGAATCTAGCAGCAAGAACATTAGAAATGAGGCAGGTGACATCCTAATCAGAAGAGAGGAAAAGGCAGATAGGTGGAAGGAATATTTGGGAATCTTATATGCAGGACAAGAACTAGGTGATAATTAGAAAAGGAAATCAGTGTAGAGAGGGATAACCTAGGCTGCCCCATAATAAGGGAAGAGTTTGAGCTAGCATTAAAAAGTTTAAAAGACAATAAAGCACCAGGTGTGTAGACGGATTGCAGGCAGAAATTTTAAAGTGTGTGTGTCAAGAGGTAAGAGAGCGTTTATTTAAACTAGTTAGCCGTATATACGAGACAGGTGAGATTCCACAAAAAGGAAAGGTGCAGATAAGTGTGAAAATTTTAGAACTAACAGTTTAAGTTCCCAAGCGACAACAATTTTGATTGGAATTGTGCAAAGAAGAATGCAGAAAAGGGCGGAAGAAATATTAGAAGATCAGTTCAGATTTAGACGAAATAGAGGAACGCCTGAGACCATTCTAGCTTTACGAGTAATTATAGAAAAAACAATAGAAAAAGGAAAGAGCCCCTATATAGGATTTGTAGATTTAGAAAAAGCCTTCGACAACGTAAAATGGGGGAAGATGTGCGAAGTGCTCAGAAAGGTAGGAATGAAATATAAGGACAGAAGAATAATACATACATACTCTTTACAAAGAGCAAACGACAGTTCAGCAATAACAAACAGAAGTAGACATCCGGAAGGGAGTGAGACAGGGATGTGTATTGTCACCTCTAGTTTTCAACTTATATATTGAAGATGCGATTAATATTAAGGTTAGAACAGCATCAGTGATTAATGTACAGGGTCAAACTATTTACATGCTCAGATTTGCGGATGATATAACAGTGTTAGCATCTAGCAAAGAAGCATTAGGAGTGGCAGTTTTTGCAGAGGACTATGGCATGAAAATCAATAAAAAGAAAACCAAAATTTTGGTATGTAGAGGTCGTGAAAATAGAACTAAAACTGAAATACAAATAGTAAATGAGGAGATAGAGGAATTCGCGGATTCCTGCTGTTTAGAAAGTAAAATAACTCGAGATGGTCGGAGCACTAAAGACATAAAACAAAGAATAGTGCAGGGTCGAGTTGCATTTAACAAAAAGAAAAAACAATTGTTATGCTCGGGAACGGTTAATGTAGAAACCCGGAAGAGACTCATAAAGACGTATGTATAGAGTACGGCATTATACGGATGCGAAACTTGGACAATGGGAGAATCGTTTGACATCACTAATAAAATATGATTAGAATCAAAGACTTGTAGAGGGGGCTTAGCTATTTACATTTACGACTGAAACAGGAGGAATACTCACAGTCTAAGCTTTTGTTTGTGGAAAAGGCAAAACAAAGCAGTCGACTAGTTGTGTTATAAACAGGTGTCGCTGCGGAAACAGAATATTGTGGAACATTTGCCTAGTCCGTTGCTTGAATATAATAACAAACAACGCTCCTTGCGACCTGATGACCATTGACTGCGTAGGCTTCACAACAAAATCAGCTGTTGCATAAGGACGCCAGGTCTATTCTAGAAGTCTTTGGTTAGAATCATACCATTAATGAAATGCATTTATCTTAACTAATAAAGTATAGGTTTGAATTTAGTGGTTTGTTTGGTGAAATAGTCATGATGAATACCATTCAAGCTTAGATTTTACCTGGAAAAATTTGTCAATTGCCAAATTTCTTTCGTGACATTTTCAAAAATTGCTCGACTGACGTCTCATAATTTTTATGTAAAATGTTACTCAAGAAATTGCCAGGCAACCTCTCATGACAACTGAAAAATTTTACCGATAAAATCTAAGCTCTTATGATATTACTTATGAAAATGTACATAAGCATATTATTACTTACCAGAGAGGAAAAAGTCAATTTTTTGACTCTCATGTAGAAGGGCTCGTTCCTCTATTTGTATAAAGGTAACTCTAAGTTTACTAAACAGTGTTTCTGTAATAAAGCAAACATTAGTTAGGTGGTGCTACTTTGCACTTGAACCATTGCATTGTGATATCTACTATATTGATTCATAGCTCAAAATCACTCAGTCCCATATTGTTAAGCACATATCATCTTAAATTGCCACAAATATTAGGTTCCGTCATCTAAAATTCAGTGGTATTGGTTAACCTCATTTGTGTAGATGTGAATCATTCTTGAAATAATCTGTAATTTTTCAAAATATTGCAGATCCATTTTCAAATACTTCGGATGCATTTGGTTCAAATGATCGTTTTGGTGATGCCTTCTCTGCAAAACCTGTAAGTTGCTTTGTACCTTTTTCTCTATTTTTGTTATAGCTAATCATTTTGTGCTCTTATTTATTTTCAACGATTTATAATATTTATGTATACTAGGTAGATAATTCAATAAAATAATTTTACTTTATATTTTTTCATATTATGGTCTGTACATTCATAAGAAAATATTATTCCTAAATTTTTGTAATTTTGTAATTATTTTACTCATATTATTATGGTTTACAACTTGACCATTGCAACCATTCCTCTAAGATTCACAAATGTGGAAGAGAAGGTTATTGTCTCGCTGTTGATATATTCGCACTCACTGAACTTCCACTGATAAGAAGGGGTATTATTTGCCACCCCGCATCCAAATCCCAGAGTAGTGGATGTGATGTTTGAGCAGTATATATATACAGGGTGATTTTTTTTGACCGTCTATTAGAAGTATCTGGAGAACTAAAAGAGATATTGATTTGAAATTTTGGCTGTGGCCGAAACCGGGTCGGATCTATTTAATGAAAATACTTTCAAAATGGTGGCATTTCCGGGAATACCGGAAGTTGACACCAACTTTGTTATCTTAAATGGAATACTACCATTTTCTATTTTTTTTTAGATTCCACAGAAAATTTTAATGTCAATTAAATAAAGGTTCGCTATGTCTAAAATTAATATTTTCGGAGATATAAATTTTTTTCTCAATATTTTGACAGTTGTGGTAGATTATGTAAAAATTAATATCTCGATAACGTCTAGCAGTAAGATGTTCGATTTTTTATGGTGGCAAGACGAGGTGTTGGAGTTACTAATCAGGGAAACAAATTTCCAAAATCTATTACATAAAATTTTCTAATCAACGACATATGTTGATCGCACGAAAGTAGCAAAAAGTCATTTTTCTTAAATAGAATGATACCATTTTCAATTGTTTTTTAGATTCCACGGAAAATTTTAATGTTAATTCTATAAAGGTTCGCTATGTCTAAAATTAATATTTTCGGAGATATGAATTTTTTTCCAATACCTATTTTGACAGTTGTGGTAGATTATGTAAAAATTAATATCTCGATAACGTCTAGCAATAAGATGTTCGATTTTCGATGGTGGCAAGACGAGGTGTTGGAATTACTAATCAGGCAAACAAATTTTCAAAATCTATTACATAAAATTTTCTAATCAACAACATATGTTGATCACACAAAAGTAGCAAAAAGTCATTTTTCTTAAATAGAATGATACCTATTTAAAGAAACCAATTAAAAAGAGTGAAAAAATGCGCATTTAACAATGTATGGTGTTTCTCTACCTAAAATGCATAGTATTTTAGATATTTGCTGTTTTCTTATTTCATCGATCAAAATTGAAGAGCGCCGCCTTCTAGTAAGTAGACCTTGGCTTGTAGACAAAACAAAATATTCACAAATTTCACAAATAATGTCTAATAAAAGCAATTGGAATTTTTTAGTAATTTAGTATGGTTGGTGTTTAACGAATAGGATATGGCAAATGATAATTCTTACTCGGATATTATGCATTTATTCAACATTCATGGAAAATGCGATAAAATAATTAACAGGACATACAGAACATTTAATGGAACATATCCTGAATTACCACCACTGAACTTATTTTAACTAAATAAAAAATAAAGTAGGTACGTGATAGTAAAACAATGTTAAAGAAACTGTTCAAAATGTAGTCCATTAACTTCTACACATTTAATAATTCACTTATTTACGGCGTGTGTAGTAGCGCTACGAATTTCATGTGGATCTAAGCCTGCAAATGCTGTAGCAATTCTTTCCACCAATTCATCCCTGTTATTGAGTGGATATTGATACACTTTATCCTTTATACGGCCCCAAAGATAAAAATCCAACGGTGTAATGTCTGGAGACCTGGCAGGCCAACTCCATGGACCCAAACGTCATATCCATCTATCTTCAAACATCCGGTACAATTCGTTAGTAACTGCTGCAGAACAATGACCTGGCGCCCCATCTAGTAGGTATCTAAAATACTATTCATTTTGGGTAGAGAAACATCATACATTGTTAAACGCGCATTTTTTCACGTTTTTTAATTGGTTTCTTTAAATAGGTATCATTCAATTTAAGAAAAATGACTCTTTGCTACTTTTGTGTGATCAACATATGTCGTTGATTAGAAAATTTTATGTAATAGATTTTGAAAATTTGTTTGCTTGATTAGTAATTCCAACACCTCGTCTTGCCACCATAGGAAATCGAACATCTTACTACTAGTCGTTATCGAGATATTAATTTTTACATAATCTACCACAACTGTCAAAATAGGTATTGGAAAAAAATTCATATCTCCGAAAATATTAATTTTAGACATAGCGAACCTTTATTGAATTAACATTAAAATTTTCCGTGGAATCTAAAAAACAATTGAAAATGGTATCATTCTATTTAAGAAAAATGACTTTTTGCTACTTTTGTGCGATCAACATATGCCGTTGATTAGAAAATTTTATGTAATAGATTTTGAAAATTTGTTTGCCTGATTAGTAACTCCAACACCGTGTCTTGCCACCATAAAAAATCGAACATCTTACTGCTAGACGTTATCGAGATATTAATTTTTACATAATCTACCACAACTGTCAAAATATTGAGAAAAAAATTTATATCTCCGAAAATATTAATTTTAGGCATAGCGAACCTGTATTGAATTGACATTAAAATTTTCCGTGGAATCTAAAAAAAAATAGAAAATGGTAGCATTCCATTTAAGATAACAAAGTTGGTGTCAACTTCCGGTATTCCCGGAAATGCCACCATTTTGAAAATATTTTCATTAAATAGATCCGACCCGGTTTCGGCCACAGCCAAAATTTCAAATCAATATCTCTTTTAGTTCTCCAGATACTTCTAATAGACGGTCAAAAAAAATCACCCTGTATATATATATGGCACTACACTGCTTCTGTTGAAGCCCTTACAATGCTGTGTTTTTTGGGTGGATTAGTCCCCGTTATTACATAGTGTGTGTATGTGACTTCTCTTCCGTGATCTTTTTCCATTCACCTCTATTTTCTGCCTTTTCCTTCCATCTTCGTACTCCCAACCTTCGTAAATCCTCTTCGACCTCTTCATACCATCTACTCTTTGGTCTACCTCTTCGTCTTCTGTTGTCCGGTTGCCATTCCATTATCGCACGTATTTTGCTGTCCGCTCCCGATCTCCAGACATGCCCCAACCATCTTAACCGTATGGATTTGATGTTTGTTACTATATCCACTCCATCCAATTTTTCCGTTATTTCATGGTTCATTCTCCTTCTTATTTCATTTTCTCTGACTTTTACGGGTCCCAATATTGTCCTCATTATCTTTCTCTCCATCACACTTAACATTTGTTGCTCTCTCTGAGTAAACGACATGGTTTCTGCAGCGTATGTTGGTATGGGTCTTATTATAGTTCTATACATTTTAATTTTTGTACTTGTGTTTATGGATTTGCTACACAGTATCTTTTTATGTGCATAGTAAGCCCTATTTGCTGCCTGGATTTTTTCCCGAACCTCTTCCTGTTTTTCTCCATTGTTTGTAATTGTAACTCCAAGATACTTGAACTTATTCACTTCTTCAACCTCGTATCTACCGATTCGTATTCTTCCTGTTGTTTTTCGACTGCCGATTCTCATTATTTTTGTCTTGTCAATGTTTATTTCCAATCCAATTCTTCTTCCTTCCACTTCTATTTCTTCTAGGATTCCCTCCATTATTTTTCTTTGCTTCGTTATCACAACCAAATCATCGGCATACGCGATGATCTGCCCTCCTCTTGTTCTCAGTATGCCTCTTTTGTCTACTCTTCTTAGGACGTACTCCAATACAAGATTGAAAAGAGTAGCAGAAAACGCATCACCCTGTCTAACACCCCTATTGATTTGGAAAGTTCTTGTTTTTCCATGCTCAGTCTGTACAGTAACGTTTGTCTCTTTTAATGTCATTCGTATTAGTCCTCTAAGTTTACACGGTATGCTCATGCCGTGCTACGCTGCCGACCGGAATCTGCCTCACACTGCGCATGACGTCACATCGAGGCGAAATTGGCGCGAAGTCTCCGAAAGATCCGGTTGGCGGAAGTGTTTTTGCTTTATCGGCGCGAACGTTAAATGACAAGCGTCAAAATGCCAAATTGTGCGGTATGACTTAATATAGAAATTGTCAGTGAAAAATGTTTGAGTCAAATAGGAAAATTACAGTATTTGAGAAAAGTTTTTGTATGGAAATTAAGAAATGGTTTGTTGGAGATGAAGACGAGTAATTTTGGATGGGGGTGAGCTTATTCAAGAAAATGATTACCTAATTGAGAAGAGTTTGACAGCTACAATTTTTTGAAGTGTAACAATTCAAATCTTGCATTCGCGCTATTTGTTTGTCACATAATATAGATCTAAGTAGGTATATGGTTGATGTCTCTTGAACCGCCACCTCGATTTTACGTCATCGAAGTGGGAGGAGCAAGGAGCGATATGCGCCGTAGCATACCATAGTGTTTATATTATGGATATGCTCAACTCTTTCAGAACTGTCATCAGCTGATTTCTTTTTATTGAGTCGAAAGCTTGTTTGAAGTCTATAAACAGCATTTCAACTTTGAGGTCGTATTCATATGCTTTTTCTGCTATTTGTTTGACAGAATGTATCGCGTCCACCGTTGACTTTCCCTGTACGAAGCCACATTGATATTCTCCTATTAAGTTGTTAGCGTATGTATACAGTCTTTTTTGAATTACTCCTGACAGTATTTTATACGCATTGTTCAGCAGTGTTATACCTCTGTAATTCTTGCATAACGTTTTATCTCCCTTTTTATGGATTGCTATAATTGTACCATTGTCCCATTCATCCGGCATTCTTTCGTTAATCCATACTTTTTTGATCAGATCATGTATTTCTTCCTGCAACTTTTCTCCTCCATATTTTATCATTTCCATATTTATGTTATCTTCTCCAGGCGTTTTTCCATTTTTGCTCTTTCTGATGATTTCCATTATTTCTTCTATCGTTGGTTCTTCTATGTTCTCATCAGATCCTTCTGTTTCCTTGTCATACTCCGGTTCCTCGTCGTCTCTCATCAGTTTCTTAAAATACTCTTCCCACACTAGTATCGCCTCTTCTTCGCTCTCCACTACTTTCCCATTACTATCTTTTAATCCCTTTATTCTGTTCTTCAGTGGCTTCCTTTGTTAATTTATTTTTTGGTAAAATTTCTTAGAGTTGAAGTTTCTGTTTTCTCTCTCTATTTCCTCCATTTTATCTTGTATCCTTATTTGCTTGGTTTGTTTTATAACTCTGTTGCTTTCTCTTCTCCTTCTATCATATTCTATTTTATCTTCCTGCTTTTTGGTTTGTAGCCATCTCTTCCTTGCATTTGTCTTTCTTTCCACAAGCAACCTACATTCTCCGTTCCATCATGCATTTCGACAGTGTTCTTGAGCCGTTCCTATTTCCATAAGCGCAGCCTGGTTAATGTGAGTCTTTATTTCGTCCCATCTCTCGTTTACATCCTTTTATGTGTGTAGTCTTTCTTCATTCTCAAATCTTGATTCTAAATATTCTTGGTATTTCTGTCTCTTTTCTCCCTGCTTCAGTCTTTCTATATTCCACTTTCGTTGCTTTCCTTGCTTCTTGGTTTTTATTACCTTTTGCTTCAATGTCGCAATGACCATATAGTGATCCGAATCAGCATTGGCGCCTCTAAAACGATCTTACATCTGTAACAGTAGCTTCCCTTTTCCTATTTATTAAAATGTGGTCAATTTGGTTGCCGTAATTTTGGCCTGGTGACATCCAAGTAATTTTATGTTCTCTTTTGTGTTCATATTTCGTACTTACTATCACCATCCCTAATAAAGTCGCTATATTGCACAATCTGAAGCCGTTGTCATTCGTTACTTGGTGAATAGTGTGTTTGCCCGTTACTGATTTTAAATATTCTTCCTTTTCAATCTGAGCGTTCAAGTCTCCCGCTATGATTATTGTATCTTGCTTAGGTGCCTGATTATGAAGTTTTTCTATTTGTTCGTAGATTTCATTTTTTGCTTCTTCATCTGCGGCCTCTGTGGGTGCGTATACATTTATAATTGATATGTTTAAGGGTTTTGCTCTTAATCTCAGATAAGCTATCCGTCCATTTATCGGTTTAAATTCTATAATGTTGCGTCTCATTCTGTCTGTAACCATGAAAGCTACTCCATTTCTGCCTTGTTGTTTTTCACCTGAATACAGTAGTGTGTACTGTTTTTTATCTATTTGGCCATAGTCTTTCCATCTTGTTTCCTGTAATACTGCCACATCTATCTTGTATTTTATCAGTTCTCCTGCTATTTCCTCCGTTTTTCCTACTGTCAGCATTGTCTTGACGTTCCAAGTACTCACTCTTAATATATTTCTTTTATTCCTTCGTCGTTTGTCCCATTTACTCGCATGTTTCATCATCATCTCATCCGTCCTTGTTCTTCCCTTCATCAGTTTTTTGATCCCCCATCCTTGTTCAACTCCTCCCATCTGTATATTTTGTTGTTGATAGTGATTTTCTGATAACCTACCCTTCCTTCATTTCCGTTTTCATTTTGATGTTTTGCCATCTGTCTTAGTTCACTTTGGATTTTTCTTTCCTGTACAGTCATATCATTATCTATGTATATCTTTGTTCCTTTCAAATTTCGTCTTTTTTCCATTATAGCCATCTTTTGCTGCCAGTTCTGCATCTTTACCAGTATAATTCCTATCCTAATTTGGTACGCTTCTTTAATTCCCGTTTGGACATTTAGTTTATCCTTTATAAAATCTCCCACTTCCCTTGGTACCTCCCTTCCCTCTATTTCCACGTTCTTTATAATAATATTATTTCTTCTCGATTCCTTTTCCTGCTTCTCGGCTTTTTCTTCCAGTTTTTGAATCTTATTTATCAGTTCTCGCTTCTCTTTCTTCCACTCCTCCCTTTTCTCAATTTCTCCTTTCATCTGTTTTAATTCTCGGTTTTTATTCTCCAACTCGCTCTTCAGTGTTTCACTCTGTTCCTTGCATCTGTCAAATCTCCCATTCATCTCTTTTCTCATTTCTTGAATTGCTGCAAGTACCTCGTCCATTTCTACTTCCACCTTCTTTATGTTCTGTGGTGATCTTACAGTAATTGTACTCTTCTGAAAAATCGTATTCTCTCCTGCTTCCAAATTGTCTAAACTCTTATTGAGAACTTTACGTTTTGCTTCTCTGTTACTCATGTACACAGAGTTGCTTATATAGAAATAGAGGGATAATGCCGTGTTGAGAAGTTGACCCAAATTGAAACTGCGCAAGGGGTAGGGGAGCATGCGCGTAGTGCAAACACAGAGCAGGTACCAGAAAATTGTATTCAAAGCACAGGCGCGGCTTATAAAATTTTCAGGCCCTTTCACATATCGCAAAAGCCACTTATAAGTAGTTCATTAAATAAAGTACTAACTTTGTAAAATATTGCTTGCATTCTATTTACAGAGAATGTCAGTTCACCTCAAGATAATTATTTCGGAGATGAGACAATAATTCAAAGATTCTAGGCTTAATTTAAATGGGATTGAATAAAACTTGAATTAAATTACTTCAAGTTGTTAAGACAAGCCAGGGTTTAATTTTTCTTACAAAAAAGAAAGTTAGTAGGAAGCATATAAAGATATAATAGATGACAAAAGTAAATAATTAAAACAAATTCAGTTATTTAGAAAGAAAACGGAATTATTTTTATTTTGATACAAAGATAATTAAGAACATATTCAACCTGAACACAACCCACACTATTTACCTGTGGGCAGAGTAACACAATAAATAAATAAATATTGGTAATGATAACGAAACAAACAATGTATATACCTACATAATTATACAGTTAATGCATTTTTATTGGCATTTTTGGTATTAAATCGTGAAAAATTTATGGATAGCTGAACAGGAGTGGAACCCAGGATCTTCCGTTGGTTAGGTGTCCTACAAATTGAGCTATCACAAATTCCACCCGGCAAACAGGATTCTGCGTTTGACTCTCGATTACTATCGATACATTTTTCGGGAGAGAATGCCCTTGAGATACAATTATGCCACCAATAATCCCTCACTCCTAGTTACAACTTTCAGTACACCAGAGCAGGACTTTTTAATAATGGAGTGTGATTCATCATTAATAAATGTTTTGCTCCACAAATGAGCAGTAAGTGACTTAAGACCCTTCACTTTCTCTACAAATCTTTTAATTCTTCGTCTTGGTGCCCTTTCTTTCTGCCGTAACAACTTTTTTGGGTAGAGTGAGCTTCAATTACTGTAGATTTCATTTTCCTTGGACTCCAACTATAAATTAGGTACTTATTATTTACTGGTTAATACAAAAATACAGTGCTTACTAATACATATGATCCAGTCTAACCAATCGCCTTCTTTTCTTCGCAAATCTTCGCAAACCTATAGAATCACTAGTAGAAGTATGCACTTCACCCTCATCTCTTCTCCTTTTCATATCACCACTTGACATAGCACGGGATGTTTTAAGTGATATGGTACTTGCAAGTGACGATCTGCAAATACATACTACAATACGTATCTGCATCCTCATGCGGAACAATCTCTAAATTCATTTCAGATGTTGAAGGCCTATAATAGTCAGTAAACAATTATTGTTAAGTAATTATACAGACATTAAAAATAAACATACGCATCACTGGAAGTTGAGGGCTGTGAGACTTGTTTCCCAGATAGCGGAAGAAGTTCATCCATATCAAAGCTGCAAAAATGCATGTGTAACAGATCCCGATATATATAAGGAGGTATCTCAAAAACATACTCAAGACGTACAAGACTTTTAGTAGAGATTAGTATTGTTTTTTTTTGGTATCAATCTCAATGTTGGAATTGCAATTGCGTCCTTTTTCAGTTTTCCATTATTCAAGAAGGCATCCTCTGCAAAGTGGCGGGAACAAACTGCATTCTGTTCACTCAAGGGTTAATCGGTGTTCCTTCCTACAGCAGCTAACCACGACTCTCGTCTTGCAGTAATGAGCCTTAAAGCACTGAAAGCAACATTAGACAGTTATCCTAGTTTTACATATCATGCAATTACTTCAGAATAATTATAACAAACTGTATACTTACCAAAGAAAAAACGTACAACTGGCGCTGGTGATCGACTGCCACAAAAAGGTACCATACATACATATACGTGGCATCTCCAACTTTATTTACTTTTTGTAGCAATGTACGTATAACAATAATTCAAAGAATCAATCAATGTATGATAAATTTCAACAATTTCACCGCAAATCAAACGTTCGTACAAAAAATAGCAAACGACGTGTGACAAATGACATTTAGTTTAGTTCATTTGGATGACAAGTGACAGACCAAACAAATTCAGAGCGCATGCTCCCCTACCCCGCAACTGGATAAATTATTTCTCCGTAGGTGGGTCATTTTTCAACGCGCAGGTAGGAGGCATTATCCCTCTATTTGTATATAAGCAACTCTGTGCTCATGTATCTCGGTTCCCAAAATATAATTTACTTCTCTATGCGTTGTTCTCTGTGGAAATTACAATTTTCAAGAAAGTTATAGTTTTCTGTATGGGCTTGGCAGAGTCGTGTTCTGTTTTCCGGCTATTTGGCGTCAGCTACCTCTTCCCGGTTCGTCTCCTCGAAGGAAGATGTCGCTACCAGTCAAAGCGTCAATATCTTGCCTTGTTTGTTTATTTTCAGAATTTTGCAAATTTACTGATATTTCTATTTCCTATTCTTCCTTTCCACTTACATCTAATCAAAAGCTTTTATATACACCACTTTTCACTTATTTTACTTTGATTCACCTATTTAATTTCACTTTGTTAAGAGCTCCTAACAAAAACACACACAGCTGTAACTCAATATATTCTATTAATTTTTTATTGTAGTAAAATAAGACTGTTTTTAATAAATTCTTTTATTTTGAAATCGAAGTATGTAATATTCAATTAGAATTTGTTGCCACAGGATGATCCTTTTACATCATCTTTCAACACAAACACATCGAAAACAGATCCTTTTGATGCCTTTGGTGATTCAAGAAAGAACTCTGTAACTCCCGTGGAGGTAAAATATTATTATTAAAGTACTTTATTGAAGTTAATTTGCATTTATTCTTTAAAAGTGAAGCTAAAGGAAGTGTAATATTACATTGTTTTCAGCCTGACAAAGATCCATTTGGTTGTGACCCATTTGCCGTGCTGCACGCTCCTACGAGAGATAGTGCTCCACCCGGTCGTCCTAGCAGTCCTAGTCCAGCTTTGCCGCCTAAGAAGAGTAAACAGCCTCCTCCGAGACCAGCCCCGCCTAGACCCACACAACCGCCTTCTTCCAAATCAGGATTTCAGTCTGATCCTTTCGGCGCACCTACTAATGATGCATTTAGTTCAAGCGGTGGCTTTGCAGATTTTGCTGATTTTGAAGCTAAGGTAATATTTTAATGTCCTAATGAATTATGTGTTATTTGTGTCTTTATTTTGTGTACGCATAATGTTTCACTTGTCTTTTATTCATTTTGAAGAGCACCTAATTTTTATAGTGTTGTCATCGTAGTTACCTCAGTGTTTACACTTATCCTGCAATATCCCGTCCTGTTTCATTGAAAAGAAATGTTAATTCAGTCAGTTCAAGTTGTTCCTGGCCTAACATGTACATGGTATGCATTTTCAGTTTGTTATGGTTTTTTTTTATTGCAGAAATGGTTAAAAATGTAACCTGTTATTTTATGTAATGTTTTTCTTGTTTCACTATCATTAAAATTCTGCAAAGCGCCATATTAATTAAATTCTCTGCCATCATTGGATTTGCAGTAAATAGAGAGAAATGGTTGTAACAATTTTAACACCTTCTGCATTATACATACATTCAAATTCAAATTTTAATATTTCAAGTTGAAGAATTGAACATACAAGATATTCCTGAAAAGTGGTGCCAAAATGACACCGTAGATTCTCCAAGACAAAAGAGAAGCAAAGTCGACCTCGAGTAACTTTTTTTGTTATGTCAAAAGTTAAAAAGATACAGTGTTAAAGTTTCATTTAAAAATATTAATGAGTGGTACTGGATCGTTCGAACAACCCTACCCTACCAGGCATTGAATTATAGAACAAATCAAAATTTTTGTACTACGAGACATCACATTGAAACATTCATAACATGTCTACGTACACTGCTACAATGAACATGAGTTGTTTAAAGATTATACCAAATACGTAGGGTGCTACGTAAATTTTGAGATACAAAGTCACAATATACTTGAGAAGAACAAAATTGCTATCATTGAAAAGAGAACAAAATTTGCATCAAGTAGGCTGAAAATTTTCAATACCTGTCAAGTAATTTTATACTTGGGCCGCCCAACAGACGGAGTGATCACCCTGCAAGAACGTGCTCTAGCGGGGCCAATATTAATTATGACGACCGAATTGGAGTGATGCGACTTCATTGGTTCTAAAGAAAGCGCATCACTGCGGTTCTGTCGTCCTAAATTGATAGTGGTCCCGTCTAGAGCTCATGCTTGCAGGGTGATCACTCCGTCTGTTCGGCGGCCCAAGTATAGTGTTACATATATTTGAAGTTTGGAAAATGTTGTCGATGACGCGTCGTGATTTTCGTGCGATTATTCTTTATAATTTTAAAAGAGGTTTGAGTGCTGAAGCATGTGGAGAAGAAATGCAACAAGTTTTTCATGATGATTATCCAAGCCGAAGCACAGTGTTTCATTGGTATAAACGGTTTCAACGAGGACTGTTTGACCTAGATGACGATGAACGATGAGCTGTAACTCCGGAAAACGTGCGGTCCATAGAAAAATTGGTGAGAGAAAATCGTTGAATAACTTACAGGCAGATTATTGGGGATCGGTGCACCAGCGGTATTTAAAATTTTGCACGACAGTTTAGGATTAAGAAAAGTTTGTACGCTGTGGGTACCTCATCAACTGACAGATACTCAATGGGACTGCAGAGTCAAATGGTGCCGGGATATGCTGAAAACAATTGAATCTGGGCAATCTAAGTATGTAAATTCTATAGTCACAGGTGACGAAACCTGGCTGTATTATTATGATGTCCCATCTAAATCCAAAAACAGAGTATGGCTGTTTGAAAATGACACTCCGACCACAGTTAAAAAATCGCGTTCTGTCAAAAAGAAAATGATTTTTTGGAAAAAGGGGAATTATTGAGCGGATTGTTTTAGAAGAACAAAAGACAGTCACCGCTAAATGGTATATCGAGCACTGCTTATCCAGGTTGTTGGAAAAGTTAAAAAAAAATTCGTCCGAACTCTAGATTCAACACATGGCGCCTACATCAGGACAATGCTCCTGCACACCGAGCTCATGTAACAACAAAGTTTTTGCAGAATTCTGGGAAGTACTTTGAAAAATTTTAAGAAACAGGTCCGTATCTCAAATTTTTCGTAGTGACCTACGTATGAACTGAATAATTTTATCAACATCTTCAGGTAGACTATTTTGAAAAATTTTCTTTAAATATTTTCACCAGGCATAGATTAAAATTATTGAACTCTTCAGTTTTTCTTAATTCTGCACCAAATTTTCTACTAATGAAGTACTGTTCTTGTTTTTGTGTTGAATGATTCGTTCAGCAGTAAAGTACAATTTTTTAAACCATTACTGTGCTAAAATTTTATTCTCGATAAATAAATAAATAAATAATAATGGTTTTCATCGGACACATTTTGAAGTCACTTGCGCAATTCGTCCTTTTGTGGAGGTACACTTCTACAAAAATTGTTGTCTCATTAACATGCCAATCTATGTGTATTTAACAACATGAATACAAATTTTCTGTACGTAGAAGTGTAGGTTCAAATAAGTACATACATAATTAATATTCCATTATAAGAAGTGTAATCGAATTTCTAATCAAAAACATAAAGTATTTCATTAGTGAAAAATGTAATGAAAAATTCAAAAGAAATTGAAAATTTAATTTTGGTCAGGGGCTTAAATATATTTTTTCTTAAAAGCCCTATAACTAAGCCATCGATGAAAGTGTTTGAGCAAAAATTTTCAAAATAGTGGAGGTCTATCAGCAGAACACAACCACAAAATTATACCGCAATCTCTTACATTGCTTCTTTGATATGGAAAAAATTAACATTTTTATGTCAGTCAAACTTCAACATACTGTATCCTAACACTGAACCTGACAAATGAGTTACTTGACTCTTCTTCGTTATTTCTCCTGGGGAATCTACTGTAGTGTTTTAGCACCATCTTTCAAAAACACTCGTATAAATAAATATTGAAAATTTGTTGGAATTAAGAAACTGACAAGTTATTTTAAAATAAAGATAGTTTAGTAACTTGACGTATATGTACATATTGTTTGTTGTGTTGTAATTTAGGAAATATTCCTAGCGGTTAACAAAAAAACCCTGCAAATTGTGTTAAAAGCATGAAACTTGGTCGGCAGCTTAAATAGGTCAAATTAAGAAATTTTGCCCGCAGTACCCAAAAAAATACCCCGTAGGAGCAGCTCAGGGGTGGAACATATTCCAAGGAGCTTGAATTTCAAAAATAATTAAATAATAACCAATGTGGGCAAGTAATATGTCATTTTATATTGATTTGATATCGCTGAAGTCAACTTAAACCATATTTTATTTATACCTATAAAATTTTCAAAATGGCGGCCAAATTTCCAATTTTAATTCAAAATTTTGTTAAATTCGCTAATATTAAAAAAATTGTAAAATAAATAACATTTTTATTTAAATTGCAGGCTCTTAACCTGTTCTAATGATATTTTTTGGTATCCCCAAAAATTTCAAAATGGTTGCCATTTTTGAAAGTAAAATTTATTTGCAGTACCTACACCCCATTGGATTTGGCATTACAGAAATTTAATTTTTTGTTTCTCTTTTTATTTAACATGTCGACAATTTGTTTTCGAAGATAACTATACCTACATACAGGGTGTGTCACGACGATTTCCTATTAGACGTTTGTAGAGAAGCGCTCACAATAGAATTCTGAAAATTTGTAATATCATGTTTTCAAATATTCTCTTTTTAATGAAAATAATGGTAACTTAATCCAACTTCCGCTTATACCGGAAGTGGCACTTAACTTCCTTATTTTAAATAGAACTAATACCTAATTTTTTACACTTTCCGGTTCTCCATGAAATTTTAGATGGACTTAATGTAAGATAAATAACCTCTAAATGTCAAAATTTCCAATATATACGCGAGTTTTCAAATTTTTTTATAGTTGCAGCTTGCAGGGTACTCCTTGGCGTCTGCGGCAAAAGAAACAAATTCAAATCGAAACAATTGCCGGTGGTAGCATTAATGACGAAGGTCTAATTTAAAGTTCAGTGAACTCAAAGTTTGAAAATACTACGCACAGTGATTAGGATGCGACATTAAACTGAGAAACTAAAATATTGCTAGAACTCAACAAAATTATATGGAACGTCCCCTTTTTTATGCACTTTTTGGATTCTGCGGAAAATTTTAGTTGGAGTCGATATAAATCCAAAAAGTGCATAAAAAGGGGGCGTTCCATTTAATTTTGTTGAGTTCTGGCATAATTTTGATTTCTCAGTTTAATGTTGCACCCTAATCACTGTTCACAGTATTTTCAAACTTTGAGTACACTGAACTTTAATTTAGACCTTTGCCATTAATGCTACCGCCCGCAATTCTTTCGATTTCAATTTGTTTCTTTTGCCGCAGACGCCATAGAGTACCCTGCAACTGTAAAAGAATTGAAAACTCGCGTATATCTTGGAAATTTTGACAGTGTAAAAAAATTAGGTATTAGTTCTATTTAAAATAAGGAAGTTAAGTGCCACTTCCGGTATAAGCGGAAGTTTGATTAAGTTGCCATTATTTTCATTAAATAGAGAATATTTGAAAACGTGATATTACAAATTTTCAGAATTCTGTGTGGTACTGGACCGTTCGAACAACTACTCCTCGGGAAAGTACCCTGCCAGGCTTTGAATTATAGAACTAAATCCAGATTTTGGGTACTATGAGATCTTATAAGGGATGCTACCCCAAACATATCGTCGGGCTTGCAACATCCTTAGATCTCTACGTAGGTACTTTCCTGCTCTACTAGCAGTAGTCTTATGCTGTCAGAACTTTTTCAATATTGCATGTTACGAATGTGCATGGAAAACCGTAGAACACTGGTTTCGACATTTAGAGACTCATCAGTACGGTGCTTTGCCCTACACAATCGAACCATGCAATACTGCTTGCTGTATACTTACACGCTTGGTGCAAGTATTAGCAAGAGCTAATTATTAGCCGAATTATGCGCTTCTCCACAAACGTCTAATAGGAACTCGCCGTGACACACCCTGTATGTAAGTATAGTTATCATCAAAAACAAATTGTCGACATGTTAAATAAAAAGAGAAACAAAAAATTAAATTTCAATAATGCTCTCAGTTCGTCCATCCATATCCAGGTACTGCAAATAAATTTTACTTTCAAAAATGGCAACCATTTTGAAATTTTTGGGGATACCAAAAAATATCATTAGAACAGGTTAAGAGCCTGCAATTTAAATAAAAATGTTATATATTTTACAATTTTTTTAATATTAGCGAATTTAACAAAATTTTGAATTAAAATTGGAAATTTGGCCGCCATTTTGAAAATGTTATAGTTATAAATAAAATATGGTTTGAATTGACTTCAGCGATATCAAATCAATATAAAATGACATATTACTTGCCCACATTGGATATTATTTAATTATTTTTGAAATTCAAGCCCCTTGGAATATGTTCCGCCCCTGAGCTGCTCCTACGGGGTATTTTTTTGGGTACTGCGGGCAAAATCTCTTAATTTGACCTATTTAAGCTGCCGACCAAGTTTCATGCTTTTAACACAATTTGCAGGGTTTCGGCCAAAATTATCGTTAACCGCTAGGACTAAAAATATTATCTCTAGTTATTAGCTTCTTAATATTAAAATTTGAATTTTATATTTAATAATATTTCAGTGCTTTATACATGGTTTTTTTATTTTATATTTGTTTTGTATCTCTTTAGTAGTTCCTGGCACGTGCACGATTTGATTCAGCAGTTGCAAGTATTTTTTGTTTTCAGTTTTTTAGCTAACCATACTTTCAGATGCCGATAGAGGGAATGGACCGTCCATACTAACACATTAACCCTGATTTTTCAGCCTTAAATATAATCTGATCGTCTCCTCTCCAGTTCTCCAGCAATTCAAGTATGGGTACGAGTACGAGTACACATCACCCCGCTCCCACCAAATCAATGGACTTCACTGACGACCCATTCCGAGATTACCGGTACGAAGACCCGTTCAATATAGCTTTTGATGATGAACCTGAGGATGTTGGTAAAAATTCGGACAGCAATTTTGATCCTTTTGGATTGGATGGGCGGCAGTCGGCGCCGTTACCTATGAATTTGTCAGTTCCAACAGTCAGCGGTAGGGCGTCAGCACCGCCGGGAAAGCTGTCGTTGCCAAGTGAAGACCAACAATTAGCATGGGCTGCACAGGAAAGTCTGAAACTTCAGGAGGAAGCCAGAAGAATACAGAGGCAGGAGGAGGCTGATCTGGAACTGGCGATAAGTCTGAGCAAAGCTGAGAATAAGTCATAGAACGATTTAATAGAGTCTGTGTGTGAATGTGAGACTGTTTTTTTAATAGACGGAAACATATTTGTTGTTTTTAGTGTGTGAGTGATACGTACCATTTCTGTTTCGTTGTCTGTTTTTTTGTTATAAATGTGATTAAGTGGATCGAATCGTTCATGTTCTGCATTTGTCATTTGAAACACCGTTGTTTTCAAGATAAGTCTTCTCTGAAACTGAGAAAGGCAACACAAATGATTGAAAACTATATTGTTAAATAATTTATTTATTTTACTTCAGCGTAAGCAAAATTAACCGACTCTGGTTTTGACGTTATATTTACATTTCAAAATTATTTTAAGTGTTGTTTCGTTTCATTCCTTTTTAAATGACTCAGGATAGTTCCATTGGTTCCAGAAAAATTATGCTTTTTCATAAGGTTTGCAAACTTTTGCCCGTCCCTTACACTGCAGTAGTTTTACCATCTACAAGGATATGCAGGACCTTTTCGCAATAAAACAAATTTATTAAAATTGAAGAACAAAATTTTTCCGACATGGTGGGAATTTTCTGCCGGTCACTATAAATTTCCGATTTTTAACCTGCTATAATAAATATGTAATAGGATTAACGTTAGTAAATTTGACATTTACCGCCACCACTGATCTTGAGGTTTGTATGCAGGTGTCTTGTAAACATCTTCTACAAAATATTACTCTATTTCTGGACAACGGTCAGTGGAATCTCTGAAAGCATTTGACCTTTCGTCTTAAAAATTTGTACACAGGAGTTTAAAGAAGTTCTAAATTCAATGAAAATATTTCCAAATTTTGTCCACTTCTGGTTCTATCTGAAACACACACCAACTATGTTATTTCAAAAGACACGTACTATACCCAACCTCGGTGGTTTTTGAGAAAATCGTGTTGAGAATTCATAAAATTAAAACCACGAAAATTTTGTAAAAACTAGTAGAATTAGGTAAAGGAGCAAGATTTTTAAGTCAAAGTTGATAAAATAAAAAAATGTGCAATAAAGGTAGAATGTGGAAGTTGAAACAATTTTTTTAAACTGAACGTGTTTCCAAAAAAATTTTAAAAACGATAATTGGTATAGCGCTTTCTGATGAAAGTATGCCTACAATGGAATGTTGAATAACCAAACAACCTGTGTAATAAAGCTTCAACGTGGAGCTTTCAGATATACAGGGTGTGTTTTTTAAGCGTCCGCGGAAGATTATGCCTAAATGACGAAAATAATCAAGAAAATATTTTAACTAACCCCACCTCATTTTTTACGCTCTTTAATCTAAAAATGTTGTTACTTATACCAGGTTAGTCCAAATAGTTGGAATGATGGTCAACTTTGTTTTTTCTTATGGAATGTGCATTATTTAATTTTTTACTTGATTCAGAACAATATTTTAATGGCACTTTCTTAACATAATATTATAGTAATTTTTTTCTTTTTTGAGATAATATATTTTTTCTCGATATTTTGACAGTTACATCATACATTTAAAAAAATCATATTTCTGCGCTGGTTGAAGATGAAATAATGAAATTTTTGGCAGCGGTCCTCATGATAGTCATAACTAACACTGTTTGCTCAAATTTTGTATAAAATATACGAGGAGCATTCAATAATTTATTAAATAAAAATGAGAGAAAACCATCAAGAATGACATGGTATATTTTTTATTACTCCATTTAAAAGAGTGGAAAATTTCGCATGGGCTCACCCAATAAAACAATATTGTTACGTAACTATAATTTTTAAATATTTACAATATTGAAATTTTCAGTTCAAAAATCAAAAATAACGTTAGGCTTGGAATGTCTACGGTTTTGTTGTTGTTTTACTATAGGGTTTTATATTCTGTGGCTGTATTTTTACAACAAAAGTTTAGTTATCATATTTTCACTATGAAAATTTCAATATTGTAAATATTTAAAAATTATAGTTATGTAACAATATTGTTTTATTGGGTGAGCCCATGTCAAATTTTAAAAATTTGAAAAAACTAACTTCTTGATGGTTTTCTCTCATTTTTATTTGATAAATTATTAAATGCTCCTCGTATATTTTATACACAATTTTAGCAAACAGTGTTAGTCATGACTATCATGAGGACCGTTGCCAAAAATTTCATTATTTCATCTTCAACCAGGCAGAAATATGAATTTTTTAAATGTATGATGTAACTGTCAAAATATCGAAAAAAAATATTATCTCAAAAAAGAAAGAAAATTACTATAATATTATGTTAAGAAAGTGCCATTAAAATATTGTTCTGAATCAAGTAAAAAATTAAATAATGCACATTCCATAAGAAAAAACAAAGTTGACCATCATTCCAACTATTTGGACTAACCTGGTATAAGTAAAAACATTTTTAGATTATAGAGCGTAAAAAATGAGTTGGGGTTAGTCAAAATATTTTCTTGATATTTTTCGTCATTTAGACATAATCTTCCGCGGACGCTTAAAAAACACACCCTGTATAGTAAACCAAATATTAGTATGGAGCTTATGGAACTGTATCATCGGTCTTTTTACATACATAATATAATTTATTTAAAATACTTATCACTAAAGTTTTCCACTGTTGGAATATGGTGCATTTTTTCACACTGTATAATCTGCAGCAGGTTATTAGCATAAATAATTTTTGAAGGATGATTTTAGCAAAGCATTCCAGTGACAGCTAAATAACATGAAACTTTATAGTACGCCGGATAGCGACAATTTTTATAACTCATTTCAGCGCCCTTCGCATTCATATAAAATTGTAAATTGTCTGTTGGAAATCAGGAATATCCATGTGCGAGACCCCAGCGTGGGACATTTTACAATTGGCAGGTCTTCAAAAATGCCAAAGAAAAAAGTTAACCTAAATCTTTTCAGTGCCCCTGCCTTTTGATAAGATTTAATAATTAAATCATATAGAACAATAAATTACCCGAGGCAGAGATCCTGAACAGCTTCAGATCAGAGGAAGACGTTTTAAATGTGTTTAGAAAAGTAGCTCTACTTAGTCATTTCAGCTCGTTTGAATCTAAGTAGGCCTACTTTCCAAGCACTTTCAGAACCTCTTCCTCTGCCCAGGGACTGCTCAGAACCTCTGCCTCGGGTATTGTCTCGTTTTTTATGATTTTATTAATAAGTGGAATCATAAGGCAGAGGCGCTGAAAAGGTTTACGTTAACTTATTCTTTCTTTAAAATTTTTGAAGACATGTCAATTGTAAAATGTCCGACGCGGAGTAGGCAGACGTCAATTTTCCTGTTTGCCATCACACAAACTACCAAATTTACAACCTCTGCCACTCGCTAAAATCATTTAAAAATTGATGTCACTATCCGGCGTACTATTAAAGTATGTAGTTTTTGCCAATTAGTAATCAGTGAGAAAGTCTCGTTTGTAGTCAATTTTATTTTGTGATAGAAATTACAGTGAGATGCTCGTACCTTATTAACATTGTTCTAATCCATTCTGAAATCACATTAATAAATTTGTTGTATTTTTATATTTACAGAAAATTCAAAGGTATTTTTTTGTTCTGCATATTTAGTTATTTTATTTTACATAGAAAAAGTACATAAGAAATTGGTTTATGCCTTGCCATGGTATTTAAATTACATTATTCATTATTCATTGCATTAAAATAATATGAACTAAGAGGGTTCTTGCAATTTTTTTTTTGTATACTCTCAATCTATTCTCGGGGTGTCCTTTAGCCACAATTGTTTTTGTTCAAATATTTATTCACGCTGTAATCAAAAGATATTGATTAATTAAATTTGAGATTGACAATTCCCGGCGGAATAACCCGAGAAAATCCGAGACTAGCATATAACATCTGTGACGTCATCCGTCTGTAAACGGGAAGCTGCCATTTCCAGTTTACGATTGTCCCAGTAGCCAGCTTGGATTATTGAAGATTTAATTTGCGGTTTGACCAGTAAAATATTAACAACGAGTACTTGTTATTGGTGTTTCGTGCCTATGTGTAAAAATATCAGCATCAAGACCAGAAAAAACTTATTCACGTTGGTTCGATGCTGCAAGACGTGACTACAAATCCGTTTCTAAAAACAGTATTGTTTATGCTTGTGAAAATCATTTTAATGTAAGTACCCAAACATTTTAAAATTTATACGCCTTTAATTTAAACAATGAACTTAACCTATTGCAAAAGGCTGTCGAGCTGTCCCGCACGATGTTCAACAGTTCAACTTGTTAGAAATTGTATAGTTGGCTGAAAAATGTCATCACATACCTAATTTAAAAAAGTTTTTGAGAAAAACCATTGTAATAAAAAAATCACGTCAAAAATGTGTTGCAACTTGCAAGACAAACAAATAAGTGAGGTTGTGGCACTTGACTGGTCTATAGGTACCTATATAACTTTATTGTGGAATAATTTGAATTTTTGGACTTTATTCACAAATCTGCTCGCAAATCTGTGTACCTATACAGGATGATCTATAATGAGTAACAAACTTCTAGGGTAGATAGAATACTTAAAAATAATACGAAAACCTTAATCAACGTATGTCCGAAAGCGAGATACAAGGTGTTGAAATTTCTTTAAAAAATGTCATTTTTTTTTAATATCTGGAAAACTACCGGAGCTATTCATTTGGAATTTTGGATATAATAATTTATTGAAGTTATTTACTGATTTATAAATTTTGAGTTTTGTACTCTCACCAGTGGCAGCACTACGAGGTGGGGAGGCCACATTTATTACCGAAACTATGTTACGCTACTGACTTACACAGATATGTTGCAAAATATTTGAATCTTTGTTTTGTTTACAAGAAAAAATCTTTTGTTTTTTGCGTACGAGGCATAGTTTCAGAGAGAAATAATTTTGTGTAACATGGTGCATAGTCCGCGATTTTAAAAACGAAATCATCAGTCATCTTTGTAACAGTAAAGCATTATTAATATTGAAGTGGCGTGTAAATACTGTGAAAATATTGTGAAAATCCCCAATGAATATGTGCCCAAAAATGGCTACAAAAATAGATACAGGGTGTTGAAATTTCTTACAAAAATTTAATATTTTCTTGTATCGTTACGTACTATTTTCAGCTGTTTTGTGCTATTCTCGAGTATTTACACGCTAATTCGATATTAACAACGCTTTACTGTTACAGAGAATGGTTAACAATTTCGCTTTTTAAAATCTCTGACTAATGCACCATGTTACACATAATTATTTCTCTCTGAAACTATGCTTCGTACGCAAAAAACAAGAGATTTTTTCTTGTAAATAAAACGAAGTTTCAATTATTTTGCAACGTATCTGTGTAAGTCAGTAGCGTAACATACTTTCGGTAATAAATGTGGTCTCCCCACCTCGTAGTGACGCCACTGGTGAGAGAACAAAACTCAAAATTAATAAATTAGTAAATAACTTCAATGAATAGTTATACTCCAAATTTCAAATAAATACCTCTGATAGTTTTCCAGATATTAAAAATAATTACATTTTTTAAAGAAATTTCAACACCTTGTATCTCTCTTAGCCGGCATTTTTGGACCTACGTTGATTAAGGTTTTTCGCATTATTTTTAAGTATTCTGTCTACCCTAGAAGTTTGTCATTATAGATCACCCTGTATACCAAGTCATAACTTATTTTATAACAATTTTAGTAATATTTGTGAAATTTATTTACAAAATCATGTGTGCTACGTATAATTTCTATTTTTAATATAAGTTCTTAGTTACTGTTATTTACATTTTTATTAAGAAAAAATTTTGTCACAATTTGTAAACTTTTAAAAATATATAATCTTGATAAAGCCTCTAACCAGAGGCGAAACGTCGATAATATTTTTACATAGTGTTTCATTTGCCATAAATTTCACAAATATTACTAAAATTATTAAAAAAAATGGCACAAATAATTATACAATTTATTTTATAACATTTTTTAAATGCCTGCTGTACTAGAAATAATAGGTATTTGGAGTTAAAATTTTCACAGTGTTACCAGAGAATAAGGAATTGTTGTCTATTCTTAATGCTTTGACTGTCACCAAAATTGAAAAATATGTATTCCCAAACGAAATTAAAAAGATAACATCCATTTACTGACACTTAAATAACCTAAAATTACATATCTCAAACCCAATAAATATCATATAAGTATCAAATCTAATACACAGTATACCAAAAGAAGGTAGCAGTAAATAACTTTTTTTTGTAAAGTTACCTACCCTACAGCTTTTATTCCACGGATTTCTGCATATATACTTATACAAAGGGCTGTTTGCAAAAAATTCCGCAATCATTAAGGAGTCCATTTTTGGCAATTTATCGGACTGAGCCTTATTGAAACCTTCGTCAGTCATGGTCAAAGATTAAATAAATGTTTTACAGTTTTACACAATTGTTCGAAACACACCGGTTACGTAATTCACAGCACGATAACACAACGCACAATTGTTTATGAAAATGGCGGCTGCCGAAAGTAAACACGTGTTGCATTTACTATCGGATGACGTCAACTAATGCAAACCAATGGGGCGTCATTGCGCCATGTGCTTACAGACGAAATTAGGCGAATTTAGTTTGTTTAAACGCACAAATAATGTATTTTTTCTTTTAAATTGGTTAAATAATTAAATCTCCATGGTATTAAGGTATTTTTATGTAAATTAGTAACTCTTGCAAGAACCCTATTAAAGAAGCATACATACAATGAGTCAACACTTCTTGTGCCTTTGCACTTATATTTGAAACCTTGCATTTTAGAAAAAAGTGCCAACAAAACTTTAATAAAAATATGAGTTGTATGATGCCAGTTTTTTTTTCATGGCATAATGTTTTGGGTTGTCATCTTGGATTTTTTAAATATGGTATGGATAGCTCTGATGATTCCAGTTTTCCTTTATAAATTCATCATAAAAGCATAGATAGACCTTTTCAGCATAAAGCTTTTTCTCTTACAATTTTCTCATGTAACCATATGTTTTTTGATAAAACAAACTGATACTCACTGCTCCATAACCAATAACAATTATTGTCGCAAAAAACATTTAATGTTTTTGTACGACATTCTGCTTCTTGAGTGGCATCATCTTGATTTTTTTGACAATTTCTTTTTCCGCTTGTTATTATCTTTATTATTTCACCAAAAAAAGATCAAAAATTATGCTACTGAGACGATAGTGTGCCATGAAAAAAGCAACTAGCACTTCAAAACTTTGTAGCATGTCCGTTCAAGTTTTGTTACGACTTTCGTTTTCTAAAACACACGATTTCAAAAGTACCCACAAAGATACAAGTGTTGCCTCAACCTGCACAAGCAGTTGAGAAATCTAAACTGTCTCAAAAGTAACTTCATTAAAAATGAAATTCTTCAGTTTCAGAGAAATTTTTAATTTTATTAATATTATATGACGTAAATCATGAAGGACAATATTGAAATTAGTGGATGCTTTCTTTGGAGTTAATAATTAAAATTACTTGGCAATAATTACGCTACATTTATTTCTAGTACTAACGATAAAAACTTGGTGCTATTTTTTCTCGGAAAAATGTGGCACATGAAACTAAAACATTGCAATGCCTAACTAGCATTTCCCTATTTACAATATTTGTAGTGTGCTTGCTTCAGCCTCTTTAGTTTGAAAGTAATACTGCGTCTAATTTATGTTATAGTTCTTGCATTTAGCAAACAGTAACTGCAATACTACTCTTTGAGAATTTAGTAGAAGCAGAAGTTTTAATAAACTTTCCAGAATGGACTTTGCCGAAAAGTTATTTGTAGCAGAAATATACGGTACAGGGGATGAAGTTCATCTCTTGAAACTGAAAATTCGTATATGGCTTAAAATCTGATTTTGCAATTGCAGCATCTTAAAAGTTAAGTTCAAATCAACTAACCTAACATATTTTAATTGTCAAAAAATATTGAAAATTGCAGTGCCGTAGAATACACAAAATTTTCAAAGATGTGTCCATGAACCTCCAAGCATTAAAATATGTTGGCCTGCTTGATTAAACCTGAACATTTAAGTTGCTTTCGGTTAGCACTTTCACCCTGCATAAATGAATGATATAAGTTCTGTGTGGATTCTGTGAAAACAGTGCTGCTGCAAGAGTCTGAAATGTTACACAATTGCACATGGTGTAAAGTAAAAAACGCCTCTATCAATAACTCAATTATTACTGAAAATTCAGTGTTTGTTCATATCAATTTTTAAAATATTGTGATGTATACAGGTTGTCCCGTTACGCCCGAGTGGTATGTGAATCTCATTTTAAATGATGTAACACCCTCATTAATTTTTTTATTCTGGGTCAAATTTTTAACCAGTTTTATATATGTAACATATATTCTATGTCTAAATTATAACTACCTATTGACTTTAGGAATACAGGGTGTCCTGTAAAGAATGGGCCATACTTCAAATCTAGCTTCCTTGGGTCAAGAGAAACCGATCTGAACCAATTTATCTTAGTACAATTCTGCTTCCTCAAAAAGTTATGGGCCTTCGAAGAACAATTTTTTATTTAATTTTTTCATTATTTCTTGTGCACTTTTGAAGTTATTTCAGTGAAATTTGGTATAGAGAGGTTTTTGGGTAGCTAAACAATAATATGCAATTAGTTTTGAGTAAAACATAGAGGGCGCCAACTTTCACCCCACGCCTTCTTTTATTTTTGTCGTATTTTATTCGCTGGTACAAATTTTAAAACAATTACTAGTTTTATGGAAAGAGCACTCGATTAACTTTAAAAAAGGTATACTTGTTGTGAGTCCCTAAAACGTACCGCTTTAGAGAAAAATGCATTAATGCTAATTTGGTATGCCAATGATGCTGATCAGAATCCGGCCTCCGTTTTAAGCACATTAATCACGGTAGACGTCAAACATACAGAAACATGAGACAGCCAACAATTTTCATTCGTAAAATTAGAAATCAAAAATTCTTCGGAAACGTAATCAAGCAAAATAGTACTAAGATAAATTGGTTCAGATGGGTTTTCGAAAACATTTTTATTTCATTTTTTTCAAATGAAAATTGTTGACTGACCCATGTTTAATGTCTATCATGATTAATGTGCTTAAAACGGAGGCCGGATTCCGATCAGGGTCATTGGTATACCAAAGCAGCATTAACTTTAAACGAATTTTTCTCTAAAACGGTACGTTTTAGCGATTCGCAACAAGTATACCCTTTTTACAGTTAATCGAGTGCTCTTTCTGTAAAACTAGTAATTGTTTTAAAATTTGTACCAGCGAACAAAATACGACAAAATAAAAGACGGCGTGGCGTGAAAGTTGGCGACCTCTATATTTTACTCAAAAGTAATTGCATATTATTGTTTAGCTACCCAAGAAACCTTCCTATACCAAATTTCACTGAAATAACTTCAAAAGTGCACGAGAAATAATGAAAAAATTAAATAAAAAATTGTTCTTCGAAGGCCCATAACTTTTTGAGGAAGCAGAATTGTACTAAGATAAATTGGTTCAGATCGGTTTCTCTTGACCCAAGGAAGCTAGATTTGAAGTATGGCCCATTCTTTACAGGACACCCTGTATAATGCATTGTACATTTTCGTTTTGAAGTTTCGCGTGAATTTCAAAACTGCTATAATATACAGTCCATTTCAGATTAACTGATAGATGGCAAATTAATGTGGGAACCCAAAAGTCCTGAAATATTTACTTTCCTGTGGTATGTAGCAGTCTAATATGTATATTGTTTTATGTGAAAATCTATAGAACCGTACTGTTTTAAGTCTCAAAACTTAAGCAAAATTTAGTTTTTCTTTTGCAAAGTTGTTTTTGATGTTTAAAAGAAACCTTTAGAAATGCTCAATTATTTCAGTAGCTTAAACATGACAGGAAACATTTAGGGCACCAGGTGACACTGGACCAAATTCGATTTGTTAATTTTATTCTTTTTTTATTTGCGATATCAAATTTGTCATTATTTTGTTTTGTTATAATGCTTATTATTGTCGATAATGAAAACTTAATTTTAAAACGGTTAAAAGAATTAAGAGACACATAATTTTTTCATGCTACATAACTGTTTTAACCTAGAGTCGCTTAAAGGTAACTGAACTTTTGAAATTGTAACTACATTATTTTTAGTTTCCTGTTTTAAAATTTTTCATGCACTGCTTGAAAGTTTATATTTTCTTATAAAATAATTTAGATTGCTGCATACTACATACTTTACTGCGTCGGTTCTGTAAAATGAAGGTCACTGCAAACTGACAGTAAAATCTATTCAGGGGACACAAGTGGAGATGACGGTCTACTATACCGCTTTATGATTTGAGCAGCCAAACTATATGTTTTGTCGCAAAACTACTTTAAGTGACGAAAACATTACTCGCTGAGAATTTTTTAACAGATCTTACCATGTAATTATTTTTTCATAATTACAATGCGGAATGAATGAAGCTGAGGCAATACATAACTGTGTTTTCATATTTTTATTGATTTACTCGTCGATTTATTCTTGAGTCGATTTATTAACAAAAATTTTGAAATTTATTGCTTTCATGAAATTATTGGCAAAGTAAATTGCTGTATATAAATTATCGACGTTTCGACCCCGTATAGGGTCTGTTAAGATTTATTATTTATATAATTTGTATATGGAAGTTTACTTTGCCAATAATTTCACGAAAGTAATAAATTTAAATAAGTATAAAAATTTTGCACAAATAAATCTAAACAAATCAAAAATTTGAACATGAAATAGAAAAACTGATGAAAAGAAATGAAATAAAATAGATTTCTGATTTTCCAGACACAGTCTCCATGTACTTTTTTGCTGCGTTCTGAGCAAATAGAATGCTTGCAGATCGTACAATTTACGGAGTCTTTCTTGTTTCTTGGGATTACAACGGCAGCATATTTTTCATATCTGCAATTATTGTTCTCCTTATAATTCCCTTATTTTCTCCAAGCTAACTGCGTTTTGAAGGCCTCAAATTCTGATCCATGTTTGTGAAATTCATCGGAGATCGGGGTCTCTCAGACCGCTTCGCAAATAACACACGTAATTACACAACATTGCTTAGGGGAACAAATTGCCAAGTGTGTGTCTAATAGGTTCATTTTAAGGTATCTAGGTGGGGGGGGGAGTGCTACGTTTTAGAATATTCAAGAAAAACAACAGTAATTGTTGAAGAGTATGGTACATTTTATCCATCAACGTGACCATGACTATTATATTATCTTGAAAAAGAAGATTACACAAACAAAAGTATTAGGCTGGACTGAGGGCTGGACAATTTTTTTACTTCTTTCATGCATTCCTGCAATTGCAAAAATGAGCGTTTCGTCAGGCATCGAGATAGCGGCAATGTGGCTATCTCAGTCTGCAGTTACAGGTTAACTCAACTGTTGGAGATGTTGAAGCAAGAGATAGCCACATTGCTGCTATCTCGATGTCTGAGGAAAAATTGTCTTCTTGCATAACGCTCATTCTTGCAGTTGCAGCAATGCATGAAAGAAGTAAAAAATTGTCCAGCCCTCAGTCCAGCCTATCGCTTTTGTTTGTGTAACCTTCTTTTTCAAGATAATATAATAGTCATGGTCATGTTGATAGATAAAATGTGCCATACTCGTATACAGTGTGTCCCAGGATTGATGTTAAAGAGGTATAATTGACTGAAAATTTTGGAATTTCAATTTGGTACTTTGGAAATAAGCCCTGCTTGGTTCGAAACTAATTTCTAGTATATTTCGGTTTTTTGTAAATCAGGAGGGCCATGACAGCTAATGAAAAACTATTTTCGCGTCAAGTAAACGAACTTATCGGTTCATAATTCGGCAAAATGTTATTAAGAAAAGTTGTTTAGAATGTAAAATTATGCCGATGTGCAAACATTCAGGCTTATCCGGCTACTTTAAAGAAACATTTTTTATCCAGATGGAAATGCATAATTGCTTCATTAAAAAAATTAGAATATGAGTTAATAAACATTACAAACTTTATCTGACAGATCTTTTCATTTCAGTCAAGAGTTTTGTTTTTCTATTTGGGTCAAATAAGTTTCGAACCAAGCAGGGCTTATTTCCAAAATACCAATGTGAAATTCCAAAATTTTCAGTCAATCATACCTCTTGTAACATCAATCCTGGGACACACTATAGATGCTCGATATGAACTGTTGCGAAACTTTGTAAATAACTATTATAAAAAATTGCTCCCTAATGTTGTGTGCTCTGTGATGATTGTTAAATTCTAATTACAAAAAAACAGAAATGTTACTATTGATCTAAAATTCTACATAGAATTCAAAAATTCAACGAAATATGGGATGTTCCATTTACAATAAGAAAGCCAAGTTTGTTGAGCCTTATTGGAACAATGTATAGAGGTTACAATATTTTTAAAATAAATGTATGTAATAAAAAAATTCTTGAATACTGCGTAATGAATATAGAGTTATCGATGGCACTATTTTTACTTTACAAACTGTATAAATAAGAGTTATGTAACTGCAAACAAAATGGCCTCACAACTTTTAATTTTAATTAAACAACGCTTGTTCAGTAAATTTTTTGGTTTCTAATGCCACTTAGGAGTTTTTGTCCCCAATTTGTTTCTTTGGAAACTTAACTACGTTGTAACTGACAAGCTTTTCAGTAAAAGTGTGAACAAATCCTTGATAAATGTTTCAAAAATTTGTGACTAACACCTATATGTATGTACTGTGATGCTACATCTAAGTTTCGGTTGTTGTGGCATGAGTTTCTTTTTACTCTGTACTTCGAACATATTTGTCGAAATCATATTTTAATGGATGATTGTATTCCTACAAAACATTTCAATAATGCCTTGTGATGTTCTTTTTGGTGTACTTCATAAACGCTGTGCATAATTTATAAAAATAAGTTGTTATTCCAGATGAAATTATATGTGTAATAAAAACCTTGCATATTGTGTAGGTTGCCTTGACAGTATTCACTAGCTAATAGCTGTGTATGATAAAATCGCCTTCGATTGCTGTACCTACTCTAAATTATGTAAATATGGATGTTTGCTGATTACGTTATATGTTATATTTATGTTTTGTTCGCAGTTCAATGAACGAAACAGTCATGTAAATATGATTATTGTATAAGCTTTATTAATACTCTGTAAATTTTACTGTTCAGTACAATATAGTTGTTAACTATTTATTTTTTTTGTTTTATTAGTTTTGTATTATTTTTTGGTTGAAGTAATTCTTTGAACGCAATTGAATTAATTCAAGTTAGTCTGCAATAGTTAAGGGTTTACTGTTGTGCTGTGGCAAAAGAATGAAAAAATTAATTAATCATTGCAAATTCCAAATAATTCAAAAAAAATTTCAAACTTTGATAATGTTGGAATGTAATTTGTTTTTCTCTTTGCCAGACTGAAATTTTAGAACACAAATTCGTAGCTGTCATCAAATTTTTACTGTGATGCTCTTTGTGTATTCAGTAAGAAATTCTAAGTGACTGCGGAATTGAAAAATTCGTAAACGCACAAACAAAAAATATAACAGAATCCAGATACAAGAAGTATAGATTTAACCTGAATATTTTTGTACGGCAATAACAAAACAAAGTTTATTTCTTCAAAATAATGCCCCTGCTTCAATACATACTCCCAACATTTAGGCAACTTGGAGAAACTAACATGAAAGTAAAAAATATGCATTTGACAGGTTATTTTGGAATAACGGGCAAGATAACGTCGTGTGACGTGTGAGCAGTAAATTTATCAGAAAGATAGATCTTGATGAGAGAACTCAGCTGCTGACTTACATGGCTTGCTTGCATATCTTGATTCTAATTTGTTCAAATATTGCATGTTTTGAATGTGTATGGAAAACCGCAGACCAACTGGTTTCGTCCTTCTGGGACTCATCAGTACGGTGCTCTCCCCCACACACTCGAACCATGCAATTTAATCTTGCTATATATGCTGCCGAGCTCTGGACAGATATCAGCAAGTGACAACTACTTTGAGTAATTATCTAGTATTAATTAGTGGTACTGGACCGTTCGAACAACTACTCCTCAGGCAAATACCCCGCCAGGCATTGAATTATAGGACTAAATCCAGATTTTTGTACTACGAGACGTTTTAGACTGCTACCCCACCTAAGGTGGCTTTGAAACAATCCTAATTTGTCTCCATGGTTTGAGTGTGTGGGGGAGAGCACCGTATACTGATGAGTCCCAGAAGAACAAAACCAGTTGGTCTGCGGTTTCCCATACACATTCAAAACATGCAATATTTGAACAAAGATCTGCTTAAAAGCACTTACGTACATGGAGACAAATTAGGATTGTTTCAGGTGAGGTAGCAGTCTAAAACGTCTCGTAGTACAAAAAATCTGGATTTAGTTTTATAATTCAATGCCTGGCGGGGTATTTGCCCGAGGTGTAGTTGTTCGAACGGTCCAGTACAACTAATTGATTTTAATATTTTGCAGATGTGAAGTAGGGTGGCAACATGTTTATTGTTACTGCAATTTATCAAATGACCAAACTGAATTTAGTCGACATTTTTCAAATAGATTCAGAGATTTTAAAGAAAACTGGATGTTCTTACAGACTAGAAATTTTGTCTTTGATATAAATGCAATTGAAACTGAAATTGTATTTGAAATGTTCATTTACCTTGTTAAATGGGATGAGTGTGCAAAATAAACTCTGCGCTTTAATAAGGGGACTTTCTTGCGTGGAAACTTGTAAGAATGTTCATAAACTTACATGGCTGTGATACTGCCAGTTTAATGGTTACATAAAAAGAACATACATGGTACTAGGCATAATTTCCATCACATAGAGACGAAGTATCAAAAATACATACCTAATGACGCACGCTTTGTATGAATTTTTTTATAAGTTTACCCCACACGACAAAACAATATCTCGGTAATTAAACTCAATACATATTTTGCTGACAAGGTCGGCATCTTCAGTAGTATGACAATAAACAGTTTAATTTCGTATTACTGAGGTTGCTGGTGTCAGTGAAGCATCTTTCAAGCTTAATTTACTGTTCCTCTGTTTTGGCAGGCAGGGTAAACTTATAAAGGATTCCTAGTTAATTTACATACACCAAAGTTCCCGAACAAACCACTGTATAGTGCATTGTATGGATTTTGGAGAAAGAAAGGATAGCATACCATAATGGCATTCCACAAAAATGGTGCATATTTCAGATACGTTTAAATGAAAAACTGCATATCTTAGCAAAATATTTATTAATTTTTATTTATATAGACTGAATGAACATTATAACAATTAGTTGAATTAGCGAATAAAAAACAATTTAGCAAACTGAAACTGTCTGTCTCAGGACCATTTACTATATCTATTTATACCAACATGCTTAATTTAATTTCGTACAAATATAAGGTAGGAGAATATCATAGTAAATGGTGCCTAAAGATGGTAGGTAAGTCAATATTAGACTTTTGTATTAGTGTTGTTGACTAATAATACAAAAACACCTTAGAATAAGGAACTAAACTAATTGACCACAAATTAGGAAGATACTTAGAAAGTTATTAATATATCAACGATGAATGCTTTAATATTAATTTCCGAAGCTTCTAAACATTTATATCATAAATAAGCTGTAATAATAATAATACAATCATATAAACTTTCTGATGTACAGTGTTACTTTTTACAATAATTTATTGTTGTGCATCCTGTAAAATATAAAGATGGATTTTCTTCCAAGTAATCTTAACGTAAGTAGATTAGAAGGAATAGTTTATTGGAAATAAAATGAAGAAAACGTTAATGCATTTTTTCATTTTATTTCCTGCCTGTTAATATTTCGACCACTGTGTAATATACTGTAATTTATATATGAAACTAAGTGTTACTCAATAATTGTTGAATGTTAGCTTCATTACCAGTGTTTCTAAAATTATCATTATCATTGTGTAATTACATGCACTTATTGTCATCAGAAAAACACATTTGTGTCCAATATTAAATCTCATGAAAAGAAAATAGGTATTTATTTAATTGCGAACTCCTGCGAAAAATCACCAAGTCACTGCATGGAACTTACCATGAACCAGCACGACTGAAACTGACCATCTGAATATCTCGTGATACAGTATACACTATTTTGGGCGCATAGGTGTATACAGGGTACCCCACGACGAACTTACATGATTTGTATATAGAAAAGTATATACAGTAGAATTACACAAATTTGCACAAATAGGTAATTGAGGATGCTCAATTAGACTAAAATATTTTTGACTTTCTGCAACTTCCGGTTACACCGGAAATAGACACCAACTTCTTTATTTTAAATGGAATGCCCACCTTTTTATTACGGATTTAGATTTTTAGTCGAATATTAAGGTCACCTTATGCAAAACATCATATGTGTAAAGTGCACCCTCTTCGAGATATTAGACGTTAAAAATCGCCATTTTTCAAATTTCATCAATTATAACTTGGAAACGGAACGAGATAAAGAAAAATGATTTACATGTCCCTATCCTAGTTTTTAATTCTCTATCGAATGGATCTGGAAAATACTTTTTCCTGATTGACAACTTTTTGTCATTTTTTGACCAATCAGGAGGCAGTATTTTCCAGGCCCTTTAAATAGAGATTTAAAAATTAGGATAGGGACATGTAAGTCATTTTTCTTTATCTCATACCGTTTCCAAGCTATAATTAATGAAATTTGAAAAATGACTATTTTTAACGTCTAATATCTCGAAGAGGGTGCATTTAACACATATGAAGTTTTGCATAAGGTGACCTTAAAATTCGACCAAAAATCTAAATCCGTAATAAAAATGTGGGCATCCCATTTAAAATAACGAAGTTGGTGTCTATTTCCGGCATAACCGGAAGTCGCAGAAAGTCAAAAATATTTTAGTCGAATTGAGCATTCTCGATTACCTATTTGTGCAAATTTGTGTAATTCTACTGCATATACTTTTCTATATACAGATCGTGTAAGGTCGTCGTGGGATACCCTGTGCAGTGCCTATCAAAACCCCCACGCCCTGCCCCACATATTAAAATACATAGAGAGCAGGCAAATTTGAGGAACTTTCATGACATAATATTTTTTTGGAATAGGTATTTAACAAACTGAAGTCCCAAAAAATGGAGGACTGGTGCCATTTTGGTGTAAAAAATTAAATGGCAATAGTGATCAAGTGAGGGCTGTTACACAATAACAAGTTTCATAAAATTCCGTCTACCCATTTCAAATTGGCAGCGGATTAAATATTCTATTAAGTCGCATGTTTTAGCAATGTCACAGAGCAATCAGATACAGGCCTTGTTTATTATATAAGATGGACGAGGATATAGACAACTGTAATGATGTTTAATTAGAAGATGTACGAAAAATGTGACGGCACCCAGGTTTCCCACTTTCCGGGCAGGTGTAACCACTAAACTACCACGGGCCGCAAATCATTTCTTAAAGGCTTTTTGATGCAGGCTAACACTAGACTAATTCTCCGTGTCGAGAATTTATAAGGACTAGCCCCCCTGCAGCCGAGAGACGGAACCTGACAGACTGCCAGTGAGTTGGAGAGAAATATTATAATGTGACTGCACGCAATTGGGACTCGGACCCAGGTTTCCCACTTTCCGGGCAGGCGTTCTAACCACTAAATTACCACGAGCTGCATATCATTTCTCGCACAGCAGTCCGTCTTAAAGGCTTTTTGATGCAGGCTAACGCTAGACTGTAATGATGTAAATATCTTTTTCAAAATATTTAACGAGCAAGTCCCGAAAGATCACGGCCGTATGCCGTCTTGGTTTAAAAATTAAGTGACAGTAGGGGTTATTCAACAATCCTGTTCATTCTGAACTTCTATAATAATAAGTCTTGCACGTGAGTCGTGTTAGCTTGGTTACTACTAAGTACTAAATAGAGACTCCTGAAATATTGAAGCTACCACCACCGTCAAAACGAGAAAGATGCATCTTATAAGTACTTGGCACATTTGCTAATCTGTACATTCTTAACAGGTTTAAAGGAAAATAGCTATTTATCAAAAATAAAACCGGTTTGAAAAAGGTGTGCTGCGATCTCAAAATCGAAACCCTGCAAACGTCATCAGAACGTCAAGAAAGATAGAAAGATTTAGAAAATTAGATTTCGTACAAAAACATTCGCCTATGTTTTAATTTTCAAACGTGGGCTGCGCCCAAAATTGAGCATATGCATATATGTACTTGAAACTCGTTTTTGCAGGATTTAGTCAGTTCATAGTCTTAGAAATGGTGGTACATATATTAATTGTAAATGTTTTAAGGTCCGTATATAGTAGGAGAGCCTGCTGCAAAATTATGCACCCATCTGTTAACGAAATGGAATGTGCGGCAAAGGCATGTAAAAACATCGTACTCAACGGAACGGCACCCGTGCCGGTCACCATTTGGTGCAAAATGGTAAAAGCAATGGCACTTCCGGTACGGAAATTTGCGGAAAATTGCGCGATTTGTTAACGAGATGAAAGTTGTTCCATCTTGTAGCCTGCGATTAATTGAATTAAAATCGGTACCCGTGCCATCTTTTACCCTAGTACAAATCCACGGCACGGCGACATTTTTGCAGCCCGTAACTCGGACAAATTCCCGCTATGTGTTAACGACTTGAAATAAAGTTCAATGGAAAGAGCATTATGTCCCCTTTACAAATATCCAAACGTGCCGCGATTCAAAACAGTCAAAGTAGTTGGCACGGTCCGATTTATAACGCGTTACGCGGCGTCAAAATGTCACTTTTGAATCAATTTCAATGGCCGTGCAACATAATCGTCGAATATTAAATGTTTTTGTGTAATGTACAATTGACATCTGTCACTGTGACACCTGTTAATGGTAACTAAATCTTGATACAAAGAACTAAGTAACTACAGTCTTTTTTAACTTGTTCCTTACGTCATCAACGCAATGTGTAAGTTACACCACACGGGCAGCTGTAATATTATAGTACATGTTGAAAAGAGACACCTTCGAAAAGGATGTCTGGAATGCCGGTATGGCGATTTGCATTGTGCAAAAAAGGATGGTAAATAAAAGTAACGGCTTAATTGCATGCCGGCTTACGTTCTTTTCAGCGTTCGGACTGCTGGACTGAGTGACATTAGGATCAAGTTAAAAAAAGGACTGTGTATAGGGAGTAAGTAACTAGGTAAACTTTCGCTATTAAATCATGCTGAAAATGCAACGCGTGTCATTGTTGCTGAATTTCGGGCCTATACTACGAAAATAAAAACATTTCCAATGTTAAAAATTCGCGCGCACCGCGCCGGCTGCCGAATTCCCTGAAAATGACGCCGCGCAGCGCGTTATAAATCGGGCCGTGCCACCTACTTAGACTGCTTTGAATTGGATATTCGTAAAAGGGACATAATGCCCTTTCCATTGAACTTTATTTCAACTCGTTAACACTTGACGGGAATTTGTCCGAGTTACGGACTGCAAAAATGTTGCCGTACCGGTGATTTGTACTAGGGTAAAAGATGGCACGGGTACCGATTTCAATTCAATTAATCGCAGGCTACAAGATGGCACAACTTTCATCTCGTTAACAAATCGCGCAATTTATCGCAAATTTCCGTACCGGAAGTGCCATTGTTTTTACCATTTTGCACCAAATGGTGACCGGCACCGGTGCCGTTCCGTTGAGTACCATGTTTTTACATGCCTTTGCCGCACATTCCATTTCGTTAACAGATGGGTGCATAATTTTGCAGCGGGATCTCGGACTAATACCTTATAATTAAAATCAATATGCCGAAACTTATTATTTCTATGACATCAACTGAAGATCAGCTTTCAAATGTTGGCATGTCTTCATCCAGAGCTGAACTCCGCCTTTTGTGGCTGTGTTTTATAGTATGATGCTCGATGTGTATTTAATTATTGCCTGCAGTTTATTATCATTTATTCTGGAAAAATAAATTGGCATTTATAACTGCGCCAAGTTCATAAACTCAAAATTTAACATTTTTAGGTAAAGGTAGTAAAAATTGTTTTTATAAATACAAAAATTACAGAAAGTTCTACGAGTAGGACAACAATGTCCAATGTTTAATATCGATATTTTTTATTTATAAAATTTCCCAGGCTTACCTAGGAGTAAAACTAGGGTAGGCTTCTGCTTTAAACCATTTTCTAAAACCCATGATCAAAAATGCAAGTTCTTGTAGAAAAATACGGAGACATTAGTAGTCTAACTGCTAGCATTGTTTAAACAATGCTGCTAGTTACGGCTGTGTGCATGATGTCGCCGAGTCGCCGGTTCTTAATTTGTATAGGCTCGCACGATCCTGCGCAAACACTCGGAATGCATGAAATCGCCAGCCAAGGGCGCCCATAGAGAATTTTCTAGGAAGGGGCAAAGCAAAAATATGTTATATGAATGCAAAAAGTGTCAATATACCGCAGGCGAAAATGATGAATTTTTAAGGTCAGGATGTGATTTACAAGTTACAAAATAAAGTATCAGGCACGTAGGTTAAGGAATCCAGCAATCCAGGGGGGGCAAGTGCCCCCCTTGCCCATGCCTATGGGCGCCCTAGTCGCCAGCCGTCTTGATTACGCAAAAATTCACTTGGGTCTGCAATCTGAACTATTATTCGTGAAATTTCCGACGAATAATGGTTATTTATCGGGTCCGCACTTTGTTCCGATGATTTTTTAATAGATCTGCAGGATTTAACTCTGCATGTATGCATTTTTGCGTGCAATCGCCGGTATGCAAAGATTATTAATTGATAGTTACGAAGAAAAACTTCCTACCTGTCCACAACACTCAATCAACTCGTATGCATTATTATTAAATCAATCTGAACATTGCTTTTCTATTGACCCGCAGGATTTTGCCAATCATTAAATCGCATTAAATGCATTAAATCGCAGGTTTCCAGATTTTTTTTCTCGATCAGCAAGACCTACCTACATCAATTTCCTTTGGTTGCTTGCTTTGTAATCTGACCAGTAAGTAACAAGTGTCAAGGTGTCCATTATCATGCAACTCTTTCTTTTATAACAGTTTTACCCGTCCCGGCAAAACTGCGAATATGACCGAAGAGCACTACAAACAAGTGCTTACACTTTTTTTCAATTCATTAACATAAAACCGACAACTGACAGTGGCGGCGGTAGTAAATCATAAAAGTAAAATACAGAACGCGCGCGTTCAAAATATACAAAAGATTGGCTACTTAAATGAAAATAATCTTTTCACATGAAGACACTGAGATTGAAACCTAGGAATTTACTTCAAATATTTGGAAATTAAGGAAGAAACATTATAACTGTTGAGCTGAGTACCTACACTTACCTAATTAAAATTAGCTTCTTTTAACTTCGTATAAACGTCTTTCACAAGCATGATTTTTTATCCAGATGTGAGTACTCCAAATATTAATAAATTCTGCAAGGACAATGCATCCAAAGCTGAAAAAACAATCAAATAACTTTCGATTTCGGCGACACTGAAAAAAACTTCGCGTTCAGGTCAGGTCAGGTCACACAATTGACAGACTTGAACGAAGCGTTCAAGAAAGACGGTTAAAATCAAGCCAGATCAGATTTTTTTGAACACCAGCAAGAACGGCGGTTATTTTCAGCCACATACATCGGTTTTGTGACCGTTTCACCAGTAGTTTTGCCTGCCCAGGTAAAACTGTTGAAAAAGAACGAAGTGTATGGTTGCACCTTTAGGTACCTCTACCTACGTACATTTATTTGCTGGTCCGCAATTTTGAACTGGTATGCCGATCAGCATTTTAATTTTTTCCTTAAAAGTATTATTTGATCGCGAATAATAAGGCCAAATTATAAATACACACAGTAGTTGGATCAAGAACTTTTGGCGTGTGGGGTTAACTTATTAAGAATTCATACCAAATTACAAATGCATTATTTTGTTCTACTAATTTATTTTATTACTCCACACCGAATTGCAATATTTTTGATACCGTTCACAAATGCATTTCGTCTCGCGTGGAAATGTTTGCGTGTACCTATTTAAATTACTTTCTCGGTTTAAGCGTACATTAAATACTTCGCTCTACATACCGAATCATCCATCCATAAATATTTTTTTAGAGAAAAATGCTTGACCGTGATCTTATACACTAAGTAAGTAATGTTCACTTTCTCCGTCAATTTGTCTAAAGAAAATAATAAAAACCATGTATAGTTTTACATATTGATTATCCAAATAACAAAATTGGAAATAGTAAAAAACGTACCTACGCGGTACGAACTGGTACTTACATCAAATTTTTTATTGCTTCCGTCGAATGGGGTAAATTTTATAATAGGAGACTTCCTTTTATACAGCCTGACAACAGAACAAGAAGACGTGAACAGATCACGAATTTCAACGTCCACGTTGTTTTGGTAGAGTTCCACCAAAAACCGTAGTCGATAACAGTACCTGTATGGTACTGTTATCGACTACGGTAGGTACTGACTGTCTTTTCAGAAGCAATCAGACTTAAAAGAAAATTATATGTAGGTAATACTGAGTTATTTGTCATTTTCTTTAACAAAATTCAGTTTTGTGTATAGGTATTACTGAGTCGACCCATATTCTAAAATGTCTGTACAAAAAGCTACCATATATTGTTTAGACTAAAATAAGTCTTTTTAACCAAATTTACCTATATCCAAAATTCCTTCGTTTAGGCGCTAGAGGGTGTCAAAGTTCTTAAGAATTTTTCAACTTTTCACAATAACAAAAAAAGTATTTTAGTTATATGAATAAATTTTGGCATGCGAGTTTGTACTTCAAAAGACTATTTTTGGTACTGATTCTTTGTTCTCTGTTGTTACGTTAATTGTCAATGGTGGGTCATCCACATCTTAAGACGTTCATATTTTTTTTTAAGTTTTGTTAATGTTCACCGAAATTTTGTGGCCTATAGCCACTTTTATTCTGATCATTTTTTGTCTCTTATTTGATTTCGCTATCGATCATAGTTTAGGCAGCAGAAATTGTTTTATTTTCCAATGCGTCGTCCAGTGTAGCTATGATGCTAAACGTAGTAGGCTCATCCAATGTTATCACAGTGACATTGGATTGTCAACACAAAAATCGCAATTAAGTAAGCCACCTTTCAAAATCTAAGCCACCTTTCAAAATCTAATCAAACTGTCAGTTCCAACAGCAGACGCTGTGTAAATCGTTGTTGAATTTTGTAATTTTCTTTATTATGGACGGAAAATACACTAATGGAGAACTTACGGATATGTTAATGGTATATGGATTTTGTCAAGGGAATGGGCGCGAATCTGTCAGAGTGTACCGAGAAAAATTTCCAAATCGTCGGGTGCCGAACCATCAAACTTTTGCCGCTATTGAGAGACGTCTTCAGGAAACAGGTAGTTTTGCACCTTCAACTGTGGACCACGGACGTGAGCGAACAGTAAGAACTGCTGATACTGAAGACGAGATTTTGGAAAGGGTTGCAGAAGATCCAACATTAAGTACCAGACGCTTGGGTCTTGAAGTAGGAGTATCCAAGGATGTCGTCCACAGAGTTCTGAAAGAGCAATACTCCATCCGTATCATCTTCAACCAGTGCAAGATCTCTTAGAGCTTGATCCTGATTTACGGCTCGGATTCTGTCAGTTCATTAACGAGCGAAGAGCACACAATATTAATTTTACCAGAACCATTTTATTCACAGACGAGGCTTGTTTTACAAGAAGGGGTGTAACTAATTTACACAACGAACATGTCTACGCAGATGAAAATCCACATGCCATTAAAGTAACGCATTACCAGCACGAATTTAAAATTAATGTTTGGACAGGAATAATCGACAATCATATTATTGGACCCGTCATGTTGCCGGAGCGATTAAATGGTGAAACTTATTTGGAGCATCTTCAGAATACATTGCCAGATTTATTAGAAGATCTGCCATTGGAACTTCGTCGAGAAATGTGGTTTATGCACGATGGGGCACCACCACATTTCACCTTAAATGTTCGCAATTTCTTAAATGCACATTATCCAAATAGGTGGATAGGCAGAGGGAATGATGCTCCGATAAACTGGCCACCACGTTCTCCCGACATAACGCCATTAGATTATTTTTTATGGGGAGCCCTAAAAACAACGGTGTACTCCAGGCCTATAAATACAGTACAAGAATTGTGGAGGTGCATACAAAATGCCATAGATACACTGAAAAATGACATTGACGTTATGCAAAGAGTACAATTTAATTTTTTACGTCGCATTGATCTCTGTATGCGTGAATATGGTAGACATTTTGAACATTTATTGTAGTGTTTTGTCTCATTGTAATGTTTTGTTTCTTCAAATTTTAGATTTAGATGCAATAATTATTACAATACTTGTCTAGTTTTTATTAGTCAAATTGTGATAACGTTAGATGAGCCTACTACGTTTAGCATCATAGCTACACTGTACGACGCATTGGAAAATAAAACAATTTCTGCTGCCTAAACTATGATAGATAGCGAAATCGAATAAGATACAAAAAATGATCAGAATAAAAGTGGCTATAAGCCACAAAATTTCGGTGAACATTAACAAAACTTAAAAAAAAATATGAACGTCTTAAGATGTGGATGACCCACTATTGACAATTAACGTAACAACAGAGAACAAAGAATCAGTACCAAAAATAGTCTTTTGAAGTACAAACTCGCAGGCCAAAATTAATTCATATAACTAAAAGACTTTTTTTGTTATTATGAAAAGTTAAAATTTTTTTAAGAACTTTGACACCCTCTAGCGCCTAAACGAAGGAATTTTGGATATAGGTAAATTTGGTTGAATAGACTTATTTTGGTCTAAACAATATGTGGTAGCTTTTTGTACAGGCATTTTAGAGACACCCTGTATATCTATTCAAAGTTAATTATTTCGACTAACTTTTTATCAATTATCAATTATTGATCATTGATTTCGTTAAAGGAAGTTGCGGTTTTGAATGCGGAATGCCACAAATTAATGTAATGCAGCAAATTTCATTTCCTCTACAATTTTTTGACTGCATAGATACGAGAGTCATGCCAGTACACACACAAGAACATAACTCGCAATGAAAAATAATATATTTGCATAAACTGTACATTATTCACTTTCAGTACAGTACAACTGCATGTACAGATAATCTGATGCCAAACTTTCGGTAGGGGGTAGAGTAGTGAGTAAATGCTATTCATGAAACTAGCAGAAATACCGACAACTTACCTATAAACTTGTCAAACAATAACACATCGGGTAAATACCCAGTCAGGCATTTAAATTACGTCTGGTCTGTGTAACGTACAAAACTTGGTGCAACTCAAGATGTTAGCCCACCAATATTCGCATTGTACGAGAGCGAACAAAACTAACTTTGGCCAAGGTAAAACTACCTATCTTTCGTTAGGTATCTTATAAGTAATAGACCATTTTGTGTCTCGTTCCTTAACTTTTAACTCAAATTTTTGAAAAATATTTGAAAATAATGTATCCATTTGTTTTACCGTTATATTTAAAAAAAAACTTGTGTCTGTCAGCTCCGACGCACGACCTGAGTTTACTCCTTAAGAACGATTATTTTAACTTCAATCACTTGATAATAGGGTACACGCGAATGTCCGTTTTATTCCCAAATGTGTATTTATCAGATGGTTTATGTTCGAAAATGTCAAACTACATCAAAATATAAATCTATTATATATATATATATATATATATAAAAGAAAGTCGTTTTAGTTACACTATTTATAACTCAAGAACGGCTGAACCGAATATATATATAAAAGAAAGTCGTTTTAGTTACACTATTTATAACTCAAGAACGGCTGAACCGATTTGGCTGAAAATTGGTGGGGAGGTAGCTTAGAACCAGGAGACGGACATAGGATACTTTTTATCCCGTTTCCCGAAATCGACATTTTCGACAGTTTCACAACAAAATATTACAATTTTAAACTGACAACTTGAAATTAATTACTAACTTGATAATTTTGGTCATTGTACATAAATACACGTATCCATAGTTACGCAGAGGAACGTAACGTTTTTTTAGGTAACGCTCGATTTTATAAATTTTATTTGTCAAATCTGACAGTTGATAAGTGTCATATCAAGCCCCCGCCTCGCACAAAACAAAAAAATTATGTTGATCCGATCGCTACCAAACTTCACAGGAACACTCGCTGGGCTAATCTGAAGATTAACTTACAGTAGGTGCCGCGCATGTCGTACCGGGACCGGGCAGCAAATAATTTATAAAGTGAAAATGCAAACGTCAAACGGCATATGCCATTCGCAGTTTATCAAGTTTCAAACGATTTTACCACAATTATTTCTTCAGAGGCAGCAACGCGCCGGGTACCAGCTATAGGTAATAAACATAATCGTAAGTAAATTTTTTGCAATTGTAATTTATTTTCAAGAATAAAACATCCGAAAATTGATTTTTATACGTGTAAGTATTAGTACAATCATCATCATCATCATCATCATCATAAGGTTCTCAGTCCGAAGACTGGTTGGACGCGTACCTCCATTCTTTTCTATCCTGAGCTAACCTACGCATTTCCCTAAAAGTAGAACATCCTACATCCCTAACTATTTGAGAGCAGTAGTCTAATCTAGGCCTACCCCTACCTCTTTTTATTCCTATCTCTGACTCTAGTATGTCACGAACTATTCCTTCGTGTCTTAGAAGGTGTCCTACCATCCTATCTCTCCTACTCTTTATTGTTTTCCATACCTTCCGCTTTTCCCCAACTCTTTCTAATACTTCCCTATTGCTAACCTTATCTATCCACGGTATCTTCATCATGCGTCTGTAGCACCACATTTCAAACGCTTCTACTCTTTTTCTATCCGCTTCTCCTATTGTCCAAGTTTCGCACCCGTATAATGCCGTACTCCATACATACGACGTTAAGAGTCTCTTCCTAGTCTCTATATTAACCGTTCTCGAGCATAACAGTTGTTTCTTTTTGTTAAACGCAACTCGGCCCTGCGCCATTCTTTGTTTTATATCTTTAGTGCTCCTACCGTCTTGAGTTATTTTACTTCCTAAGTAGCAGAAATCCGCGACCTCCTCTATCTTCTCATTTCCAATTTGTATTTCCATTTTAGTTCGATTTTCAGATCCCCTACATACCAAAATTTTAGTTTTCTTTTTATTGATTTTCATGCCGAAGCCCTGTGTCAAAACTGCTTCCATTTCATTCAAAGCCGCTCCTAATTCTTCTTTGCTAGATGCTAACACTGCTATATCATCCGCAAATCTGAGCATGTTAATAGTTTGGCCCTGTACATTGATCCCTGAGGCTGTTCTTTCCTTAACAATATTAATCGCATCTTCGATATATAAGTTGAAAACTAGAGGTGACAATGCACATCCCTGTCTCACTCCCTTCCGGATATCTACTTCCCTTTGTTCCTGCTCACATTCTATAACTGCCTTTTGCTCTTTGTAGAGATTATGTATTATTCTTCTGTCCCTGTATTTCATCCCTACCTTTCTCAGCACTTCGAACATCTTCCCCCATTTTACGTTGTCGAAGGCTTTTTCTAAATCTACAAATCCTATATAGACGCTCTTTCTCTTTTCTATCGTTTTTTCTATAATTACTCGTAAAGCTAGAATGGCCTCGCGCGTTCCTCTATTTCGTCTAAATCCGAACTGATCTTCTCATAATATTTCTTCCGCCTTTTTCTCCATCCTTCTTTGCACAATTCTAGTTAAAATTTTTGACGCATGGGAAGTTAAACTGATAGTTCTAAAATTTTCGCATCTATCCGCGCCTTTTCTTTTTGGCAAAGCTACTATGATGTTCCGTTTGTAATCTTCTGGAATCTCGCCTGTCAGGTATATGCGACTAACTAATTTAAATAAACGATCTATTACCTCTTGACCTGCGCACTTTAAGATTTCTGCCTGCAAGCCATCTATACCTGGTGCTTTATTATTCCTTAAACTTTTTAGTGCTATCTCAAACTCTTCTCTCATTATAGGACTCCCTAGGTTATCCCCCTCTACACTGCTTTCGCTTTCTAATATATCTTGCACTTCCTGCCCCGCATATAAGTTTCCTAAATATTCTTTCCACCTATCTGCCTTCTCCCCACTCCCGATTAGGATATCTCCTGCCTCATTTCTAATGTTTTTGGTACTAGATCCAATTTCTCTAAAATTTCTCCTAATTATTTTATATGCTTCATCAGTCTTTCCTACTTCGAATTTATCTTCCACTTCTTTGCATTTATTATCGATCCATTGCTCTTTCGTTTTCCTACATTTCCTAATAATTTCCCACTTGATCGCCTTATATCTTTGTTTCCCTGTTTCATCTAACCTATTTTTATATTTTCGCCTTTCCTCTATTAGACTCACAATATGTTTTGTTATCCAGGGTTTCCTACTTTCATTCTGTTTATGACCCAAAATATCCCTAGCTAGGGATATTAGTACAATATTAATTAAATTTGTTTGCATAGCTCTCTTACTTTCCAAGATTCGATAAAAATTTAGCATTAGATCAAAATCAGTTCCCGATCGTTCGTTACCTGTAAAATTCTAATAATACCTGAGACGAGTGAGACGCATGATGACCTTTTCACGCACTAGAAAAGGATGGATACCCCTTCGCGTAGCGGGTTGCATAAAATCGACAGGCGTCACTTTTATAATGTGCAGGCACCATTCCAGTTCCTCTGGATGTAGTTCAATGTGTGTGTTGGAGTGGGCCCCTGGATGGTTTACATTCACAATTGGACCCGGTAGGTGGCGCTGCAATCGGGTTCTAGGATTTTTTTGACGAAAATTTTTTTCATGTCATGCAGGACAACGTCTGCCGGGCCCGCTAGTCTATATATATAAAAGAAAGTCGTGTTAGTTACACTATTTATAACTCAAGAACGGCTGAACCGATTTGGCTGAAAATTGGTGGGGAGGTAGCTTAGAACCAGGAGACGGACATAGGATACTTTTTATCCCGTTTCCGTGGGACGTTTTCAGTAATGTTCTTAACAAACTTTGTGTCACACCAGTCTATAAACCGTCTATAACAAATTTCATACACTTTTTTAAATTTATCGGGCAATAAATCTGTTGTAGCTTCATTTGCTGTTTCAATTATATCTGCAGGAGTACAAATAGTTTCTTCCTCACCATCCGAAATCGACATTTTCGACAGTTTCACAACAAAATATTACAATTTTAAACTGACAACTTGAAATTAATTACTAACTTGATAATTTTGGTCATTGTACATAAATACACGTATCCATAGTTACGCAGAGGAACGTAACGTTTTTTTAGGTAACGCTCGATTTTACTAATGTTTCTATGTCCGTTATAGACTCCGAAACGGCTGGACCGATGTGGATGAAATTTTCAGGGAATCTTCAGATTAGCCCAGCGGGTGATCCTGTGAAGTTTGGTAGCGATCGGATCAACATATTTTTTTTTCTTGGTTTTGTGAGAAGCCGGGGCTTGATATGACACATATCAACTGTCAGATTTGACAAATAAAATTCAGACCGTCAGAAAGTATTAAATAAATTTTATTTGTCAAATCTGACTGTTGATAAGTGTCATATCAAGCCCCCGCCTCGCACAAAACAAAAAAATTATGTTGATCCGATCGCTACGAAACTTCACAGGAACACTCGCCGGGCTAATCTGAAGATTAACTTACAGTAGGTGCCGCGCATGTCGTACCGGGACCGGGCAGCAAATAATTTATAAAGTGAAAATGCAAACGTCAAACGGCATATGCCATTCGCAGTTTATCAAGTTTCAAACGATTTTACCACAATTATTTCTTCAGAGGCAGCAACGCGCCGGGTACCAGCTAGTTGTTTATAAATTCAGTAATTAAGTGACAATCTGCTAAACGTCGATCCCACTGGCAATGAAATAAATACTTTTCCTGGTGTTCGAATAGGCGTTGATTCACATTTCGGCACTAAGCAATATTTGGAGTATTTACTATTAGGTTTTTCCATATTAAATCAAAAGATTCAACAAATTTAGGAACGAACAAACACTGCAAATGCTGACTTTACAACGCCAACTGTCATATCTACTCTATGCCATTCTATTTTCACTATTTCTATGCTCTATGCAGTCAGACATAAACAGTCGTAGGTATCCATAGATACGTACATAATTTCAATGTTACAGGTAACGTAATGCGTTATTACTTTTAGTTAACCCGAAATGTAACCCTTGATTTTACTACTCATAAAATTTCCTTACCGCGGGCTATAACTGAAAATCGATTCTTAAGGAGTAAACTCCAAAAACATGTCTAATTTTTTTTAAACTTTGTAAGTATTTAGTTCGCTTTGAAATACGAATTTATTAATTCCTTGCAAGAGCAAATTAATAACAATTGTTCAAGTCATATTCATTTATAATTAATAGGTAAGTACTTCACGAACACCTTTTTTACATCAAATAAGCTTGCGAATACCCTGATTGAAAATGCTGTAATTGTCTGTAAATTCGTTTTTTGGCAAGGAAATGCTTTCATTGTCGATATTTGAGAGCACTGACACTTTCGAGAGATATGTGCAAGATCACCTATTCAAAGTGAAGTTGTTCATTTCTAGGTTTCATGCACGACATGGGATGCTTAGGAATTTCATAAATAGTATGTTAAGTAAATATGAATTTTCTAAAACCAGAAAATTTCATAATTTATGAAAGTGCATCAGATAAAGCGAATAATTCAATCATCGTATTTAATACTGAACCATACATTTAATTTGTAAAATTAATGTAAACTTCTGTAAATAAGTGCGTTTATATTTTTACAATCTTTCTTAAAGCCAGTTTTGTCTCAGCCGACTGTAGGTACTATTATATTTGTATTATCCGTCCAACTCGGACACAAACAAAACAGACACTGAAAGACACAAAAGATACATTTGAGAATTAAAATTTATACTGATTTGCTTCACTAGATCCCACAGCCTAGCTTTGTTCAATTAGCAATTGCCAAATTACTCATTAGAGAAGGGTATTACAGAATGGGTTAATGGAGCATGTGGACCATGGTCTGTTGATGCCCGCATAAGCAGAGGCTGTGAAGCATCATTTCCCTATATGTTAGTTCTGCATCTCTCAGGTTCAGATCAGAATCCATTTCAGGTTGGCCATAGCAGGTCGCCGCCAGGTGCCAGGTGGAAGCTGCTCTTTCGGTTATATTTCAAGTTATTTTTCCCTGTCTGCTAAAAATTTGAAGAGTCGTTCCCGTCCAATTGTCTGCGATAGTGTTGCCAAAGAAAGAAATTGTGAACTTTGGGTGGTGGAATGGGTGCTACGAACCCATGAAGGTGATACAGATCTGCTTTTGCCTTCCACCTTACAACGGCGCGTCTGATCAATATTGGTGCAATGTACAACTCAACAAATTTAGATTTCGCACCAGGCCAGTTCAATCCTCGTCGAATGCTTCTGGATTCATTGAAATAGAGAAAATCTAAGAATTTGGTTTCAGACGTCCAGTCCAATCGCGTCGTGACTTGTCAAGACTGTTTGTGACTCAGTCGTTCGATTTTTTATGCCAGTCTTGTTAAGTGCTCTCCAGCAGAAAGCGTAGGACCTATCTATCGTATTTTTTTTTAAATTGGCAAGTGAAATTTGATTTTATCGGTGCAGGATAAAGATGATATCTGGACCCTTTCCAAAATATGTATAGTTGTAATTTTTGGGTCATCTAATAAATCGGTAAACACATAGCTGAATGATCCGAAAATAGGTCTTTTTTAGCATTTTTCAGATTTGTTGGCGTTTGCGCTGCCATATCCGATTATCCAAGCAACCGCCAGCAGTTCAGTAGTTTCCAAAATTTTGCTGTTGCTAGGAACCGTGACAAGCGTGTGCGCCGAGACTCTGGACACGGCACACGGCAATGAGCATTTTGACGTTTTCCCTCAAGAAATGTATTCTTTTACCCACAACATTAGCCCATTCACACAAAAGACACCGGTTATTTTCTAGTTTGTACTTAAATCTGCTATTGGTTATAAATGCCACAAACCTGTGTCAGAAATATCCACTATTTGTTTTGTTTCTAATTCGTTATTTAAAATTTTTTCATGGAATAAATAGCATTCTTTACTTCGGTTTTAATGCTGTCAGTTACATCTTCACTTTTTCATTTTGATTTGCTGTGCCTTTTTCCGGGCGTTGTAGCAGACAAACCTCATTATTCCTCTCCAACTATGCGCGACACGCTGCGTAGACTTACTTTTGATGCATCGGCCAATCGCTCCTGGTCACAAGTTAAAGGCAATAGGGGACCATTATTTTCCTTCTTTCCAGTAAAGTATTCAAAAATATTTCGTAAAACTTCTCGACGCTGTTTGGTAAAAACATTTCCAGGCATCTTTACACCTGACAATCAAACTGACAGTTATACTTGAAAGGCAATCATTTTTGATAAATTGCTTGGTGACCACTGGATATTGCAAAATAAGCATATTAATACTGGAACCATTTTGTTTCACACAACCATAGTAAGAAAGAGTGAGATCAAATACGGAAACGTGAGAATATTCTCAAGTCATCTTACGGCAGCAATTAAAATTCAACAAATCCATTTTACAAAAGGGAGAAAGACATATGAACGTAATGCGCAGATTACTGCACACACACGCCAAGATATTTGAAAAGAACTATACTATTTATGGGATGAACCCAAAATAGTTTTGGCCGTCTCCTCGTTCTTCTTTCTTGCAACTAGTAATAAACTACTGTAGTTGCCACAGCAGAGCAACGAGTTTATAACAAGAAACGATAGGTAGGTATGGTACCTACCTTGAGAAATCGCTTCCTTAAATTACGTGTCTGCTGCTGTGTTTGGGTGCTCAACGTATTTTTTTTCAAATAAGGCTATCCTTCAGTGGATTGATAACAAATGCAGAGAAGTGGAAGATAAGTTCGAAGTAGGAAAAACTGACGAAGCGTGTAAAATAATTTGAAGAAATTTCTGAGAAATTGGATCTAGTAGCAAGAACATTAGAAATGAGGCAGGTGACATCCTAATTTATTGGAAGAGAGGAAAAGGCAGATAGGTGGAAGGAATGATATTTGGGAATTTTATATGCAGGACAAGAACTAGGAGATATATTAGAAAAGGAAATCAGTGGAGAGAGGGATAACCTAGGCTGTCCCATGATAAGGGAGGAGTTTGAGCCACTATTAGAAAGTTTAAAAAACAATAAAGCACCAGGTGCAGACGGATTGCAGGCAGGTCAAGAGGTAAGAGAGAGTTTATTTTAACTAGTTAGCCGTATACGAGACAGGTGAGACCCCACAAGATTACAAAAGGAACATCATAGTCGCATTGCCAAAAAGGAAAGGTGCAGATAAGTGCGACAATTTTAGAACTATCACTTTAACTTCCCACGCGTCAAAAATTTTAACTAGAATTGTGCAAAGAAGGATGAAGAAAAGGGCGGAAGAAATATTAGGAGAATACCAGTTCGAATTTAGACGAAATAGAGAAACGCGCGAGGCCATTCTAGCTTTACGAGTAACTAATAGAAAAAACAATAGAAAAGGGAAAGAGCGTCTACATAGGATTTGCAGATTTAGAAAAAACCTTCGACAATGTAAAATGGGGGAACATGTCGAAGTGCTCAGAAAGGTAGGAATGAAATATAGGGAAATATAGTCTCTACAAATAGCAAAACGGCAGTTATAGAATTTGAGCAGGAACAAAGAGAAGTAGATATCCGGAAGGGAGTGAGGCAAGGATGTGCATTGTCACCTCTAGTTTTCAACTACAGGGGCAAACTATTAACATGCTCAGATTTGCGGATGAGCAGTGTTAGCATCTAGCAAAGACGAATTAGGAATAGCTTTGAATGAAATGGAAGCAGTTTTGACAGAGGGCTCCGGCATGAAAATCAATAAAAGGAAAATCAAAATTTTGGTATGTAGAGGGCGTGAAAATAAAACTAAAACTGAAATACAGATAGGAAATGAGGAGATTGAGGAAGTCGCGGTTTTCTGCTATTTAGGATGTAAAATAACTCGAGATGGTAGGAGCACTAAAGACATAAAACAAAGAATAGCACAGGGTCGAGTTGCGTTTAACAGAAAGAAACAACTGTTATGCTCGGAAACGGTTAATGTAGAAACTCGGAAGAGACGCTTAAAGACGTATGTATGGACTACGGTATTGTGCGGGTGCCAAAATTGGACAATATAGGCGAAGATGTTCAAAAAAGTGTAAGCGTTTGGAAGGTGGTGGTGCAGATGCATGAGGAAGATACCGTGGATAGATAAGGTTAGCGATAGGGAGGTATTAGAAAGAGTTAGGGTAAAGCGAAAGGTATATGGAAGACAATAAAGAATAGGAGAGATAGGATCGTAGAGCACCTTCTGAGACACGAAGGAGTAGTTTGCGATATACTTAGAGTCAGAGATAGGAATAAAAAGAGGTATAGTGGTAGACCCAGATTAGACTACTGCTCTCAAATAGTTGGGGATGTAGGATGTTCTAGTTTTCGGGAAATGCGTAGGCTAGTTCAGGATAGGAAAGGATGAAGGTGCGCGTCCAACCATTTTTCGGACTGAGAACTTTATATGATGATTGATGAGGGTTCTCTGCAACACTTTTATGCTTTCACAATTATTTACTTACAGCGACTGCTTTATGACTCGTGCATGGATGCTCACAAAATAGGTATAGAATACAGCTGGTGCAAGATTGCTGCAGAGTTTATGACAATAGAAGATAGGTATGGTACCTTGAGAAGTCGCTCCCTGTCTACTGCTGTGTTTGGGTGCCCAAAGCTAATTTTTTCAAATAAGGCTATTCTTAATAAAGATGACTTAGTTACTACTGAGTTGATTATTGATATCTGGTGATAATCAATTTTGGAGCAATACAGCATGGAAATGGGACGGAAGTTGTTTGGATCGTCAACAGAGTTTTTATGCTTTTACTCTTTCTGCAGATTTTGGTTACCTATAGTATTTTAAATACTAACTGAGCATCTTATAAAGGATCCACTCTATCGTTTGTCTTTCTAATTGTATAAATTTACTCGCTCCTTACATCGTCTATACCAGTATAGTAGTTCCCAATTTTAAACCACCAATTGCGTCTTCCAAATGCATGGGTGGAATGTTGCTTTCGTGTCCTGTTAAATTTTTCGTTCAGAATTAGATGTCAAGTTAGTGTTTCTTGTTGGTTGTTTATGATATGATAATCCAGTATGGCGCCTAAAAGAAAAGTCAGTCTGATGATGACTGCAAGTGTCCCAAACGACAATGCTCAACTAGAGAACAGAAATTTCAAGTTAATGCAGTTCTCCAAATATTAAAAAAAACAATTTTTATTTATTGTGTTATCTACCTAGCAAAGAACTCTAAATTGTATATGTGCAACCCTTTCCCTTTAATCGTTTTTCATAGCGAATGTTGTGTGTCTTAACAACCTTGTATTGTACTCGCTTTTCAGACTTATGACGACGTATTCATGTAATATTACAGACAGCGCCCTTTTGTTTTTGCCAATTGCCAAGCCAACGTAACAATTATAACACCAAAATGAAACCGGTGATTCCCCCTACCGCGGAACCAAATGTTGCGGAACAGAAGAAGGAGCATATGAAAGATTGTTTCCCCACTGCACTTTCCACATAAAAAGCAAATATCACGATTAAATGTATTTAGTGTATAATTTTAAGTGAATGAGTAGGTAGTGTCTATGTAATTTAAAGTTGAATATAAATTTGTGCCGTTTACATATTGAAGATAGCCAGCAATAGGAACTTTCATCGAACTTGTTCTTCATCTTATAAACGTAAGATTTAAATTTTCATTTCATTATAGCGTTGATTCAACGATTATAGTCAGTAAAAGTCGAAAATCCAATTTTATGTAATTCTATATCTTGGACAAAAGTTGTACAAAAAGTCAGACTCACTCAGCCAGACCGAAACGGAAGAAGTTCTATTTTTTGCAAAAAGAAATTTCTAGGTAGGTTTAACTTTTTTTGATACGGAACGGGTCAAACATTCTTTTCGAATTAATGCTTGTAACAATTAATTTATTGACAATAAACTTTCGGAACCGTATAAAAAAATAGCTATTAATACGCGTTGAAAGACAAAATTATTTCTTTAACTTTCTCATGACAAATTCTAGTTGATTAAGCTTAATTTAGAAATCCTTTAATGTACCTACGTTTTTCGATACATTTTTATATTTTTCCATGACTATCTCGATTACAGAGGATATTGTATGCGGTTTTAAATCTACAAAGCGTTACGAATATGATGAACAACTGAAAGTTATACCAAGTCTGCTAAGACGCGGAAGATAACTACATACCTATTTAAAATACGAGTCTGTAAAGGGAATTTTATACCGACTTTTCAGTTTTTCTATTTTATTTAAAATGAACTAAAGTAATGGGTTTATACTTTATATTAGGTACATATATCTAATATTTCAAAAAAAATAATGAAGATATGACTTGGAAGTAAATGCGTGTTGCGCTCAAAATGATTACAGAAAACTGCAGCAGACCACTTTATTACAACAATAAAGGTGTAATTGAAAGTCCGGGCACGGAACTTATAATAAAATCAGATGTGCCTTATAGTCGGAGATGCTCAATCAGACTTATCTGGGTCTGGCTAAATCTAATTCCACTAAACTCATACAACAATACTATGCACTTGTACCTAAAGGTGTAAAACTCAAGTTTTTAAAATGAGACCTCCAAGGGCCAAGACCCTGTAGAAATATATACTATCAAACACTACGGAGAATTAAGAGAAATAGCATATTTCTTGCGAAGAGTTCTAAAAAATTATTAATGCTTCCATTATTTCAAAATTCTAATGGGTACGCTATAATTACTAATGTGTTTGCCTGCAACAGATTCTCATGTTCCAAACACATTAAATAACAAAATAATGTAGTTTTATGATTGCAAAATTCAGAACAAGCTTAATTATTAGCACCATTATAATGAAACTCTAATTAGGTACATCAGTAAAGATGTGTATTAGTTGTTAAATATTTTATTCATTTTTACGAAATTGGCATTTCGTTTTGTATTTCTGTACTATTTACTTTAAAAGACCTTGTTAAGTAAAAGGAAAGCAAGGCGTTCTTGCAATCGGAACCTAGGTATTTATTGAAATTTTCGGATTGAACATTTGTCACAAGCAAATTAACAAACCCAGAACCATCTTTCACCCTGCGATTTAATTTACCTAACACTCTAACTAACATCAGCCGACTGTAAGCTCCTCTATACTAAATTAAAAAACGCAAAGTAAAAGAACCGAGTAGATATAGATATTAACAATGTGTATCAATAAATCAACATTATGAGCTTTGTTTTTGAGAGAACTGAATCGTATAATCGAGTTTGATTAATTAAAAAAAAATGCACATGCGTGCGTACGTGTGTTAAGCTTGTATGATTTTGTCGGACAAGAATTTCTTTTTTGGAGGCAATGTCAGGTGCAAGGATGAAAGTGAACTTTATAAGCCTTCCTACTTGCGGTCTAGTTTATGCAAATCAAAGAAGTATTCATTTAAATAACTATTGATTGTTTAGAAATTATTATACCATGAAATTGTGTAGTTTATGAAAGTATTGGATATCTCTACCTAGCAAAAAGTAAATCAAAACGAAATTTGATTTAATTACATACATTTGTATGCTTGCGTTTTTGGATGTGTTTTTAGACTCTTTTGGTAGTTTGGAATTTGGAAAGCATTAAATATAGGTCAAATTTCAACAGTCCTCAACATCATTTAAGCATAATAAAATTAGATATTTACGACGAGAAGCGGCAATTAAGTAATTGAAAAAGAATAAGGCACTGCGAGGTGTTGGATAGGCGCATTGGATTTGTCCAAACAACTTTAAATCGTGTATCGGGTAGGTAAATATATAGGTATATTCATTGTAAGTACCTATGTAGTTTAATTCGATAAACTTTGAGTTTACTTCTTTTTTTTTATTTAGGAGACTTATTATTGGCTTATAACTAATAGGTATAGGTATGCAACACACAGGGCGGGTCAACGGTGCGTGTACTCGGTCCATATCTTGGTTTAGTATAAAGGGTGGTTGGCCATTACGCAGCTTTTGGGGGCCACTGGTATGGGACATACTGACGTCAGTATGTGGAACTCTGGGATGTTTTGTCGCGAACTACTAGTTGTTTTTGTTTGCAAACAGTTCTTTTAAAATACAAATCTACTATTGCTATTTTGAAATTTGTTAAAAAATATGAAAATAATAAACGAAGGAGCATGTTATAAATGGGCGAAAAACTGCTTCTTATAGAACCTAATAAAACAAGTTCATTCTCAGTGTTAGTTTGGTCGACTAGTTCCCCGATTATCCAGATAGCTTTTGGCGTCCGCTCTAGGTCTGAACCCCTGAACCCCCCGATTCTTAGTAAATTGGTGTGACGGGATCTTAAGCAACTTTATTACATTTAAGTTCATCTATAGGTACCTACTTATCACTTTGCAAAGAAAGTTGTACGAAACATTGTAAAACAAACAACTTAATTATGGAAACAAATTTCACTGAATATTGAATCGCTTTTATTAGGACTTCAAGTAAGAGGTAAATATGTAAATATTTATAGAGACAAAAAAGAGTTACAGTTATTTAATTACGATAAGAAACTTGTTTTACCCTTGTACTTCAGGGTACTTGGATCAGTCATATCAGACTATTGAACCGCCGTAAAAGTAGATGATATTTTTGTGGAATTCAGCTTGGCAATTTAAATGCTACCTCAAGCGCGAAACTCCAGGTGCAGTTCTCCCTTATTGGTACTCCCAACTACCACAGCCACAAAAAATCGATCCATAATATGCTAAACATGTAGTTTATTATATGTACTCTATGATTACACAGTGAAAAACGTAGTGTTAAAAATAAACACTAATCAACACTACCTAAAGTCTATTTGCTACCCACTAATAGTGTCACATATTAACACTAGAATAAGCACTAGAATAGTGTTACATGTAGTGTACATTGTACACTATAGTAGTGCACAGCCACAAAAAATCGATCCATAATATGCTAAACATGTAGTTTATTATATGTACTCTATGATTACACAGTGAAAAACGTAGTGTTAAAAATAAACACTAATCAACACTACCTAAAGTCTATTTGCTACCCGCTAATAGTGTCACATATTAACACTAGAATAAGCACTAGAATAGTGTTACATGTAGTGTACATTGTACACTATAGTAGTGCAAGTAAACACTAGAAGAGTGCGCTACATGCAGTGCACATTTTACACTAAAGTAGTGGCAATTTTCAATATATTAGCAGTAACTTAAGGGACAGCAGTATTAATAAACAGAGTTAATATTCACTAATAGTGTTCTTATCAGAAATATACAGTGTTGATGGAAAGTCATATCCACTACGACTTTAGTTATTATAATTATCACTAGTAGTGTTTGCAGTTCACTACGTAGTGAATAAGGTGGAATAGGATATTTCTTGTTATAATGAAAACAATATTATATAGAGAAATAAGCATACATTTTATTTAAAAAGTGTGCAAAGTACATTTAAAATAAATAGGGCAAATATTTATATAATGCATATAGCTAGATGTATGAAAATATAAGTACGTACAGTACAGTACACTACAGTATAAGTACACTTTCCAAAACTTAATGTTGCAACATTTAATAGTGTCAATAAATTTTTATTATCCGGAAGTAAGAGCATATTGGGTAGTAAATATATAACAAAAAAATAAAAACTTGCACTTTTATATAAATACACAATCTTCACTTTAAACTGCAACCAGGAACCTTCCTATTCGTATTTCGATTTATACCACAAACCACGTCAACGACCGAACAAACATGCAGCAAATACGTGTGTTTAGCGCATGCGTAACGTTCTACAGTGTTGTTTTAGTGTTAAATAACACTAAAAAAAGTTCACGACATTTTTTACTCTACCTGCTAGTGCATTGTAGAGTATATTAGCACTAAAATCCAAAAACAGATTGAATGTGGCGCATGCGTATCATATCTTATTTACCCGATCACATTCATATAACACTAATATTGTGTCCTAACGATAATGCACTGTTTATACACTACTAGTGCTTTAAACTGTATTGTTGTAAACATAATTTCCTATAGTGTTAAAGTACTGTGTTTGCCAACACTAAAATTTAACACTAATTTAAACACCAAACACTATACTCATTTAACACGGACCAATTTTTTACTGTGTATGCTTAGCAAATATTAAGTAAATAGAAATGAATATAGTGCGGTAAATATTATGAACGCAACAAATGGCTATCTATATTAATAGATTGAAGGTTAATGTTAAAAAGACAAAAGCTATGATGGTAGCATCTGAAAGAAGAGAGGTGAACATTAGAGGGGACGTGCGTCTAAATGGTCAAGAAATCAGCTTTGGCAAGTGCATGTTCTACTTGGGGGGTTACTGTAGATGGCAAATTGAAAGGTGTGGAATCGATTGATACCTATGACGTTGCTAGAAAGATAAGAAAAAGATTAGGTTTTCTTGCAAAATTTCGATCATATTTGTCATACAATTCAATCAGGATGGCATTCAACAGCACTGAGAAACCATATTTTGATTACTCGTACTGCAGTATACAGTTATGATGTCATGTAATAAGCGGGAGGTGGACAGGCTACAGAAGCTTCAGAACAAAGCAAATATGCATTGTTTTGAAATGTAACAGGTATACATCATTATCATTAACTCTATTCTGAGCGGTTTAAACTGGTTGTCTATTAATGGGAACATACCAGTGGATGCACAAAATTGTAATTGGTGTGATACATGCATCAAAATTTTGAAGTGTTAGGTACCTACTAATACCTCCATGGGGGTCAATGTATGCAGTGAGTATGCTGAGAAATAGTGATCAATTTTCTCTCGATAGGCAGCAGTACTCGAGATAATAGTCTTATTATGCTCTGTATTTTCGCTTTTCTTTAGTATCAGTCAATACATATATATTTATTTAGCAAAATATACTACATACAAAACAAACAATATTGAATGATACTATAATAATATTATTATTATATTTTCTCATTGAAAAATAGATAGGTAAGTTAGAGCAAGGTTTGGACGAGACGAGATGTTTCAATAAGTTAAAAAGTATAGTGCAGAGAAAGTTGATAGACTACGGATTAGCCCCTTAGATCCAGAATATTGACCAGATGGCACTGCGTAGAGCGCCTTCAATTCGCAAGTGAACGCCTACATTTTGAGGCAATCAGAAATATGGGCTAAAATACTTTCCATAGATGAGCCTAGATTTTGACTCCGGTGACCAGATGGCCGTCAGAGAGTATAAGGAATAACTGGAAGTGGAGGGATTTGTCCAGAGGGCAGAGGAAATAACGTTCCAGAAGACTTAGATGGTGGTAACTCTGCTGTGGTGTGGAAAGGCACGACCATCATAGACTACTACTAGGCAGAAGTCTCACTTACTGTTGGGCACTTTGGTCTTTGCGTTTAATGTTGTTGCTATGCTAGTGCCCAAAATAATCGAAAATCGAAGATGGCCATGAATATACCCAACTTCCGATGATTACCCGCACTTGGCGTTAAGTCTGGAAAGGTATGCACTAGGAATTTGCGCCAAAGTTCCAGATTCAACCACTGTGTGTGTAGGTATACGTCGTGGCCACCCGCCAGTTCATGAAAATCCTAAGCAGAAGATGTAATCTTTGAAAATTCGACAAACGAATCAATAATAAATTATCTTGTTGTACTGGATGTCACCTGATCTGAACCTGACCTGATCAACAAAGCCTCAAAACAAGAATTGTTTTCCTAAAAATTTGTTAACGGCCCCAAACATTTCAGAAACTGATAAGATTACATATCATGTGACCACGACATTATATACCGCCTATAGCCTATACAGATAATTTCTGGGAAATTATGGCTCAAATCTTTTTGTCTAAAATGGAGTAGGTATAAGTAGTCATTATATTATCAAGAAATAGAAAACTTCCCTATAGTTTAACGAATTTGCTTTATCGCAAATTAAATGATACAAATTATCGTATAGAAAGCAAATGTCTATATCTAGATAGCAATAACTTTTCGTTTAAATAATGTATAGACACTTGCCATGAGAATTTACATGGGTGCGTTATGTAACAACTTTCTCCCGTATAGTCTCGTTACAGGTTGATACACTTTTAGTTGTCCTAAGTGGAACACACCTTGTGTTCTTCAGAGTTATTGTGATTATGTGTCATCTACGTTGTCACATCTGATGATTTATGAAATACTGTCGGGTATTTAAGAGAACAAACATTTATTACAGTATGTTGATGAAAATTTGAATTTTCAACAATCGCTTTGTTTAAATTAATGTCGAAGCAGTTTATAAATAAATTGTTCAATAAACTAAAAACAATACCAGGAGTACTCAAGGAATTGTTACCAACTGCAGCTGTAACCAAAATTAATAAATTTTGAGATAATCGCCTTCAAATATCAGAAATCTTCAAATTCGTCAACAAAAAATTAATAGGTGGTGAATTTGTTGCGTTCAAAATCATTACAGAAAACTGCAGGCCCCTGGTTTCGTCCTTGTGGGACTCGTCAGTGCAGTGCTTTCTGCATTCATTTTATGCTCAACTAGCTTGCTTTTACAGGGTGTCACGAAAGTAAACCATCATACGTCAACCGTAAGCAGGTAGAAAATTCAATATTGATTAAAAATGCTTATAATGAACTTGTGTCGTATTCGCTAACGTTTATAGAAGATAAATATATCAGTGAAGTATGCCAAGAATTTAACTTCTTGGTCAAAACAACAGGTAATCGGACTATTTTTTTGATTTCAAAATGAGAAAGAACTTGTCAAAATATTTGATCCGTGTTTCTTCTTCTATCACCTAGAACCCACATTTACCGAGAAAAAATTCATAAAAAGTATCCCTTGTATGTAGCTGACGTAGTAAATATCGGGAAATTCTGTTTGAAGCACTTGCAACATACACAACACATGCGATGAGGGTGATGTCACTTTTGCTGCTTGGCGCGGAATTACTTCTGCTAAAAAATAATACTGTTTAAGTGTTGCGTAATTAATAATTGTACAAATTTTAATAATATTTACGTGTTACGTTTATGTGAGGTATAATTTTCCAAAATTTTCGTTAGTGTTCGATTGTCCATTTTTGCTTTTTGCTTATCTTGTCGAGATTATTATCTCAGAGAGCAAATTGGTTAATAACACCCAATTAATAAAACGAATTAATAGGTACACCATGAATTACTGCAAGAGAAAATATGCAACAAAAATGTCGCATTAATAATGCAATCATTCGGTATCCAGAAGCATGAATTTAGTGTGATGGGTGCAAATTACTATAATAATTAAATATTGTTTTTCACGCTGTGTTTAACTTTTTTCACGTTCTCTAATTATTATTTGCTCGTCTGAAGTTGTTTATAAATTTGGTATTTATCTCCTAAACCAAAACAAATAGTACGCTAACTTGTTCATTAAACATTTTTTACTCAGCACTAAATTTTCTATCTTTGGTTGGTGTATGGCGGGTTACTTTCAGAACATCCTGTATGCTGATCTCCGCCGATCAAATATGAGCAAGCGCCAATTACTTTATTCAGTACAATTTATTACTTTATTTAGGTGCAATGAGTGGTATTGAATCGTTCGAACAACTACTCCTCCAGCAAATACTCCACCAGCCATTGAATTATATATAACAAATCCAGTTTTTTTGTACTACGAGATATCGCAGAATGTTACTCATATTTAGTGTAACCTACACTCATGGACAAAAATATAGAATATTTTTAAATTTTCATAATAACAGATTACGAAGATAGAAAAATAAAGAATCAAGTTATCTTTGTCTATTTTAAGAGTAATCTAATAACAACGGTTCATCAAGTAACTCCTCAATAAACACCAAATAACAAAAACTTAATTAGTTGAATATGTATAGAATGGATAAATTACGGTCTGACATACATTAACACCAAAAGAACGAAACCAGTTACAAAACATGGGCAGCTCAATATCGAGTATTGCCTCCCGAGCTCGGACTACGGCTTCCATTCTTCTAGGCATGCTGGAGATTAAGCATTGTATACATTCTTGCGGAATTGCATCCCACTCCTGATGTGCGGCAAATCTTAATTGATTTAACGTCATTGGCACAGGATTCCTGGCTCGAATACGAATTTTTAGTTGATCCCACAAGTGCTCTATTGGGTTTAAGTCTGGACTGTATGGTGGCCAGTCCAAACTTTGGATTCCCACTTCATTAAGATACCGGTTTACAATTGCAGCAGCATGTGGTCGTGCATTGTCATGCATTAGGATGAATCTGTCAACGTATGTAAGTCAACGTATGGCACAACATGTTCTGACAAGATGTTTTCAACGTAATTGTCAGCTGTCATCCTTCCACGCACTTCCCCAAGTTTTGTACCACCCTCCCAACTAATGCCTACTCAAAACATTATCCCACCTCCTCTAAAACTGACATTTGGAGTCAGTGCACAGTTGGAATATCTTTCTCCAGTTCTTCTGTACACATGGTAACGTCCATCTGGCTTCCACAGTACGATTCTTGTTTCGTCGGTAAACATAACATTCTTCCATGGTCAACCATCCAGTCACCATATGCTCTAGAAAATTGTAATCTGCGAACCCTAGCATTTTGAGTGAATCGAGGGACTTTAGCAGGCCGTCTCGCTTTCAAATTTGCTTCCTTCAACCTTCGCCGAACTGTTTTGGAGCTAACATTAACTTGCTTCGCATTTAAAAGTTGGTTTTTTAAATGAGTTTATGTTAAAGTACACTGCAAGAAAATTGGTTGTGTAAATGGTGATTTTAAGATAGTAAATTGAAAGAGTAAAAAGATGTGTAATAAAGTGTGTCCAATTTTAACACGCAATGATTTTTTTCTAGTTTTTGTAACTTCTTTTACCCTTTTGGTGTAAAATTAACAAGAAACGTGTCGATGTACATCATTTAACACTTCACCAAGTCGTTTTACCCAGCATCCAAGTATATTTTACATACTAAGGTGCAAATTTTTACGCCCACATCAATAAATTGTTGACTTTTTCCTGTTATGACGAGTCTAGCGTCAGTCTCAGTTCTTCTGCAACTATTACGAGTATAGTGAGTGGAGTGCACGCTTAACACCCTCGCACCCTCGGCAATAATTAGCTTTACGATGGAAACTATGAGTAGAATCCCAATTATTGAGCCGATGCAGTGTGAAGAAATTAAACGCCTGGTGAAAATTGGAAATGAATTTTCTTGCAGCGATGTTTTAAATTTAGGTAAGTGAAATCGCAAACGTTCATTATCCAACCAGTGTGTATCGTTTATAAATGTTATTATATTTTTTCAAAATGCTGTTGTTTCATTTTGACCCAGTCCTTCCATTAACAATTCGTAAAATTCCAGTGACAGGTTTTTATGAAATAGTCGCATTTAGTGCACTAATATTTAATATATTCTAAGTACATGTACCTACCTTACTATATGTATAACAATTTATAGTGTGCTCTTAATAATCGGTGCACGAAATAATTACAAAAATTAGAAAATGCCCAGAATTTTAACAAATAAATGAGTAAATTTTACTCCTAAGCGTGTTAAAATTAACAACATAATGTGTACTCTATTATACGGTAAGTATGAATTTAATTACACCATTGTGTAAGTATAGCACTTTACTTTGGTAATTTTACTCGGTTCTGTGTTGGTAGTTATCCAAAAAACTACCAGCGTAAGTGTTGATTTTAATTATTCACTGTGTAAATATTACACATAAACATGTTAAATATACTCAGCGCTGTGCTAAATTTACTTGGCCGTCGAATAAGTTTTACACGAGATTGTGTTAAAGTTATAAAATACGTGTCAATAGCTCTATCATTAACATAGGGGATGTGTAAAAATTACATTAAATTCAACACCAAAATTGGTAAGTTTTTTACCTACTCAGTGTCTACTTTTGACACAAGCATTTTTAGACTTCACTGGTTGCATACAGTATAGAATATAACACAACTCTGTGTAGACCTGAATGGACACACTTTTGTGTTAATTTTGTGTTAAAATTAACACACTTTTTCTTGCAGTGTACGATCTCGTAGTGACTGCGACATTAAAAATCTGTCATCCCGGCGAGTTGTACACCATCTCCGTCCTTGGCCAGGCCTCTTCTTGAAATTTCCAGTTTGTCTGCCTGTTTAAAATTTTTGAAACCGCAGAGTGAGTTATTCCAACAAATCCTGCAATATGGCTTTGTCTCCAACCAACATTTAACAAAGGTACAACCTTTGCTATCTCAACTTCAGTGCAACATCGAACTGCTGGCATTATCGAAGACAGTAATCCTACAGAATAATCAACAAATGTTAAATTGTACGTCAATACACCTAGGTTGACGAGTAAACTTACCTACTTGGAAAAGTTAAAAGTCAGGTGTGAACACGAAGTTTACTCAGTTAGATTTTTAGAACACAATGATAGTTTGTGATACTTGCTTGTTATTGCCAGGCTTACTAGTTGCCTCATTATCTAATATAAAATGCTGTCGCAGCTGTTCATAACAAAGTTTCCCGAGAAATAAATAAAATCAAAAATATTCCATATTTTTGTCCATGAGTGTATAAAACGAATATTGTTCGTTGACGTAATGTATGTTTCAATTATGTGATATCTCCCAGTACAAGAAATCTGGATTTGTTCTATGATTTAATGCCTGGCGGGGTATTTGCTCGAGGAGCAGTTGTTCGAACGATAAAGTTGTACCACTCATTGCACTAAAGAATTAATATTTTAGCATTGCGTGCGCACATTTTCAATATGGCGTTAGAACAGATACGTAGCCATGATTTCAGAGTTGAAACACCCTTTAAAATAAGAATCTTCGTTAAATATTTAATTCCTGAGACATAAGTTTACAGTGAACATAGTGTACCACGCTTTTTCTAATCATCATCATCATAAGGTTCTCAGTCCGAAGACTGGTTGGACGCGTACCTCCATTCTTTTCTATCCTGAGCTAACCTACGCATTTCCCTAAAAGTAGAACATCCTACATCCCTAACTATTTGAGAGCAGTAGTCTAATCTAGGCCTACCCCTACCTCTTTTTATTCCTATCTCTGACTCTAGTATGTCGCGAACTATTCCTTCGTGTCTTAGAAGGTGTCCTACCATCCTATCTCTCCTACTCTTTATTGTTTTCCATACCTTTCGCCTTTCCCCAACTCTTTCTAATACTTCCCTATTGCTAACCTTATCTATCCACGGTATCTTCATCATGCGTCTGTAACACCACAGTTCAAACGCTTCTACTCTTTTTCTATCCGCTTCTCCTATTGTCCAAGTTTCGCACCCGTATAATGCCGTACTCCATACATACGACTTTAAGAGTCTCTTCCTAGTCTCTATATTAACCGTTCTCGAACATAACAGTTGTTTCTTTTTGTTAAACGCAACTCGTCCCTGCGCCATTCTTTGTTTTATATCTTTAGTGCTCCTACCGTCTTGGGTTATTTTACTTCCTAAGTAGCAGAAATCCGCGACCTCCTCTATCTTCTCATTTCCTATTTGTATTTCAATTTTAGTTCTATTTTCACTCCATCTACATACCAAAATTTTAGTTTTCTTTTTTTTTTTTTTTTTTTTCTTTTCTTTTTATTGATTTTCATGCCGTAGCCCTGTGTCAAAACTGCTTCCATTTCATTCAAAGCCGCTCCTAATTCTTCTTTGCTAGATGCTAACACTGCTATATCATCCGCAAATCTGAGCATGTTAATAGTTTGGCCCTGTACATTGATCCCTGAGGCTGTTCTTTCCTTAACAATATTAATCGCATCTTCGATATATAAGTTGAAAACTAGAGGTGACAATGCACATCCCTGTCTCACTCCCTTCCGGATATCTACTTCCCTTCGTTCCTGCTCACATTCTATAACTGCCTTTTGCTCTTTGTAGAGATTATGTATTATTCTTCTGTCCCTGTATTTCATCCCTACCTTTCTCAGCACTTCGAACATCTTCCCCCATTTTACGTTGTCGAAGGCTTTTTCTAAATCTACAAATCCTATATATACGCTCTTTCTCTTTTCTATCGTTTTTTCTATAATTACTCGTAAAGCTAGAATGGCCTCGCGCGTTCCTCTATTTCGTCTAAATCCAAACTGATCTTCTCCTAATATTTCTTCCGCCTTTTTCTCCATCCTTCTTTGCACAATTCTAGTTAAAATTTTTGACGCATGGGAAGTTAAACTGATAGTTCTAAAATTTTCGCATCTATCCGCGCCTTTCCTTTTTGGCAAAGCTACCATGATGTTCAGTTTGTAATCCTCTGGAATCTCGCCTGTCAGGTATATGCGACTAACTAATTTAAATAAACGATCTATTACCTCTTGACCTGCGCACTTTAAGATTTCTGCCTGCAAGCCATCTATACCTGGTGCTTTATTATTCCTTAAACTTTTTAGTGCTAGCTCAAACTCTTCTCTCATTATAGGACTCCCTAGGTTATCCCCTTCTACACTGCTTTCACTTTCTAATATATCTTGCACTTCCTGTCCCGCATATAAGTTTCCTAAATATTCTTTCCACCTATCTGCCTTCTCCCCGCTTTCGATTAGGATATCTCCTGCCTCATTCCTAATGCTTTTGGTACTAGATCCAATTTCTCTAAAATTTCTCCTAATTATTTTATATGCTTCATCAGTCTTTCCTATTTCGAACTTATTTTCCACTTCTTTGCACTTATCATCGATCCATTGCTCTTTCGCTTTCCTACATTTCCGAATAATTTCCCACTTGATCGCCTTATATCTTTGTTTCCCTATTTCATCTAACCTATTTTTATATTTGCGCCTTTCCTCTATTAGACTCACAATATGTTTTGTTATCCAGGGTTTCCTACTTTCATTCTGTTTATGACCCAAAATATCCCTAGCTGAGGAAACTAAACTATTTTTAATGCAATTCCATTCTTCCTCTATGTCCCTAACAATATGTTCGCCCGCGCCCTTTAGTACTTCGTTTGTCTTTTTCTCGAACTTATCGCGCGTATCATCATCTTTTAGTTTCTCTGGGTCAAGATACCTTCTTCCGCTTCGTTTTTTCAAAATCTTAAATTTAAGATTGGCCTTCATAACGACTATATTGTGATCACTATCTATATCTGCTCCTGGATAACTTCTACAATCCCTAACTTGATTTCTAAATCTTTGCCTAACAAGAATGTAATCTATTTGATATCTCCCTAGGTCTCCTGGCATCTTCCACGTGTAGCGTCTCCTAACATGATGGTGAAATAGAGTGTTCGCGACCGTTAAGTTATGTTTATCGCAGAACTCTATCAGTCTCACTCCCCTATCGTTCCTATTGCCTAATCCAAAGGGACCAACTATTCCGCCCTCTCGCCCTGTGCCTACGACTGCATTAAATTAAATTAAAATTATTTCTCTTATTTTAAAAACGCTTCTTTCACTCCCAAATTTTATGTAATTTTTTAATACATATTATCGTAGACTGAATAACTTCAGTCTACGATATTATGTAATTGTCAAAACTCCTCCGCGTTTGTTAAAATCTGTAAAAAAGTGTCGATGACTCGAGAAATATGTAGTTTAGAGAAAAATCATGCTAAACAGCCTAATAATTACTAAAATCGTTTAGGGATTCAAAAATACACTGAGTACAGGTTGTTCTATTTAAAAAAATATGGTAAGGTGTTGTGCCTAAGAACTGAGGTAGTATGCATAAGTGTACATAAATTACATCACAGTAAAGATGAATAAGCCTTTGTTGACATTCTTTTTTGACACGAAGTATATACATTAAGTACGAGGAAGAAAACTCCTACTATAGGTGAACACACTGTATAAATATACTTTTCCGCAGACACAGAAACAAAAATGTAATTCATATTTTGCAGATTAAGCAACCGGTAGTGACTTACTTACGAAACATAAAAATGCAGTTTCTCTTGCATTAAATTTTCGGAATTTACTATTCGACAATAAGTGAGAATGTTTCAATTCTCTCACGGTAACCGCTCAGGTATAGGTACTTATTTTATTGCACAAATGACATTTTTTGCACATAATTTACTTGCATTGTTGGCACGTAATGCATCCGCACTATAAATCTAAAGCAGTTCTTTAAAGTTGGGTGACTGTGATTTAAAACAAACAGGACCTCGCCAATAAAAATGGCCGTATGGCATGGTGCCCCTCACAACCTCCAAAAGGCCGGGGAATGGTTGCGCTCATCATTTCTTGCCTCCTTAGTGTGGTACTTCAGCAATTCAAAAATCTGAATACGTTTATTAGTCGTTAAGTGCAATTTTTTTTATTCAAAAATCTGACAGGTTAAGGTCAAGCGGAGCGTTGTAAGTCTCAGTCGTATCTGCCCGGCAGTAGATGTGACCATTTCAGGTAGAAACTGACCGCGAGCGGAACGATGCCCCGACCATTTTACGGATTACTTAATGAGAGGATTAAAGATATGGCGGCGAGTGCAACCATGCCCCGTCCAAAAATGGTACCTATGAGGGCATATATGATATCTAATTATTTCGGGCAATTTTTCGTGCTTAGAAGAAAATCCTGATTGCCACGGAAATTTCAGTTCAATAAATTAACTTACGTACCTATGATAAAATTTCAAACACTAATGAAATTGAGGAATCGATAAATTGGGGTATCAAACAAGCATTAAGAATACCATTAAAGCGGTCAAGATGTAAGCAAATTTGCGAAGGTATATTATTTAATACACTTGGTGATCAATGCCCCACATATGCGACTGTAAAAGATTTATTTGCACGGTGCAAGACAATTTGCCATTGATAATGAGAAGAGCTCTGAAAGGCCAATTTCTCTTACCGAGAAACTCCATTGAGTTCAAGACAAAGGCGCTTTGTTTTTGCAGGAGGGCAGTATTACAGCGTTCAGTATGGGAAACCAAATTAGAGAGAAAAAATGGTCGAAATAATCTTTTTATTCTAGAACCCCATTTGTTGATATTTTGAACTAAGGTTGCAGAATCAATACGACAGTGGCAACAACTTGTACATGGTGCAGTTATACGAATTCGTATAAATTAATATGTTTCTATATTTTCTCTTATTTTACATTTTTTAATTCTGTATTGTTTTTTGCTTTTGTATTTATTTATTTATATGTATGTATATGTATGTGTTTCTATATTTTTATCGCTTAATTTGGAGCTGGTTTTGTCACTAAGATATTAATATTGCCTCGCATTATATTTCATTAGTTCATCTGGCACAACTGTATTGTACACATATTCGTATGAATTAATATGTTTCTATATTTTCTCTTATTTTACATTTTTAAATTCTGTTTTATTTTTTGCTTTTGTATTTATTTATTTATATGTATGTATATGTATGTGTTTCTATATTTTTATCGCTTAATTTGGCGCTAGTTTTGTCACTAAGATATTAATATTGCCTCGCATTATATTTCATTAGTTCATCTGGCACAACTGTATTGTGCCCAAATAAATAGTCATACTAATCCTGGTGATTATTTAATTCAGGGTTCCATGGAAGTGCCTTTAACTTGAGAAAGATGAAAGAGTACATTAATCAATGCAAATATTATAATAATTAACTAAAAATAGTAAGAAATTGATAGACAAAAACGGAAACAACAAAAACTAGCTAATTTGTAGCTCATAAAACAAATGAAAGTCGATGAGCCTACTCGTGAAAACGAAATGAGTAGGTAGGTACCATTCAACAACTGCCGTTCATTGAAAGTGAAACTTTCTTTGAGCTTGACGTCTTGGCGACGAGACGGATCGAGTATACACTAATTATGTGGGTATTATTCGATATTTTACGACAGTTGCTAGGCTAATTAATATTTGCTTTTAAGTGTGTTAGTTGGTCACATCAACCAGTGTTAGAAGAAATCGAGTTGTTCCATTTTTCATTTTTAGACAATAAATTTGACAATCCGGATAAGAATATCAGAAATCATCGTATCAAATATATGCAAGTTTCATTACTTGTGGTGTTTTCGAACGCATAATAAGGAAGGCCATTAAATAATGAACCATTATTCAATACAGCATGTCCCCGGATTGGGTTACAAAGAGGACAAAAAAGAATTATTTTTAACTTCTCAAAAAAATCACTCATTATAAAAACCCTGCTCGTTTCCAAACTCCCATAGCACACATATTTTTTTTATCCATCTGTTACAGGAAATTTGTTATTATAATTACTGGACGGTAGCATTCCACACCAGTACCATACATATATAAATTTTGACTGTCTTGTCAGCACATGAAAATTTTCTTAGTCGCTAAACACATAATTAATAAAATAGTACCTCGATCAGTTAGATAAAAATAATATGTGCGAAGGGAGTTTAAAAGCAAGCAGGATTTTTATAAAAAGTGACTTCCTCTGAGAAATTAAAAATATTTTTCCTCTTTGTAATCCCATCCCGAGACATAGGTACTGTATACTTAAGTCAATTACGGAAAATGAAGGAAGACATTTAAAAGCTCACATCGCTGCTGTCTTGATGTCCGAGGAAAACTTTCCTTCTTTGATGTCAAGAAGACTTGTACTATGTCCGCAGCTGTTGGTAGAGCACCGTAGAGCTCGACTAACCTTCGCTGGAGATCATGAGCACTGGAATTTCGCATTATGATCTGGGCTGGCATAAGCAGTGATGCTCGTACGGAGCTAGTGGTGGTTAATGGAGATAGTATGACTGCAGGAAGGTACATAAACGTCATTCTGGAAGATCATATGATTCCGTTTGCATCATTCTTAGATACAGATTTAATTTTTAAGGATTATAACGCTCGCCCACGACATGCTAGAATCACCAATAAATATCTGTATGAAGTCGGCATGGTGCGTGTGAACTAGCCAGCCTGCAGTACTGACCACAGATTAGAGACTTATGGTACTGACTTGAAAACCCCATAGTACATCTATGAGACAGGCTAGGTAGACGGATTCATGCGCGTGTTCTTCGTCCAATCAGATTGTTAGAGATTGTTGCAGCGCTTGAAGAATGTGACCAAATTGAGCAGGGTGACATTAGCACCTAAATAGAGTCCATGCCTAAGCTGTCATTGGAGACCGAGGTGGAAATGTGCATCCCGAGACTTTCAAGTTTTATCTGGTAAAATTCGTATCCAAAGATTTCACAGCAATCCTAATAAGTTGTAATCTGTATTCTGGTGTAGAGGAAAAATCCAAGTTGCCAACCTTCCGGAAGCAACTTTATTACAAGTTAATATTTTACGGCTGCTGCAGTATAACTCTCCATAGAGAGTGGTTGTACAATTCCACTATTAACCCAGCGAAGCTTCTCAGGGCACTCGTTGACAATGGCTTGTTTGTCGAACTGCAAATCCACAGTTACAATCTGGCGCCTCCGCCAAATCTCCGCACCTAGAAAGATAGACCCAGCGTTCGTATGCAAACACCTGCTTGTTTATAAAATCAACATGTTTGACGGCGAGTGGGCTGCGGTGCGATTTATAATGTTGTTCTCGAACTTAGTTACAAACGACCAGGCGAATATTCCATTTTTATCGTTCTACACTCTGCAGTGTTTAAAATGCGATTTTGTTTTCAACATTCCACAAGCAAAGTGATTAGGTACACCGTTGTTACTTCGGTTGTAAATGTAAACAACTGAATCCCCTCAATTCACTGTCCCATCTCATGCAGATTAAAGCCTACACCACAATTTGCACCAAGGTCATTGTCCATGTTCATGTCATGTTCCTATACCGAAGTCTGAGATAAGGAGTGTCTTGGAGATTTGCACATCCTCACACAACAATAGCAGCTCTTTTGTGCCAAATTCTATGTTGGTGGAAAACGACCGTCACAACGCCGTTATTCTAGTAGCACTTGAATTCTTAGATAAGGGACTAACTATACGCTGTTTATCCAACAGATGCAGTCAAAACTCCTCCCACAAATGAGCGCTAAATTTGAATAGAAAATTACTATTGGTAGACCGATTTTACACAGCTTTACTCCTAGATAAGTAACTTGACTGAATTAACCCGATTGTCACTGAATTTTCTGTTACGCCCATTCAATTTATAATGTAGTATTTTTCAATACTTGCATTGATTAGTTCGTTGGATTTTGTGAATATATTAGGAAATACGAATAACTGTATGTCTTAACTGATTTTGGATGAGCAAGAATTACTTTCTCCGTCAGTTGAAGGCAAGGAGCGAATTTAAAATATTTATAAAGTTTATGCTCACCAGTATGAGTTATTTTGTTATTATACCTAAAATTTTTCGAAGTACTTAATTATTATATTTTTGTTTCACATTTTTGAAATTTTCGTAACATTTATTGTTTAAGTTCTTCAACAGTTTTAAACTAAGTATTTTTGAATTCCCCAACGTCTTTTAATCTGGCTTTTGCGCAACCTGTACTGCGCAATCAAGTCACTCCCACAAATGTCATTTACTGCATCTGTTGAATAAACAAAAGACACTAATAGAAGCTCCCGGTTGCATACAATACGCATGCGGCGTGACCATTACAGTATATCAGTCAAATGACGTTTAAGAATATCGTTATCGGCTAGTGACGCTAACGGTCTCGGTGGGTGTGCGGATATCGTACGGAACTGCCATTTTGTTCTCCTACGACTAGGCGAGTTCTGACCCCGCAGCGGTTTGATATGTTTTGCTTGTTTTTACATCATCTTTTTTCCAAAAAATGCGTGTGTCTGGTGCGAGAGTGCAACTAAGGGCTTTGTTTAAAATGCGTTCTATCAGCTTTAGTTTTTTTTTTAAATCCAAAATGCATGCGCATGCGTATTGTATGCAACCGAGAGCTACTATTAAGGTCTCGTGAATAAACAGCATATAATTATCATTATTGAAGTGAACATCGATTTTTGAAACATGCCTTCCATTTAAACAATTTGGTGCACAGTATTTCGCTGCCTAATAGGTAGTACTAAAAGTTTCTGCATTGGCTCCACAATTAGCACCTTCTAGTTTATGAACAAGGTTGGTTCTTAGAAACCATACCTACCTAGCTGGGTTTTATACGTAAGCTACCGATCCAGTGAGATTGCAAGAGTAAGACAACTTTGTTGAATTTCTCGTGCCTTATTGTCTTAAAAACGTTTTGTCGCAAAGTTTCCAGAAATATTTTGGAATAGTATAGTCCTTCTACTGTTGTACCCTTAACCAGAGACATAAATCAATCATAATTACTTCTCGGCCATTCCAAAAAACTTTTCTAACAAATTCCATACGGATTACCGTTTTGTTTCTGAGTCATATAAATTAATCGGCATGGTTTTACAGGAAGTAGTATAGTTGGGCCAGACCCCACATGGAGATTATAATCCTATAGTTTGCAAAACTGGATCTAAAGAAAACTGACGTAAAGAAGAAGTAGGACCAATTCCTATTTTTCCTTGAATTTTCACATTAATTATTTTGCGTAAAAACACACAGTTTGCTTTCGAAAAACGCGGTCCTTTTTAATAAGGAAGTTTGCTATGAGCATAACAGTTTATAGCAGGCACTTTAGCATTAGACGGAAAAATGCTTGCTTCTATAAAGATATTTGAATTTTTCATTTTCTTTTATTGCTTTAGGGACAAACTTGTCTAGATTTTCACACTTTATGTTCAATAACATAACACAGTGGCTTCGTCAGATGTTGGTATAGACTAAACCAAATTCTACGGTGGAAGAGTATTTATACCTGGAACTTATAATATTATGGTACTATTGCTATTCTGGGAAAATATTTAATAATTTAAAATTTAAATAGAATTGGTCGTTTAACATGGTATTTGATTTTTTAAGTTTATTAATTTCTAATGCTTCTAATAAGTTTAATTTTGTGCCTTTGTTTTCTAAATGTTGTTTTCTATGCTGCACTTTGCTTGAGGTAAAAGACATAAAATAATGTTTTGTGGTAATTGAACATTTTTTTGAAACGAGAAACTGACCTATCCCAAATTACGTCAATACCCACATACTTCTGGAATGTATCTATGCGTAAATTTTGAAACGAAGTAACTTAGCATGAATCTGACCTTTTTACATTGAAACGTTAACACATCATTCACATCTTTTCAACCCTCTTTCCCTTCCGCTTTCGAATTTATTTACAACCGTTACTCAATAAGTGGTAGGTAACAAAATAAATATAAAATATATTAATATAAGCCGGTTCAATAACATTTTATCGAAAACTTTTACGTTCATTTTTCATTACATTGTCATGAAGGTGGTAAAAAACGCAAGCAAAAGTTGGCACCATATTCTACAATTCATTGCCGATTTCTAGCGATAGGAACCTCAGATAATATAAAAGTAAAACAAACCAAGTAAAAATGAAGCACTCGGAGAATTGTGACATAACTGGCTCACAAGTTTCCTACTTTCATTATGCATATACTTTCTTCTGAAAATGTTAAATATATAAAAGTTAAATATACTTACCTATCTAGTTTGTCGAATAGCTTTAAGGCCCATGCCTCGTATACATATTAAAATTGTTATTATATAATGAACAAGACAAAATAATCATTAATTTATTTTGAAAATTGCCTACTTGCGTTATCTAATGTTATACGCACCTACTTGCTTGGAAATGCCAATTAGTTTGCACAAAGCAATTAATGAAATAATTTTGTAAATACCTACTTATTTACAAGTCTACAGCTGCAAGTGTTTGTTATTTATTCGCTCCACTACCTGTAAAATATTTCATGCAATTTTAACATTCATTTAACTTAGAATTAGTTATGGTTCTCTGTATAGGTAATTATTGCCATATCTGCACTTTTTATCCACGAACTTCAATAAGAAGTAAAGCCCAGAAAAAAGAGAAAACTATAAAAACATTATATTCTGGGAATTTTCCGTCAGTTGCTTCCCCTCTTCTTGGTGGGCATGTACCCACCTTAAAATCTTTCATTATAATGGCCTTACTTTATTTTCTATAAAAACTACACATACGAGTATGTAGCAAAAAACACAAAAACAAGAAAATAAACAAACATTCCACGAAAACAAAGTGAAAAGGGAAGAAAATTTACCTAATACATACATACATTAATTACAAAACATACTTAAATGTCTCTTTTAACAGCCCCTTGAGAAGTTTTAAATTAGGAGCATGCCTCACAATACCATCTAACTTATTAAATATAACTAGATGAACCCGTGGGCTACGCTCCACGACTTTTACGTAGTGGTGAATTATACTTAAAACGTAGGTGCATCACAGGTGCACCACAAAATATTCCCATAAAATATTCTTAAATAATTAATTGCGTTTTATTTAATACGGTAAAAAGCCATTCTACCTACGGGTGCGACGCTGAACCCCGGGTTCACGGAACACGTAAAACCCCTGGTTGAACTACGACTGCGAACAGCGCTGAGCAGATCCAAGCGTCCATCGGAATGATGCCGATGCAATTTTCTTATTTGCGTTAAAGAAACACCTGATTGAGTTCACGACCTCACCCATACAATCTCCGCCAGTTGAAAAGAGACCGAGCGACCGATATCCCCACCCGTAAAGTGTTGTGCCAGTTCGCTTTTAATATAATTATTTTTCTTATTTGTTTTGACTGCAGTTACAGGATGATTTATAATGAGTGTAAAATAGTTCAAAAGATGGCAGAATAAAAGCTTATATTTATGAACCTTAGGCGAATATTATTATTATTCGTCCAAGATCTCCTAAAATAACTCCCAGCAAAGATACAAAGTGTTAAAGTTTCTCGAAAGAAACTGCTTAACTCCGATAGTATGAAAGCCCTTGAATTAAAATTTTAAGTTCGGTTGTTCTTTGTAAATCTCTGTTGTTGTAACAAACTTGTTTGGTTTTTACTGACAAATAACATCGAAAGTAGTTTTAAAACATTCTAGTTAGAAATACAAGTTACAGACAATTTCATAAAATGTTTTATATTATTTCAATCTGAACCTAAGATAGTTTCAATGAAAAACTTAAGAATATCTTTTTGTTTCCAAACAGAAACCAGGATCCAAAAACATCGACCTTATCGGTAGAAACCAGTGGCGTAACTTGGTTTAAGGCAGAGGAGAGAACTCTCCATCTTGTACCAGTGCCACTGGGGGCAGCAGAAAAAGCAAAACTATTTTGATACTAAAATAAAATAAAACCAAATGAAATTTACGTATGGTAAACGTTAAGTACAAAATTTTTGCAGTTTGATATATTATCTAAAATCTGGGAAATGTTGAAGGAAGACATTTAATAGCCACAATGCTGCTGTCTCGATGTCCAAGGAAAAATTTTGTTCTTATGCAAAATTCTCGCTGCATAGTAAAGAATGTGCAAGATAGAAGTAAAGAGATAATTCAGCCTACTATTTTTTTATATTATTATTTCTTTTTTACTAATTATTTCTTAAGATAATGTGTGATAGTCACAGTCCCGCTGAGAGTAGATAAAACTTTATACAATACTCATGCTGTAACTTCATATTACGATACACGATTGGATATCAAACTCAGCCTCCATCTCATATCGTAATATGAGTTGTTACGATACTTGTTTCGTAAATAAGTAATATTTGATATTTTATTTTCAGAATGCATCTCGCATTGGCAACGTGCCTGTCCGTGATAAGTTTTACAAGTGTCCTTGCGCAATCAAGCCACTACACAAAATCACCCTCCGAAGGAAGGCATGTTCAGTATAAAAAGACTATATCCTATGAACAAAGATCATTCGATGATGACGAAGACGATGTGGAAGCTGCTGCCAGTCAAATACGAAGACCGATTTACGGAGATGAAAACTATCCAGTGCAAAATGCTATTCCTATACCAGTTCGACCACAACCGCGGCCTCCTCATCCCCACACAATTCCTTTAGGCGCAATTGCACTTCCAAGGAGGCCATCTGGTCCTCCACAGCAGTTTAGACAGCAAATAGAACAAGTAAGTGCAATTGTCTAAAACAAATTTTTTATTCAAATCTAGGATATTCAGTCTCGGCAACAAAGTTATTGCTCATTTTGAACTGCATTATAACTGAAAATAATTTTTTGCTGATTTTGTTACAAAGCTAATAGGGTTACTTGCTTAATAGTGTATCACACCCGTCGTACACATTTTACACCAGGTTCGCAACCTCAGGGAGATTTCGCCAGCAGTGACGTGAAAATTGTATGAATCAAAATTATTTTATCCTCTACCTACATGTCGATCACATTCCGCCCATGATTTCGGGCATTTTTATTAAAATCATCTCTCTTTCCTCTCAGCCATTCCTTGGCTGGCGAGAGATTAAGATACCTTATTCTTACTGGAAAAACTAATTCTCAATTCTTCTTTGTAGTTGTTAATGTCCAAACACACATATTATGTGAGTTTTGCAGGTAAATCTCATCACAATTTTTTCAATCTACTTTCTTGTTATTTAATGTGCGTTCGCTAGGGATGTTATTTGTATGATGAATCTTTGTGGACAGCTTCCACATCTAGTTTTACTATTGACTTTTACCTAACTCACTAATTTCTGTTTACCCCCCCCCCCCCCCCCCCATCAAACTAGTGCGTCAAAAATTTGTTTCTGTATGGTTGTGGGAAATTATAGCGATTGATTATCATCATATTTAAGTTTTTAAATTTACGACAGTTTACTGCAGTTCTGCCATCTCGTCTTCTGAACTTGCTTTTGTGGTGGTATCATGGGTATATCTCAAGTTTGGAATCAATCTTCCTCCTATTGACGTGCCTATATTCCAGAAGTCCGCTTTAGCATTAAGTACATAGGTACTGAATAGAATGGATGACAAAACAACAAAGCCTTATTTTCTTCCCCACATTGAACTTTTCTGGTAGATGTTTTAAATTCTTACATTGTTGATTATGGATATGAAGCGTTTTGATGAAGCAAATTAGATGTTCTAGTACAGTCATCTTTCTCAGAATGTTCCATAGGTGGTCCCAGCATATGGCGTCAAAATTTTTTTACTTTGTTCTCGTTTTTCTTTTTTTGATTATTGGATTATCAAAAAGTAAAATAAAGGATAGAAATTGTATCCCGGAGAGTGAAAGTAGTGTGTAAGTGAAAGAGAAGCGTTCAGTTTCAAGTGAAGTGAGAATAAGTAAGGAAAACTACAACGGAAAAGGTAAAATTCGAACTATTTATAAGTAAGAAATTATATACAGGTTATAAGCAAGTGGCACCAGTGTGGGGGATTGAGCCAGTACGGTTGTGGGTGAGGAACTGAATTAAGGTTTATACTCAGACCCTTCTAATGTGTTTTACGGACGGTAGATGGCAATGTCGCTCAGCTTTGGCTATGAACAATATCGCGGTGTCGAAACCACAATGATATCGCCGTCCGGCACTTCCGCTATTTGCACAGAGAGGCCGCGACTCATGAATTTACAGTTTTCTTTTTATTGAAGTTAGAGAGAAGAAAATAATGTGGCATTTTTAAACGGTTTTATTTAGCTTGCCTTGTATGTTTGTGTGGGTCAAATCTAGTAATTGAAATTTTACCCCCTTCCTGTTGACCGATTGATCTGAAATTTGGTACACACCTTTAGTTGTGATGACAATACAATTATGTATATTCAGTATCATTGTAAATCCAAGATGGCCGCCGCAACAAAATGGCGGATTAGATATTTTTTCAACCCCCTCAATATGGGTATCAAATGAAAGGGCTTAACTAGTAGAATACAGTACACCATGAAAAATTCAATATCCAAGATGGCCGCCACCACAAAATGACGGATTATATATTTTTTTCAACCCCCTCAATATGGGTATCAAATGAAAGGGCTTAACTAGTAGAATACAGTACACCATGAAAAATGCAAAATCCAAGATGGCCGCCACCACAAAATGGCGGATTACTTTTTTTTCAATCCCCTCAATATGGATATCAAATGAAAGGGCTTAACTAGTAGAATACAGTACACCATGAAAAATTCAATATCCAAGATGGCCGCCACCACAAAATGACGGATTATATATTTTTTTCAACCCCCTCAATATGGGTATCAAATGAAAGGGCTTAACTAGTAGAATACAGTACACCATGAAAAATTCAATATCCAAGATGGCCGCCACCACAAAATGACGGATTATATATTTTTTTCAACCCCCTCAATATGGGTATCAAATGAAAGGGCTTAACTAGTAGAATACAGTACACCATGAAAAATTCAATATCCAAGACGGCCGCCACCACAAAATGACGGATTATATATTTTTTTCAACCCCCTCAATATGGGTATCAAATGAAAGGGCTTAACTAGTAGAATACAGTACACCATGAAAAATTCAATATCCAAGACGGCCGCCACCACAAAATGACGGATTATATATTTTTTTCAACCCCCTCAATATGGGTATCAAATGAAAGGGCTTAACTAGTAGAATACAATACACCATGAAAAATTCAAAATTCAAGATGGCCGCCACCACAAAATGGCGTATTACTTTTTTTTCAATCCCCTCAATATGGGTATCAAATGAAAGGGCTTAACTAGTAGAATGCAGTACACCATGAAAAATTCAATATCCAAGATGGCCGCCACCACAAAATGACGGATTATATATTTTTTTCAACCCCCTCAATATGGGTATCAAATGAAAGGGCTTAACTAGTAGAATACAGTACACCATGAAAAATTCAATATCCAAGACGGCCGCCACCACAAAATGACGGATTATATATTTTTTTCAACCCCCTCAATATGGGTATCAAATGAAAGGGCTTAACTAGTAGAATACAGTACACCATGAAAAATTCAAAATTCAAGATGGCCGCCACCACAAAATGGCGTATTACTATTTTTTCAATCCCCTCAATATGGGTATCAAATGAAAGGGCTTGACAAGTAGAACACAGTACACTTTAGAAAAATAATAACAAAAGAAAAACAAACAAAAAAAAACTAAAAACTTGAAAATAAAATAAGTAAGAAAACATTTTTAAGCTAAACGGTTTTATTGTAAAGAAACATAATAATGATGCAGATAATTTACTAAAAGCTAAAAAATAATTAGGTAGGTACCAGTCATCACACCACTCTCCTCATCAATCTAGAGCATTGATCAGACTAAAATAAAATCGTGGGAGGAGTCGAATTTCTATTATCTACGGCCAACCGCTCATATCATTATAGGTATGCTTTGGATGCATCTTCTCCTTCTCAATAGACAACATCGCAAAACGATCATTTACATATTTACTCAGGTTACTCTACGCCCCACGATTTTATTTTAGTCTGATCAATGCTCTAGATTGATGAGGAGAGTGGTGTGATGACAGGTACCTGGTACCTACCTAATTATTTTTTAGCTTTTAGTACATTATCTGCATCATTATTATGTTTCTTTACAATAAAGCCGTTTAACTTAAATTTTTTTTACTTATTTTATTTATACCTACCCATCAACATGATTTCTCGAAACCTTATCCACTCTATCCGCTTTCTTTTTAGATCGATTTGGACGAAATTTTGGTATACTTGGGCCGCCGAACAGACGGAGTGATCACCCTGCAAGAACGTGCTCTAGCGGGGCCAATATTAATTTATGACGACCTAATTGGAGTCATGCGACTTCGTTGGGTCTAAAGAAAGCGCATCACTGCGGTTCGGTCGTCCTAAATTGATAGTGGTCCTGCCTAGAGCTCATGATTGCAGGGTGATCACTCCGTCTGTTGGGCGGCCCAAGTATAATATGCATAAATGTATTTACAAATTGTTTGAACGATGTTAAACTTGCCAAAAATAATTAAAATCGGAAGGTTGGAAAATTCAATACAGTGCCCATAAGTAAAAAACTTGGCTATAGTTATTCATTTGTTTCCCACCGGAGAACAATCCTGATGTCGCCAATAGACGGAGAATGTCTATTTTATACATACAGCCAAAATTTCATTTAAATTCATATAAGAATACGTCTGCTATTAAAGAAAGAAAACGCATTTTCAGTTCTTTTATGATATTATTTCAGAAACTATTCAGACCGGATAAGATGTCGAAAAATAATAGTGATGAGCCTCAAAAAAGCCAGTTTTCCCCATTTATCCTTCTCTCTATTTTCAACAATAACAATAGGTAGGTAACCGATATAGTAATGGTGAGCCAGTAAAATTTAACACCCTGCAAAGTTTTGTTTTTGTTGAAAAAATAATGTTTTTTTATTTGTTATACCAATGTAGGTATGTATATTTCATTGTTAGTTTTAATATATGTATAATGTTTTTTCAAACTACGGTTCTTATTATACTTATTTATGTACCTACCTACCTACTTTATACCCAATTACTTTTTGAAATTCAAATTCAAAATACAAACCTGCTTCTGAGTGGTAAAATTCTCCGCTTTAGATATTCATGCACAAATCGGGAATAATACATGTTATAATGAATAATCAACTCTGACTGACAAAATGCCAATCTGAGATTGCCAATTCTATCGGAATGAGGTTCATAAACATTTTACGAAAAGTACCTAAGATACAATTCTTATGCGTTCGGTAAATCTGAATTCCGACATTCCGAGTAAGCAGGTGTTCGGTATAGCCTAAGATTTACAGATAAATAGCAAGTGCGTTTCGTTTTCGCTAGACACCACTGCACGGCCGCGGCGCCACCTCCTGGACTGCTGCATTTGTTTTATAATTTTTCAGATATTTTGAAAACTTTTGGTGAAATTGACAGGAAACATAATGTATTATGTTGTTGCCTCTTTATGCCATGTACCCAATTAAGATTTATGTCAATTTCACATTTTAAAGACGTTTTTGTGCCAATTTTAATAACAAAATTTTGAATATCTCCAAAACTTGCCGTTTAATTTTAATCAGATTTTACTCCGTGTTTCACGTGGCCATATACTAATTACATTATTTTTTTGCATGCGAATGAACGAGTAGATTTTAAGAAAAAAAAATAAAACCTTCCAAAATCCATATTTTTTAAGAAAAACTCAAAAACTACACGTTCAAAAATTTTAAAATTTACAGATATTCATAAGGACCTCCGCATGAATGTGCATACCAAATTTCATCAAATTTGAACGAAAACTAATATTCCAAAGAGACCTGAGTATAAACCTTAAGTAGGTTTCTTGCAGTACCGCCGCTGTAACGCAAGATCGCCTACACTAATAGAAGAAACCTGTAAGAATTACTAAAACATTGCAGAAACCTGTAAAATCGCAAAACAAAAAACTCTAAAAGAAGAAAAATTAAAAATAGATTACCAACTATAACATTGAACGTGACACCAATCCTATTGAAAATGGGAGAAATGGAAGAAATTAAAGGTATGTTCAAAACCTTAACAGAGAAAATAACGGCAATCGAGGGAAAAATGGATATGAATATGGCTGAAATGCAGGAAATGAGAGAGGAGAACAAATACCTAAAGCAGCAAATGAAATTGCAAGAAGACAGAATGGAAAGAATGGAGCGAGAAATGAAGAGGAATAATATAATAATACAGGGGATGGATGACAAAGAAGATGAAAATACTGAACAGATAAGAGTGAATATTGGAGAAATAGTCGAGAAAATGGGAATAAACATAGCCGTGAACAAGGATATTAGTGAAGCGAAGAAAATAGGAAGATACAATATAAACAGAAAGAGACCAATATTAGTTAAGTTGATTGCTTGGGAAAGAAAAATGGAAATCCTTAGGCTGACTAAGAAATTGAAAGGAACCAATATTTGGATAAATGAAGAATACACAAAACAAGAGTATGAAAATAGAAAAACCCTTATACCCCACATGAAGAGGATCAGAGCAGAGGGGAAAAACGCATTCATGAGATATGATAAGTTAATAGTACATGGAAAAGTATACGACAGATGCAGCTTCGAAATGGAAGAAGAAGAAGAGGAAGGAAAGAAAGAAGGGGTAACAAATAAAAGAAAGATAAATGACAGATCCCCAGAAGCGCTAGAGGAACTAGAACAGATGCGAAAAATAACAAAAACAAGAACATACAGGCACACTGGAGCCATCCCAAAAAACTACCAAAAGTAAAAACTAGGAACATTAAGGAGAAATTAAAGACTTCCAGGCTAGCGAATAAGAAATATGATAAGGCAAAAACGAAGATAAATATAGGGACATGGAATGTAACGTCATTGAATGGGAAAGAGGAAGAGTTGGCTGAAGAATTAAAACAATTCAAAATTAGCGAGACAAAGAAAAAGGGACAGGGGGTAATGAAAATTGGAAAAGAATATACACTTTACTACAGTGGAGTAGACAAGAAACTATGGGCAAAGGAGGGTGTAGGAATCATAGTAAAGAACGAAATCAACAAAAACGTAATAAACTATAAAGCGATAAATTCAAGGATAATAAGAATGACAATAAAAATTGTAGAAGTAATTACTATTATACAACTATACTCCCCAGTAGAGGGCACAAAGGAACAAGAAATGGAAGAATTTTATGAACAACTGCAAACACAACTGGATGAAATTAGAGAGGAAAGCAACCGAGTAGTGATTATGGGCGATTGGAATGCTAGAATTGGTAAGGACATGGAAAGAGGTATGGGATGCAGAGGTGGATATGGGGAAGAGACAATAAACAGAAACGGCGAAAGGATGCTCAGCTTCTGCCTGGCAAACGACCTAATAATTGGAAATACATTATGGGACCAACCAGTACCAGACAGATATACTTACTACGCAGAGGAGAGAGATGCAAAAAGTATAATAGATTACATTGTATATACGTCAGAAATGCAACACAAAATATCGGAGATCAAAACTGAAATAGAAGCAGAACTAAACACTAACCACAGACTAGTAGTGGCAGAAACAAATTTGGAAGAGGAACAAGCACATGAACACAAAAAATACCAAAGATCCCCATTGAAAAACTAAAACAACCAGTGATACAGGATAGATACAGAGAAAGAGTTAAAGAAGAATTGGAAAAGGGAAATCTACAGAAAACATCGTGGACTATAAATGAAAAATGGCAATATTTTAAGAAATCCTTAATTCGAGTAGTAGAAGACATCTGCGGAAAGAAAACAATAGATACACGCAGAAAAATGACCAAATGGTGGAATGAAGAAGTCAAATCGAAAGTGAAAGAAAAGAAACAAGCCTACAAAAAATATATGGAAACAAGAGCTCAAGAAGATAGGAATAAATACGTAGAAAAGAGAAATCAGGCAAAGCAGACAGTTAAAGAAGCTAAGATAAAAAGCTGGGAAGAATTCGGAGAACAAATAAACGAGAATTATAAAGAGAATAATAGGAAATTCTGGAATACAGTAAAGGGGCTAAAAAACGCAAAGAAATAAGAGGAGTGAGAGACCACAGAATGTTCTGAAGACTGGCATAGAAGATATACTGGAAGCATGGAGAGAGTACTACGAAATTAAATTTAAGAACAACGACAATGAGGAAGACAACATAGAAACGAATCAGGAGTACATGGAAGAGCAAGGAATGGAAAATATAACATACGAAGAAGTAGAAGAAGCAGTTAAAAGATTGAAATTAGGAAAATCGGGTGGCGAAGATCAAATAGTACCAGAAATGATTAAATGGGGGGGAGAAGTGGTAAAGGAATGGTTACTAAATATATGCAGGGACGCTTGGACAAACAAAAGACTCCCAAATGACTGGACAAGTAATATAATACTACCTATATATAAGAAAGGGGAATATTCAAAATGTAAAAACTATAGGGCCATATGCTTATCATCAGTATGTTTGAAGATCTACACAAGAATACTTGAAAAAAGACTAAGAGGATACATAGAAGAAAAAATTAAAGACGAACAGACATCCTTCAGACCAGACAGAACAACAACGGATAATATTTATATACTAAGAAATATTATAGAAAGAGCAATAAATGAACAAAGAATACTGTATCTAACATTCATCGATCTAAGATCAGCATTTGACCTAATTAATAGAAAGGAGATTTGGAAATGCCTCAGTCAACTGGAAGTGCCACAACAGTTGATAGGAAATATTGAGCAAGTATACAGAACAGTAATAGGAAAAGTCCAAATTAATGGGAATACGTCAGGAATATTCCATATGGAAAAAGGAGTGAAGCAAGGAGACTCCTTGAGCCCACTGCTATTTATTATAATAATGGACAGAATTAATAAAAATTCAGACTTAAATACGCCAAGAACGCTAGTGGGATATAGAAAACTGAACCCAGTGTATATCAGAAGTTTAATGTATGCAGATGACATAGTGCTAGTGGCAGACACACCGGGAAAAATGCAGAAATTAATAGACACATGGACAGTGGAAGTGGAAAAAATGCAAATGGAGATAAATATAAATAAGGTAATAAACAGACAATTAGAAATAATGGTCCAGAATATTAAATGTAAGAATGTACCCCTAGAGGTAGTCACTACGTATGAATATTTAGGGAGTATAATAACGGAGGATGGAGGAATAGACACGGAAATAAATAACAGAAGAAACAAAGCAAATAGAATATATTACTCGTTAAATAATGCAATCTTGGGAAAAAAGGAAATATCAGAGAGCATCAAATTGAAAATATACAATCAAGTGGCTCTGCCATCACTAATGTATGCCAGTGAAACATGGACGACACAGAGGAAACATGAACAATAACTGACAGCATCGGAAATTAAATTTCTCAGGAAGATTAAAAATGTAACAAAGAGAGATCGAATTAGAAATGAAGTAATAAGAGAACAAACAAAACAGGAGAGTATAGTGACAAAAATAGAAAATAAACAACTACAATGGTATGGACATATAGAAAGAATGAGCCAACAGAGACTAGTAAAAGTGATAAATGATGCAGGGATAGGCAGGGGAAAGAAGAGAGGCAGGCCTAGGAAAACATGAAAGAACAGAATTGAGGAAATTGGAAACAGCAGGGGAAAATCGCTGCCAGAGATGAGTATAATGGCCTTAAACAGGAAGAAGTGGGATAGATGGATAAAAGACAACCAGACCTAACATCCGACGCCGAAAGGCAAAAGGAGAAGTGTAGAAGAAGAAGAAGAAGAAGAAGATTATTTACTTTATTTTGTAGATATGCTACCTTCAGCGACAGAGCTTGGTACAAAACCTTTTTTTCTTCTCTCTTGAGTTACAAGCAGGACACTTTACTGGCAGCAGATATAAATACAATATTTCTGTAGCTTTCACATTTTTTGTCTCAAGTGGCAGATAGATTAATACTGCCCATTCTGATGGAGTGTCGCTTTCCATCATCTTGTACAGTTGATTCTGACACTATGCTATCTGATCTTGCCTATTTGTTATTTTTCCACTTGTGTTATGGCTGCTTCTGTTTCTGCTCTGAGAAAGGGACGTTCTTCATTCTGTGACACTTTCAAGTCATGGGTCCAAACCCATTAGTTCTTTTCAATAGCTGCACCACCTTGCTGGTATTTTCTCTTTCTTATTCATATGTTTCCTGTAGCTTCTTTTATTTGCAAATTTTGCGGTTTAAATCTCTGGTGAATGTTTTGATCTCGATTACTCACCAGCAAATTTACATTTTCATAGTATTATAGATTGTGACATTTATTTCAATAACAAACAATTTTATTACTACCAAACAGAGCTCGCCACTTCCACTGTTACCCCAAATAAGGCTTCAGTCCCGTCAACAGCCATATGGAATTCCAATACATAGAAGGCCCCCAAATGCTCAAGTTCAAGAAGATGAAGTATGTTTATGTACAAAAGAGAATTTTTGTAGTTATTCTAGTAAATTTAGTTTTTGCAATTTTACAACAGTAATCGCTCATTGCACACCCACCGATTAGTAAGAGTGCAGTAAGATGTAGTTTATTTGATCAAAAAAGAAGTAGAAAAATATTTAGAATTTAGGCAATATTGTAGGTATTGGTTAAAAATATGGTGAAACAGTAACGAACTTTTCTTGTACATTTGCACTTAAAGTATTAACTAAAGCTGTTTCCTTTAGCAGGAAAAATCAGAACAGGAAAAAGAGGAGGAAGAAGAAAAGGACGAACCCGATCGTCTCTCATTACTTTTACCGCAATCTAAATTTGATTGCGTGAGTAAAAATACTGGTTACTACGCTGATGAAATTTTGAATTGTGAAGTTTTCCATTACTGTCAAGAGAATGTTAAACATTCGTGGATTTGCCCTGATGGCTTCACCTTCCATCAGGTTAGTACCTACCTAATGATTTTCTGTGCAAATAAGAATTTCACAAAAGTTTAAGTATGCATTGTTGATGAAATAATTTTTTGCACATTATATCCAGTTGTATGTTTCAATATTATCATTCAACTTAATTTTAGGTACATTTAATTTGTATGCCACCTGGTGCAGACAACATTTGCGATAAGTCTTCACAATATCACTTTGTAAACGAATACTTATACAAACCAGTGAATTTAGAAGAACATCAAAATAAACCAAACGTATCATTAAGGTACTCTGAAAGGTTCTATCCTGACCAACAGTACCGTAACGATGATTACCAAGAGGATGATGAAGCACCAATTCCACAGAGAAAACAGCCAGTAAGCAATTTGTATGCAATTATGCAAGATTTTGGTTGATTCCGGTTGTGGTCATAGGTAGGATGTTTTTAAATACATCCTACTTAAGATCAAAATCGGACATAAAGGTGTAAGTTAGAAAAAGTAATGGGAAGGTTGAAGAATTTGTTTAAAACTGAAAACAGTTATAAGATATTAAAAGGTTTAAAAACTTCCCCTCTGCTGTTGTCTTGTCCACTCCCCCCCCCCCCCCTTTCCAGTTTCCTCCGGGATCATATCCATTCTGACGGGCTTGATGTTCTCTACCTAACTACACCTCTCCACATGTTCCCACATCTCCTCTTTCGCTCCACACATCCTTCCCATTAGGTTAGTTATCTTCCACTTCTCATCTAATTTCCAAGTTTAAACCTTTCCACACTTACCATCCTTTCTTCCATTCCCTTCTTCTTTAAATATCTAGGCAAACCCACTGTTCTTATCTCCTTGTATTTGTTGATATCTGGATTGTCTTATTTTTTCTTCTTTACCCTGTTCCTGCATATCTATTTCTTTTATCAGGTTATATCCTATTCATTCTGCCGCATAACCTTTCTCATTTCTCTTTGCCCACTTCCTTATATCTTCCCAATACTGTTTTACCAACTCACTACCACTACCACTCCCACTTCTTAACTTTTCCTCATACTTTCCCGGTTCTCATTCGCAGCTTATCTCTCTTTGTTTTCTCTCATATCATATACCCTGGGGGCATCCGGTATATATTTTTTGTGGAGTCCTTCTACCTCCTCTCTCTTCCCATCCCCAGATTTCGGCTCCATACATAACTATGCTGTTCACCAATGCATCAAGTAACATATTGCATTTCCAATTACGCCGAAACTTCCTTTTCCCCATTCCCCAGATGTTTCATTGCTACTGTTGCTTTTCTTGCTACTTCCCTGACATGTCTTTCCTCTCCTCCGTTCTTTTGTAACGTGAATTTCAGCTATATAAACTCCGTTACCTCTTCGAACTACTCCGCCTTCCATTCCCTTCTCACTACACGTTTTCTTCCACCCGCTTTACGAAATTTCGCAATTTTCATTTTCATTGTGCTTAACACTAGTTGTTTCTTCTCCAAATATCTTGTTCAACACATATCTTTTAATGCCTTTTCTTCTCTCGTCAATGGGACTACATCATCTGCATATGCCAAAGTCCATTACTTCCTTTTCCCTATCACCACCGCTACCCCATGTGTCTTCCAAATCAGATTGAAAAATATTTAATAGATGGGGTTCAAGAAACAAACACTCCTGTCTCTGTCCAGAATCTTCCGCTTTCTTTTTTCCCACTCTTACTCTTACTCTTTTCCCTTAAGTTCTTACTTATTTGCCTTCGAATAATTTTTGTCTGTTCACTGTATCGAATACTGCCACCTTCCTTTTTTGTTTCTCTTCCATTTACGTGATTCAGCAGTGTGTATACATATATTTCCCATCGTGCATCTTTCTTTCCTGAACCCTTCTTGTCCCTTTGGAATTATATTTTTCTCTTCTATTTCTTCTTCCAATCTTTTGGCCTGGACAGATGCATATATTTGTTATGCAGTTGGTAACAGGGTCACTCCTTTATAGTCTCTTGTCTCCTCCCCATTTCCCTTTTTTAATGGAACAATGAGTCCCATATGCCACTGCAGCCTTTACTTATCATTTCCAGTGTATCCTCCCCCGATGTATTCGGACTTCATTTTGCAACTCATCCACTCCTGCTGCTTTTCTCTTTTGTTAATCTTTTGTTTTGTTATGGCTCTGACTTCTTCCAAATTTATTCCCTCTTCTTGTGCCTCTTCCTCTGTGTCTTCACTCATTCCACTCTCTCTCTCTCTCTCTCTCACTCCTGCAATAGCTTGATTCTCCACTTCCTTTTCTTCTCGAATAAGTTCTTGTAGGTTGTTTTTCTCTTCTGTACTCGTCTCTCCTCTGCATCATTCCTCTCCTTACTTCTCTCTTTCCATCTCCACATTCCCTCTTCTACCATTTTTTTCTTCCTCCTCCCCATTTTGGCCCTCTTTACTATTTTCCACCTTATTAACTCTTCCATCTCTTTGACCATTCCATAATAACATATTCTTTTCTCTGACTTCTTCCCCTCTGATGTTAGGTTCTTTTCACTTTATAACACAATAAAACCATAGCTAACGAGTTTTTACAGATATTTTCAATATTTAGTTTACAAGATCCCGCAGCGTTGAACTGAAATTGAAGTCGCCCCATATAAGTGTTTTTTTGAACTTTTCAGGCATTGTTATTCTTCTGAGCCCTATTTTGATCATACATTTTTACAGATAAGAATACAACAAGCAGCGCAACATGCGCCGCAAGCTCAAGTTGCACGTCGACCTCTTAACCAGCCATTGTCTTTGCCGCCAACTTACAGACCAGAAGCTTCAGGTCAAGTATATAGAACTTCTGAAGAGATCAATATACCTTTGAACTATAGGAGACCGCAATATATTCCCCAACGATTCTCTCCAAGGGGTGAAGCTGATTATAAATGAGCATAGAAGTTGCCAACGTTCTAAATGTGTGTAATACTATTTTTAATTGTGCAATTATTTATTTTTAGGTTTAAAAATCTCTTACACGATTTTTATTTGTATGGCTTGTATGTTATTTTAAGATTGTTTTCATTCTGTTTTCTTCTTATTTTGTAAATATTGATTAAATAAATATGTTAACAAAAAAGTAATAAGTATAACAACCAGCTTTACAATTCGCTGGCGACAGTAAGGAAGTTTTGGGATAAACCAACAGTCACCAGGCTGTATTAGTCATTTTAAATCCATACTTGAGATTGTAACATCAGTGACTTGTGACTTCACTGTGAATTCTTATAAGTTAGGTAACCCCACACGCCAAAAGACAGTGACACAGTAATTAAACTCGACACCGTTAAAATTGACCATATTTGAGTAACTACGCATGCGCAGAAGCTGCACGAGCTAAGCGCGTATCGAAAGTGTGAGAAATTAAAGCACGCGTGGAGTTCTCTATGGTTTGGAAAATGTGCCGTGGAGGATACACTTTCCACAAGGCCATGGCGTGGCATGGTGTACCGAGCTAAGCCGTGGGATTTAGTCTGTTCCTGTCCAAAGAGTTTAGATTTTGCCGACAAAATTTTTCGAATGTAACGAGAGGTTGTCTAGCAATTTTACGAGTGACATTGCACAAAAATTACGAACAATCGACGCGTCCTCCATATTTGCACATTTTTTCATAATATTATTCTATCCCAATCGCCTTCATATCTGTATAATAAAATCATTCATAGATGTAACATGCATCATGTAAATACATATAAGACGAAAATCTCTCATTAATCCCCCTGCTCATAAGACTCCACTTTTCAAAAGATCGTTTACGTACAATATCAATAAACCGTATAATACCATACCCAGGAATTTCAAACTCTTGAATATTGGATAATTTAAGAAAACATTAAGTATTTAATTATATTACACAGTGTTGCCAACTCGGTGAATTTTTCACCAAAACTAGAGAATTTCAGCACCCCTAAGAGAATTTTAAGATGAGTTTGAGGAGTGTCTCAAAGCTGGTGTATTTCTAATTTTATTCAGAGAATTCTGGAGAATTTAAACAATTGCCATGCTTGAGTGTTTTATATTTTAATATTTCTTCTTTGGTTAACTCTTTACTCATGTGTGACGTATTTGTATTTTGTCCATAACCGATGGTTGTCGCTGGCTGGTGAGTACCTATTTGCTCTTTAGTATCTGTCAGTAACTTGTCAGTGCTTTAGTTGGTAATGGCTTATGGCTTTGCTAGTTGTCAGTGATACTGACTAACTTATTATCAATACCTAACCTAATAAATTAGTAACTTTTATTGTTTTATTGTTGTCGTATTCGTTTTTTGGCTTCATTTTGCATTGCACATAGCAAAAGTTCGTTTTGTTGGGCTTGTGCATAATTATTGAAAAGTAGGTACCCACGTTTTGTTATTTAATAACTCAATATTTAAAGAATATTTTGTTTAGTACCTCCACAATTCACGCAGAAATATAAAAGCGATTGGGAAAAGTTATGTACCGGATAGGTACCTATATCATATATCTAAATGCCAAAGAGAATGTCTACTTTGTTCTAAGAATTTATTTTTTCTTCAGTTAAATGTATATTGTTTGTTCTGTTTATTTCAATAAACATTTTTACTATTTTTAATGTTTTTATTAAATTTCTGTTTATTCTGGCGGTAGTTGCTCTTAAACAATTCAAAACAAAAAACAAACCCCTTTAGAACAAAAAATGTCCAAAAGTATTTTGGTGTATTTCGGTCTTAGTTTTGGAGAAATCTGGTGAATTTTCAGGTAACGTTTTGAGAATTCTGAATTTTTATAGTTGGCAACACTGATATTACAAACTCCCAGTGGCGATTCAGTGTTCATCTTGGTGCTCGATGACTGCATTATTCGCCTATACACAGTGTCCCACTTAACTTGTTTAGTATGGGCAACTTTCAAACCGCGGTAGTTACAAGGGTACTCAAATGGGGAAAAATGTTGCTTATTATAATTGTAATTTAGCAGTACCAAGAGAACTTCTGAAACTATTTCCGTTTCTGAGAAAATCGCGAAAAAGTGAAAATGGCCGAAATATTGTTTTTGTTCTAGAACCCTTATTTGTTGATATTTTGATAAGAAATTTTAAAGCAAGTTATGGCTGAAAATTCTCAACAGGTCGGTGGTATCAATTATTATACAGGGTGTTTAATTTAAGTGTACCAGAGGTTAAGTTTGCTTTTTCTTATGGCCGCCATATTGGTACTGGGCATATTCGAGTAGACGGTTTCAAGAGCTCTTCAACCATGTATAATAGTCCGCATAAAAACCTTTAGTTAAAAATGAAAATCGAAAAATTTGCCTCTAAGGTATAACAGTCCATTAAGAATGCCACAGCTTCTCATATCTAGTTCAATAATTGTTCAAAAAGCCCTCCGTCAGCATCTAAACAGTTTCTGCATCGAGTTTCCGCGGAGTTGACCGCATTTATCAAAAATTGAGGTGAAAGTTCTCTAAGAGCGGTCACTACAGCTGCCCGAAGAGCATGCTGATTTTCATATTCTTGACTGTATACATGATTTTTATGTAACCCCACAAGAAAAAATCTAGGGGTGTTAAGTACGGGGAGCGAGCTGGCCAGTGTATTGATTCTGTATTCCCTGTATATTAAAAATACGTTGGGTGTAACTTATTACTATCATAAATTTGAAACATACTTATCCATTTCTCACCAAATAAATTGTTTAGATGCTGAGGAACCCTCTATATGTATTGTGAGGAGGTGCACCATCCTGCTGCAACCAAACGTTCTGAACTACATTTATCTGCGATAATTAAGTTGTCTTATTTAATTGTAGTCATAATAAACATAATGCTTTGTTTTCCATAGCTTGCTAGAAAAGAGAAATGTGGCATTCTTAGGCCCGGTTTATCAAAGAACCTAACACCGGATTAAGTCTGACACCGGCTTTATTGCTATGCTACAACCAATCAGAAAGCCGGTATCATAGCAACGAAGTCGGTGTCAGACTTAATCCGGTGTTGGATTCTTTGAAAAACCGGGCCTTAATGGACTGTTAATCTTAAAGGCAAATTTTTCGATTTTCATTGTTAACTAAAGGTTTTTATGCAGACTATTATACATGGTTGAAAAGCTCTTGAAACCGTCTACACGAATATGCCCAGTACCAATATGGCGGCCATAAGAAAAAACAAACTTAACCTCTGATACGCTTAAATTAAACACCCTGTATAAAAATTGATACCACCGGCCTATTGAGAATTTTCAAGCATAACTTGCTTTAAAATTTCGTATCAAAATGTCAACAAATAAGGGCTCTAGAACAAAAAGAATATTTCAGCCATTTTCACTTTTTCCCGATTTTCTTAAAAACATAAATAGTTTCCAAAGTTGTCTTGGTACTGTTAAATTACAATTTTAATAAGCAACATTTTTCCCCATTTAAGCACCCTTGTAACTACCGCGGTTTAAAAGTTCCCCATACTAAACAAGTTAAGTGAGACACTGTGTATATTACCTTATTTTTTCCATTTTTATTTATCTTTTTCGTTTATTTTCTTCTTTCCGATTTTCAATTTTTCGTCTTTTCTTTCTTTCTTTGTTCCCTTTCAGCAATTATTATTATGTATTATTATAAGCTTTTTGTAAGTACCTACTTAAATTCTATTTGCATCTATTGATTCATGTTTTTTTATTTTATTTCTTTTTTTTTGGTCGAGTTGAAAAGCAGAGGTGTGCATTTATTTATTTTAAGTGCATAACTGAACTCCGCCATTTGCTGCTTGATACATTTTTGTTAATTTGCTCTTACTTGCTATTACAGTCAGCAATAAAGACTATTATTATTATTATGTGATACTTTGGTTCTATCCCATTTTACCTATCGTGATGTTCTATATGGATCTTGCATTGATGCGGATACATCAAGGAGAATACAGGTGGTGCACAATACTTGCGCCAGGTTGATATGTGGAATTAGTAAGAGATATCACATTTCCGGGAAAATTAAAGAATTAGAGTGGCTTAACATGTGTAACAGACACTGTTTGCACTTGTATGTCTATTTCCATACTATTTTCATTACAAGATGCCCTCCATATCTATACATATAATAAGATTCGTGATAGATATGACGTTCATAACATAAATGTACACAGAAAGCCATCAATTACTCCGCCTTTGCATAAATCTGTCCTTTTTGAAAGATCTTTCTCAGACAATACAGTGTGAGTAAAAAGTCTGGAACTAATTCTATAAAAAATTCAGGAATCATTTCTGGAAAAAACGCTCGGACACGTCGATCTAATTTTTTTAAAGTGCATCTTTTTTGATAATTGTCGTTTTTAGTAGAGTAAAGTGGATAGTTCTGGATGTGGTGGGGGGGTGCAAACTCGACCTTTACCTTGACCTCGGTCAATGACCTCCAGTCTGGCGCGCTATTTGCCCGAGGAGTGGATGTTCGAACGGTCCAGTACCACTAATTATGTAATGTAGTGATTAATATTATATTTACTCAGGAGACTTTGAAACTCTTTATTGTATAATTATTTTCCCATATCTGTTTGCAGATTAACTGGCACTCTCGCAAACGCGGATGTTCTCTGCAGTAAATGTTTTATTGTTAACATTTATTTCCACGTTTACAGGACCTTCGGGAAGTAAACCCGAAAAGACGCAATGTATAACTACACTTCCGATAATGGGAGATTTGCAGGGAATTTTTAAGCGATTATTGAAGTTGGAAAAGCACAATAGCTGTTCGAATCTGTTGAACGTACGGGAAATTCGACACGAACATTATAAAATAAGGTGGGTTAATGAATATGCCTACCAGATTTCTCAATGGTTATAATGAGTGATCACCCGAAACTGAGAGATGGGGAAAAAATATTTTATGTTTGCTTCAATCAATTCTTCAAGCATTTAAATGATTTCATTGTCGTGACCGGTAGGTCCAGCTGCTTTCGAAGCAAGGAGAAGCGTATGCGGTCAACCAGCTCATTTGAATTATTCCAGTACACGGGCTTTGTGGGCTTGTTACCTACTCACTTTCATCAAGAAACCACCCCTATTCCCCCGTCTTCCTCCGCGATTTATAAATAAGAATGGACCGATATATTTTCAGATTTATTACCAACAATTCGCCTTTCCAATCTGCAATTCCTTCCAGCCGCACTAACTTGTTCTTATAACGATACCTTTCCCGTTTCTTTTTCTTCCAATACGATTTCGAAATAATTGTGGTCTGATAATCTGAATATATCTTGCAGGCTTATTTAAAGAAATCTGATTGTCTGCACTTAAATCCTTCGAGCTGCGATTGTTCTGCTAACGATATCTATGTAACTATCCAAATCCTTATTTTTATAACCAATTGGACCCTTCTTAAACATCATTTCATACAATCCTGGTGTTCCTTCATACCGTAAATCTTTCACTAAAATATCACAACCCAGTAATTATCTGGTAGTAATAAGCGATACTGGACCGTTCGAACAACTACTCCTCGGGCAAATACCCCGTCAGACATTGAATTATAGAACTAAATCCAGATTTCTTGCACTACGAGACGCCACAGACTGCTACCCCACATAAGGTGGCTCTGAAACAATCATAATATGTCTCCATGTACGTACGTGTTTTAAGAAGGTCGTTGTTCAAATATTGCATGTTTTGAATGTGTATGGAAAACCGCAGACCAACTGGTTTCGTCCTTCTGTGACTCATCAGTACAGTGCTTTCCCCTACACACTCAAAACATGCAATTTAACTTGCTATATAAGCTACCGCGCTCTGGACAGATATCAGCAAGTGACAACTACTTTGAGTAAATTATCTGGTAGTAATCAGTGATACTGGACCGTTTGAACAACTATTCCTCGGGCAAATACCCCGCCAAGCATAGAATTATAGAACTAAATCGAGATTTTTTTTGTACTGCGAGACGCCACAGACTGCTACCCCACCTTAAGGTGGCTTTGAAGCAATCATAATGTGTATCCATGTACGTAAGTACTTTTAAGCAGGTCTTTATTCAAATATTGCATGTTTTGAATGTGTATGGAAAACCGCAGAATAACTGGTTTCGTCCTTCTGGGACTCATCAGTATAGTGCTTTCCTAAACACATTCAAACCATGCAATTTAACTTGCTGTACGTGCTGCCACGCTCTGGACAGGTATCAGCAAGTGACAACTACTTTGAGTAAATTATCTGGTAGTAATCAGTGGTACTGGACCGTTCGAACAACTAATCTTCGGGCAAATACCCCGCCAGGCGTTGAATTATAGAACTAAATCCAGATTTTTTATACTAAGAGACGCCACAGATTGCTACCCCACCTAAGGTGGCGTTGAAACAATCATAATGTGTCTCCATGTACGTACGTCCTTTTAAGCAGATCTTTATTCAAATATTGCAACTGGTTTCGTCCTTTTGGGACTCATCAGTACAGTGCTTTCCCTTACACATTCAAAACCATGCAATTTAACTTGCTATATATGCTGCCGCGCTCTGGACAGATATCAGCAAGTGACAACTACTTTGAGTAATTATCTGGTAGTAATCAGAGGTACTGGATCGTTCGAACAACTGCTCCTTGGGCAAATACTACGCCAGGCATTGAATTATAGAACTAAATCCAAATTCTTTTGTCCTACGAGACTCCACAGACTGCTACCCCAACTAAGGTGGCTCTGAAACAATCATAATGTGTCACCATGTACGTACGTGTTTTAAGCAGGTCTTTGTTCAAATATTGCATGTTTTGAATGTATATGGAACACCGCAGACCAACTGGTTTCGTCATTCTGGGAAACATCAGTACGGTGCTTTCCCCTACACACTCAAACCATGCAATTTAACTTGCTATATATGCTGCCGCGCTCTCGACAGAAATCAGCAAATGACAACTGCTTTGAGTAATTATCTGGTAGTAATAAGTGGTACTGGACCGTTCGAACAACTACTCCTCGGGCAAATACGCCGCCAGGCATGAATTATAGATCTAAATCCAGATTTTTGTACTACGAGATGCCACAGACTGCTACCCGACCTAAGGTGGCTTTGAAACTATCATAATGTGTCTCCATGTACGTACGTGCTTAAGCAGGTCTTTGTTCAAATATTGCATGTTTTGAATGGGTATGGAAAACCGCAGACCAACTGGTTTCATCCTTCTGGGACACATCAGTACGATGCTTTCCCCTACACACTCAAAAAATGCGATTTAACTTGCTATATACGCTGCCGAGCTCTGGACAGATATCAGCAAGTGACAACTACTTTAAGTAAATTATCTGGTAGTAATCAGTGGTACTGGACCGTTCGAACAACTACTCCTCGGCAAATACCCCGCCAGGCGTTGAATTATAGAACTAAATCCAGATTTTTGTACTAAAGTGCTACTAGGTGCTACTCCACCTAAGGTTTCTTTGAAACAATAATAATATGTCTCCATGTACGTACGTGCTTTTCAGCAGGCTTTTGTTCAAATATTGCATGCTTTGAATGTGTATGGAAAACCACAGAGCAACTGGTTTCGTCTTTCTTGGACCCATCAGTACGGTGCTTTCCCCTACACATTCAAACCATGCAACTTAACTTGCTATATAATAATAATAATAATACAAATAAGATTTATTGCTACACAAAAAAATATTACAATTTAAATGTTAACAAACGGAGAAACGCAGCAATGGGCTGAGAATTTAGTCATCTGTAATAACAGGGACTATTCTTCCATTCCCACCCGCGCTCTGGACAGATATCAGCAAGTGACAACTACTTTGAGTAAATTATCTCTTAGTAATCAGTGGTACTGGACCGTTCGAACAACTATTCCTCAGGCAAATACCCCGCTTGGCATTGAATTGTAGAACAAAATCAAGATTTTTTGTACTAAGAGACGCCACAGACTGCTACCCCACCTAAGGTGGCTTTGAAACTATCATAATGTGTCTTCATGTACGTACGTGCTTAAGCAGGTCTTTGTTCAAACATTGCATGTTTTGAATGCGCATGGACAACCGCAGACCAACTGGTTTCGTCCTTCTGGGACTCATCAGTACAGTGCTTTCCCCTACACACTCAAAACATGCAATTTAACTTGCTATATAAGCTACCGCGCTCTGGACAGATATCAGCAAGTGACAACTACTTTGAGTAAATTATCTGATAGTAATCAGTGATGCTGGACCGTTTGAACAACTATTCCTCGGACAAATACCCCGCCAAGCATAGAATTATAGAACTAAATCCAGATTTTTTTGTACTGCGAGACGCCACAGACTGCTACCCCACCTTAAGGTGGCTTTGAAGCAATCATAATGTGTATCCATGTACGTAAATACTTTTAAGCAGGTCTTTATTCAAATATTGCATGTTTTGAATGTGTATGGAAAACCGCAGAATAACTGGTTTCGTCCTTCTGGGACTCATCAGTATAGTGCTTTCCTAAACACATTCAAACCATGCCATTTAACTTGCTATATATGCTGCCGTGCTCTGGACAGATATCAGCAAGTGACAACTACTTTAAGTAAATTATCTGGTAGTAATCAGTGATACTGGACCCTTCGAACAACTACTCCTTCGGCAAATATCCTGTCAGCAATTGTATTATAAAACTAAATCCAAATTTTTTTTGTACTACGAGAAGCCACAGGCTGCTACCCCACCTAAGGTGGCTTTGAAACTATCATAATGTGTCTTCATGTACTATCAGTGCCAAAACTGGTCTTCCACTTTACGGTTCAATTCCGCTTAAAATGCCATATCCAATTACGTTCTGAGGTAAAAAACCTTAGCAACTGTTCGTTAATTATAGTTTTGAAGGCGGATCTAAACTATTTTATTTGAATGAAACAAAATATGTTAGCCTTGCTACAGTAAACAAAGGGCAGCAAAAAATAAATAATAATGTTCTAATGTATTTGAAGTTCTTCCTAAAAGTCAAAAATTCGCCAACTATGTGATTATTTATCTATTTTTTGCTGCCCTTTGTTTACTGTAGCAAGGCTAACATATTTTGTTTCATTCAAATAAAATAGTTTAGATCCGCCTTCAAAACTATAATTAACGAACAGTTGCTAAGGTTTTTTACCTCAGAACGTAATTGGATATGGTATTTTAAGCGGAATTGAACCGTAAAGTGGAAGACCAGTTTTGGCACTGATAGTACATGAAGACACATTATGATAGTTTCAAAGCCACCTTAGGTGGGGTAGCAGCCTGTGGCTTCTCGTAGTACAAAAAAAATTTGGATTTAGTTTTATAATACAATTGCTGACAGGATATTTGCCCGAGGAGTAGTTGTTCGAAGGGTCCAGTATCACTGATTACTACCAGATAATTTACTTAAAGTAGTTGTCACTTGCTGATATCTGTCCAGAGCACGGCAGCATATATAGCAAGTTACATGGCATGGTTTGAATGTGTAGGGGAAAGCACCGTACTGATGAGTCCCAGAAGGACGATACCAGTTGGTCTGCGGTGTTCCATATACATTCAAAACATGCAATATTTGAACAAAGACCTGCTTAAAACACGTACGTACATGGTGACACATTATGATTGTTTCAGAGCCACCTTAGTTGGGGTAGCAGTCTGTGACGTCTCTCAGTATAAAAAATCTGGATTTAAGTAGTTCTACAATTCAATGCCAAGCGGGGTATTTGCCCGAGGAGTAGTTGTTCTAACGGTCCAGTACCACTGATTACTACCACATAATTTACTCAAAGTAGTTGTCACTTGCTGATATCTGTCCAGCGCGAGGCAGCATATATAGCAAGTTGAATTGCATGGTTTGAATGTGTTTAGGAAAGCACTATACTGATGAGTCCCAGAAGGACGAAACCAGTTATTCTGTGGTTTTCCATACACATTCAAAATATGCAATATTTGAATAAACACCTGCTTAAAAATACTTACACATACACATTATGATTGCTTTAAAGCCACCTTAAGTTGGGGTAGCAGTCTGTGGCGTCTCGCAGTACAAAAAAATCTGGATTTAGTTCTATAATTCTATGCCTGGCGGGGTATTTGTCCGAGGAATAGTTGTTCAAACGGTCCAGCATCACTGATTACTATCAGATAATTTACTCAAAGTAGTTGTCACTTGCTCATATCTGTCCAGAGCGCGGGAGCATATACATAGCAAGTTAAATTGCATGTTTTGAGTGTGTAGGGGAAAGCACTGTACTGATGAGTCCCAGAAGGACGAAACCAGTTGGTCTGCGGTTGTCCATGCGCATTCAAAACATGCAATGTTTGAACAAAGACCTGCTTAAGCACGTACGTACATGAAGACACATTATGATAGTTTCAAAGCCACCTTAGGTGGGGTAGCAGTCTGTGGCGTCTCTTAGTACAAAAAATCTGGATTTTGTTCTACAATTCAATGCCAAGCGGGGTATTTGCCTGAGGAATAGTTGTTCGAACGGTCCAGTACCACTGATTACTAAGAGATAATTTACTCAAAGTAGTTGTCACTTGCTGATATCGGTCCAGAGCGCGGGTGGGAATGGAAGAATAGTCCCTGTTATTACAGATGACTAAATTCTCAGCCCATTGCTGCATTTCTCCGTTTGTTAACATTTAAATTGTAATATTTTTTTGTGTAGCAATAAATCTTATTATTATTATTATTATTATATAGCAAGTTAAGTTGCATGGTTTGAATGTGTAGGGGAAAGCACCGTACTGATGGGTCCAAGAAAGACGAAACCAGTTGCTCTGTGGTTTTCCATACACATTCAAAGCATGCAATATTTGAACAAAAGCCTGCTGAAAAGCACGTACGTACATGGAGACATATTATTATTGTTTCAAAGAAACCTTAGGTGGAGTAGCACCTAGTAGCACTTTAGTACAAAAATCTGGATTTAGTTCTATAATTCAACGCCTGGCGGGGTATTTGCCGAGGAGTAGTTGTTCGAACGGTCCAGTACCACTGATTACTACCAGATAATTTACTTAAAGTAGTTGTCACTTGCTGATATCTGTCCAGAGCTCGGCAGCGTATATAGCAAGTGAAATCGCATTTTTTGAGTGTGTAGGGGAAAGCATCGTACTGATGTGTCCCAGAAGGATGAAACCAGTTGGTCTGCGGTTTTCCATACCCATTCAAAACATGCAATATTTGAACAAAGACCTGCTTAAGCACGTACGTACATGGAGGCACATTATGATAGTTTCAAAGCCACCTTAGGTGGGGTAGCAGTCTGTGGAGCATCTTAGTACAAAAAACCTGGATTTAGTTCTATAATTCAACGCCTGGTGGGGTATTTGCCCGAGGAGTAGTTGTTCGAATGGTCCAGTACCACTGATTACTTCCAGATGATTTACTCAAAATAGTTGTCACTTGCTGATATTTGTCCAGAGCGCGGCAGCATATATAGCAAGTTAAATTGCATGGTTTGAATGTGTAGGGGAAAGCACTGTACTGATGAGTCCCAGAAGGATGAAAACCAGTTGCTCTGTGGTTTTCCATACACATTAAAAGCATGCAATATTTGAACACAGACCTGCTGAAAAGCAGGTACGTACATGGAGATATTATGATAGTTTCAAAGCCACCTTAGGTCGGGTAGCAGTCTGTGGCATCTCGTAGTACAAAAATCTGGATTTAGATCTATAATTCATGCCTGGCGGCGTATTTGCCCGAGGAGTAGTTGTTCGAACGGTCCAGTACCACTTATTACTACCAGATAATTACTCAAAGCAGTTGTCATTTGCTGATTTCTGTCGAGAGCGCGGCAGCATATATAGCAAGTTAAATTGCATGGTTTGAGTGTGTAGGGGAAAGCACGGTACTGATGTTTCCCAGAATGACGAAACCAGTTGGTCTGCGGTGTTCCATATACATTCAAAACATGCAATATTTGAACAAAGACCTGCTTAAAACACGTACGTACATGGTGACAAATTATGATTGTTTCAGAGCCACCTTAGTTGGGGTAGCAGTCTGTGGCGTCTCGTAGAACAAAAAAATTTGGATTTAGTTCTATAATTCAATGCCTGGCGTGGTATTTGCCCAAGGAGCAGTTGTTCGAACGATCCAGTACCTCTGATTACTACCAGATAATTACTCAAAGTAGTTGTCACTTGCTGATATCTGTCCAGAGCGCGGCAGCATATATAGCAAGTTAAATTGCATGGTTTGAATGTGTAAGGGAATGCACTGTACTGATGAGTCCCAAAAGGACGAAACCAGTTGCAATATTTGAATAAAGATCTGCTTAAAAGGACGTACGTACATGGAGACACATTATGATTGTTTCAACGCCACCTTAGGTGGGGTAGCAATCTGTGGCGTCTCTTAGTATAAAAAATCTGGATTTAGTTCTATAATTCAACGCCTGGCGGGGTATTTGCCCGAAGATTAGTTGTTCGAACGGTCCAGTACCACTGATTACTACCAGATAATTTACTCAAAGTAGTTGTCACTTGCTGATACCTGTCCAGAGCGTGGCAGCACGTACAGCAAGTTAAATTGCATGGTTTGAATGTGTTTAGGAAAGCACTATACTGATGAGTCCCAGAAGGACGAAACCAGTTATTCTGCGGTTTTCCATACACATTCAAAACATGCAATATTTGAATAAAGACCTGCTTAAAAGTACTTACGTACATGGATACACATTATGATTGCTTCAAAGCCACCTTAAGGTGGGGTAGCAGTCTGTGGCGTCTCGCAGTACAAAAAAAATCTGGATTTAGTTCTATAATTCTATGCTTGGCGGGGTATTTGCCCGAGGAATAGTTGTTCAAACGGTCCAGTATCACTGATTACTACCAGATAATTTACTCAAAGTAGTTGTCACTTGCTGATATCTGTCCAGAGCGCGGTAGCTTATATAGCAAGTTAAATTGCATGTTTTGAGTGTGTAGGGGAAAGCACTGTACTGGTGACTGATGAGTCACAGAAGGACGAAACCTGTTGGTCTGCGGTTTTCCATACACATTCAAAACATGCAATATTTGAACAACGACCTTCTTAAAACACGTACGTACATGGAGACATATTATGATTGTTTCAGAGCCACCTTATGTGGGGTAGCAGTCTGTGGCGTCTCGTAGTGCAAGAAATCTGGATTTAGTTCTATAATTCAATGTCTGACGGGGTATTTGCCCGAGGAGTAGTTGTTCGAACGGTCCAGTATCGCTTATTACTACCAGATAATTACTGGGTTGTGATATTTTAGTGAAAGATTTACGGTATGAAGGAACACCAGGATTGTATGAACTGATGTTTAAGAAGGGTCCAATTGGTTATAAAAATAAGGATTTGGATAGTTACATAGATATCGTTAGCAGAACAATCGCAGCTCGAAGGATTTAAGTGCAGACAATCAGATTTCTTTAAATAAGCCTGCAAGATATATTCAGATTATCAGACCACAATTATTTCGAAATCGTATTGGAAGAAAAAGAAACGGGAAAGGTATCGTTATAAGAACAAGTTAGTGCGGCTGGAAGGAATTGCAGACTGGAAAGGCGAATTGTTAGTAATAAATCTGAAAATATATCGGTCCATTCTTATTTATAAATCGCGGAGGAAGACGGGGGAATAGGGGTGGTTTCTTGATGAAAGTGAGTAGGCAACAAGCCCACAAAGCCCGTGTACTGGAATAATTCAAATGAGATGGTTGACCGCATACGCTTCTCCTTGCTTCGAAAGCAGCTGGACCTACCGGTCACGACAATGAAATCATCTAAATGCTTGAAGAATTGATTGAAGCAAACATAAAATATTTTTTCCCCACAAATCTCTCAGTTTCGGGTGATCACTCATTATAACCATTGAGAAATCTGGTAGGCATATTCATTAACCCACCTTATTTTATAATGTTCCTGTCGAATTTCCCGTACGTTCAACAGATTCGAACAGCTATTGTGCTTTTCCAACTTCAATAATCGCTTAAAAATTCCCTGCAAATCTCCCATTATCGGAAGTGTAGTTATAAATTGCGTCTTTTCGGGTTTACTTCCCGAAGGTCCTGTAAACGTGGAAATAAATGTTAACAATAAAACATTTACCGCAGAGAACATCCAAGGATGACGTTTGCGAGAGTGCCAGTTAATCTGCAAACAGATATGGGAAAATAATTATACAATAAAGAGTTTCAAAGTCTCCTGAGTAAATATAATATTAATCACTACATTACATAATTAGTGGTACTGGACCGTTCGAACATCCACTCCTCGGGCAAATAGCGCGCCAGGCGTTGAATTATAGAACTTAATCAATATTTTTTGTACTATGACACGTTACAGAATACTACCCCACCTAAGGTGGCTTTGAAGCAATCATAATGTGTCTCTATGTTTTTGTTTAAATATTACATGTTTTGAATGTGTATGGAAAACAACAAACCAACTGGAGAAAATATCGCACTATTTGAATGAAACATAAGGATGTAACAATGAGAATCAAAAAATGATTGCTACAAGAGGCTTATAAATTACAACCATTCAAAAATCAAAATCGATTTATGCGAAATCCAAGAAATATCATGTAGGAGGCTTGGTTCGCATAAGTCAATATCGCGAAGCATTCCCAGCAGGCTACTAATCCCACGACTTGGCTGTTAAAAGATGATAAAAACCGAGATATAAAGTTTCTCATAATTATAATAATAAAAATAACATTAATATTAACATTATAAATAATAATAATAATAGTGGAACTGGTATACGTAGAGGTACCTTTTATTTAGATACATATAAATTAATCTTTTTTATTTACTTTCATAAATTACCTCGCGGTTTAGGTGACCACAAACACTAATTTATTGCTTAGGTTTATGCAGGATGATTCAAATTCGAGGGCCACTATCGGAATCTCGCTGCTCTATCAGCTCATTCTCATGGATTTACATAAGAACGTTTCGTTTAGATCATGCCATCAACTTAATTTTTTATTATGGGCGCCATTTTCGTCTTTGTTGAAAAAAGCATATCTTTCTGATTTCATTCATATACAACTTGTCCATATTATATCAAATATTGTACAAATATTTAGCAAAAATACAGTGGACCTTGCAAGGAAACAAAAATAAAACCGTCAACAGTTTGTTGCAATTTAAGCAAATATGTTAAATATTCTTGGTGCCATAGCTGAGACACATTTTTCAAAGAATAATAGGTTTTTCTTCACATAATTTTTCAAATGATAATGGTATTTTGCATTATGTAACATTAAGGTTTGACGGTTGGATTGTTGTTTCTAGTTCACGTTCTTTACGGGAAAACCTAGTTAAACCATTATTCCAGATTTTTTTCTTATTGCAGCTACTGTAATGTTCCACAAAATCCGATATATTATAGACAATTATTTCACATGATGTTTACCAACATTCCTACGTTTGACGAGAAGATAAGATAGTTTGTGCACCAAGTTAAGAATAATTTTATTAGGTTATTTATCCATTTATTGGGGTGAAAGATGTACAACAGAAAACAAAATAAAAAAATACAGTCATACAGTTTTCTGAGCAATAATTAGCTAATACATTACAATTTCATTACAATTCCATTATTAATTTATTCTTCCTCCTACACATGTCATAACATTGCCGATGGCAAGTAAGGTTCTAGAACATACAGATACCATTTTAACGTGGTTCCGTTAATCTGTTGAAGAAACACTTCCACTGTAATAGCACCTTCTATATATTTATCACACAATTCCATTCCAAAATTATATTCTTCTTCAGCATCTAACAAGTCTTCAATTGTTTTGTCATCTTCACAACAATCTATGCTATAACATGTTTCGATTGCATAATAATTAAACATTGCTCTCAATCGGGCAAATGCAGATTGTAAGTTATACGCCTCGGGCTATGAATTGCTACAGTACAACATATTGAACGTTCTGAAGATGTTCGTATAGAGGTTGAATATATATGCACATCTCCCACCACACACGCACAAGAAGATGAAAGGTGTTGAAGCTCAGACTCTTGCAAATGTATACAAGGCAATTGACAACAATCATGAAATAATAGTTGTACTCAATAAAGTTGATCTCCCTGAATATATATGCACATCTCCCACCACACACGCACAACAAGATGAAATACAGTCAAGGTTATTTATTTTTTAATTGACTACTCCGAATGTGAATTCAGAGTCAATCTTTCCTTGGTCAGATGTTATAATATTGGGATAGAAATATATCATTTCCAACATGGAGCTTACATTTTCGCTATTCCTGTCCTCTTCTGGTTTAATGATTTCGGTTAGAGTTGAAATAAAGCTTCCACTACAGCGATTTGCCCCTTTTAATGCACGCCAGTAGATAAGGGGACGAGATAGAGTACCCCCACTCCTACTTTTTTGGCTGTCGCTCCACGTAATTGAGTATTCCGCTGTCGTGAAACACCGATCACGCGGTCATGCGCCCGCTCTTGGCGACGATTTAATTATCCCCTCTCCGTTTTCCTCCACCTGTTTCGCAATTAGTTACACTTAAATATTGCAAATACATACGATTAATACGCTTAATCCAGTAATATTTCGATGATTGACGTCATCCTCCACCGAATACTAACATTCTCTCCATTTTCCTCCGCCTGTTTCGCAATTATTTACACTTAAATACTGAAAATACATACAATTAATACGCTTAATCCAGTAATATTTCGATGATTGACGTCATCCTCCACCCTCCACCGAATACTAACATTATTATCCCCTCTCCGTTTTCCTCCACTGGTTTCGCAATTAGTTACACTTAAATATTGCAAATACATACAATTAATACGCTTAATCCAGTAATGTTTCGATGATTGACGTCATCCTCCACCGAATACTAACATTATTATCCCTTCTCCATTTTCCTCCACCTGTTTCGCAATTATTTACACTTAAATACTGCAAATACATACAATTAATCCGTTTAATCGAGTAATATTTCGATGATCGACCTCATCCTCCACCGAATACTAACATTATTATCCCCTCTTCATTTTCCTCCACTTGATTCGCAATTGGTTACCGTCAAAAGCAGTGTAGGTACATCGTTATAACTTATAGATTAATTATTATTCTTTTAAAGTCATTGTAAAATTATCAATCATGTTATCAATATGAAGCACATTTTTAATCTCAACTTAGCATTATAATCAATAAAAGATGGAATAGGTTTAATACCATATTGTCCTTTCAGCCTCCGGCGTTAAACAGTATGTATTTCAATAGTCCTAAACAACCCGTATACTATTTTAACCATACATTCTTGAACGTACGGTTGCGCACTTTTTACCCATTCGCTGGAACACCTGGCAATACTCTTAATATTCTGACAATCTCTCTACCTGGTTTACACAAACAAAAGTCATATTATTCGTGAACTATTAAGATCGCCTCTTAGAAAATAACCGGCTACCTGCTGAACGGTGTGTTACTATATATTTCAGACATTTAACTTGCCATAAAGATGGAATAAATTATACGAGTATAAGGTTCTAGAAATTAAGCACCATGTACTTTTAGATAAAACGAATTTACTCATTCTTCGTATGGGTAAACAATAAATTGTCCATATTCCTCTTTTACCCCCGATTTATTGTTAGTCTTGTTACTGTTATGTGAATATTATTTACAATTTTTAAATTACCTATATTAGTAGTTTAGCTTTACTCCCCCAATTGGTTTCTATATATTTTAGGGCACATTGAAGTAAAAAACTGAACAATGGGGGTTGTTGTGCACCTGCATTAATACAATAACAAATCCAGAGGGATACAAAACCAATGTGACGTATCTATGAAAATAGGCAGACAAAGACAAGTCTCGACTTGTTCAAAACGAAAATCGCATGCACGTGTGGGGATTAAATAAGGCAGACACTTGTCCGTCCCTAGGAAGCGGGCATATATAAAAGATGTAAATATTATACGTATCGGCCACGGTTATATCTGGATTTGCCGCTCTTGTTCGTCAGTGGGTCGCTCTCTTCGGATATATTTCTAATTGGATTATGATTTCTGTAACCGAATTGCATTATGGGAAATATTTGTCTATAAAAGAGCAGCAATTAAGACGATGTCTCAGTTCTGTGAACTACGTCTACAAGAAGACATCGAAAATGAATAATTATCAGTGCTATTCTTGTAATAAGTTCTTTTCAAGACTAGATAATTTAAAGCGACATAAATTACGTTGTACTAATCGTAAAAATAGTGACAAAACCTCTAGTTTATGTTGCCCTCAGTGTAGTAAAATGTTTTCGAGATCAGATGCCGTATTTCGGCACGTTAAATCCGTGCATGAAGCTAAAACAGGATCGACATTAACATCATATTCGACACCTAAAAGTATTAAAGATTCAACTTCAGAGACACCCTTCACCATAATCAAGGAGTACAAAACAAGGAACGAAAAATATAAAATCGAACGAAGGAACGTCGTATTTAGAATCAATGAGGCTCCTCTAAAACAGGACCAGTTGAAGTGGATAAAGCACAGCGTTGAAAGTATCGCAAGGAGAGTTGTGGAAACCGTTCAACCGGGAGATAAGGTGGGCTTTACCTTTACAAGGGAAGATCAGGAAAAGGAAAGTCATTTGCCGTTTAGAAAAGCTGCGAAGATAACTTTCGATCAGTTATGGAGTATGATCTCGCAGATTTACCAGAGTAACTCTGACGGTCTGAATACAAACAAGTTTCGTATAACCATGACGCAGATCAAACTGCCTAGAGGCCAAGGACGCAATCGCAGATCAAATTACTATGGAAATTTCGAGGAAGAGTGTAGCAAAAGACGGGGATTATTTCGGTAAGTACAGATTTTCACCGCATCTAAATTGTGGAGGTGTTTAAAGAATAAGACTAATTTTCTGCTTTCGTTTTTCAGATCAACAACAAGAAAGACTCATTGTGCCTTTTTCGCGCTATTGTTTTAGCGATTGCCAAAGTGGATAAGGATCCAAATTACAAAAACATTCGTTTGGATATCGGCAAAGCACAGTTGTTGAAGGCAGAAGAGTTACTGAATGCTGCTGGTATTGAGATTCAAAAAGAAGGAGGAGCTGGCATTCAAGAACTTCGTTTACTTCAGCAATTCTTGAACAAATACAAGATTACCGTGTACGAATATGGTACTCGCGAGAAATTATTCGAAGGCCCCAATGCAGAGCGAAGAATAAACTTGTTGCATAAAGACAATCATTTTAATGTAATTTCATCATTAACTGCGGCATTCGGCTCGGGCTATTTCTGTCAAGAATGCAACGTTACCTACAATCAGAAAAGTAGACACCGATGTAAGGGCAGCTGCACCAGAGTGCACAAAAGAACTAGAAGAGATTCCTTGTTCCGAGTGCAATAGAAGTTTTAGATCTCGAACCTGTTTTGCTAACCACCTCAAAAGTAGAATATGTACTCAGATACGTAAATGCCCCAGTTGTTTCAAAACAATCAAAAAGAATCGTCAGCACCAGTGCGGCGAAATATTCTGTAAAATTTGCACATCATTTCAACCAGAAAATCACCTTTGTTACATTCAACCCGATAATAGCAGACCACCACTTGAACATAACACACTGTTTATTTTCTTTGATCTAGAAACACGACAGGAAGCCCCATACGACGATAAATCTAACATTCACGCACCAAATCTCTGCGTATTTCAGCAAGTCTGTCACAGCTGCCCGAAGGAAAATGGCGAAAAAATAATCTGTCAAAAGTGCGGAGTTCGATTACAAACCCTTTACTGCGAAAACCCTATACCACCTTTCGTTTACCACCTGTTAGCAATGCGTAAAATTTTCAAGAAAATTGTAGTTATTTCACATAATGGACAGGGATTTGACCACCAATTTATCTTAAAATATATCTTAGAAAACACTAAGTATACACCAACGCTGATCTCGCGAGGCACAAAATTAATTTTAATGGAGATAAATAGTATAAAGTTCATCGATTCTCTCAATTATTTTCCCATGGCACTCACAATTACCTGAAGCCTTCGATTTACCGCCTAATTTCAAAAAGGGTTACTTTCCTCACCTTTTCAACACTCTAGAAAATAAGGATTGCAAAGGGCTCCTACCTGACGTTAGATATTACGATCCTGCTTCTTTGAAAATCCCCATTAGAGAGCAGTTTTTAAAATGGCACGAAGAGCACAAGAATGATGAATTTAATTTGCAAAAGGAGTTGATCGAGTATTGCATTAGTGATGTTAAAATTTTAACTGAGGCATGTCTCAAATTCCGCAAGATCATGTTGGAACAATGCAGTGTTTGCCCATTCACAGAAGCATGTTGTACCATCGCATCGGCGTGTAATTTGATATATAGGAGAAAATTTCTGCAACCCAACACTATTAGTGTTATACCGCGTAACGGTTATCGAGGCACCGACCAGCAGTCGGCAATTGGGCTTAAATGGTTACTATGGGAATCACATCAAAGAGAAATAAACATCAAACATGCAGCAAACAGTAAAGAAGTTTTAATTAACGGCGTCAGGGTGGATGGTTATTCTGAAGAAACGGGCCAGATTTTCGAGTTTCATGGATGCTATTTTCATGGCCACGATATCTGTCAAACTTCGCTGCGTGATCAACCAGTGCATGAAGACCTCAAAGACACATTAAATGCTCGATTCGATAGAACAAAGAAGAAAACTCACAGGTTGAAGGAGGCCGGCTACGAAGTTATAGAAATGTGGGAATGTCAGTTTCGGAGAGAAATGAGAATAAACTCGAAAATTGGACACTTCACGGACAATCACCCACTAATGCATCTCATACCTCTAAATCCACGAGATAGTTTTTACGGGGGGAGAACAGGAAACACCGTATTAAAGTACCAGGTGAAGCCGGGTGAGAAGATTAAATACCTGGATGTGTGCTCTCTCTACCCTTGGGTGTGTAAATACGGTAAATACCCCGTTAAACATCCACAAATTTATGTGGGACACGAGAACTGTTCAAAACTGGACCTAACCGCAACAACAACAAATGGACTTATAAAATGCAAAATTTTGCCACCGAAGGATTTGTACCACCCGGTTCTCCCTGCAAAAATGTACAACAAGTTGATGTTCACTCTCTGCCGAACATGTGCTGAACAACTAAATCACGGTGAATGTACACACAGCGACGAGAAAAGATCTCTAAATGGGACATGGGTGTTGGACGAGGTACTAAAAGCAACCGAGGTAGTATACAAAATTCAAGAGATTTACGAAATTTGGAACTGTGAAGTTGAACAATACGATATTTCCAATGAAACCGGTGGGCTATTTAGAAATTTTATTAATGAATTCTTGAAAAGCAAGCAACAGGCATCAGGATGGCCGGCTAGCTGCATTAGTAATGAAGAGCGTGAAAAATATATAAAAGAATACTTAGATCAGGAAGGTATACAGTTAACATATGGTGAAATTGCTAAGAATGCTGGTCTACGATCATTATCTAAATTAATACTCAACAGCTTCTGGGGTAAATTTGGGCAGAGAGAAAACCAGTGCAAGACATCTGTTATAAGATCACCAGCAGAGTTTTACGATTTGCTAGCAAATCCGGCAATAGATGTTAATAATGTTGTAGAAATAAACGAGGACACCTTAATAGTAAACTGGTCACATAAAGAAGAAGCCAGGAATATGCAATCTACGGTTAACGTTTCCATTGCTGCCTACACCACCGCGCAAGCGAGGCTTAAACTTTATAGTTATTTGGAAAAATTGGGGGACAGAGTTCTATATTATGATACCGACAGTGTGATCTACGTTGCCCAAGAAGGGCAATATGAACCGCCAACTGGAAATTTTTTGGGTGATTTGACGGACGAACTGGAAAGCTATGGTCCTGGGTCGTATATTTCGACTTTTGTCTCCGCGGGGGCTAAGTGTTACTCGTTTAAAGTGTGGTCTACAAATAAAAATGAATTCGTCAACGTAAGCAAAGTCAAAGGTATTACGTTATCTTATCAAAACAGCGAGAAAATTAATTTCGATACAATGTTACAAATGGTTGAAACACATGAACCAATCCTTGTGTCTCAACAAAATATAAGAAGAACCAAGGAGCATGACGTATTGACCACAAAAGAAACTAAAATCTTCAGGATAACGTCCGAGAAGAGAAAGTTTTGCGAATATTTTACGTCAGTCCCCTACGGATACATCAAAAAACAAAAAACTTGAATGCTCACTCCACAAATAATTCCTTCACCACTACTGTCCAGTTACACACATTCCAGTTTTGTACAAGATCGTTCTTCGCGCAGTGCGTGATATTATAATCTCTTCGAGTTTAAAAGTTCTGTCATATACCTGTCGTGTAGTAGCCTTAGTATTCTACGAACGAATGAAGAAATTTAACATATCCACCATGCAAACATATATGGTGTCCTTTTATTCGTGTCGGTTCATCTTTTGGATTCAAAAATACTAACACGCACCAAGTATATGTATACGATCCTAATATTAATATTATGCAATTTTATCTCGAATACTTTATTATAATTATAATGATAAATTTTAGTTTTCATAATGATAATCTGAGGAAACGAATAAAAATGTAATCATTTATGAAAAGATGTAAATATTTTCAATAAATTGTATTAGCAATAGTTGAGCGTTTTGTTTATTACTCCATAAGCAAGTAACCTTTTTTGCCAATTAAACGTGACCTTTGTAAATTTGATATGTATATTTTACCTCTATCGCGACGATGAAGATAATGCTATCGCACGAGGCAGGTATAATTAAAAGAAAAAACTGTCAACTCTCCAGGAAATAACATCACGGTGGCACAAGCTGCGTGTCTGGAATGCCCCAAATTGCAGCAGTTTAAGAGATAATTATATGTAATATTATAGGAGGCAATCAGGGCTTTTTGTGCCTAATAATAACAAAATTTCAAGAAAAACAAAAAAAAAAGTCTAAAATGGTGGTACCATATTCAAAATAAAAGGAAAAAAGGAAGAAAAAGAACCGCAAGTGGGAGGGTCACTACTGGAGCAGAACTAGGGGTTGACCCATTATGAGAATAAATAAGTACCTAGTGAATCATTGGGGGAGCTACGAATCAATGTGGTTTTTAAATATCATCTGAAAGGAAATTTTCGAAATTTACGCGAAACTCAGAGACTTTGAAAAACATGTAAATGCACGTACCAGGCACCCCCACAGCAGGGTTGGCCTATGACTCAAATGCAACCCGGCGCTCTTTTGAAAAATCAATGTTATTAACGATCATCGATTCATAGTTTAAATAGGCACGTTTTAAATATAGGCTTCTATAAAAATAATAATAATAATAATAATAATAATAGGTAGGTAATAGAGTAAGCTTGACGTTGAGATTAACAGATTGTAGGTGCATACATACATGTATGAGAAGCTCTTATCATAGCATAATTATTTATAAGACGCACGATAGATACTTATTTGAAATAAATTGATTAAAATGAAGGTACCTGCATCATAAAAGACTTGAAGCACATTATCCAGCGACCAACGAGTACATTAGAAGAAACTTCATGTACAGCCTCAAATGTATCAGAAAATTCGATGGTAGAGCAGTCCTTTTTGTGCCATTAATAAATAGTCTTAACTCCTGCACAACAGTCACGGCGCGTATTATGTAACGTAACTCTTTATTTTCTTTAAAAGCTACTTAATTCCGTCACGCATAGGGTTTTCAATCCCGGGATCCCGGGATCCCGAATCCCGGGATCCCGGTAAAATGTCGATCCCGAAATCCCGGGATTTCGGGATCGACATTTTACTAGGATCCCGAAAAATACCGAAATAATAATTTACGCAAAAGGAATTTTTTTGCATTGCAAAATTATTGTTCATGTATCCCACAGGAAATTACGCCCATGTCCTTACAAGTTTCTATCAGCGCCGTGGGTCAGTTTCGGCGCCGCACTGCCGCGTGCGTAAATAATCCGTAAAATCACCAGTCGCCGATTGTATTTATGTAAATACGTAAATTCGTTCGGGGTGTTTATTAGTTATAAATAATGGCAGGAATGCAAAGTTGCAGCGATTTTTCGTAAACTTTTAAACGCGTTTATTAAACGTTTAAACGGCGTATAAACGCGCACCCCACGCGTAACTTAACGATATTGCAATATTGTTTTGAAACTTGAATAATTAGAAAAAATCAAATGCCGTTTGAAAGTTGGGTTATAAATCATAAAATAATATGTACTTATACCGTTGAATGATGACCGCGGCGCTGGCGGCGAAAGTCCTCAAAGGGATGCAAACAATCAATTTGAAAAGTGCATGACGGTTTTGCAATATTTAAGTGGTCGCCTCGCTTTTGCTCTTACGCGATGCGCGCCTAGCACTAGCCGCGGCTTTGTTTAGCTGAAATTTAAGGGTGCCTATATCTAAATTTTATTTGCATTTCGTTTAAACGTTCCCCAAAACGGGTAGTGTCCACACGTGCGGTTAAACGTTTAAACGTTACATCCCTAAATAGTAGTGTTTCCTATTTCAACTTCTGAATTTCGGGTTCGGGATTCAATCCCGGGATCCCGGGATTCTAAATTTCGATCCCGAAATCCCGAAATTGAATCCCGATCCCGAATTCTTAAAACCCTAGTCACGCAAGACATATGCTTGGATGATTTTAATGTACCCCAGACTCTCCTGGCGGGTTGGCCAAAGTCGTTAATTGAAAGTTTTTGGTAAAATTATCAACCATTTAATAATTAATTCTAAGAATAAAATTCCGTCATTACTGAATGCAAATGTAACTCGAAAAAAAAAAGCTGCAAAGACGGAACCACGGAACTTGTTATTAAAACGTTGAAGAACTGAATATGTGTAGAATTTCCAATAAGTAAGGCGCATAAGCTGAGGCAGGTACCTGTACGGTCTAGCCTTCTAGCCGACATAATAAATAACACACAGAGCTAAGCTTCAATTGAAAACCTACAATAAAATCAAAATCGTCACCCTAAATACGTTTTTTTTTTTGATTTGGTGTGAGTAAATAAACATAAAAAAGTGTCCCTTGAGAGGGACGTGCCGCTGAATTGACGACTGAATAGTTGTCGATTAGAGTAGATAATTGAGTTAATATTAGAGATGCTTTACAAACAGTCTGAGAAAAAAAAGGAATTATGACTCATACGTGTACATACAATAGACAATACTGGCTAAATTTTTTCATCCTGTCCATAATAATAAATTACCAGATTGTATTAATACCTCTTCTCTTTGGCTAATAGAGCTTTTGCAGACTTAATTAGTATTTTTTGTTTCTTTCTCTTCTCCCTCTTGTTTCATCAACATCATTGTGAATTTTTTAGTATTTTCAGCAATTATTATTAAACGGAATAAAATTCCATTTACTCACTGCACCGCAGGATTTTCGCAATACCCCTAATAAGAAAAAGTAATGCAAGTTTTTCACAATGTCATTATGTCCGGGGTGCCTATGTATGTGTATTATATCGAATCTATTTTAGATGTGAACAGTGCAAAATTTTTCTTTTTAAAAGAGAAAATTAGACATTTTATGCTTTAAGTAGTTCTTCACATAGTGCTTCAGCCCTTTTTTACCCTGATTGAATCAAAATTAACCGTAATATAATAAGAAGCCTACGTATACGCAGTTCCGTGAAACCTAAAATTATCAACATAATAGCGCCTAATAGGACTTTGTGACAATGGCATTTTCAGGATCGAAAGTGAATTCTACGACAAGTTGTCATAAACGAACCACTATCATATTCTTTTCTTTCTGGATGGTGGGCCATCGTTTACATCTAAGTCGCTATCATCATCATCATCATTCTCGTTATAACTTATACCCTTCAAGCCATTGTGTTCATAACAATATTGATATTTTAATAGATCAATGTCGTTTCTAAGGCAATCTGGAGGGTTCCCCCGCACAAGAGCAATCTCATTTAACGTATGTCCCATAAGTTTTGAGAAAAAATACGCTCGAGCTTATCAAACAAAAAATGCTTTCAACCTGGTTGACGTTGGAAACAAAACTTCATAATTAATCACAGTTTGCAATTAAATGTCATTTTTCAACAATTTTGTGGTTACAATGGCTTACAAGCTTGACATTCGCAAAAATATTTCTAGGCTATTTGGACGGCTACCTAAGCGCGAAATTGTAAGATTGTACAGGGATCAAAATATTTCACTGGTCACGACTTATCGAACAATCAAAGACTGTGAGGAGGGAGTACCTGGTGTGAACCTGCCAAAAAGTGGAAGACCTAAAATATTAAGTTGAGATGAACGAAAACTCTTGTTGAATTGGTTAAAAACAGAGTGGAGACATCGTGTATAAATTATCTAGAAGATTTAACGTTTCTCGCATGACAGTACGCAGAACCATCTCCCGAAATCATTTAAAATACAGAGAAAGAAAAAAGGTTCCAAAATACAACGCTACCCAATTCAAAAAAGAAATCCGAGATGATGCCGTGCATGAGGTCGTGTTCATTGATGATGGAAAAGATTTCACTTTGTCCAATTCCGAGATGAAGGGCAACGACGTCTTCTATACGGGTAACATACAGGGCAGTCCGGATGAAGTTAGACCAAAAGGAAAAGTCAAATTTACTGAAACGATTTTAGTATGGTATACCATTTTCGAGGCTGGTGTCTCCCAACGTGACATCGAACCTACCCGTGGTGAAGTCATTAATGCGGACATTTGTACAAGGCAATATTTAACAAAACTTCGTCAGTTTATAACTGCGAATCACCCAAATGACGAAATTATCATTTGACCAGATCCAGCTTTGTGTCACATGTAAAACAAACGACAGACTGGTTAACTGCCAATAACATCAATTTTGTACCGAACGTAGACAACCCTCTAAACGTGCCTCAGACGAGGACTATAGAAGATTTTTGGGGTCTACTAACTGGAAAACTTTACGATAATGGCTGAGAAACCCAAAACGTAACAATTATGTCACCGGATCTACCAGAAAATTCGACGAATCGACACTGTTGCCGCACAAAGGCTAATGGCGCAAGTTTATGTTAAATTGCGCACCGTTGAGGAACATGACCATTATCCGTAGTTTAAACTTAAAGTTTTATAAAACATAGATGTAGAAATAATTACTTGTAGTTGAATTTAATACAAATTTAAACCAAAATAAAATATGACTTTTAATATTTTTTCTCAAAACTTTTGGGACATACGTTACTTACACGAGAAAATTCAGCCACAAAACACTCGAATGAAGGGTAGGAACTAGGTACTGTGTTAACTATGGATTTCTGCGTGTAAGTAAATGAGATTGCTCTTGTGCGGGGGAACCCTCCAGATTGTCTTAGAAACGACATTGATCTATTAAAATATCAATATTGTTATGAACACAATGGCTTGAAGGGTATAAGTTATAACGAGAATGATGATGATGATGATAGCGACTTAGATGTAAACGATGGCCCACCATCCAGAAAGAAAAGAATATGATAGTGGTTCGTTTATGACAACTTGTCGTAGAATTCACTTTCGATCCTGAAAATGCCATTGTCACAAAGTCCTATTAGGCGCTATTATGTTGATAATTTTAGGTTTCACGGAACTGCGTATACGTAGGCTTCTTATTATATTACGGTTAATTTTGATTCAATCAGGGTAAAAAAGGGCTGAAGCACTATGTGAAGAACTACTTAAAGCATAAAATGTCTAATTTTCTCTTTTAAAAAGAAAAATTTTGCACTGTTCACATCTAAAATAGATTCGATATAATACACATACATAGGCACCCCGGACATAATGACATTGTGAAAAACTTGCATTACTTTTTCTTATTAGGGGTATTGCGAAAATCCTGCGGTGCAGTGAGTAAATGGAATTTTATTCCGTTTAATAATAATTGCTGAAAATACTAAAAAATTCACAATGATGTTGATGAAACAAGAGGGAGAAGAGAAAGAAACAAAAAATACTAATTAAGTCTGCAAAAGCTCTATTAGCCAAAGAGAAGAGGTATTAATACAATCTGGTAATTTATTATTATGGACAGGATGAAAAAATTTAGCCAGTATTGTCTATTGTATGTACACGTATGAGTCATAATTCCTTTTTTTTTCTCAGACTGTTTGTAAAGCATCTCTAATATTAACTCAATTATCTACTCTAATCGACAACTATTCAGTCGTCAATTCAGCGGCACGTCCCTCTCAAGGGACACTTTTTTATGTTTATTTACTCACACCAAATCAAAAAAAAAACGTATTTAGGGTGACGATTTTGATTTTATTGTAGGTTTTCAATTGAAGCTTAGCTCTGTGTGTTATTTATTATGTCGGCTAGAAGGCTAGACCGTACAGGTACCTGCCTCAGCTTATGCGCCTTACTTATTGGAAATTCTACACATATTCAGTTCTTCAACGTTTTAATAACAAGTTCCGTGGTTCCGTCTTTGCAGCTTTTTTTTTCGAGTTACATTTGCATTCAGTAATGACGGAATTTTATTCTTAGAATTAATTATTAAATGGTTGATAATTTTACCAAAAACTTTCAATTAACGACTTTGGCCAACCCGCCAGGAGAGTCTGGGGTACATTAAAATCATCCAAGCATATGTCTTGCGTGACTAGGGTTTTAAGAATTCGGGATCGGGATTCAATTTCGGGATTTCGGGATCGAAATTTAGAATCCCGGGATCCCGGGATTGAATCCCGAACCCGAAATTCAGAAGTTGAAATAGGAAACACTACTATTTAGGGATGTAACGTTTAAACGTTTAACCGCACGTGTGGACACTACCCGTTTTGGGGAACGTTTAAACGAAATGCAAATAAAATTTAGATATAGGCACCCTTAAATTTCAGCTAAACAAAGCCGCGGCTAGTGCTAGGCGCGCATCGCGTAAGAGCAAAAGCGAGGCGACCACTTAAATATTGCAAAACCGTCATGCACTTTTCAAATTGATTGTTTGCATCCCTTTGAGGACTTTCGCCGCCAGCGCCGCGGTCATCATTCAACGGTATAAGTACATATTATTTTATGATTTATAACCCAACTTTCAAACGGCATTTGATTTTTTCTAATTATTCAAGTTTCAAAACAATATTGCAATATCGTTAAGTTACGCGTGGGGTGCGCGTTTATACGCCGTTTAAACGTTTAATAAACGCGTTTAAAAGTTTACGAAAAATCGCTGCAACTTTGCATTCCTGCCATTATTTATAACTAATAAACACCCCGAACGAATTTACGTATTTACATAAATACAATCGGCGACTGGTGATTTTACGGATTATTTACGCACGCGGCAGTGCGGCGCCGAAACTGACCCACGGCGCTGATAGAAACTTGTAAGGACATGGGCGTAATTTCCTGTGGGATACATGAACAATAATTTTGCAATGCAAAAAAATTCCTTTTGCGTAAATTATTATTTCGGTATTTTTCGGGATCCTAGTAAAATGTCGATCCCGAAATCCCGGGATTTCGGGATCGACATTTTACCGGGATCCCGGGATTCGGGATCCCGGGATCCCGGGATTGAAAACCCTATGCGTGACGGAATTAAGTAGCTTTTAAAGAAAATAAAGAGTTACGTTACATAATACGCGCCGTGACTGTTGTGCAGGAGTTAAGACTATTTATTAATGGCACAAAAAGGACTGCTCTACCATCGAATTTTCTGATACATTTGAGGCTGTACATGAAGTTTCTTCTAATGTACTCGTTGGTCGCTGGATAATGTGCTTCAAGTCTTTTATGATGCAGGTACCTTCATTTTAATCAATTTATTTCAAATAAGTATCTATCGTGCGTCTTATAAATAATTATGCTATGATAAGAGCTTCTCATACATGTATGTATGCACCTACAATCTGTTAATCTCAACGTCAAGCTTACTCTATTACCTACCTATTATTATTATTATTATTATTATTATTTTTATAGAAGCCTATATTTAAAACGTGCCTATTTAAACTATGAATCGATGATCGTTAATAACATTGATTTTTCAAAAGAGCGCCGGGTTGCATTTGAGTCATAGGCCAACCCTGCTGTGGGGGTGCCTGGTACGTGCATTTACATGTTTTTCAAAGTCTCTGAGTTTCGCGTAAATTTCGAAAATTTCCTTTCAGATGATATTTAAAAACCACATTGATTCGTAGCTCCCCCAATGATTCACTAGGTACTTATTTATTCTCATAATGGGTCAACCCCTAGTTCTGCTCCAGTAGTGACCCTCCCACTTGCGGTTCTTTTTCTTCCTTTTTTCCTTTTATTTTGAATATGGTACCACCATTTTAGACTTTTTTTTTTGTTTTTCTTGAAATTTTGTTATTATTAGGCACAAAAAGCCCTGATTGCCTCCTATAATATTACATATAATTATCTCTTAAACTGCTGCAATTTGGGGCATTCCAGACACGCAGCTTGTGCCACCGTGATGTTATTTCCTGGAGAGTTGACAGTTTTTTCTTTTAATTATACCTGCCTCGTGCGATAGCATTATCTTCATCGTCGCGATAGAGGTAAAATATACATATCAAATTTACAAAGGTCACGTTTAATTGGCAAAAAAGGTTACTTGCTTATGGAGTAATAAACAAAACGCTCAACTATTGCTAATACAATTTATTGAAAATATTTACATCTTTTCATAAATGATTACATTTTTATTCGTTTCCTCAGATTATCATTATGAAAACTAAAATTTATCATTATAATTATAATAAAGTATTCGAGATAAAATTGCATAATATTAATATTAGGATCGTATACATATACTTGGTGCGTGTTAGTATTTTTGAATCCAAAAGATGAACCGACACGAATAAAAGGACACCATATATGTTTGCATGGTGGATATGTTAAATTTCTTCATTCGTTCGTAGAATACTAAGGCTACTACACGACAGGTATATGACAGAACTTTTAAACTCGAAGAGATTATAATATCACGCACTGCGCGAAGAACGATCTTGTACAAAACTGGAATGTGTGTAACTGGACAGTAGTGGTGAAGGAATTATTTGTGGAGTGAGCATTCAAGTTTTTTGTTTTTTGATGTATCCGTAGGGGACTGACGTAAAATATTCGCAAAACTTTCTCTTCTCGGACGTTATCCTGAAGATTTTAGTTTCTTTTGTGGTCAATACGTCATGCTCCTTGGTTCTTCTTATATTTTGTTGAGACACAAGGATTGGTTCATGTGTTTCAACCATTTGTAACATTGTATCGAAATTAATTTTCTCGCTGTTTTGATAAGATAACGTAATACCTTTGACTTTGCTTACGTTGACGAATTCATTTTTATTTGTAGACCACACTTTAAACGAGTAACACTTAGCCCCCGCGGAGACAAAAGTCGAAATATACGACCCAGGACCATAGCTTTCCAGTTCGTCCGTCAAATCACCCAAAAAATTTCCAGTTGGCGGTTCATATTGCCCTTCTTGGGCAACGTAGATCACACTGTCGGTATCATAATATAGAACTCTGTCCCCCAATTTTTCCAAATAACTATAAAGTTTAAGCCTCGCTTGCGCGGTGGTGTAGGCAGCAATGGAAACGTTAACCGTAGATTGCATATTCCTGGCTTCTTCTTTATGTGACCAGTTTACTATTAAGGTGTCCTCGTTTATTTCTACAACATTATTAACATCTATTGCCGGATTTGCTAGCAAATCGTAAAACTCTGCTGGTGATCTTATAACAGATGTCTTGCACTGGTTTTCTCTCTGCCCAAATTTACCCCAGAAGCTGTTGAGTATTAATTTAGATAATGATCGTAGACCAGCATTCTTAGCAATTTCACCATATGTTAACTGTATACCTTCCTGATCTAAGTATTCTTTTATATATTTTTCACGCTCTTCATTACTAATGCAGCTAGCCGGCCATCCTGATGCCTGTTGCTTGCTTTTCAAGAATTCATTAATAAAATTTCTAAATAGCCCACCGGTTTCATTGGAAATATCGTATTGTTCAACTTCACAGTTCCAAATTTCGTAAATCTCTTGAATTTTGTATACTACCTCGGTTGCTTTTAGTACCTCGTCCAACACCCATGTCCCATTTAGAGATCTTTTCTCGTCGCTGTGTGTACATTCACCGTGATTTAGTTGTTCAGCACATGTTCGGCAGAGAGTGAACATCAACTTGTTGTACATTTTTGCAGGGAGAACCGGGTGGTACAAATCCTTCGGTGGCAAAATTTTGCATTTTATAAGTCCATTTGTTGTTGTTGCGGTTAGGTCCAGTTTTGAACAGTTCTCGTGTCCCACATAAATTTGTGGATGTTTAACGGGGTATTTACCGTATTTACACACCCAAGGGTAGAGAGAGCACACATCCAGGTATTTAATCTTCTCACCCGGCTTCACCTGGTACTTTAATACGGTGTTTCCTGTTCTCCCCCCGTAAAAACTATCTCGTGGATTTAGAGGTATGAGATGCATTAGTGGGTGATTGTCCGTGAAGTGTCAAATTTTCGAGTTTATTCTCATTTCTCTCCGAAACTGACATTCCCACATTTCTATAACTTCGTAGCCGGCCTCCTTCAACCTGTGAGTTTTCTTCTTTGTTCTATCGAATCGAGCATTTAATGTGTCTTTGAGGTCTTCATGCACTGGTTGATCACGCAGCGAAGTTTGACAGATATCGTGGCCATGAAAATAGCATCCATGAAACTCGAAAATCTGGCCCGTTTCTTCAGAATAACCATCCACCCTGACGCCGTTAATTAAAACTTCTTTACTGTTTGCTGCATGTTTGATGTTTATTTCTCTTTGATGTGATTCCCATAGTAACCATTTAAGCCCAATTGCCGACTGCTGGTCGGTGCCTCGATAACCGTTACGCGGTATAACACTAATAGTGTTGGGTTGCAGAAATTTTCTCCTATATATCAAATTACACGCCGATGCGATGGTACAACATGCTTCTGTGAATGGGCAAACACTGCATTGTTCCAACATGATCTTGCGGAATTTGAGACATGCCTCAGTTAAAATTTTAACATCACTAATGCAATACTCGATCAACTCCTTTTGCAAATTAAATTCATCATTCTTGTGCTCTTCGTGCCATTTTAAAAACTGCTCTCTAATGGGGATTTTCAAAGAAGCAGGATCGTAATATCTAACGTCAGGTAGGAGCCCTTTGCAATCCTTATTTTCTAGAGTGTTGAAAAGGTGAGGAAAGTAACCCTTTTTGAAATTAGGCGGTAAATCGAAGGCTTCAGGTAATTGTGAGTGCCATGGGAAAATAATTGAGAGAATCGATGAACTTTATACTATTTATCTCCATTAAAATTAATTTTGTGCCTCGCGAGATCAGCGTTGGTGTATACTTAGTGTTTTCTAAGATATATTTTAAGATAAATTGGTGGTCAAATCCCTGTCCATTATGTGAAATAACTACAATTTTCTTGAAAATTTTACGCATTGCTAACAGGTGGTAAACGAAAGGTGGTATAGGGTTTTCGCAGTAAAGGGTTTGTAATCGAACTCCGCACTTTTGACAGATTATTTTTTCGCCATTTTCCTTCGGGCAGCTGTGACAGACTTGCTGAAATACGCAGAGATTTGGTGCGTGAATGTTAGATTTATCGTCGTATGGGGCTTCCTGTCGTGTTTCTAGATCAAAGAAAATAAACAGTGTGTTATGTTCAAGTGGTGGTCTGCTATTATCGGGTTGAATGTAACAAAGGTGATTTTCTGGTTGAAATGATGTGCAAATTTTACAGAATATTTCGCCGCACTGGTGCTGACGATTCTTTTTGATTGTTTTGAAACAACTGGGGCATTTACGTATCTGAGTACATATTCTACTTTTGAGGTGGTTAGCAAAACAGGTTCGAGATCTAAAACTTCTATTGCACTCGGAACAAGGAATCTCTTCTAGTTCTTTTGTGCACTCTGGTGCAGCTGCCCTTACATCGGTGTCTACTTTTCTGATTGTAGGTAACGTTGCATTCTTGACAGAAATAGCCCGAGCCGAATGCCGCAGTTAATGATGAAATTACATTAAAATGATTGTCTTTATGCAACAAGTTTATTCTTCGCTCTGCATTGGGGCCTTCGAATAATTTCTCGCGAGTACCATATTCGTACACGGTAATCTTGTATTTGTTCAAGAATTGCTGAAGTAAACGAAGTTCTTGAATGCCAGCTCCTCCTTCTTTTTGAATCTCAATACCAGCAGCATTCAGTAACTCTTCTGCCTTCAACAACTGTGCTTTGCCGATATCCAAACGAATGTTTTTGTAATTTGGATCCTTATCCACTTTGGCAATCGCTAAAACAATAGCGCGAAAAAGGCACAATGAGTCTTTCTTGTTGTTGATCTGAAAAACGAAAGCAGAAAATTAGTCTTATTCTTTAAACACCTCCACAATTTAGATGCGGTGAAAATCTGTACTTACCGAAATAATCCCCGTCTTTTGCTACACTCTTCCTCGAAATTTCCATAGTAATTTGATCTGCGATTGCGTCCTTGGCCTCTAGGCAGTTTGATCTGCGTCATGGTTATACGAAACTTGTTTGTATTCAGACCGTCAGAGTTACTCTGGTAAATCTGCGAGATCATACTCCATAACTGATCGAAAGTTATCTTCGCAGCTTTTCTAAACGGCAAATGACTTTCCTTTTCCTGATCTTCCCTTGTAAAGGTAAAGCCCACCTTATCTCCCGGTTGAACGGTTTCCACAACTCTCCTTGCGATACTTTCAACGCTGTGCTTTATCCACTTCAACTGGTCCTGTTTTAGAGGAGCCTCATTGATTCTAAATACGACGTTCCTTCGTTCGATTTTATATTTTTCGTTCCTTGTTTTGTACTCCTTGATTATGGTGAAGGGTGTCTCTGAAGTTGAATCTTTAATACTTTTAGGTGTCGAATATGATGTTAATGTCGATCCTGTTTTAGCTTCATGCACGGATTTAACGTGCCGAAATACGGCATCTGATCTCGAAAACATTTTACTACACTGAGGGCAACATAAACTAGAGGTTTTGTCACTATTTTTACGATTAGTACAACGTAATTTATGTCGCTTTAAATTATCTAGTCTTGAAAAGAACTTATTACAAGAATAGCACTGATAATTATTCATTTTCGATGTCTTCTTGTAGACGTAGTTCACAGAACTGAGACATCGTCTTAATTGCTGCTCTTTTATAGACAAATATTTCCCATAATGCAATTCGGTTACAGAAATCATAATCCAATTAGAAATATATCCGAAGAGAGCGACCCACTGACGAACAAGAGCGGCAAATCCAGATATAACCGTGGCCGATACGTATAATATTTACATCTTTTATATATGCCCGCTTCCTAGGGACGGACAAGTGTCTGCCTTATTTAATCCCCACACGTGCATGCGATTTTCGTTTTGAACAAGTCGAGACTTGTCTTTGTCTGCCTATTTTCATAGATACGTCACATTGGTTTTGTATCCCTCTGGATTTGTTATTGTATTAATGCAGGTGCACAACAACCCCCATTGTTCAGTTTTTTACTTCAATGTGCCCTAAAATATATAGAAACCAATTGGGGGAGTAAAGCTAAACTACTAATATAGGTAATTTAAAAATTGTAAATAATATTCACATAACAGTAACAAGACTAACAATAAATCGGGGGTAAAAGAGGAATATGGACAATTTATTGTTTACCCATACGAAGAATGAGTAAATTCGTTTTATCTAAAAGTACATGGTGCTTAATTTCTAGAACCTTATACTCGTATAATTTATTCCATCTTTATGGCAAGTTAAATGTCTGAAATATATAGTAACACACCGTTGAGCAGGTAGCCGGTTATTTTCTAAGAGGCGATCTTAATAGTTCACGAATAATATGACTTTTGTTTGTGTAAACCAGGTAGAGAGATTGTCAGAATATTAAGAGTATTGCCAGGTGTTCCAGCGAATGGGTAAAAAGTGCGCAACCGTACGTTCAAGAATGTATGGTTAAAATAGTATACGGGTTGTTTAGGACTATTGAAATACATACTGTTTAACGCCGGAGGCTGAAAGGACAATATGGTATTAAACCTATTCCATCTTTTATTGATTATAATGCTAAGTTGAGATTAAAAATGTGCTTCATATTGATAACATGATTGATAATTTTACAATGACTTTAAAAGAATAATAATTAATCTATAAGTTATAACGATGTACCTACACTGCTTTTGACGGTAACCAATTGCGAATCAAGTGGAGGAAAATGAAGAGGGGATAATAATGTTAGTATTCGGTGGAGGATGAGGTCGATCATCGAAATATTACTCGATTAAACGGATTAATTGTATGTATTTGCAGTATTTAAGTGTAAATAATTGCGAAACAGGTGGAGGAAAATGGAGAAGGGATAATAATGTTAGTATTCGGTGGAGGATGACGTCAATCATCGAAATATTACTGGATTAAGCGTATTAATTGTATGTATTTGCAATATTTAAGTGTAACTAATTGCGAAACCAGTGGAGGAAAACGGAGAGGGGATAATAATGTTAGTATTCGGTGGAGGGTGGAGGATGACGTCAATCATCGAAATATTACTGGATTAAGCGTATTAATTGTATGTATTTTCAGTATTTAAGTGTAAATAATTGCGAAACAGGCGGAGGAAAATGGAGAGAATGTTAGTATTCGGTGGAGGATGACGTCAATCATCGAAATATTACTGGATTAAGCGTATTAATCGTATGTATTTGCAATATTTAAGTGTAACTAATTGCGAAACAGGTGGAGGAAAACGGAGAGGGGATAATTAAATCGTCGCCAAGAGCGGGCGCATGACCGCGTGATCGGTGTTTCACGACAGCGGAATACTCAATTACGTGGAGCGACAGCCAAAAAAGTAGGAGTGGGGGTACTCTATCTCGTCCCCTTATCTACTACTCACGCCTATAGAAAGAGTTAAAATCTTGCTTCCGTACAATATCAATTCTGTATTTTATCAGTGATAATAAACCCAGTAACTCAAATAGAGATTCTGAGCCCAAGTATACACTGCGACTTGTGTAATTCTCACGTATAACTATAACATTCGTTGATTTTATTTTTTCAAAGCTTATAGAAATGTTTTTTACTTCCAGTGGTTGCCAGGAACTAGTTTCTTCCATGAAGAAGTAATTGACGATGATTCCTTGCTTTTCTAAAAATTGTAACCACTGATCTTCATCCAATGTTACTGTTCCACTTAAACCTTCAATCTGGATAATTGGCTTGAAGTTCAGAGAGTGGGCTAATCCAATATTTACCCATTTCGTTTTGGATTTGTTCAGATAATAAGTTTTCTTGTTTATGATTGCTTGGCATATTTCAAGATCTCTTTCCGTATGGATTTGCATTGTTGTAGGTACACCTTTTACCACAAATTTACTTAAAACTTAACTTAAATTTACGTGAGTGACAGTACTGTTGTGATCAGTAGGCACGAGAACGTTTATATGTATATTTTTATGATTAAGCTTGACCTTGAAAATGACTGAACAATACTTGACCTTGAGATGAATATGATCTTGGAATGCCTTTGAATTGGAAATGGGTCCTCGAGTTAAGAAATGACCTTGGAACGTATTTGACCTTCAGTTGAATATGACTTTGACCCATACTTTACCTTGAGATGAATATGATCTTGGAATGCCCTTGAATTGGAAATGTGTCCTCGAGTTAAGAAATGACCTTGGAACATATTTGACCTTGAGTTGAAAACGACCTTGGATTGGATTTGACCTTGAATTGAAAATGACCTTGGAATGGATTTGACCTTGAGTTAAAAATGACCTTGGAATGTATTTGACCTTGGATTAAAAATGACATTGGAATGAATTTGACCTTGAGTTGAAGATGTCCTTGGAACGTAAGTGGATAGTTCTGGATGTGGTGGGGGGTGCCTTGACCGAGTTCAAGGTCAAGGTCGAGTTTGCACCCCCCACCACATCCAGAACTATCCACTTTACTCTACTGTTTTTCGATAGTCTTTTGATTTCGTACTGTGACATCATCGTTAATTTTTTTAAATGGCTCCGTATACTTTTGAAGTCGTTGTTGGATAGTGGCTGAAATTATGAATTCAATGATATGCCACAGTCAGTGGCGGCTCGTGGGTTAATAACAAGGGGGGTCATTTTGGTTTTGGAACTTATAATTAATACTAAAAGTACCTATATGCATATATGTACAAAACTAAAATATTGTCAAAATAAAACATACCTTAAACGTGCTTATATTTCAGGTCAATTCTGTTCTGCAAAAGGGTCTTTTTCGTTGAAGTTTGGAATGCTCTTGACAAGCATCTTCTCGATGCTCGCCATAGACAAAGCACCAAGGCTAGACTGTCCCATTGTATTGCGTAAAAAGGTTTTTTTAATTTTTACTCCTTTCAAAGTTGAAAAACATCTCTCACTTTCCAAGGTTGTCATCGGTAGTGTACACAAAATATTTAATAAGTTCACTGCTTCAGAAAATGTTTCAGACAAAAGTTAAAGTATTATGGCGACTACACCGGCATTATTGTGAAAATCCTAACGATATATTACAACTTACGCGAACCGCAACGCTTCTACCGCTGTCTACGACGAACTGATGTGATGACCAGAGAAAATATAACTCCATCCTAAAGAACTATTAACTCGATTTTGCGCAGTTGTCATCGGGACATTGACCACGTTGGAGATATAGGAGTAAAAGGTGACTCTCACTTCCACTCAAGAATTCGCCATCTGCTGTCACTGTTCTTCTTTACATGCATTTCTCCATAAGCCATAAGAGCTGTGCAGGGTCAATTTGAATAATGTCCCGGCTTGCTAGCGAGCGCGCAGCGCTGCTTGACGCTTGGTTATTTCTAGTATTGCTGCGAATGCAGACCGCTGAGGATTTTAAATTTGAGACTATCAGACAAAATATATTTTTATTAAAATTATGGTTTTGATTAGAATATTTTAGGAGGGTCATTGACCAATTGACCTTAAGGAGAAACCGCCACTGGCCACATTATGACATTGACGTTGATATTTTTCGAAATAATCACGTTTAAAGTAAAAACAAAAACTCGCAAAAAATAAGTTAGCCATGGAATGTTGACAGTTTAATTGACTAGAAACGAAAACAATTAAGTTTCCAATTAAGTTCTAACAGTTCAGCATTGTTTTGTGGGTTCCCGTTTATTATTTCATAATTTTGTTAGTTACCTATTTTGTAATATTAATACAAAGTTGATTATTATGAAAATAGCAGTTAAAGTTGGTGTTTGATCTATTGATTGAACACCAACTTTAACTGTTATTTTTAGTTAATTAACGTTATTTTATCAAATTTACATCGTTTCCAGTCAGCTAAACTGTCAATATTCCATGGCTAACTTATTTTTTGCGAGTCTTTGTTTTTACTTTAAACTTGATTATTTCGAAAAATATCAATGTCAATGTCACACTGTGGCATATTGAATTCGTAATTTCAGCCACTATCCAACTACGACTTTAAAAGTATGTGGAGCCATTTAAGAAAATGGACGATGACGTCGCAGAACGAAATCAAAAGACTATCGAAAAACGACAATTATCATAACAAATGCACTTGACAAAAATTAGGTTGACGTGTCCGAGCGTTTTTTCCAGAAATTATTCCTGAATTTTTTATCGAATTAGTTCCAGACTTTTTACTCACACTGGTATAAGTTTTATAGACAGGTGTTAATGAATATACCTACATGTTACAAACTTATAGGGTATGAAGAGGATCCAAAATAGACCAACTATTAATAACGGATTCATATCCGAAACAGCACCATTTTAGAGCAACCAGTTCTTGTAACAGTTGTTTGGTACAATTTTTGGAAATCAGTTCTGACCCGTAACTTCAGTTTATCTCGATGTTTAATGACGTTTACTAAAACAGTCACGTGTGGGCCGAAAAAACACTCACATCATCCGCCCCACCAAATTTCAACAAAAGTTCAGCATCAACGTATAGGTGCTATTATTGATGGTTTTTAATAATCAAATTAAATTATTGGGTCATACGTTGTGTCACACTAGTCCTATTTATTTGGCACTCTTGCATAAGGCGGTCCCACACAATGCAGATATTCGGTGAACGTTTGCCATTCGTAATTCTTCACGTAGTGTGTGGGAGATTAACTTCACCGAATGTTCGTTATTCGTCTGTTTCCCGCGTCCTGTCGGTAAAATGACACGAAGCAAAGGACCGCGAAGTAGCTTCGCGTACCTTCGCCTCCAGCTCCTACACTATTCGTGATGAATTCCCGCATATTTGTCAATATTAAGGCGGCCTAAGAACATTCGCTGCACATAGAAAAGCCATATGTTTTCTGAACCAACAGATAATGTGGGAGCGAGCTTAGGCGAATGATGAAGTTAGTACACGAACTTTCGCACATTCGCCAAATGCCCGCATTGTGTGGGACCACCTTAACATATTGCTAGAATTTTTGGAAGACGTATCATTAGTGATTCGTGAATGGATGCAGCTGCAACAAGACAGCACGCCAGCACACGGTGAGACGGATTGGCCGAGTACGACCATCCGACATAACCCCTTGTTTTCTTGAAGCCATATAGAGTCTGGCTGTTGAATCAAATCTGCTAGCACATATTCTGACTGTAGCCCAGAAAATTTATACATCTGGCATTTTTCGAAGGGTTTACCGAAATATACTTCTGGGGATTCCGGAGGATTCAAAGCTCGCATCGAAGTCGGTGATAATCATTTTCAGCAATTATTGTAGTATGTACTATGTATATGATAAGTTAATAAAATTAGTTATTTTTATTATCTTAGCTCGAAAACAGTACGTTTCCGGATATGAGTTGGTCTATTTTGGATTCTCTACATACCCTATAAATTTGTAACATGTATTTAGTTACACCCTCTATAACAAATTAAGTAAGGAATGTAGACTTTTGCCCATCCGCCAGTTTTATAGGCGACTGAAGCAAATCCTGCTAATTTCGCCATAAGATGATTTTTGTAAAACCCTTGAATGCTGATTTTTTGGGATTGGGTTCTTCCAGTGTTTTAACTGTGTTTTAACTGTTCTTTAGTGAAGGTGACTTTTCTCTTCCTTCTACTTTTTCACCTTTACTTTCTTAACTTATTTTTTCTTGACATTGTATAATAATTAGTTTAACTGAATTTTTAATTAAAATTTAATTTAGTTGAAAATGCAGTTTATTTAAGATTAAATGGAAGAAAACCTTCAGCTGAACTTCGCTCGTTGTCGCAGTCTGTTATTGTAAAAAAAAGTTGCGTAATAAAATCCACATTTATTTACCGACTCATTCATCAACATCAAAATACATTTTTACTAAAAAATTACACATATGCTACAAGATATACCCTGTAGACTCCTAACAAAAAATGTTATGATCGTTTCTTCCCGATGAATGACAAACGAATTACGAATATTGCTATTATTTTGGAGTGTCAGCAAACTAAATTATCTTCAAATCCATTTCTATCAAAATGTTGTTCAACTTCATAAAGAAGTGTTTCGTTATTCTCAATGCCATATATTGTAAAAAATATGAAAGTTACACACTTAAATGAAATATAGGTAATATTTTTACTTCACAGAAAGTAGATATCTGAAGTTGCTGATACTGTTGACCTTCTTGATGGTGCTGACCTTCTAGAATCTGTTGTTCTTGTTGACCTTATACTACTTCTTTTACTTGATTCTCTATTCACGTTGCTTGCTTGGTGTTTAATACACATTAAAAATATCTATAAGTAAAAAAAATACAATTCAAATGATTGAAGGTATTATGCGTTTCACAGGAGAACGGGCAGTGATGTAGCTTGCCCACAAACAAGTTTCCCTGGATGTACCGCAGCTGCAAGGCAACAAAGTCTGTCCACTTTCCTCTCGCTTCAGTGTCGGACGGTCGTAGCATATTATTTTTAACAGTTTCTGACTTAGAGAGAGCAGTTTATGCGTGATGCCATTAATTTTGTGTAATTTTGATGATAACATTTTCCGTTCTCCTGTGAAACGATTAATATTAATGCTCCTTTATCATTTACAAGTCATCCACTTACAAATAATTACAAGAAACAGGTAAACCAAACATTAAAATAAAAGTTTTCATGCAACACAAGTCCCAGAAAAATTAAGACAAGAGACAATTTTAGAATATGTACTGGAAAATATGCTGGTTAAACAACCATTTAAACATGTTTTTACAAATCATAAACCTGTTAATAAATAACGAAGTTATTAACAAAGAACCGAATTGAAAATTTTTCCTTTTTTTCAAATATCTAGGAAACCAACAGAGCAAAGTCGAATTATGTGAGGGCATATTAAAGAGCTCCAAATTGTAAAACTTTTTCTCCATTTAAACGTGTTTTTATCTTTAAAGATAAGTAAGATAGCAATGTTGTCGAGGCTTATCTGGGACACCCTGTATAGATGCGGTGTAAGATGTCATCCAAAACGGAAACATAAAACTTTGTCTTTAAAAGAAAAATTCGAGATATTAGACAGGTTGCACTGTACTCGTAAAACTAAAATGGCCTTGCACGTTCCCCTATTTTTTCTAAATCCGAACTGATCTTCTCCTAATATTTCTTCTGCCCTTTTCTCCATCCTTCTTTGCATAATTCTAGTTAAAATTTTTGACGCGTGAGAAGTTAAACTGATCGTTCTAAAATTTTCACACCTTTCCCCGCACCTTTCCTTTTTGGCAAAGCTACTATGATGTTCCATTTGTAATCTTCTTGAATCTCGATTTCTGGTATATGCAGCTAACTAGTTTAAATAAACGATCTATTACCTCTTGACCTGTGCACTTTAAGATTTCTGCCTGCAAGCCATACCTGGTGCTTTATAGTTTCTTAAACTTTTTAGCGCTAGCTCAAACTCTTCTCTTATTATAGGGCAGCCTACGTTGTCCTCCTCTACACTGCTTTCCCTTTCTAATGTACAGCAATCGTCAAACGTGATGGCGAGAGCCCGCGCAGGTAAGGCCACGCCCTAGTTTAAAACAGATTCAGGCAGTGACTATAGATGAATTTATTATGAAGTTAATCGTGCGCCACTGACAGTTGTGTGCATCACCGAAAACCAATCCCGGTCGAGAGCGTAGTGGGTGAATAGTGGGGATTACTCAATTGCGCATCTCTGTCGCTTGCCATCACGTTTGACGCTTGCTGTAACTCCTACTTCTTGTCCCGTATCTAAATTTCCCAAATATTCTTTCCATCTATCTGCCTTCTCCCCGCTTCCGATTAGGATAACTCCTGCCTCGTTTCTAATGTTTTTGCTACTAGAACCAACTTCTCTGAAATTTCTCCTAATTATTTTATATATGCTTCATCAGTCTTTCCTACTTCGAACTCATCTTCCACTTCTTTGCATTTAATATCAATACATTGCTGTTTTGCTCTCAAATTCAAATTTTATAATTTTTAAACTGGACTTTTTAACTCGTAGAATATAGTAGGAAGTCCTACACACAAGCATCAATGCTTTCGTAGGAAAAATTCCAAAACTTGTTTATTTAAAACTTGTATTATTTGCAAGTTCTTAAATAAACCTTATTATTATTATTATTATATTATTACGTTTCCGAATAATTTCCCACTTGATCGCCTTATATCTTTGTTTCCCTCCTTCATCTAACCTATTTTTATATTTTCGCCTTTCCTCTATTAGACTCACAATATGTTTTGTTATCCAGGGTTTTCTACTTTCATTCTGTTTATGACCCGAAATATCTCTAGCTGTGGAATCTAATCTATTTTTAATGCAATTCCATTCTGCCTCTACGTCCCTAATCACAATTTCACCCTCGCCCTTTAGCACTTCGTTTGTCTTTTTCTCGAACTTATCGCACGTATCATCATCTTTTAGTTTCTCTAGATCAAGATACCTTCTTCTGCTTCGTTTTTCAAAATCTTAAAGTTAAGATTGGCCTTCATAACCACTATGTTGTGATCACTATCTATATCTGCTCCTGGATAACTTCTGCAGTCCCTAACTTTCATTTCTACTAGGTAACTTACTAATGAACTCGCCCATTTGTGTAATGTGTTCTCACTTTAACTTGATTGCACGTTTTTGTGATATAAATATTAATTTCCTAGGATGTATTTTGGACACTGCTAGGGTTCACCTGCTTGAATAGTTTTTAGACTACTATCATAGGCTAATCATACATGATTAGTCTATGCTACTATATACATTAAGTATATTTGTTGTGTAATTTAGATGTTTAGTTATTTTTACTTGGTCTTTTTTTAAAATTGTCCTGTAATGGAATTTTCCTTTTTTCTGTTGGACAATAAATCATTATTATTATAACTACCCTGTCACTTTGCTGTAAGAAATTTTCTACACTCTGCCCTACTTTCTTCCGCATAACAATTCCTACTCCCGAATTTCCTCCTACAGATCCTGTGTGCATTACCCTAAAATCTCCGCTCCAGAAGTCTCCAGCTTCTGGCCATCGTACTTCACTAATACCTACTATGTCTAATGCTAGCCCATTCATCTCTATTTTCAAATTTTCTAACTTTCCTGCATGTTTCGTGCTCCTAAAATTCCACGCTCCGACCCGTGAAATGTTACACTTATTATTGCTGATGACTCCTCCTGAAACAGTCCCCACCCGGAAATCCGAATGTGGGACTATTTTATCTCCGGAATATTTTACTCCAGAAGGAGCCATCATCATAAAATTTTCAGTACACTGTTCTAGGAATCAGATAATGTGGTGGTTTCCCCTTTGCCTTCCACATCACAGAGTGAGTATCAAAGTGCCATGTCGACCTCCACAGTCTCTGCCACTCTGATTACTGAAAGAGCTGCTGCCCTCTTTCAGGGGCTTGATTTAGTATGTTTTCTCAATAAAAACCCCACCAATATGATTGAGACTATGATTTGGCTCTTCAGATCATTGAAGCACACAAGCCATCCCACTGGTTTCAGTATTAGATACTGGAACTAAGTCAAGGTACAAGTCCGTTGGGATAGCCTATTTTCGTACTACATTTAATTCTTCTACTGTCACATACAGTACAACTTCGATAACCTTAACAGATATAGTTTTCATTATTGGCGAATTAGAGAATGTCCAGATTAGAGAAATGATACAAAAATATCCTCATAACTTACAGAACAAATGCATGTACATAGTTGACCTAGGAAGTTTGGCATACATGCAATTTAAAGGCTAACAAATGCCTGGATTACAGATGCTAAATTTGTAGTGCCCAATAACAGAGGCATCCGGATTACAGAAGTGTCCTGCATAAAACCTACCTACCTAGATTATGAAAGTTGCACTGTTAATCATTCTGGTTTTAATACCTGCTCTAAACTAGACTGCGAAATGGAATAATCTTCAATGGGCAAATCCTTTTTCGCCTTTTCCATTATTCCAAACATTTTAGACAAAGGAACTGATGTTTCTTTTATGTGATAAGTAAGAAGTTCTTCGTGCCGTTCTCTTAAAATTGATCCACGAAATTTATTTGCTACAAATTCCTCTACTTTGCTATAACAAAGATCTACGTCGCTGTCAGTTTGTCGAACTTTTATTACAAGAGTGTATCCTTGAGAAAACTTATTTTTTAGATGCTGTATAGATCCTAAACACCTCATACTTCCATGAACCATTATAGCTAATTTAGTACAAAGGGCTTCACATTCTTCCATGCTATGTGAAGTCAGAATAATGCATTTCCCACTAGCTCGAACCTTGCAAAGAACATTCCACAAATAGCGCCTCGTGTCTGGGTCCATTCCTAATTAAAAATTATATTTGTTACTTCCAATATGCATAATGTTATTATGTTAGGTAGGCGATGAAACAAATTTGGTTGACTCCCATATTTAAAATTCGCAAAGAAGTAATAAAAACAACAATAAAATACTGTTAACACCGCCAGACAATAATTATGACGCAAAATTAGTTTCATGGCCTACCTGACGGGATATACTGGGGCATTTTTGATACTTCAAAAGTCAAGTTATTTTTAATTTTCAAATAGATGTTCATGTACAGAATTTTATACTCTATTAAAATATGCAAAAATATACAGGTTGTCCCATTTAAGAAATTATTGTTTATGTAAATATCTTGAAAATGCGAAGTTTGATTGTTTTTTGTTTTCACCGTCTTATTCGTCATGAAAAACACTCATTCTTTGCCCATTTAAACGACGACCTCGTACGTCAAATAATAACCAAGTTAGCAATGGTGGACACTTAATTTTGGACATACATATACAGGGTTATCTATAACGAGTGTAACAAACTTTGAGAGTAGATAAAATTGGCATCACCAAGAGGTGGGGAGGCAACATTTATTATCGAAACTGTGTTACGCTATTGGCTTACACAGATATGTTGCCAAATATTTGAACCTTTGTTTTATTTACAAGAAAAAACCCTCTTTAATTTTTTTATACAAAGCATAGTTTTTCAGAGAGAAATAATTTTGTGTAACATGGTGCGTAGATCGCGTTTTTAAAAACGAAATTATCAGCCATCTTTGTAACAGTTAAGCCTTGTTAATATCGAAATGGCGTGTTAATACTCAAGGATAGAACACAAGAGTTGAAAATAGTAAGTAATGACAGACACAGATATTAAATTTTTTTGAGAAATTTCAACACCTGTATTTCATTTAGTTGCTATTTTTGGACGTGTTCATTAGGGATTTTCTCAATATTTTTAAGTTTTCTATTTATCCTTGAAGTTTGTTACACTCGTTATAGATCACCTTGTATCAGGATGATCAGCTAGCGCTATATCTCGGAAACCATTTATGGTACAATTTTGGGGTAAAGAATTTATTGACAAACAAGGCGAAAAGAATTTGACCAAAAATATTTTTAAGTTCCTAACTTCACCCCTGGAGGGCGCATTTGATTTGATATGACATTACAAAAAATCTTTAATTTCTCCAAATATCTTATGTAAGATATTTGGAGAAATTCAAGATTTTTTGTATGGAAATACGGGTGCATTCGATTATCTACTAAAATTTTTTGTACTGTACCAAAACAAATTCCCAATTTCTCTAATACTTATATGAGGATTTGCATGTACATAAGCCAATGCATTACTAATATCATCTTCTGTCCTTACCCGGCGATGTCTTCTCACAGAAGGAACTGGTAGCACTCGGCCAAGTCTGGCTCAACTGTCGGGCTAAACGTTGAAAAACCTCTCTGGAGTGGTGTACTCTGAATGGATAACGCAAAGCATACTCTCTAGAAGCTGTAACTGCGTTTTCAAACCATTGAGAAAAAAATAGCTAACATATACACTCCTTTATTTGTGAAAGGCATTTTTTGTGTAAAAATACTTTAACCGTAGGTGCAAATAATTTCAAATTATGCCAATAGCAGAAACTGTCATAATATGACATTCAACATGACTGATAATTTTTTATTTTGTCTTATTGTAATAGATCACGGCCCGCTTCGCCCTTTTTAATAAAAATTAAACAATAAAACACTCTAATTAGGTACTTAAAAATACTTATATGAGAAAGAATAATCATTTATGGATAAATGTGGATAAAGTTTCAACATTTATTGTTCATTTAGAACAAATCTTATTTAGGGAATTAAAAAAGACAGACTCTCCGATCCTCATCTACTATTTTTCCAATAATTTTAAAACGAAAAGAGATATTCACCTCTGGTTTTCAGATTTCTTTCTCTCAACTAATGACCTATCAAACAGAGTGAAAAAAGCTGAAGGGTTGCATTTCATTTTTTGAAGAAATCAGATCAAGTATGACATATTTTTAATAGCTCCATCATTTAGCATACAAATAATTTTTACAGTGTTTATAATAAAAGTAAATCGGCTTAAAGAGTTCTTCAAAATGAGCTATAGTTTATTAAATTCAGTTAAGCCAAACACAAACTACAGCATTAAAAAAATTAAATTGTAGTTTATCGCCCTGCCGCTGCCATGGTAAATAGAAAAAAAAGATTCTGAAAAGTGTATTTCAGACCTACATTATATCTAAGCTATTTGGAGAAATTCAAGATTTTTTGTAGCGCCATAGTAAATGCGACTCCTAGGAATGAAGTTAGGAACTTAAAAATATTTTTGGTTAAATTCTTTTGGCCATATTTGTTAATAAATTTTTTACCCCAAAATTGTAGCGTGAACGGTTTCCGTGATACAGCCGCTCCGTAACCTTAACTGATTACACTGTATACAGGGTGATTCTTTTAAAGCGCACATTACAAAATTTTCGACTTCTACTTATGCTAGAGCTATGAAATTTGGACCCTAGCCATAATCGACGATTCCGAAACGAAATTAAATATTTACAGGATGACGTCACTGTTAAAAATGGCGGAAGTAGACGCCATCTTTGTTTTTTTAAATGACAATCGGCCATTTTGATTTCATATTTGAATTCGGCATTTAATTCCGAGTACAACTAACCAAATTGTCACTACTTATCTGTCATACTTTTTGACATATGCCACATTTTCTCTTCAAATTTGCAGATGCAAGGGTTCATTAAAAAATTGATATCTGTTGAACCGCTGAAGATAAGTCGATGATTTTTTTTTTACTTCGATTCCCTAAGTTCCAAGGAATGTTTAGATTGATAACCGAAGTCATAAAGAGTTTGCCAGCGGTTGCTACAATTTTTTGAATACGGGTATTGCAAAATGTCAAAAACTCAATTTCTTCAAATGGCACGTGTCTAATTTTATGTCACCGTTGGATATAAAATATAATTCTAAGGGGAATTGTGTTAGCATGTGCTATACCTAACTCCAATCGTTTTGGAGCTATTTGCAGTTTTTGAGTAAATTGGTGTCAAAAAGTATGACAGATAAGTAGTAGGGCATCCAGTCCCGGGATCCCGGGACTGGGATTTCCCGGGACTACATGTGATTTTAGAGGTCCCGGGACCACAGCTTTAGTCCCGGGACCTACTGTGGTCTCGAAAATGGTGAGAGATTGCGCTCGCGTCACAGAATACTGAGCACGTTTTCAATCAAATGACGTAAGGGCGTTTCATTTTGATTCATTTATATGTAAAACTTTCGTGTATGTTTTTTATATTTATTTCCTCTTATTTATGTACCCTATGAACATTTTTCTTTTGTGTTTATATGTTACATATTTATTTTGTTGTTATGCACTAATAAAAGTTTCAACGTCTCTTTTCATGTTAGACAGTTGTTTTATTCAACATTCGTGGTAGTCACATCTTAAATAAGATAAAAATTTGCCTATTTAATATATTCGGGACTGCGGGACTAGGTCCGGGACTTTTTGATCAGGTCCCGAAGTCCCGATTGGCCCTTTGGTCCCGGGACTTGGATGCCCTAATAAGTAGTGACAATTTGGTTAGTTGTACTCGGAATTAAATGCCGAATTCAAATATGAAATCAAAATGGCCGATTGTCATTTAAAAAAAACAAAGATGGCGTCTACTTCCGCCATTTTTAAGAGTGACGTCATCCTGTAAATATTTAATTTCGTCTCGGAATCGTCGATTATGGCTAGGTTCCAAGTTTTATAGCTCTAGCATAAGTAGAAGTCGAAAATTTTCTAATGTGCGCTTTAAAAGAATTACCCTGTATACATACAGTGACAAACTCCCATGTGCACATGGGGAAATAACATTGGTAATTACATTTTTAGGGATTCCTGCTCTCCATGTGTAGTTACAATGGTGGTAAAGGTAGCAATCGGAAGATTATTTTTTTCTGCGTATGAGGACATCAAAAACTCTACAACTTTCCAATTTATTAATGCATTAAAAGCAAAAATTATATTAATAATTTTCAAACTAAAACACAAAAATTTATCAGATTATCCATAACTTAATTTATTCTAATCAAAGACATCTTTGATTCTTATGGATTTTCTAATTAGTCTGAACTGTTAACATTTTTATCGACAACTTAAAATTTGGGTTTCACCATGAAAGCCATTTCTTCAGCCGAATAAATATTTTTGTTCATTTTGAAATTCAAATTTTAAATTGTCGATAAATGTTGACGGTTCAGACAAATTAGAAAATCCATAAGAATCAAAGATGTCTTTGATTAGAATAAATTAAGTTGTCATGGATAATTTGATAAATTTCTGTGTTTCAGTTTAAAAATTATTAACGTAATTTTTGCTTTTAATGCTTTAATAAATTGGGAAGTTGTAGTTTTTGATATCCTCATACGCAGAAAAAAATTATCTTCCGACTGCTACCTTTACCACCATTGTAACTATACATGGAGAGCAGGAATCCCCAAAAACGTAATTACCCATGTTATTTCCCCATGTACACAAGCTTGTCACTCGGTATAACTTATACATATAACTAGTAATAGTAATAATAGTAATAATAGCTTTATTTAGTAATAATGCTATACATGACAAGAAATATAAAAGAAATATCCTGGTAATGGTCAAAGCAGAATATAACAAAGCTGTAGGCTACAGCTTTGTTATATTCTGAATAAAAGAATTTTACGGTATCGTTCATTCACCTTCATGTTTTGATTCAAACGAAAATTAGACTAGGTCCTCACTGAAGTATTCCATATTGTGGACTGTGGAGCTCCTGCCATTCTAAAGGTAAATAAATTAGATATAATTACCTGCAGTGGGTTCATCCAGAAACACAACGCGCGGCTCTCCAATTACAGCAATTGCTGTACTCAGTTTCCGTTTGTTCCCTCCGCTATACTGATAAACTCTTTTGTGCAAATGTTGATGAAAATCAAACTCCTGTGATAAATGCTTTGCTTCCAGTTTACATCTCTTAAAAGGGATCCCTTTTAAAAGGCCATATATGATCAATGTTTCATAGCCAGTTAAATTATCAAGCAAAGCATCAAATTGTGGACAGTATCCAATGTATTGGCGGACTTGGCGCCTGTCGTTCTGTAAGTTTAATCCATTGAACCATACCTCGCCGAAAGACATTTGAATTTCGCCGGTCATCATTTTGAACGTCGTTGTTTTACCAGCACCATTTTCACCCAACAGACCGAAACACTCATAACTGGAAACTCCAATTGAAATTTCATTGACTGCCAAGAGTTCTTTGTAATATTTAGTTAAGTTTTTTAATACTAAAGCATAGTCCGCCAATTCCTCTTTAGATGCATCCTTTATATGCTGTTTTTCAGCCAGAACATCGCTGTCTGTCGAAGGATCTCTTTCAAGATCAGATGCAATATTACAAGAAAACATGCGTTTGAAAATGCCCATCTCTATGACAACTAAAGTTAGTATTAAAACTACTGCCATAACCAGAAAGTATACGATATTTTTTGATATACCTGGCCTGTACCATTTATAATAGTCTTCTTTTATTTCTGCAAAAAAATATTATTAATTTATATAATGGCTTCACTGCTAATTTCATAGAGAACTCTTGTAAAATATCTCTCATTTAACTAAATGCAAAATCTTACGCTCACATGATAATAATAGGCCAGTTCAGAATGTACAGACTGTCCTATTTTCGTTGTGATTTGGGGGTTTCTCATAGAAGCAGCAGAGATAGAGCCTCGGGGTTTTCGCAAAGCTACTTTTTTGAGTATAATAGAAAGCTGAAACCAGAATTTGGATATCGTTTTTAGTTTTCGAGAAAAAAAATAATGTTGATTTTTATCATTTTTCGAAAACTCTCTCCAATTCTTTTTGTACTAAGCAGACTAAAACTGTTACGATTGACTCATATAGAACTTTTTCCAAGGAATTCAGTGGTGTACGTACTTTTTTCTAGGGAGCGTATTTTTGAGTTATGACATAAAGTTAAATTTTTTTAATGGAAATCATAGTAGGCTTTGGTCTAGTTCGAAAGGTCTTTTTTTAAGCTATCAAAATATATATATATATACTTTTTACTTTTTATTGTTATTTCAAAAAACGGCAACGATTTTGGTACTTTTTAAGTTTTAAGGGGGCTCGTCGAACTTTCTCCTGTCTCACTCGGACTCGTTGATTGTCCCTGAGAACCAGGTGTTCGTTTTTCAAAGACTCCACAGCCAACTTTCAGAGTATCTACCTGAAATTTTGCACGCTAAAGCTTTTTGTTGTGTAGAAATGCGCTACGATCCCAGTTTTTTTGTAATTTCAACAAAATTATCATTTTGTTTACTTAAAAGCTAGCATTTTTCTCAAATTTTGTATGTAAAATAAGGCATCCTTTTCTAAAATTATGGAGAAAACTGAGATCATAGCGCATTTCTACACAACAAAAAGCATTAGCGTACAAAATTTCAGGTAGATACTCTGAAAGTTGGCTGTGGAATCTTTGAAAAACGAACACCTGGTTCTCAGGGACAATCAACGAGTCCGAGCGAGACAGGAGAAGACGGTCGCAAGCCCCCTTAACTTTAGAAAATATAAGATAGGTAGGTACATCTAAGATACCTGTGATTTTATGTTAACAACTGAATAATTATCTGTTGACATACATTAGCAAAAGTTGCATGCAGCTAGTTTTATTAATATTATATACATAAATGGCACTTCAAAATTATCAAAATTTCGAAAAATTCGACATAATTGCTGTTTTCAATGAATGTCGTGAGAATGTAAATGAATCAATGGATCTACAGGATGGGCCAATAGTGTGTAGTCGGCCCATATCTCTGGTTCTATTCAAGATATGAAAATAAAGCTTTACACGTATGTTGAGAACCCCACGGAGTATCTGATAAAATTATTTTGGTGTATACAGGGTGTTCACACTCTGAGCACCAAACCAAAGTTATGTTTTTTTAAATGGAACGCCCCACATTTGCTTACATATTTGAATTCCCAATAAAATTTTATGCAAGATGGTGTACTACATGATGGGGTTTAGAGTGAGCGATTTTAAGATATTTCCATTTTAGTGCCAGTGTGGACCCAACTTTGAGGAGCTGCTGACATCTACTGGTCGAAGCTACCTAAGATTTCTTTATTGGACTAGGTTCACAGACAGCTCTATTTGTAAAATTCTTGAGTACTTTTGTCGCAAAACTTAATATCATACAGGGTGGAGAGCTTACGCAATTTCTTAAAAATTTCAAATAGAACTCCCCATATATTATTTCCGTATTTGATAGACAGTTTACTAAGCTTTTGATTGATGTAGATATTGTTAGGTCTGCGACTGACGGTTTATGTAGAATTAAAAATTGAACTTTAAAATGTAGTAATTTGACAGGTAGTTTATTCATTTCTCCCATATTTTAGTGCCCAAAACACAAAATATTATTTCTATTTTGTTTCTGGAAATTGATTTCACATAGAGACAAACAATTTCATCGCCAGTTTGCTTCTTCCTAGTCGTATTCTTAAATAAATGGTAACTTATTAAACCTAGGTATAAATTGAAACAAGGAGTGCCATGGAAGAAAACCGTCCTTTCAAAACGTAATCTTGCAATGAGATTTCTTGTACCGATGTAAACTCTGTTCGCTAAATTTTCTGTAAAAACAAATTGTAGGCATTTTTCTGAGTTTTGGGTGGCAAAATTGGAAATATTCCCCAAAATTGGTTCAAAATTACGGCGAAAATCTCAATTCTTAAGATTCAATCTACTTATATTTCTGCCTAAAATATCAGTCGTAGACCTGCCAATATCTGCATCAGTCAAAAGCTTCATAAACTGGCTATCAAACCTGCAAATAATATACGAGGTGTTCCATTTAACATTTTTGAGAAAAGCTCCATTTTGCGCACATTGGCCACTCTGTACAATATGAACTAATTTGAAAAAAGTGTTAATGGATTTTGCAAATAGAGTATCCTCTGAACCTAGTCCAATAAAAAAATCATAGTTCGCTTTGACCAGCAGACGTCAATAGCACCACAAATTTGGGTTCACACTGGTACTAAAATGGCCATATCTCAACATCGCTTACTCTAAACCCCACCGTGTAGCATATCAACTTTCATGAAATTTTATGGGGAATCCAAATCTGCAAACAAATGTGGGGAATTCCATTTAAAAAAACATAACTTTGGTTTGGTACGTAGCATGTGAATATCCTGTATACATCAAAATAATTTTAACAGAAGCTTCGTGGGGTTCTCCACACACATGTAAAATTTAATGTTGATACCTTGAAGAGAATCAGAGATATAGACCGACTACGCTCTATTGGCCCACCCTGTATATCTCAACAGGTACACAAAAAATTCCTAGTTACCCATTTCCAGTATAATACCTATCCATCGATTTATTAAATTTAGATACCCAGAAAGACGACAACCAAGCAAAATGATGTTTTCGGGATTAAAATCAAATTTAATTCACTATGGGTCATTCAATAAACCTAGAAACAAAATTTATAATAAAGAAAATAAGGAAGAAATAAATGTTTTATCGTTGGTTGAGGCGACACCAAAAACTTCTTGTCGCGAAATCGAATCACAAGTTGGTGTTTCCAAATCAAAGTTCAAAAAATATTAAAAAAAGGCAAATATAGGCCATATAAAATTCAAATTATTCACCATCTCTTCCCGGGAGATCAAGAAAGAAGGCTTAATTTTTATAGGTGGTACTTAAATAAAATTCAAGAAAATCAAGAATTTGGGCGGTCTGTCATTTGAACAGATGAAACTCACATAAGCAGCGTAGGATTATTTAACAGACATAATGTGCGTCACTGGTCTGATACAAATCAGCACCAAACTTTTGAATGTCAGAGGCAAGGACGTTTTGGATTTAACATTTCGTGCTTTATTTTGGGTAGTCAACTAGCATACCAAATTTTCGATGGAAACTTAAAGGGATTGGGATACATTAATTTATTGAATATTAACGCAGAGGCGATAATGGAAAATGTTCCGTTAATAAACATAAAGAGGGTATATTTCCAACAAGATGGTGCCCCTGCACACAATTCTGCAATAGTTAGCAATTATTTAGAAAATCATTTTCCTGGTAGATGGTTGGGTACAAATGGACCTATATTGTGGCCTGCAAGATCGCCGGATCTGAGTATATTAGACTTTTTTGTTTGGGCATTTTTAAAAGAAAAAATATACATACCAAGATACAACAATCAAGCCGAGCTAGCAGAGGCAACACATGCAGCTTTCTGATATTTGCAAGCCCATCCTATTTTTTTAATTAATGCCATCAATCTATTAACTAAAAGATGTATATTATGTGTTGAAAAACATGGCAATCAATTTGAGCAGTTCCTATAATTTTGTTGTTTGTTGTTTTATGTTTTTCTTATTTTTGTTCGTTTTGCTGTTTTTCTGCTTTTCTGTTTTTGTTACTTTTATTTCAGTTGTTATTAAAAGTTGCTAACATAAAATCACAGGTATCTTGGATGTATCTATCTTATATTTTCTAAAATTACCAAAATCTTTTCCGTTTTTTGAAATAACAATATAAAAGTATATATATATTTTGATAGCTTAAAAGAAGACCTTTCGAATTGGATGAAAGTCTGCTGTGGTTTCCGTTTAAAAAATTCGACTTTATGTCATAACTCAAAAAATACGCTCTCTAGAAAAAAACTACGTACGCCACTGAATTCCTTTGAAAAAGTTCTATATGAATCAATCTTAAGTTTTAGTCTGCTTAGTACAAACAGAAGTGGAGATAATTTTTGAAAATGGATAAAAATCAATATTATTTTTTTTCTCGAAAACTAAAAACGATATCCAAATTCTGGTTTCAGCTTTCTATTGTACTCAAGAAAGTAGCTCAGGTTCGCGAAAACCCCAAGGCTCTATCTCTGCTGCTTCTATGAGAAACCCCCAAATCACAACGAAAATAGGGCACCCTGTACATCGAGGATAAAAAATTTATTGTTTTAAATTTTCCAGTAAGCCATTTACGTTTTCTTCCTCATCTGAGGTTAACATTAACCTAAGTAAGTAATATGAACAAATTTTTTTATTGGTCATAGAGCAAAATTCGTTCTTTAAGAAAATGTAGCCTTTACATTTTTCTGTAAAATAGGTCCTCTACACCTCTTTCATAGGACCAGTATTTTTGGAGTAAATTAGATAGTGAAGCATTGCAGTAAAAGTTAGACAGTGAAGCAATTTTCAACACGTATGGGAAATATCCATTTTCCCATTATGAAATTCTACTTGTGTTACAAACTGTAAAACATGATTAATGCCGCAACCCTCTTAAAAAATAACTAAATACAATGTTCCAAAAAACGATCAATTTTTAAAAGCTGATCAAATCTGCAGTTGCATCCTATTTACAGCTTTTTCTGAATTTACAAAAAAATAGTTGTTAACGCCTCTGCGGAGCAAGAGAGAACGAGTACCAAACTATTCTTCTTGTTTTTCCACCATTCTTGAAATTGATGATAATTTTTGGTTGAGCAATTGTGTTGCTGATTCTGCTGGTGCAAACACTTTAAGTGATTGCAGCTGTATTTGTAGTCGTGTCAGATACAATTTTATCACTGCTCGACATACAATTTTGATGGCAGAATCGATAATTTCCAATGTGCCTAGCGGTGACAACGAAAGTATTGGTCCTAAGAAAAAAATGTATGGGGCTTTTACTAAACTATTTTTGCCTTATGAACAGAAAACCAAAAAAAAAAATGTGTATTTTCTGCTTCATCAATGTCAACCTCGGAGGAGGAAAACTTAAAACGAGGAAGGAACTAATCAGGAAGCCAGTAGCATAGCAACAAATTTATGTTTAAATTAACACCGGGTTAAATATGTGATTCGTCTTTGAACAAACATGCCCTAGCTTTGTAGAACACTTACCGCCACAACAAGTTTTATATGCAAGACAAGACAAATCATGGCACTGTTCTTCATTCAATACTTCAAATTTCATTAAACATGCAGCAATTAAATCGGAGCATTTTCTATACCTTGCATATGTCACATACAAATTTTCTATCCCAGTTGATAAACAATAATATGGCGATATGAGAAAAATATTGTAATAAACATGAAACTTCTCCTGGTTATTGGTATACAATATGTTCGTATACATGTGACAGCAGCAACCTGAAAAGTGTGAGGCAGTACTTTTTATCGTTTTTATAGGTTAACATATTTTATGATTCATTTTACGGTTGCAATTCACGACACTTCCAGCATATCATGCAAAACATAGGTTCGTTGTCTGACACTGATTTTAACAAACAGAATTTCAGAGAGAAAAAACTGTAGCACTGAACAGATATCAAATCCGTACAGGAATTTTATTATAGCACATTACAGCAATGATGTCAGTTTGTTTCTTAATAAATCAGTTTCATTTTATAATCTTGTCCTAGGTTGCATTTTAACTGCAATTCTATGAAAACTGCAAATAAATCCTTTCAGTATCTTCAAAGGTCAATGTCAGGCAATAAACAATGTCTTGCACAAATTTGCATGACGAATGCATCCTTGATGCCTACTTCTTTATCAATATAAATCCGCGTCTTACCTGCGAGCATTCCAAGAAGCACCATTACAAGAAAACCAGTTGCAGGAGTATTGAAACAAAATGAAGCTAAGTATTGAAGTGGTAGTACAGCAAGAATAAAACAGAAAAACAATATTATTAACCGACCTGCAACATACAAGAAAGTAAATAGTATATTAACATGGTTGCATAATATTAACAAGTGCACTGGAATGGAATAATTCTAATGAAGCGTTAACAACAAAACGTGTCCGACTGTTGCGCCACCAACACTTCTTTTACGAACGCGACGAGCGTTTCACTAGCATAAATTTTTATATCAGATATCTGAGAAGCACATCAGCATTATGGTGATAACCTAGCTGACTGGGAACCAGAAAGCACACAATAAAAAGCAACTCACGTGAGGCGAGAATTGAACCAAAGACTGTTGGATACGTCTCTAATCTGTGGTTGGATCACTAGGCAAGTACCCTGTCCAGTGCACCACGGAACCACGGATACATTGGGTAAGAGTGCATCCCACTGACACTATGCCTATGTCCTATGCCCTGCTCTGGAGCTATAGGTGACGCAACAGTCGAGTATGGTTTGTCGTTAACGCCTCTATAATTCAAGACAAACTGAAAACCATTTTAACCGGTTGTCAGAAAGCAATAATTTGGCACACAAAAAATACATATTTTTAAAATTTTTGTAAATACATAAATATCAGTTTAATATTAACATGCAGTAATGAAAATTTGAGCAAATTTCCTACAAAAAATCGGTATGGAGAACCATACATGACTTCGATATACCTACATTGTATAACAAAAAAATGCTTAAAACAATTATATCACCAAAGTTTTTAGATGTTTAATGATTAATAACTTATTGAGTTAGGCCAAAATTCAAAGTACATACTTACAAAGTTTTTTGGTCTTGAAATAGCAAACATTTCCTATTCAATTTTTGTCATATCTCAAATGGTTTAGCCACAATACTTTTTTAAATAATTAAAATGTTTATAAGAAAAGAACGATTAAATTAATTATTACCAAAATCAACATGTCTCGATTCCTCGCCTTAACACACATTTAAAAAAAACGGTTGACTTTTAAAGGTAAGCGTCCACTGCTCCCGCCCCAGACGGACCGGACATCCCCGACGGACCGCACATTTTTTGACCAATGCGTCCATTGTCCCAGCCCGAACAAGCCGCACTTTTTTGGCGACTGCGTATATTGGTGGGAATTTTTCTGCGTGTCCATTATTGAGAAGTGTAGTTGCCGTGTTTAGGAGTGCATAAACAAAGCGGAGAGGTGAGGTAGTTTGTCGGAATCCAGTATGGAAAAAGAAGAAGAATTTGTTATTGTAAGTTGCTTATTGATATAAGAGGAAGAGAAACGAAAAAGAAAAGAAAACATAGAGTTTGGGCATAGCCTTAAGCTATGGTTTGGGTGCACAACAATCAATAGGAAAAAGTTTGCTTGTGGGGAATACCATACTCTGTTCCCAGATCTAATAAAAGACGGTGGCTGTTCCCGCGTCCACTATGAACATTTCGGCCGGCACACACCGGACGGCACGGATTTGATTAGTTCCTTCGAATTCTCTCTGCCGTTTCGGAACGGCGGGTATGCCTGATCCCGCCGTGGCGGGAGCAGTGGACGCAGTTTCCTAAGAAATAATGCTACAAATATTATTTCCGGTCCATCCGGGGCGGGAGCTGTGGACGCTTACCTTAAGGGAGTTAACATACATCCGGGCAGACGTTCGCTTGAACATTTTTTCATTGTTTATTATTTAAATTGTTTACTTTTTATTATTGCCCAAATTCCTTTAAATATTTGTAAACAGTTAGTGAAATAAAGTTTATGAAAACTGAAAATAAAAACCAAATACATCACAATATTTTCAATAAAGTAATTGTGATTCACCTAACAATAATCCTTTATTCAATCAAAAGTTTCATAGTTCTTTTATAATATTAAATTCAATATTTGCTGCTGCCTGAGTCTTGCTGCTGATACGAGTCGATAATCTTCCTCTTCATCAAACTTATCCACATGCAAGTTTGCCTCCACTTCAATTAAAGGAACAATGTCATCATTGTCCTCACCTCTCCTAGCATAGTTGCAAAGAGTACTGCAGCATTTTACAACTGCTCCAGCGTAAGTCAAATCTAATCCAAAGTATCATGAGCCACTGCTTTAAAGGATACCCAAAATCTCCCAAAAGTACTGCACTATACTTGGGCCGCCCAACAGACGGAGTGATCACCCTGCAAGAATGAGCTCTAGATGGGACCACTATCAATTTAGGACGACAGAACAGCAGTGATGCGCTTTCTTTAGACCCAGTCGCATCACTCCAATTCGGTCGTCATAAATTAATATTGGTCCCGATAGAGCACGTTCTTGCAGGGTGATCACTACGTCTGTTGGGAGGCCCAAGTATAGGCAAAAGATTGTCTGCTTCCATCACTTGCTGAAGTGTTCTGTTGCAAAGCACATGGGAGCCGTGAACACTTCCTGGCCAGCTTGAACTCACATAATAAAACATGCATGACGGACCACACACAAACATATAATTATTGAATGTTCACTGCGCCGATCCACAAGTGCTGCTTCATTTTCAGTTGGTGCATTGATGGGTATCAGTGATCCATCTATTACTCCAATTTCAGCAGTTATGTTTTCTGGCCACACAACGACTGCATTGAACAAACACTCATTGACGGTGATAACAACAGCTTTTAGACAACGGTAGACTGTTGATTTACTAACACCGTGCATATCTGCTATTGTGTGATACTGACTGCCACTTCCAAGCCAATGTAAGGCATGTTGCTTTGGAGACAATGCTCCACCTTTTATTGTTTGATGTGCAAGTAGTGGCCCAATTCCTTGCAGTTAAATCTCCAATTTACCAGATGATATCCTAAATCGTTCATTGAATTCATAGGCAGATTCAAAATCAAAATTTAGACGATTTCCATAAACTTTCCTTCTCCTAAAAATATTTGCACCGTGTTCTTCGCCACTAGATGAATCAAAAAGTAAATCTTGCAGCATATGTACTTTCTTCTTACAAATTAACTAATACCTAACACTTCTAATAATTTGAAAATTTGGGTAAATAAACACTACTTGTAGGAATTATATTATTAAAGACTACTATTTGTGAAAATATACAGGGTATCCCACGACGACCTTACACGATCTGTATATAGAGAAGTATATATAGTAGAATTACACAAATTTGCCCAAATAGGTAATCGAGGATGCTCAAGTCGACAAAAATATTTTTGACTTTCTGCGACTTCCGGTTATACCGGAAATAGACACCAACTTCCTTATTTTAAATGGAATGCCCACATTTTTATTACGGATTTAGATTTCTGGTCGAATTTTAAGGTCACCTTATGCAAAACATCATATGTGTTAAATACAATCCTCTTCGAGATATTAGACGTTAAAAATTGTCATTTTTAAAATTTCATCAATTATACAATTATAGCTTGGAAACGGTACGAGATAAAGAAAAATAACTTACATGTCCCTATCCTAGTTTTTAAATCTCTATCTAAAGGGTCTGGAAAATACTGCCTCCTGATTGGTTAAAAAATAACAAAAAGTTGTCAATCAGGAGGCAGTATTTTCCAGACCCATTAGATAGAGAATTGAAAACTAGGATAGGGAAATGTAAATCATTTTTCGTTATCTCATACCGTTTCCAAGTTATAATTGATGAAATTTGAAAAATTACGATTTTTAACGACTAATAAGGGTGCACTTTACACATATGATGTTTTGCATAAGGTGACCTTAAAATTCGACCAAAAATCTAAATCTGTAATAAAAATGTGAGCATTCTATTTAAAATAAGGAAGGTGGTGTCTATTTCCGGTATAACCGGAAGTCGTAGAAAGTCAAAAATATTTTAGTCGAATTGAACATCCTCGATTACCTATTTGTGCAAATTTGTGTAATTCCACTATATATACTTTTCTATATACAGATCGTGTAAGGTCGTCGTGGGATACCCTGTATATTAGCTACTATTATGCAACAGAAACTTGCATGATTCACTAATATTTTCTAACTTACAAGTAATAATTTGTAGAATTGTACTTTAGCATTATGAAACAAAATGTTACAATTTACAAGCTACAAGACTAGATAGATAGATAATGGTTTTATTGTTTCCCATTTGGGATTACAAGACTAATAGTACGTATTTTCTCTTAGCAGATTAAAATGTATTTCAGCTTGTACGGAAGTATTCTTTACCACTGATCTTGTAAGACTTAATTAATTTGTATATTAATAATACAGAATAAAAAAAAATGGAAACTAAGAAACCCCATTCTGTTTAATATTTTTTCTAATAACTTACTCATTTCTCCTGCAGTTTTAAAACCATCATGTTGAAACGGAATTATGCAGACTATCACACAAAGCCCAGTTATAAGAAAAGAAACCATATCACAAAAATAAGAAATCGACCAATATGTATACCACTCAACGCCTGCAATGTACTGTAAATGTTTGGATCTTATCACACGCTCTTTGATGGGAAAAAGAAGGTAAAATGCTGAAACAACAGTCATGCCGAGGCCAATAGCACAACCAAATGTAAATCCTGTTTCTTCTAACGCTAACATCTTCAGAAAATAGAATTGAATTAGTAATAAAAACACAAACATTTCACATAAGTCTACCTTTGGATCATCATAAAAAGGTAGAGGATAATTTGTGATATTTACAGTATATTTGGTACTGAAATGAGCATCTAAAATGGCTGCAAATGCCATCGCAAGTGATAAAGGCGGAGTGTGAAAAGGCTCATTGTTAAACCATGCTGTCACTGTATTATCATGACGAAAGGATGCTCCAATTAGATAATTATTTCGCATTAAATGTATATCTGCCTCACCCTTAAATAAAAAAGGACATAAAATACCATTACAATAAAACATAAAAATTAAATTAAATTAAAATATTCAAATCTTAAAAGTTTACTTATCAGAAGGAACGGTGGGTAGAAGATAATTATGGACAAGTAGAATTAATATCGGAAATATAACATGTTGCTTTCAAAAAGTTCTGAAGTTATTCTGACATACTATGTGTGATCATTTAATTCATATGATGTTTGAATAACTATTAAATAAAAAGAAGAAACAAAATAATGTTCGTCTCCTTCGTAGTACTATCCTTGGGCATACACGTACATTTATAAACTGTGAGAACACTTTTGGGATTGCCTTAAAGCATATCATTACTTTCCTTTTGCTTTCACGTGTGTCCTGAAATCTTGTTCTTTAAAATAGTGTTTCTGGCATGAATGTACTAATAATTCCTTGTAAAATTATCTTCCAAAATTTACAAAATATTTTACGTACCTTTTTTAAAATATTATCCGTCAAATTTTCCTGGTTCCAGTCAACATTTTCATAATGATTTTCATTCAGAAATTCTGTATATTTCTTTTTGTACATATTATTTGAGCCATTTACAACTGTAATGGGTTTATGATAAAGACTTAGCGTTAATGGCAATTCTGGTAAATGAGAAAACTGATGCCTTTTCTCTAAAGTAACATCGTAAAATGTGCATACTGAAAATATAACAGCTACCACTATTCCAATAATTAGCAAGTACCAAACACGAATGAGGGATAACATTCTTTTCATAAGCATAGCCAGTATCTGATTACAGCACAAAGCACATCCTACAAGTAATTTACTATCAGTTTGCTCAGGCACCATCTCATGAGCATTATCATCTTCCAGTACTTCCTGTCCATGGTCTTCAGCATTGTCAGTGGGTACTCTTTTAGCATGAGATTCTCCTACTCTGTTAAAAAAGAAAACAATAAATGGATTACAACCTTCCAGTGAGTAGGAATTATTAAGAACAAGATTGCTAATAAGAAAGAGACTCAAAAGAAAGAGGCCAGATTTGAGGAAAGATAGGTTCATCCTTCATCGAGACAATGCACCAGCCCATTCGGTGTTCCCAACAAAACAGTTCTTAGTCGAAAAGGGAACGGCAGTACATACTTGAATATTCTGCCTGCTCAAGGCAAATCTGTATTCAAGGGGAACTGTTATAAATAAGTTAATGGGGTTAAGAAGGGTTCCCACAAAATGAGCTTCAGCACTGTTTCGATAAGTGGAAGGTGAGAATGCAACGTTTCGTAGATGCAGAAGGGGCATACACTGAAGCAGAAATTAGTTAAAATGTTATTACAATTAACTTATACTGTCAGTCTCGATATTTAACAAAACTCGTAAAACTTATCTCGAAGACTGAAAATGAAATTTAGAGCTATGTGTTAATTTTAGAGCGAGTGTATTATGGAGATCATAGAAAAAATCTCACCTTGAAAAAACTTCTTCCATTGTTGTAAGCGAAATTCCATAACTTTCAATTCCAAGAGTGGAAGTTCTACTCTCTAAATCACGCAGCATTTTTTCAAATACTTGCGACTGCTCTTCCTTTAAACAATAAGACAGTTCTGCACCAACATCATATTCTACCTAAAACAATAACAAAAGTAAATACCTAATGGTCATAAGGGATTATATAGGTTTACAATAAAACAGTTTTTAATCACAGCTACTAACTGTATGTACCTTTATGTCAGGAACATAGTGTCGCAGCAAGTCGGTCACTGCCTCAGAGTTACATTTTGCATTTTTTTCTAATATTATGTGGTAACCAGCTCCAAACTTTTTCTTCAGGAAAAAACTAGAACCGTAACACTCTAACACGCCCGATACCATAATTGCTATTCTATCACCCAGTAAGTCAGCTTCATCCATAAAATGAGTCGTCAATAATATTGTGCGCCCTAAAATACAAGTGTATTTTAAAAACATGGATAAATTTGTTACTGTAAAATGGGCCTATTCTCAATCAAGCATGTTACGTAACAACGTTGTGCAACCTGCCTTTGTGGCAACTGAAATTCTACATCCAGCGCAATATAGGGTAACATAAATTAAGTGTGCACCATTACTAACTTCATTATTATTGAACCTACGAGGTCTGCTAAATGGGCAAAGAATTAGCATTATTTATGACGAATAAGACAGTGTAAGCAAAAAAACATTGAACATTTCACCTAATTTAAAAGTGTACAACGTATCGCATTTAAAAATCCAAACTTCATTTCATTTCTTGTAGAACTGGAAGTGTCAGAAAAATTAAAATTTACCCAAATAACAGATTTACATGTTATATAATTTCCCCAAATTAAAAACCAATATCTTAAAAAGCAAAATTTTATAGCGGTGAGTCTGATTACGTGGTAACCTGGTATCTATAAGTATAACAGCTAACAGTTAGCTGTTAGCTTAAATTTAGATTAATCTTTAACTCCTGAAGATGCTGATGTTGTCAGCGAAACACGTGTCGAGTTTAATTACTGTGTCACTGTATTTTGGCGTGTGGGGTTAACTTATTAAGAATTCATAGTGAATTAGCATTATTTATGATGTGTAAGCAAAAAAAACAATTCAACATTCACTTAATTCAAAAGTGTACAACGTATCCAATTTACAAATTCAAACTTAATTTCATTTCTTGTAGAACTGGAAGTGTCAAAAAAATTAAAATTTACCCAAATAACAGATTTACATGTTATATCATTTCCCCAAATTAAAAACCAATATCTTAAAAAGCAAAATCTTATAGCGGTGAGACTGATTACGTGGTAATGGTATCTATAAGTATAACAGCTAACAGTTAGCTGTTAGCTTAAATTTAGATTAATCTTTAACTCCTGAAGATGCTGACGTTGTCAGCGAAACACGTGTCGAGTTTAATTACTGTGTCACTGTCTTTTGGCGTGTGGGGTTAACTTATTAAGAATTCATAGTGAATTTACGTCAAAGTTCTTGATTCAACTACTCTGTGTCACATATATCCGACAAATATTTTGAGTTATCGAATATTTTCGTAGGTAATATAACAAGTGCTATGATCATCATCGATGATATCTACGAGCTGAAACCGAACTGGAGATTCAACGAGTCCGAAGGACGAGTTGAATGTCCTGTTTCGGTTTCACGAGTGATATCCTCGATAATTAATCATAGCACGAGTTATATTTGGCAAGAGAATATAATGAATAATAAACATTTAAAGAATGAAACTTAATTTACATTTGAAATATGACACATATCAACTGTCAGATTTGACAAATAAAATTTATTTAATACTTTCTGATGGTCTGAATAATATCCTATTCCTAACAACGGACCAAAATAAGGTGATAGATTTTTTGTTTTTTACTATCGCTGTGATAGCTATGTAACCAAACAAATTTTTAATTTCTATTGGTGCAAATCGCGTCAAGTGACTTATGAATTATATTCTCGCTCTAGCAGCCCTGACTTCTGATTTGAATTATCGAGAAATTCGAAGTTATTAATGTTTGATTGTATTTAAAATTCGGGGGTCAGAGGCCATCGAACTGTTCTGAAGAGATTTGGAAAGTGACGTTCATAGGAAGAGGCATACAGCTGTATGAGTTTATTTCAGTCTTCGTGGCTATACCTGGTGGTCGTCTTCGTGGCTGTACCTGGTGGTCGTCTTCGTGGCTGTACCTGGCGGTTGTCTTTGAGGTTGTACCTGGTGGTTGTCTACATGGCTATACCTGGTGGTCGTCTTCGTGGCTGTACCTGGTGGTTGCCATCATGGCTGTACATGATGGTCGTCTTCGTGCCTATACCTGGTGGTCGTCTTCGTGGCTGTACCTGGTGGTCGTCTTCATGTCTGTACCGGGTGGTCGTCTTCATGCCTGTACCTGGTGGTCGTCTTCGTGGCTGTACCTGGTGGACATTTTCGCACCTAAACCTGGTGGTTGTCTTCGTGGCTATACCTGGTGGAAGTCTTCGTGCCTATACCTGGTGGTCGTCTTCGTGCCTATACCTGGTGGTCGTTTTTGTATCTAAACCTCATGGTTGTCTGCGTGGCTGTACATGGTGGTTGTCTTCATGGCTATACCTGGTGGTCATTTTCGTGCCTATTTCTGGTGGTCGTCTTCGTGCCTATACCTCATGGTCGTTTTCGTGCCTATATCAGGTGTCGTCTTCGTACGTGTACCTGGTGATCGTCTTCGTGTCTATACCTGGTTACTGTCTTCGTGGCTGTATCTAGGGACGTCTCACATAACTTCAAAAATTATCTGGCAGTCGTCTACGTACCTGTCCCAGGTGGTCGTCTTCATACCTGTACGCTGTTTTGTTTTATTCATAATGGTTAAATCAGATCTAGCTACTATAATTAATAAATCATAGATTGGGTACAGAACAAATACGAACTATTAAGAATATTATCCCTGACCCTGCGATTACTGAATTCTGTAAGTAACGATGAGAAGGTAATGAAAGGACTGAGAACAACACGGCACAGACCTTATAACATCAAATACGGCTTCTACTTCATAGAACACTCTTTGTATTCAAATCTAAACAAACAACAAACTTTAAAAATTATTATTCGCCGTGAATTGGCCTACTTTGACTTTCATACATAAGGTTAAAAGTTAAGTTGTTTCCATGGTTTCCACTACATTTGACTGCAACGATTCCTTTTGTCTTCACTACTCAGACGTCACTTATGCAACCATGTTCTCGGTTCGGGCCCCTAAACATACACTGTATATCTAGGAGGATCTGTACGTTCGCTTATGAACGTGTTCGGCGTTGCCTGTACGGTCTGGTCGGTGGAAGATTTATTCGTTTCACCCTTAAGCTCTTAGTCGCAGAAGGACGGATTCAATTATATACTATTGCTAAACGTCTACGAAATAATAAGCAGAATAAACAAAATATAAACGGACTCTATTGCTTTAACTATATATACATTTGAAAACGGTAAAAGAAAAACTGACTAGATACAAAATATTTACATGAAAATAAAATGCGTTTCTCGCGGAGTATTCCTGATAGCACATTAGGTGCGTCGTATGATCAAAACTGAACTTTTACGGTGCCTCGGAGTATCCGTAATAGCAATAAAATATGCCTACTCCTAAGCAGGCGTCTGAGAGATTTTCGTTGCAGCAACTAGATTGCGATCTCGTTGGGGAACGACGGTGCCCCTAGGATACTCGTGACAAGTAAATAGTTCGGTCGCCCTCCGTATATCACCAGTGATCCTCAGTTACCCGGGTGCAATCGATTCCTGTCATCTCATTTATATACACTGTAGCACGAGATAGAGAAATCGATTTAACCGCTCACTGTCCAGATCCCTAATTACGGGGTTTTAACATACTACTCACTTGGCACGGACAAGCTAGGCCAGTCAGCTTGTGACTGGGGAAATGTTTAATTGGTGATATCTTTTACGATAACAGCAAGTGAACACCAGGCCTTTATACAAAATTAACTTACTCAAATATTTACAGGTCGGTTACTATCGGTTTGATCACACGGCCAAGTCGGAACGGCCTATCAGGTACTATTTTTCGGATGCGTCGGCCAGCATCATCCGGATGCTGGGAGTATTTGTTCCAGCTGAGGGCCGGACTGCCAAATACTGAATTTTCTTCGGCGGAGCACCCACTTTTATAAGCGGATAGTGGGGGATTGACTTCTAGATGTCCAGCGGTAGGAGTACTGTCGGATTCAAAATGCATGACGTTAGATGGGTGACGGCCGCAACTACCATCCATCTCGTTTGACGGCGATGTTGTATGGCTCGCGCTTGTTTCTCCCACCTGTGTTTACGAACACAGGTGACGCACCTCTCTTCGGGATCCGGGCGTGATGTAAAAACGTCCAAAGTAAACACGAATCATCTTGATTTACTTTTGCAACGTTACATGACAAAGCAGCCCCGGTTTCCTAACCAGAAATTATAATTGATATGAAAAACACAACCTAACTTTGTAGTTATGGTTTGCTAACCTACAAGTTAACTTTCATTTGAAAAACCGGGCCTTAGTGACGCGACTGAAGCGGTGGCATTCAAAAGAAATATAGTTGCACTTGTCTATAATAAAATGGCTTATAGGTACAAGCACGTTCGGACACGAATGCTTTCACAGATCCTCAAATTTTTCCGATTGCTTAGTACTAAATTTCGAATGCCTGCTATTTATCGAAAGATGAGATTATATTATTATTTGTTTTATAAAGATGTATTTACCTCCTAGGACCTTGCTCGTAAATAAAATGACCATAGTACGTATTAAAATGCAGCAATAAGCAGTTTTACACATGGCCGACTTATTTGTTATTATTGTCATTGAACCAGAGCTAGCCAATATAACTAACAGATGATGGGCTGTATAAAGCTCAATACCGACTGTGAAGATTTGAATTAGTATTACAACCACCAGGTACAGCCACGAAGACTGAAATAAGCTCATACAGCTGTATGCCTCTTCCTATGAACGTCACTTTGCAAATCTCTGCGTAACAGTCCGATGACCTTTGACCCCGAATTTTAAATAACCTTAAGAAGAGCTCATACAGCTATATGACCCTTCCTATGCACATCACATTTTCCAATGTTGGAGGTAAATCATCTCTTGGAGAGATTTACCATACGTTTTTATTGGAAGTCGGCTGGCCACCTAGTGGTATTATCTAGTTTTATTTTTGCCTATGCCAATTTATTTCACAAAACCAATATATTTACATAAATTTAAAGTGCCCACAGAAATCTAATTTAAACAATCTAATTAAACCGTACCATTTTTTTGACCACGAACTAAATCCCATAAGGCCCTTCTTGCAGAGGGATCCATTCCAGAAGTTGGCTCATCTAGCATAACTACTTTGGAGTTACCACAGAATGCTATACCGACACAAAGTTTTCTCTTCATACCACCAGACAATTTACATGACTTAACATATCTCTAAATATAAATAACCTGTAGTTTATAGAAGAAAAATGCAAACAAATAATATACCTTCATGATAATTATAAACTGCACGAAAATGACATTCTAAGACTTAAACTACCATGAGTTAGATGATAATGCTCGAACAGCAGTCTTTCGTTTTGTAAGGTATTTAATGCAGGCTGGGGTTTAGACCAAGCCTGGTGGGTCAAGGTACTATCACATAATGAGGTCAATTCAGTAACTGGATGAGCTGATTACAAATTTCTTTAATCAACGTAGATACCTAAGAAGACAGTATATCATATTTTACTTATGTTTTATGAGTTAAGTGCAATACTGTTTTAGCTCTTAAGTCTTAAGTTACTTAGGAAATTAGGTTTAAGCTATTTTTGAATATAATTAGGTATATCAATACAATGTACCTTACCTAATGTACAAGATCTGGATGGGACCAACTGGTCTCTTAAGATCTGTAACTTCTTTTTCAAAATAAAGAATTTTTCATTAAAGAAAAAACTACGCAGTTAAATGTCACTGCAATGTAGCTTGGTAATAAAACACGTGTGAATCTTGTAATTCTTAATTCATCCACCCTTGCACCTTGCCTCCAATCAGATGCAGTGGTGAGAGTGCTTAGCAACAGCCGATAAACTTGAGTTTGAAGCAGAAATTTGATTGTGCTTTTTTTGAGTTAGGTATTGTTCCATTAGAATTTATCTTTAGTTTTTATTGTTCTTCTAGTTATTCTTATTGGGGACATTTATATTGATTTCTTCGTTATTTTCATTGTGCATAGATAGAAAAAATTCCAAAATTTATTTCTGTTAATATTTATATTGTTGATTTTTATTAAATGGGCCAAAGAGCCAAATGTACCCGTTTTCTTCGTGGTACAATAAATGTTTTTTCGCACAAGTTTGGGCACAGATCATGTTCGTAACAGAATATTAATTTTCTTAATAAAGCAACACAACATTAAAGATTTTTGTATTTTAAAATCCTTTAAAATAGCTTCTAAGGTGCAAAAATTTCAAAAATTCTTCCAGGGGAGGAACCCCCTTCTAATTCCGTGCTGAAGTTCTGTCTGGTGGATCACACTGGACTGCCACAGAGTTGAACTGTATTATTACATTTCCAGTTTATATGTCCCGTGAACATTAGAAGCCGCGGGAAAAAACGCAACTACGCACATCTGGGATTCGAACCCAAATTTCTTGTTATCTAAATTAACCCACTGGAAATAATTATAATATTTCAATTCGACTCAGTCAGTTGTCGGTCAGCAGCAGGCAGCAGATACAGAAAATTGATCTAAATTAAACAACTTAAGGATGATTGCTGTGTGAATGATTTCATGCGACCCATAGTACTTTAACAGATAGAATGCCTGATTGAAAAGTCGTAAACCTGGGTTTAGATTACAGTCACGTGTAATCACAGTTTTCGTACAGTTTCTAATTATGCAAATGAACTCACAGTGGGTGTAAACCAGAAATTATATTCAAATAAAATACCTTATCATTTAATTCCAGGAGAGTTATGTATTTATGAATTTCATCATCAGTTCTACTTTCCTCCACACCTTTTAATTTACTAAAAAAATACAAATGTTCTTTAACCGTTAGCTTGTCATAGAGAACGTTGTATTGAGGACAAAACCCCAAACTTTCTCTAGCTTTGTCCATATCGGTGCGTATGTCATAACCTCCAATAAAAGCCGTTCCTTCAGTTGGGCGATGTATACCCGTTAACATCGACATTGTTGTTGTCTTCCCAGCTCCATTGTGCCCCAAAAGAACAGTTATTTGATTTTCATACATATTCAGAGTAAGATCTTTCACAGCTACAGTTTCTTTAAACTCTTTGCGCAAGTGTTTCATCTGAATACCAACAGACAAATTTTCTGGTGCTTTCTCGAAATGTTCATTCCCACTGAGACTCGTTGAATCTATCGACTTTATGTTTTCTATCGAGATGGATTGATGGGGTTTACGGCACCAAAAAGAAGAAGTAAAAGGAAAGTACCATATCTGTGGTATACCATACTTCCCCGGAAATACCGCTTCAATATATAAAGCCATGACTAGGTGTAATATAGTGTCAACTATCAGCATTAACATTACATCACTCATAGCAACGTTATCTTCTACAGTAACTGGCTTCGCAATAGTAGACCACTGGATACCTTGGCATAAATCATATATCATTTGTCACAATAGTAACAATATTTTTTAAACAAACCTTCACCAGCTGCTTCATACATCACTAATATTCGGAAACCAAGAGCTCCAGCAGAATTGAACAGAAAACACAGAAGTATCTTTTTCGCACGGATCTGATTTTGGTACCGACTTTCTATAGTCAACATATAAGGGACGTATGATAAAAATACTGCTAGTGCAGTAATTCCAACAGCTAGGTTCGCTAAAATATTACTTATGTAAGTTACATGAAATAAAAATAATAAGGGAATACCTGTTGAAAAGAAGCTACTCATCATAAAACAAAATGTTACAGCTGCAATGACATAAATCATAAGAAAGAAAAATATGATGAATCCATTAGAAGTCGTAAATACACTATATTCACCATACCAAGGAGTTTTTAACAAAATTACCATAAGTATTACTGAGATCATAAGGAACGCTACTGATTTCAGGAACCAGGCTACCCAGTGATACCAAGCTGTTAATCCCATAATTTTCATAGCTTCCTCAAAAGAAAATCTGTACTTTTTATACCAACAGTTATTTATGATACAAGTGAAAAAATGCACAAGTTTAATGCAATCACAGTTATTATTTATCAAACTATTTGCAGCAATGAAATAAATGATCTGGAATTGGCGGCAATTTTACAAAAGCATTTAGTAACCACAAGTGCCAATTTGATAGTTAAAAGATTATCATATAGAACACCAAAACAGAGGTACTGCTAGAGATTGTGGATGAGATTGACTGTATGATGGTACAATACCTACTCGACATGATTTCACAAAAATTTATTAACACTAAGAAAAATTTTTATTTCAATTTCTTCAGAATATAAAAATTCAACGTAAATTTGGAAAGTCCTGTCATTTTTGTACGGGAGTGACTTACGAAACTTTTCACAAAAATGATCGAGTGTCCCATCTATATTTAAGTTGACAATCTACGGTTATTTCCTTCCGTGCACCACACCACCACATAAATTTTGTTTAACCTCTAAGGTACAAATATTTTCGAGATTTTGTTTCAAAAATTATCAATTTTACTTTTTTACAAAAATTGATTCACATAATATTTTTAAGTATTTTTTTGCATTTGTAACTGCAATTTTGATGGTTTATGGTTTTTGTAAAATGGCATGAAAACCCCACATAAGGCACACGTAACACATAATATAGTAAGAGGTACACTACTAGAATCTAGACGGTAACAGAGAAACTAACTAAAATATAATTTACCCTTGTTTCTGGGAACAAAATTTCAAGACATTTGCAACAACCTGTAATCACAAATTCTTAAGCGAGCAATACATATACAGGGTGGTCCAGTTTATATCATCAGGATTTCACCAGCCGAAAGTTTATCAAAAAATAAACGTGGGTTGTCTAATAAGATATGGTCTGATTTTGCTTCCTTTTTGACGTACAGGGTGTTAAAGAAAATAAATTATTTTATACAATTTGCTATAAATCAATAATAAAAAAGGGTAGCCATTAGATTTTTATCTGTGGGGTTATCTTAAAGACACCGTCTATGCGACCCCAGTGCCTACGTAGGAGGAACTACTCCTTAGAATTCAGAATGCTTTTTAATGTTTTTTTATTTTGAGTTGAGTTATCAATAAATTGTAAGATACAAAAGAGTTTCTAAATTGACGGAGAAATCGTCTCTGTATTTGGTGTTCTAAAAAAACCAGTGGCGTACCTTTTATTAAATAAAGTAATTTTGAGGAAACCCATACGCACGCCTCTGTGTTCTAAATAAAATAATTACAACCACTATTTAATAGAGAATACAAAAGAAATGATGTATGCAAAATTTTAGAAGGCTACCTTTTTTTGTTATTGATGTATAGCAGATTATCACCAAATAATTTATTTTTTTTATCGCCCTGTACATCAAAAAGGAAGTAAAATTCAACCATGTTTTATTAGACAAACTACCTTTATTTTTTGATAAACTTTCGGCTGGTGAAATCCTGATGATATAAACTGGACCACCCTGTATAATACAGTGACCCAACCATAGCTATCAACCAAATCCACTCTATCGGATAATAGCGAAACTAATTCAAATCATCATGAACTTCTACCAAAAAGTAAAAAAAGAAAATATTAACTACATAATTTAAATAAAATTTAGAATGCTGCAGAATACGTTTTAATCACCTTTAAATACACGCCTGAGCATACAATGGGCATGCATTATTGTTCGAGACAGTCTCGGGCATGCCTATATTGACATGTTCAGCATGCCCGATGCAGGCTCGGGCTTGTACCTTAAGGGGTTAACAAAGTGAAATACACTAAGATGCTAAATAAACGGGCCATGATAATTTTTGTTATAATAATAATAATAATAAATTCGTTTATTTATGTAATTACAAAAAATGTAACATAAAAAGGTGAAGAAATAAGTATTGCTACTTGGTTTCATTCTCCCCACAGCGGTTTGTAAAAACACAGTTACAAAAGACATTGAACACTGAACCAAAACAAGGGTACATTATTCAAAACCTGATAGTAAAGGCATCACTTCTAATAAGATCAGACATATGTTGCTTAAAACTAGCACAGGACATGCCCTTAAGACAAGAAGGGAGCTGATTATGGGCTGATATGGGCCGCCTAGTATGAAAATGATTTTTTATACAGTTGTCTTTTATGAATAGGTAGGCTAAGTTGATGATTTCTATGCCTAGTCTGAAAATCGTGTGCTTCAGAACGTCTTTCTATTTTCTCGGACAAATATTTTTGCACTTCATGTTTAATGACACTGTACACTATCCTTCATGGTAAGTCATCCTACTTCTTTCAGGTATGAGGTAATATGTGCTCTGTAAGGGATTTGAAGGGAGTACCGTATACACGAATTCTGGACCTTTTGTAGCCTATTTGATTCAATCTCTGTTAAGAACTGACCATACACCGCATCACAATAGTTTAGGCACGATAGGATTAGTGATTCACAAAGTTTAAGTCTAGTCTCCATGTTAATATAGTTTCTTATACTGTACAAACCTTTGAGTCTAATAAAGGAACCCCTGCATAACTGTGACACATGTCCTTGAAACGTTAGCCTGTCATCGAGGAGAACACCCAAGTTCTTCACTTCGCTCCAGATCCCGATCTCCAGATCCCGATCTCCAAACCAGCCATCCTCACAATCAAACCCCGTCCCACTGCCTCAGATTTATTCTGTTCACTTCCAAATAGAACAGCTTGTGTTTTTCCTGCGTTTAGCTGCAGGCTATAGTTCCCAGTCCACTCCAGAATGCTATCAAGGTCTTCTTCAAGCAGTTGCATATATTCATTGGTTCTTGCAGGTTTGAAACTGATAGAAACTTGAATATCATCGGCATAGAAATGAAGAGAGCAGTGCTTAACCGTTAAATAATACTGGTCCCAGGATCGACCCTTGAGGGACTCCAGCTTTAATATTTTCAACTTCTGATCTTTCAGTTCTTGATTCATTCCTTATCTCTGCAAGCTGGGTTCGTTCCAGGAGGTAGCTGCAAAACCATCTCCACGCTGTACCTCTAATACCACTGGTAAAGTTTAGATAATAGCAACTCATCACTAACACTGTCAAATGCTTTTGGCATGTCCAACAATACAACTAAAGTGACCATAGTATCATCGGTAGCTGTCAGGATATCATCTGTTACCTTTAGGAGAGCTGTGGTTGTACTATGCATTTTACGGAAACTAGATTGGACCCGCGATAAGAGATTCCTCCCCTCGATGTATTTTTCAAGTTGTTCGTTTACTACTTTTTCAGCAATTTTAGAGCACACTGGTATGACACTAATCAACCTTAGTTCACTGACCTGACGTACAGCTTCCTTTTTTGGAATTGGGATTCCTTTAGCACTTTTCCAATTAAGGGGGACAGTCCCCATCTCCATACTCACGTTTATAATGTGGCAAAGTTCATTTTTACAGAAGGGCAAACATAGGTTTAATATACAGACCGATATCTTATCCAGTCCTCGAGCAGTTGTTTTTATTCCTTTTGCATGCTGAATTATGTTCTCAGGATCAGTTAACCTGAGACTGAAACCATTTTCTACTGGGATTGAGGTATTAAGGTACTGGGATAGCAATTCTGGGTCTGGTTGAGTACCATTTAAGATATTCAGAAAATACTTGTCGATTTCATTTACTGGTAAATCGATTATGGCGTTGTTACTAGATTTCTTAGGTATGAAACCCCACTTTTTGAGTTTGGTCCAAAATTCCCTTGAATTTCCCTTCATTTTTCCAGCAAGTGATTGCTGATAATAATTTTTCTTCTGAACCTCCACTGCACATTTGACTAGCTTCCTTAATTCACAGTAATATTGCTTATCCAGCACATTCCTGGTATGATTAAATTTTTTGTATGCCTTGTTCTTCTCTCCAATCATAAGTTTAATGGTGCTGGTCATCCATGGTGCCCGAAACCTCCTTTCACAACAGGCAAGAGGGGTGCATGGAAATCAACAAGCACTATTAGTTTAGGTATAGAAAATGACAGCATATAAGACATAAATGTTTTTTAAAAAGTTAAATTTGAATGTAATGTGCACGCAGAATGAAAAATGGAGTCACTGGAACTACGTAATCAATATACTATATCAATATACTATACTGTTCGACCATCAGTGACTCTCTAGAAATGAACACCAATTCCATACAGGCCTCCATTGAAATTCCTGCCCACATCATTACTGAACCTAATTTAGGGCTAAGCAGGAAACTAAACATGGACTCTGAAAATCGTTTCTCCATTCGTCTCCATAGTCATTCTTTACAACTGGTGAATGTAGGTAAGATCTAGACTCATCAGTAAAGAGTAGAATGCACCATTGTGCCAAATTCCAATGTAAATGTTCCTGAACAAATTGAAGATTAGCTACTCGATGTTGTCGGCAAGATTTAGGTTCAGTTTCTGGCCTGCAAGCTCTTAAACCAGCCTGTTGTAACGTTCAGCAAACTATCCATGTACTTCCATCTTTACTATGAACCTCACAGAGCTGAGCTTTTGTCTCTACTGATGATAAATGGTGATTCTGTAAAGTATTCATAACTAGAAATCAGTCATCCATGACTTGGAACATCCTTGGATCTCTACGTACTTTCGTGTTATACCAGCAGTAGTGGTGTGAATGTTAGAAATTTTTCAATATTGCATGTTTCGAATGTGCGTGGAAAATCGTACATAGACCACTGGTTTTGTCCTTTTGGGACTCGTCAGCACCGTACTGATGAGTCCCAAAAGTATAATTACGTATCGTCAGCATAAGTTAAGGTATTACATGTTCGTATAAATGATAGAAGTTATAAAAAGCAAGGCCCCCAAATACACCCTTGAGGGACACCCTGGGCCGTTCGAACAACTACTCTTCGGGCAAATGCCCTGCTAGTAGGGTTGCCAACTTTTGGAAGTGGTTCACCCGGAGGTTTTCAACGACTTTGAAAAAAATACATATTTTCCATAAATATATTATTTATTAAAGACGAGACGTTAAATAACGCAAAGTATTCTACATCACAGACGATGTTGTCTTTAATAACAACAGCTTTTTTGGTCATGTAATCACGGACTGTTTTTAACAACATACCACTCTTGACGGGACACCGATTACAGAACTGGGGGAAGGTGGAAATTGAATAAATTGCAATTTTGAAGAAAAAAAAGAAGTAATAGGTCAGTGCCGGAATCGAGCCTTCGACGCGACGAAGGGAAATTTCTATGCGTCGCCTTTCCGTACCACGCTATGCTGGGAGCTGGCAGCACTTGTTTGGTGAGTGTACTATACTTGGGCCGCCGAACAGACGGAGTGATCGCCCTGCAAGAACGTGCTCTAGGCGGGACCACTATCAATTTAGGACAACCGAACCGCAGTGATGCGCTTTCTTTAAACCGAACGAAGTCGCATCACTCCAATTCGGTCGTCATAAATTAATATTGGCCCCGCTAGAGCACGTTCTTGTAGGGTGATCACTCCGTCTGTTGGGCGGCCCAAGTATAAAGCAACATTTTAGAGATATGGGGAGCGGCACGATCAAATCCGGAATATCTTGCGTTATTTAGCATCTCGTTGTTAAAGTGGCAAAATAAACAAAAAATACGTCCTCTTACTAATTGCACATGTCTGAAATTTTCGGAAATAATTTATTTTTTGTTTTGTGACTCTTACGACTTCTACCCGGAGAAATACACAGGTAACCCGGGGCCCGGAGAATGATCGTAAAAATCCGGAGACTCCGGGTCAAAACCGTAGTGTTGGCAACCCTACCTGCTAGGCTAGAACTAAATCCAGATTTTGGGTACTACGAGATCTCATACGGGATGCTACCCCAAACATATCATTGGGCTTGCAACATATTTGGATCTCTACGTACTTTCATGCTCTACCAGCAGTAGTGGTGTGAATGTTAGAAGTTTTTCAATATTGTATGTTTCGAATGTGCATGGAAAACCGTAGATCACTGGTTTCGTCCTTATGGATTTACTAAACTGATAATTAAAAACCTATTATTATTATTATTATTATTATTATTATTATTATTATTATTATTATTATTATTAATGTTATTATTTTTATATTGAAGATGCACATGTGCAGTGAAACTAACAGTACATTGATGAACAACAAATAATCAAACTCTTCAAAAACAGAAGCATCTTAATTAGATTGATTCCATGTTCAATGAAGTACCTATACTCGTACTTACATGCTGATACAAGCAGAAGAGAACGCATGCCATTCAATGCAATTTTCGTTAATTATTGTTCATTAGGCAACCTAATAAGTAACATAAGCCTTTATCTATACACAAGCAATGTATTTTATCATAAAAAATAAAAAAAAACAATTCAAATTACAATAAAAATGATGGTATTGTCAGAAGTTGAAAGAAATCGTTGGCGGCCCGTTTATTTTGCACCTGAGCGTAATAAAGGGTGCAAATACTATAATTGCCAATACTTACTTTCAGTTGCCTTTCTTTTTCCACAGTTATTACTTTCACAATGAAAATAATACTGACATAGAAACATAACATTATAACCATACCATGATAATCGGATATCTGGAACATGTAATCATCATGTGTCCAAGCAGGATATGGGAATCTTTGCATCAAAATGTTAGTTGCATTGAAACTAGTATTGCTTTTCGTTTTTATAACTTCCATTATTGCTTTGGTAAGTGCTAACTGTAAACCCAAGAATCCCTCTTGGTAATAATCTGAAGAAAAAATAATATTTTATTTGACCTGCTGTAACCAATAGACAGGGTCGGTAATTTTCAAATTTCATTCATTCATTCATTAACATAAGGATCAGCGGTTTATTAAAGCTCGAAATAAAAACATACCTCTTTCTGGCACAGTGATTCATAATAAATAAATAATTGCGTGCTGCTTAATATTTGTAATTAACCATTGACCAAAATATTGAGGTACATATTTAATAAAAAAGTACAATCTCTTAATAGCGGACAGGCAATAAGATGTTAATGAAAATCGTATGAGATCTGAGACCTTACAGTAAAAGAACTCCAGGGAGACGCACAAAAAGATGGTGTGAGAGTTGCTAATCCTCATCAGTAGCCACACCATACAAAACAAGTGTAAAGAAAACCAGAGAGAAACATGCAACAAGAGCAGAACAAAAATATTTTGTATGTTGGATGTTCCAAGAATTTATTTAAAAGCACTGTCCTTTAGATGTTAAACTGTAGAGCTTGTCTTTATTTTTGTTAATAAATTGAAATGTGTCTCTGGCAGAAGCGAAATTTTATTTATAACAGAACTTAAATTAAGAAAACTAATCAATTTCTACTTACCAGGACTTGCTGTATATAAAGAGGTATTTCTTCGAGGACCCGGAATCTGAAATCTGGGAAACATAGCAAAAGTCCGCCAAGTCCAAATATTATCGGTAACAATTCTCATTGTTGGAGGAAATCTGTAACAAAGATGGTTGGTAATTATTTCAATTGCAGATTGTAATGTTTAATGTTTCAAATACCATATTTTCTGTTTTGTGAGTAGCATTTCATTTGAAACATGCTTTATTTTTTTCAAAATCTAGTGCTTTCACCTGTGCCTATGGTAAGAGGGCTTTGGAGTAAAAAAAAATAAGTGAGACTCCCAGTGGTGGTCCTTGAAATTGAATCGCCCTGTATATGGGGTGAATACAACAAGCATGAACACATAAAGGTATCATTTACGCAATATGATACAACTGCAACTTTTACCCAGTTTTTTTAGTTATACTGAGTGGGCTCTCGCCATCACATTTGACGCCTGCTGTATTAACACCTGGTTTACCTAACAATGTATTGATAATAAAGTATTTATATGGCAATTCGTAAAATAGATGAAACCAATTGCTAAAAAGTTTTATTCTTTACGCTACATTAAGCTCTTACAAATTATTTTTTCCTACCTCAATGCAGCATGTATTGTAGTAGGTAATTCAGACATATCGGAGAGAGAATCATCAAATTGTATGCCAGCTAAAGTGTAGTCTAATGTGGAGACTTCATTTTCCTTTTTCAAAAGATGCGAAACCATCGACTTGCTATTGTGAAAAGATCGTACTACTGTTATTCCTAATTCTCTACCTGCATTTCGAACCAAATCTTCCAAATTTTTATTTGTTGGCGAGTACGCTATTTCCTTCATTCTGAAAGATTGCAAAACAAATAAATAAGGCTATTGAAAATACTCCAAAAAGGAGACTTCAAAAGGCATAGTACTATGTATAATGCCCTGTTCTGCAAAAGACTGTTTAATTTAACTGATCAACATAGAGAAATACCTATATATTACTAATTTATTCAAATAGGATTAATTTTACTTACATCGCCATTATTTGAGCCTTGGTAGCATTAAATGGCGCAAAATGTAGTTCTTTAAACTTCTCTGGTCTTATAACTATTCTTGTAAAAACCAAAATAAGGCAAACTAAAACAGGAGCAAGTATCTCGAATATAGTTTGTACGGGACTGCGCAACTGAAGTAACCAATTTTTCCACAAAAGTAGTTTTATGTGATCATATATTTTACCCATGTTCTCTTTCTGGGAGTTCCAAACCAGAGTAAGTATATTTATTTTCAGACAAAGTCAATGGTTGTCATATAAATGCTTCCTAGATGGATATTCACGAAGTTTATACATATATTACTAAGTAACACTCATAAATAAGTAACAAATTCATATTTACCGTATTTACCAAAAATGAAGAGAGGCATATTATGCTTTCATGTTTAGATAGTCTGGAAATGGAGAAAACTGAACATCGGCCTGTGCTTAAACTCTGGATAGAGGGACCGTTCATTTTACTGAAATATGCAGGATGTTTCCTTATCAGAATCGACTATTTGTCAATACGTAAATATACTTTAAGCATAGCAGAGAGCCTCAAAGGCTATGCTAGGAGTGGAAGACATGCAACGGCACAACTCTGAAATGAAGTGAAATGGATAAACAAATTATTGTTCCTGAGTGACTAGAGCATTTATTATTTATACTATAAGTACATTTGGTTGTCTTGCAAGTTTGCACCTCTCCCACCCCCCTTTGATGCTTCCACCCCAGTTCAACCAAAATTGTGCAAAATTTGGAAAGAATGCGTACCATATAAATACTGCCAGTTCGTAGTTAGGCAGAATTTAAATTTTTGCATAAGGCAAAGGCTATATAATTTTTTAGGCTTCCCTCTCCATTTCCTTCAGAGCTCCTTCCGGATTATTTAGATAGTATGTATTTAGTTGACTTGAGTTCCCCAAGTCTTTTGATCCGCCCTTCCAGTTTAATCAAAATGACAGAAAATAGTAAAACAAAATGTTGACTCCACAGATAAGTCCTACAGCAGGTCATCCTTTTCATTTTCCTATCCTAAGTATGGGCAGGCAGTATTTTCTTTTCTGTATGGAATAAAGTTTGAAAGATATGGGGCTCCTCCATCCCCTTACGTGCCTCTCCTTTCGGAGAAGCGATTCCAAGAGCCGCCCCCGTGAAATGTTATTTAGGCAGCATGTATTTGGTTAACTTGCGTCTTCCAACTCGACCGGGTTCGACTGTAAGTCACCAAGTATAATACTCGGTTCAGCACGGGTACTCAGATGCCATTTGTATATTTAAAGGATATGTAAGTACCATAGAAATGGATAAAAGAAGTTCTTATGGTAGATACAAGGGTTTGCAGACCAACTGTTTTCAACATATGTGAATCGCTTAAATGAATTGTTTTGTAGTTAATATTTTCTTCTTTTACTTTTTGGTAGAAGTTCATGATGAAACAAATAATTATTCTGCGTACTACCAATATATAACGTTTGTTCCGTCCCTGCTAAAAATACGCAAAGCAGTTTCTTATTTATTTTGTAATTTCATTTATTTTCTTTAAGTAATTACTAAGTTTATTTTTTGTTTTCTTCACATATTTGTTTAATTTTGATTTACTTAATACTCGTACATTGCTGTTAAATACCCTTTCTCCCGTTTGAGTACGCACGACGGGACCCGACGATAAGTACACAGAAAGCGGTGAATACATACGGACCGTTCCGCTGCGTGCTATGCTTATGCTTTTGTACCATATGCTTTTTACCTTACCTTACGCAAATTACCATTACATACATTTACCTACTCAGACAAAAGACGAAAGTGACTGGAACCCATCTCGCACACCGTGCTTGGACAAAGGTGAGTACCGGCAATATTTCTATTTCAAAATCTTTATTGAGCCTAGTGATACCTTAAATTATACTTGCTTACGTAACAACGTTTTATTGTAATATTTGACCGGTTTCAGGATTTACAACGATCCCATCATCAGAAATGAATGTAAAATTGTAAACAAATTATTATGACATAATAATAATATTTAAATAAAACGTTATATATTGGTAGTTCGCAGAGTAATTATTTGTTTCATCATAAACTGTTTTAAAGAAGAAGAGAAGTGTTTGGTCTGTTCGCATACAGCAACTGTATATCATGATTTCACTCTCTTGGAGCTCATCAGTACATTGCTCATTGCAGCCGTGTGCGAATAAACCCAACAGACAACTAGTCTTTAAAGACGAGTAGGATATATCAGTAAGCGAGCGCCAACTCAAAGAATTAGCTCTCGCTCACTGACCGCCCTCTCTAGGACATTCCTATTCAATGTCGGAAGATAAAAATATCAAAAACGATCGGGACTTGCTCAAACAACTACTCCCCGGGCATACACCCCGACAGGCATTGAATTATAGAGGAAGCCCAGACCGACGATGTGTACTAGACGGTGATCGTCTAGTCACATAGACGGTGACATTCCTATTCAATGTCGGAAGATAAAAATATCAAAAACGATCGGGACTTGCTCAAACAACTACTCCCCGGGCATACACCCCGACAGGCATTGAATTATAGAGGAAGCCCAGACCGACGATGTGTACTAGACGGTGATCGTCTAGTCACATAGACGGTGACAGTCTAGTACACATTGTCGGTCTGGGCTTCCTCTATAATTCAATGCCTGTCGGGGTGTATGCCCGGGGAGTAGTTGTTTGAGCAAGTCCCGATCGTTTTTGATATTTTTATCTTCCGACATTGAATAGGAATGTCCTAGAGAGGGCGGTCAGTGAGCGAGAGCTAATTCTTTGAGTTGGCGCTCGCTTACTGATATATCCTACTCGTCTTTAAAGACTAGTTGTCTGTTGGGTTTATTCGCACACGGCTGCAATGATGAGCTCCAAGAGAGTGAAATCATGATATACAGTTGCTGTGTGCGAACAGACCAAACACTTCTCTTCTTCTTTAAAACAGTTTATGATGAAACAAATAATTACTCTGCGAACTACCAATATATAACGTTATAACGTGTTTTGCCACCGTCTAGTACACATCGTCGGTCTGGGCTTCCTCTAAAATTCAATGCCTGTCAGGGTGTATGCCCGGGGAGTAGTTGTTTGAGCAAGTCCCGATCGTTTTTGATATAAACTGTTTTGCTTACTTTTTTTTACTTAGCACCAAAAATTTTTCAATATAATTATTCGTAATTACCTAATTGCTGAATTGTTATAAATGTTCCAGATGCTCTCCTTCCATTTTGACACACTTGAACTGTTCTCGAGACGGAACTAGGTGTCTTCTTCCATTCTTGCAAATAAGCAAAACCTTTTTTAACTCCAAACACGTGTCCCAAATCTCCGTGTATTTTGTGTCATTATTTAAGAAATAAAGAAAATAATTTACTTGGGCTATTCAAACACAAAATCATTGCTTTTTAAATACTTTAACTTATTTTCCAACGGCCTGTACAACATGGTATACATATTTATGTACAAAATATTAAATTAAATTAAATATTAATTCCAAAGAAAAATGTTCTCGACATAAGAAACACATAAATTTCGATTTGGGAAGACTTAAATACATTGGTGGAGTTACTTGTGCTGTAACCATCTCTTACACCAGTCGCATATTAAACCCAATCGAAAAGATTCATTTAATTCTGTTCATCCACATGATAAATAAATGTTTTCAATACAATTAGAATTTTCCAACAAATATTCTTGCAGTACACCGTACAGTTCTTTACAGTGGCGGCTCATAAAATGGGCTCTAGGGCGCCGTCCTCTCAAAGATTTCTGAAAGAAAAATAAAGAAAATTACGTAACGAATTTTCATCTTTTTAATTTTTATATAATTAAGAAAAATAAAATATAACATTTTTATCTGTTTAAACGCCTATGGTATTCATAGCGCACACCCCTAATCGATTATTCAGCCTCCAGATTAACGCTAGCCTAACGCTGGAATGAGTAGAGCGATGCGCGCCTAGAGTAGATAATACAAGGCTGGTGCGAATCAGCTTGCCGCCCGAATTGACTGAACTATACCAGTGCTGGTAAATCCTCAGCCTTACCAGCCTACACCTTTCAAATTTCTATTATTGTACTGCAAAGTATCTTTGGGGCGGCCCAGTTTCCGCCGGAAAGATATGGAGAATGTAGTATAAGCGAAGTACGGTATAGGAGAATAAATAGGTGTTGTTAAGCTATAGCCTACAGCAATAAAGGTGGTGCTGTAGACATTGAATCAGTGGGCCCGGGTTCTATCCTTGAAATGACTGGTTTTTGCTTTTCATTGTGTTATTCCATTTTTCTACACCTATTTAATTATATGACAATTATTAGCATTTTCTTTGTGAAATATCATACCTATAATTCACTGTAGTGAATTATGGTTTCATAATTCACGGTATTCGGCCAATCACAAATATAGATTCAATAATCACTGTTTCGCTGATCCAATGATATTTTATATCGACCGCGATCAACTCTTGCTGGAGCTGGCAAACGACGCGGGTGACAGCCAAGTGTATTGCCATATTATTGTTTACGTTTTCCAAAGTATGCACTTCGTTCGAGTAGGTACCAATTAATCCGTGCAAACTAACAATTCAACCACTAAAACTGCCAATCAGACTTTAATAATGGAAGGGACAACTCCAAATTTAAATATCAGGTACTAACTGCACAAATTTCAATACATATTATCATCCTAGTAGTTCACTTAATGAAAAATTAAAATTAATGTATTTTATAGTGTTCCATTAAAGTTATCAAATTTGAGTCTGATTTATTTGTTGAATAGGTGTAGAAAAAGTATAGTATTATATTCGCGATTATGACCATTATTCACTCAGATGATTTGAGCCACTCGCCTTCGGCTCGTGGACTCAAACATCATCTTCGTGAATAATGGCTGTCATAATCGCTCATATAATAATATACTATTATTTCGGCAGAAATGCGATGTTTTACATAAAATTTTTGAAATCTCTTGAGACGCAATATTTTTCACGTTGATTGGTAAGAAATATAAAAAAAATTAAGTACTGATAGAAACATTCCCTTTCAAATAGGGCAGTTTTATGAAGTGAATGACGCACATTGTCCCAATTTATGAATCAAATAGATGCTCCATAATGTAATTATCGAAAATTGTTATTCCTATGCACAAAATAAGCAAAAATTCCAGGGAGTGAAAACAAGTTATTTCGCGTAAAATGCGCTATGCACGATTCTCGAATTGGATAGGATTCACATGATCACATGAAAGCGTCAACTATATTATGCCAGCCAAAAAATTATGCTATGAGATTATGATAAATAATTGAATAGAACTGTCTGTAATAAGCGGTAAGTAAAATATTGAACTTTTCTTTTAGATATTAATTTTTGATTCTTGCGTTGTTTTATCTGAAATAAAAATATAAGTTTAGACTACTTTCAAACTTTCATTTTTGATTTTCCCGTTGTTTTAGCTAAAGTAAAAACAGGAGCTTGGCCTTTACTTTTAAATATTGGTTTTTATCGTGTTTTCTTGTGAAGAGCAAGTGAAAGAAAACCGCAAGGAGAAAACATTGTTTCAGACCGAGTTAAGATTCTACCTAAACGTTGTTCAGGTTTCTTAGTGGAGCCCTCCATCTTTAACAAGTCATGAGCCGCCACTGGTTCTTTAACTATCTGGTGATATTATATTCGTCAATGGCTCTCCATATATAATGCAAAATCAAAATGTCGCGATGTAACCATCTGTTTGCTTATAGTGACTGAAATGTTTGCATGCCGACCTAATGCAGAAATGCTTAATGCTTTTAAGATTTTGTCACATTTTTTTATTTCTACTTTAATCATCTTTATACAATTCTTTTGAATTTCAATCGGTATAAATAAGGCACCAATACACGTAACCAATATTCACAGGAGTTATGCATTTTCCAGATATTTTTGGTTTTGTCTGAAGTTTATGCGAACCTGCCTTCAAATTTGGAAGTTCTGATATATAAATTTAATGCGGTATGGGCAGAACCGTAACTCGCCTACATGGTTTCATGGTCAATACTGCGATTATCTCGCAAGCGAAGACAAGGTAACTTCTCTGCAAACATCCCAGTGGTTGCAGTGCAAATAAATTCTTCTATTGACAACTGGTTAATAGGTAAAAGTATGATAAACCAATAACTTTGTTAGCAAAGAATTATTACTTAATCTTCTGCAAGAGGATTTACCTATTAACCAGGTGTCGATAGAAGAATTTATTTGCACTGCAACCACCGGGATGTTTGCATTGAAGTTTCTTAGTAACATCTTAATTTCGTTCTTAATAGATACTGCATTAAATTTGTATATCAGAACTTCCAAACCAAGCCACTGCTAAAAATGTTGCAAATTTTCTTTCGTTCTCAGAGATGCATGTAGTTTAGTTTTCAAACTCGGCAGTCCCACTCACTGTCGATATTTTTGAAATTACGCTTTAGTTTCCCACAGTTACTTTCATAGGCTCACACAGTATTTCTTTAACAAAAGGTTGAGCAAACGTAAACATTCTGGTTTGGAAATATGTATGAGCCTGTTTAACTTTCTTTCCTCACCTTTCAACTGCATGTTCTGGGTACGGTGCTTTCTGTGATACAATTCTTTTTCTTTTAATGAGAACTGTCTTTGAAAGCTTCTGTAAACGTCCTTTTTAAAAAGCAACTGAGTTTTAAATTCAACTGGCCGTCAAGTACATATAATTATATTCATAAGGCTGTGATTTCAGCCAGTAAATTCAATTTTCGTGGTCTGGTCTAGGTTATGTTGTCTGGTTTATCAAACTACCATCGCTGTTGCTACACTACGATTTACGGTACCTGTGTGAAAAAAGTTAACAAACATACTTAATTTCTTTAAATCACTACTTAATACCATTCTTGCGCGCCTCAATTCTCAATTTGTTACCACAAAAAAGAAAAATCACACACGCGACACGCACATTCAGATCGTCCAGATCAGAACACAGAATACCCAAATGCCAAATTCCAAATAAGAACGCGCAGCTTAAAGCGGCTGCACAATCAAACGAGAACGGATCCGAGAACGGTAACGGGAACGGAACAAAAGTTGAATATCTTGGGTACGTACGGCGCGATGCACAATAAATTTTCGTATTACGAGAACGGTAAAACGTCGGAAACGGGAACGGAAAACTTCACCAAGATTCAACTTTATCGTTCCCGTGCAGCTCTCGCAGCCAATGAGAGCGCCAGTACTCGTGCAGGCGCATTAACTGGTATTCATAACACAACGTCCACGCCGTCTGCTACGTGCCCACGTGTTCGTTGTTGTTGGGTCTTTGTAGTTTGTACGCGTTTGTTTATCTGTGCTCTACAAATAATTCCATAGATGCAAAGATAAATTGCTCATCTGAATCATTTTCCATTTCGAATACTCTTATTTACTTTTACTTTATTTAGATAGTTCTTTCCAAAGACTTCTAGAATGAACCTACTGGCGTCCTTATGCAACAGCTAATTTTGTAAATGTAAATAGCTGAAAATGTAAATGTAAATAGCTAAGTCCCCTCTCTAAGTCTTTGGTTCTTTCGTCCCTTGTACTGAATAAGTTCAAGTTGCCACTTGCCGCCAAAACGAATACAAATAACTAATCAACATAAATGTCAAAAAAGTCACTAAATCCAAACTAATATCCCTAACTGCCTAAAAGATTACTAGATGAATATGAAATATCCCTAATGTGGTAGGTCCGTTCTCGTTTAATTGTGCAGCTGGTTTGCTGTCGTATCTGTAACCGTTCTCGGGATCGCTTCCCGTTACCGTTCTCGTTTGATTGTGCAGCCACCTTTAATGTTAAAAGTAGGAACCGCGTTTAGCGCCATCTCTAGCTGTTTACAAGAACCAATTGTGTACAGGCGCGCGTAGATAGAATTTAAATTTAAACTTTATTTTTATTAATATTAAAAATCCAACTAAATTAAAGAAAACAAAGACTATGTAGGCATCAATTTTATTTAATCAGCATTTTACATTGAAAGTAGAAACATAAATAACGCTAAAGAACGCCAAATAGGCATTCTTTACGCTCACGCAAACTAATACTAAAATCAAATGAAACTTACGTGTAAACGTTAATTACAAAATTTGTGCAATTTAGTATATTAATTCAACACCGGGAAACGTTGAAGGAATACGCATTGCTGCTATATCGATATCCGAGGAAAAACTCTTAATTCGCAGAGATGTCAAAGAAGTACCTACTGACACGGAAGTCAAAATATATACGTGGCCTGCTGCTTTTTTGTGCATAATTATTTTTTCTTTGTAAATGCACCTACTTTTGATGCAATTATTGCGTATCGAGAAAACGTAACCATATTTAGATGTTCTGGGAACGTAACCACGGAATATCTAAAATAACGCACAATTTTTAAATTTTCCATTGTGTCTGACTATGCCGGTTTTGACAGAAAGCGCATACTTAGGATTACGGAACACTCTAGAGTGTTCCGTACTTTGGATTAAAATGTCACGAAATCGGTAATACAGAGTTTCGACGGCAAATGTCAGAGTCGTAGTGCCATCTAAAACGGTTTACAGAAACTGAAGCTAACATAGTTCAAGGTCGTGCATAACAGTGAAACCCCCCCCTGGATCAGAAATAACATAACAATAACAAACAAAAGACAAAACGTCACAGAATCACAGTTCACGAGTTCACAGAGCAACATACTTCCAGTGTTGCTAGATGAATATTTCCTTCAACAGTAGGACAGAACAAAAAAACAGTAGGTTTGCCTATCTGACCAGTAGATTTTCAAAAAATGTATTTTTTAAGTAGGTGAAACACAAAATATAACAAGAAAAACAACAAAATAATCAATTCAAAAACATAAGTCGTAAACTACATTCTACATAGGTATAAACGTACAAAAATAAAATTAAAACTACTTTGGTAATATAGTAAATTTACGATACTTGGCGTTGCACGCCAAAAAATTATATCACCAGAATACTATACCCTCTTTGTTGAGTTCTTGCGGGTAGACGTGCCTTCCCCCCTGGTAAAGCATCCACGGAGCTATAAATATTGGGAGTGACTACTGCTCCGGCCGCCGGCCCCCTGAAATTTTATTCCAATACGGTCGGACGCGCGCATTACTTAATGTCCGTAAAATGACGTTTAAGAATATCGTTATCGGCTAGTGACGCCAACGGTCTCGGTGGGTATTCGGATATCGTACAGAACTGCCATTTTGTTCTCCTACGGCTAGACGAGTTCTGACCCCGCAGCGGTTTGAAATATTTTGCTTGTTTTTACATCATCTTTTTTCCAAAAAATGCGTGTGTCTGGTGCGAGAGGGCAAGTAAGGGGTTTGTTTAAAATGCGTTCTCTCAGCTTTAGTTTTTTTACACTTCCAAAATGCAAAATGTGTTGACATTCTGTAATGCGCATGCGGTCGGACGGAGCAGTAGGCACTCCCATAAATATTTCACAATTTAACTTAAAATCTACTTACAAAGTGAATTCAAATAATAAATACCTGCTCATCTTCAAGCTTCAACTAAATTGCAAAGATCTGAAAGTTACAGTTAGGTACAACTTACAACACAACTGTAAACTGCCACGTAATTTAAACATGATACATACAAAACAAACAAGTAAATGAAGTAATAAACGAGGATTTGGGATTCCCCGACGAGCTTCACTTCGCCCAACTGGCATCTGACGTCTGCTGATTGCTGCTGTGTTTCCGATTGCCGCTAAACATTGTACTACAGTAGATTTCAGAGAGAAAACAGAACAGTAAATTGAGGGTAAAAACTGTTAAAACAGTAGATCTGGCAACGCTGCATACTTCTGCTATGCATTTTGCAGAGCAGTGTTGCCAGCGTGGAAAAGATTCATCACAGGCGGGAAATTTGAAATGATGATTTAATAAGAATATTGACATATTCATTTATTAACTCAACAATAAGCACGTTTTATAAAAATATGAATAAACATTACGATATAAAAATTAACAAGACTTTAATAAACACATATTTAAGATTCATCTTTATAATAAAATAAAAATAAATTTCAATAAAAAACGTTCTGCGCAAATAGTAAAAAAATATTGCAATCAATTTTAAGCAAGTTGAATTATTATTTAACTGCACAATCCATTATTCGCTATTTGGCAAGTCAGGTAGGTACTATGAAGGCGTAGAAGGGCCAAGAATAAAATGTTATTTTGTATCTCAGAATAATTCTGAGTTTGTATTTCGGAATTCTGACTTTTATCTCAGAACTCTGACTGAAAATCTCAGAATTTCGATTTTATCTCAGAATTCTAGCTTGTATGCCAGAATTGTGACTTGTATTAAAATTCTGACTTGGTATCTTGGAATTCTAACTTGTTAAGTATCTCAGAATTCCGATTTTTATCCCAGAATTCTAGCTTGTATATTATGTTAGAAGTCTGACTTGTATTTCAGAATTCTGACTTGGTATCTCAGAATTCCGATTTTTATCTCAGAATTCTGACTTGTATGATAAAATTCTGACGTGTCATCTCAGAATTCCGTTTTTTATCTCAGAATTCTAGCTTGTATGTTAGAAGTCTGACTTGTATATCAGACTTAAATTTCAGAACTCGAACTTGTAGCTCAGAATTGTATTGCTCCGATAAAGTTAGAAAAAAAATCGGAATTCAGAGATACCAAGTCAGGATTCTGACATATAAGTCAGAATTCTCAGACAAAAGTCAGAATTCCGAACCATAAATCAGAATTCTGAGAAAAACATCGGAATTCTGAGATACTCTGATTTGTATAACTACGCATCTGGCTCGACCAGCGACCACTGATTTAGATATGTAATTCATAAGGACTCCACTTCTCCACTATCCGTGTAACAGGGACGATAGTAACATGAGAAAACGAGAAAAGAAATATTTCCTTTCTCTATGATACAAACGCGAAACATGCTGCCAATCTAACAGCACCAAATGGCATAATGTCATTGATCAAAAGTCGTCACATTCCAAGGAAATTTGCAAATTCTTCTTCTTTTCGTAAGTCATTAATTGAAAGGGTACATAATTCGTTACATTGACGAGAAATCGTCACATCTGGCAATACTGGACGGGAGAAAAATCTTATTTTATGAGAAATCTGAAATATCGATAGATCGATAACATGACATCTTAGATGAGGGAAGAGTATGGATACACAATGCCCGATCTTTGCACGTGACCACTGACCACGTGAGAGTTACCTTAATTTGAGCAGATTTGGTGCCAAAGAAAGTGGTGAAACCAGGTTACTGTTTAGAATCCATATAATTTAACTCAAAATAATGAAAGCAGTTTTGTAATAGTGCAATTAGTCATATTATTTTAAGAATTTTCGCTCACTTCTCGGCGTAAAGAGACTAAGAAGTTTAGGTTACGCCCCTTTTTTGGTGCCGTATGGTAACAGGAACATCTGCTTTGTTATTCCTCCACTTCTTCCCTCCCTAAACACGGGTATAGACTTGTGTAATGTAACGCGTAATGTAACGTGAATTCTTCGTTTGGACGGCACAGCGAACATTACACGTAACGCTCGCCGAACGGTTCTCAGTGATCCGCGGCCTGTCGGTTTTTGTGCCGAACACAAAGGGGCTCGCACTGTGCTCGCAGTATACGTTTGGACGTGTTTATGAAAACTTGCCAACAATAATTAGAAACATTTCAATTCTTCAAAATGTGGAGTGATGAGAAGTCACTAGAATTAATAGAAATTTATACAAATATTTCTCTATTTTTGGCACAATAATAAATTTTCATTAAAAATCTAAATCAGTATAGGTGTCATGCAAAGGAAGTTCTTGTACCTATTGTCCATGTCCACTTATTTGCCGAGTTTTCAAATCAATTATCAATTCGGAGCCCAGGGCCGTAGCCAGGATCAAAACTTAGGGGGGGCTTACGTATTTTTTGAGGGGGCTTAAACGAAATTTTTGGTAGGATGTTCTTGGAATATGCGATTAAAATTATACCAAAAATTGGAAATTGTAATACTTTACTAAACTAGATAAATATACAGTTTCAGAATATGGATGCAATAAACAATACGAATAATAAATACTCGTGTAAAAAACTGAACAACGAAGAATGTAAAAAACAATTCAGTAAAACTTCACAATAAACTAAAATCTTCATTTCTAACAATAAAACAAAATACAACTATATAGAAAATCTAGCACAATTGCAGTTCCCTATTTCGACCGTCATTAAATTTTCAGAGCACTTTTTCCATATAAACGTTTCTTGTTCGCTCGTTTCCAAATGCCAAGAATGTTAAATTGGTCAGCCTTTGAGGTCTGTTTATACGTGTAAGTACAGGGGGGGCGCACAGGTATGTTAGAGGGGGCTGCGCCCCCCCTGGCCCCCCTCTGGCTACGGCCCTGTCGGAGCCGCTTCTCCTCTTATAGTCAGTTCGGTTTGCCCCCAACGGCGACGGCGCCGTGGTTTTCTTTCTTCCATGAGTAAAAACATAACCAAAAAAGTTGATCCTGCAACAACAATCCCGTCATTTCCATACGACATGTTCGCTGCGACTAATTTGGATCGGCCAATTTGTATTCGCGTTCGCCGCGTGTTCGAACGGCGTCCATGAAAATTCGCGTTACATTACACGTTACATTACACAAGTCTATACCCACCTTAAGGATTAAAGACTGACAACTGACAGCCGTCATCTGTCTAATCTGTGGCCGTCATTTCTGTCCGTGGCGTAAATAAGTTAAATTTTAAATTTAAATTTTTAATTTACAATGAGCAGAAAAGAAGCCCTCTCGGCATTTATACAACAAATTCATGCACGGCCTGTTGTGGTAAAATTAAACAGCGGCGTCGATTACAGAGGTAAGTAAATTTTTTATTTTGAGACTTAATTGGAATTTAAATGTTCAATTTTACCATACACTAAGTATTTTTAATATTCTACACTGTATTTTAAGGAATTCTGGCTTGTTTGGATGGATATATGAACATTGCTTTAGAACAAACCGAAGAATATGTAAACGGACAGTTGAAAAATACTTTCGGTGATGCTTTTATTCGAGGCAATAATGTTTTGTATATAAGTACACAGAAGAGAAGAATTTGAACTATTTTTTAGCAATTAAAATGTTTAATTAAGCTTAAATATAAACTTAAAATAAAAATTTGTCCGTTTTTGTAGACATGGGCATATACAGGGTGGTCCAGTTTATATCATCAGGATTTCACCAGCCAAAAGTTTAACAAAAAATAAAGGTGGTTTGTCTAATAAGATATAAAAACTTGCATGGTGTGAATGTGCACAGCAATCCATAGACCGGTTTCGTCCTATTGGGACTCTTCAGTACGGCACCGCAATGCACAAACACACCCTGCCCAACTGCGTTAGTCATCCATAAGGGAGAGCCAAATCACGCCATCTAGACGTAAATTGTTGAACAGCTGTCGACTAATAAGCCCGCTCAAACAACTGCCTATTGCAATGGATTTTACGGAAAAAAGTGCCTTAAGAAAGTTTTTACCAAAATTAATTATCTTTATTAATAAACAAGTTATAGGACATAAAAGAAATCGACGAAATTTGAGAATCGCCCTCTAGCGGCCAAACGATAAGAGATAGCAAAGTTTTGTTTGCGCCAGTGGTTTTCTCATTAAATTTGAGCTCCGGACACCTTGGTTATTTTTTTTCTATCTCTTCAAATAAGGGATGTTCCCATAAGAACGCGTCCAGTTTGGGACACCTTGTACATTCTGCCGACGTAGGTCCGTTCTGTAATTCAATGCCTGGCGGAGTATTTGCTCGAGGTGTAGTTGTTTGAGCGGGCCTATTAGTCGACAGCTGTTTAATAAAATATGGCCTAATTTTGCTTCCTTTTTGATGTACAGGGTGTTAAAGAAAATAAATTATTTTATATAATTTGCTATAAATCAATAATAAAAAGGGGTAGTCTTCTGAAATTTTGCATAGATCATTTTTTTTGTATTCTCTATTAAATAGTGGTTGTAATTATTTCATTTAAAACACAGAGGCGTGTGTACGGGTTTCCTCAAAAATACTGTACATCAAAAAGGAAGTAAAATTCAACCATGTTTTATTAGACAAACTACCTTTATTTTTTGATAAACCTTCGGCTGGTGAAATCCTGATGATATAAACTGGATTTAGGTATGTCATATGTAAGTACCTAATCACTTTTAAGGCAAAATGCTCAGCATGAAAAGTTGTGTGTGTCTACCAGCTGCATGCTTTAAAATTGTTTTTGAATATACGTACTGCCTCTATCCCATTTTGTTGTTCTGTAATTGAAAATTCTTTTTAATCGGGACACCTTATACAGTAGAGTGGGTCAAGAAAATCTGCTTTCAAATCCAAATTTGGAATAATGCAAAAATGTTTTCATAGACCTCCCTAATGCCCGTTCTTTTTTAATAACGTTTACGGACCCTTTTGAGATTACATTTTGACATGCAGATCGCCACTCCGGGTCTCCACTCCACGATGAGTAAAAATGTCGCGGTAGATTCAAGATTTTACCAATTTTCTTTTTTTGGAGCCAAATGTTAAGGTCCAACGTTTTTAAATTGGCCGAAGACCCATCACGTTCACTTTAGAACTGCTGTTTTATATATGCCATAAAAGTTACACGGGGGTTGCAAGACGCTCTTAAAAAGTGTGCGTGTTACGAGGTCGTCCATTTTCTTAAAGCCGCCTTCCTTTCCTGTTGGAGGTTCCACATGTTTTATGACAAATAAGGTTCTCCGAAAGTTAGTATTTCAATATCAATAGAAAAAATTGAAATCGGTGAACATTTGAGAAAGGTATTAATGAAAAACAAGAGGGTTGCATCTTCGCTTCCGAATGCTACAAACTTAATGGTCTTTTCAGACACTGAAACCTGTTCAATTTTTCAACCTATATTTTTTTAAATCAGTAGAGATGAAGACATAGTCTACGTATACTGTATACTATTTAACAGCGCTTTGCTGTTTTTCTTGAAAAAATTCCTTCTGACCGCCAGTGGCGTTCAAAATTAGGGTTGTATTTTTACATCCCCCTACATTTTTACGAAACCACAGGATAAAATGAAATTCAGTTCTACAGATTTATGTGCCATGCAAGAAATAGTATTTCCCAAACGCGGCACCCCCATAGGAGGTTCATTAAGCTTTAGAATCAAGCATCACTTTTTAAAATCGGGTGACATTTAGGGTTCCTTTGCTTCAAAAGTACTAAGTGTCCGAGAAATGAATTTGCTCCTTTTCCTGCGATGCTCTAAATGATCAAGTATTATTTTTCACATTTCATCCCTCCGCCTCCGTCCTAGCGTGGGAAATGTTAAAAAGTGCTTTTTTTCAGTTTCTCCCCTTTAAAATCTTTACAAATTGCTCCAAGGTCGCAAATCGAGTGTCGGCCGATAGAAAATAAACGGTCGCATTCACTCGATCTACTTTAATCCCTCCGAAGTATTCAGAAGGGGTCGCAAAAAATTAAAACTTGGACGAAATTTTTTGCCCTTTTAGGTCGTCCTAGATTTGCAGTTTTAGAGATATCGATTGGAAATTCTGGATTATCGATTATCGGTAAAGAGGCCACCAAGTGTCATCTCTTTGCTACAACATTTACCATCCCAAGTAAGTAATTTTCTTTATAAAACTCTGTCACTTCTCGGGCTAAATTGTGGTTTTCACCGACTGCAATAAATATTCTATTATTTCTCGAAACCCCTGAGATTCACATACATTAGGTGAAAAGTTCAGCCCTCCACACCGAAGGAAGTATCCCCAAAATAATTCATTTCGTAAGCCTTGCGTTCATCAAATGCTTTTACATGGAAACTGACCGAGGAAGTCATTCTATATTTTAACCGGCTGCTGTGCCATGAAATCCTGGGTATGGAAGCCGTACTTTCGCAGCGCTCTAATTTTTTTAATCATTTTTTACTTGGAGGAGTTATGGTTTGTTTTTGGCTTAAATAGTGTGGACAGCCTCGAAGCTTAGTTTACCCATAATTTTATGATTTTTGCTGTATTTATACCTGTTTATACCGCTTATTTATTTATTTATTGTGCAACATTATTATAGAATCTCAATGAGACTCATGTCTCACTTTAGAGAACTTCTATAAATTTCGTCCATTGATTCCAAAACTTCTACCGAAACTTGCTTCCTGTCAAATTCTTTTAATATAAAAGTCTGTCAGGTTAAGGTCAAGCGGAGCGAAGCGAGCGGAGCGTTGTAAGTCTCAGTCGTTAGCATCCAGATGATGCATTATTCGATGCAGCATTCCAAAAATGCTTCGTGGTGCAATAGAAGACGCAAAGGGACGACGCAAAATTAATATTTTTTTTTACCTGTGAGGGGCTGAGTTCAGTATTTTAAACATTTCTATGGGAAAACGGGGAGGGGTGCGTTGAATAAATTTGATGGTGCAATGCTAGTGTAATAGCACTCGCAACTCAGTGATAAGGTAATGAGCGAAACGACCTAATATTTATAGGCAATTCTCTTCCAATTGGCCGTCCACGGTGCACTGTTGCGTAAGCTGCGCCACTTCTAACGGACGTGTGCCGTTTTTTTCAGTGAAAATGACGTTCGATTTTGCCAAACGTCGAGAACTGGCGAACTATTTATCTAACTGCCCATTAATACATTATACTGCCCATTCAATCATTTTACAGCTCAAATAATAATTGCACCGGACATTTATTTAATCTGCCGCTCGAGTAAGTTTTGAACTGCCGTTGTAGGATTAAATAACCGACCAAATTCTTTTATATTGCTGGCCACGTTCTACTGCCACATTAAGTTAATTACCGCCAAAAAAGTTTAATACCGTTTGCGTGAATTTTTAACTGCCCGATGAAGCTGCCTGGATGTTAAAACAACCGCCCAAATAATTACTTCCCGTTTTAATTGTGACGGCAGAGTACATTTCGCGCGCGATTGTCTGATGAAACGCGGAAATGATTTAATGAAAAATTCGGTAGCGGTCGATGAAAAACAGGACAATTGAATTAGAAATGTGAAATTAGTCTCGGACTTAAGTGAGAAGGAAAATAATGGTAAAACCGGGAAAAGTCGGGAGAAATGCAAAGAAAGTGATTTTATGATGAAAAGTGCAGGCGACGAAGAAAGCGGCGCGGAGAACTTGGAAAATGGAAAAAGTTAAAATTTCAATAAAGGTTCTTAATTTGTTACTAACCAACATGAACAATATTGTGTCTCTCAACAGATTTCAAAATTTTGTTTAAAAGTATCTCATTGCTGCTAAAATAAATGCCACAATACAGGGTATCCCACGACGACTTTACACGATCTGTATATGGAAAAGTGTGTTTAGTAGAGTTACACAAATTTGCACAAACAGGTAATCGAGGATGCTCAATTCGACAAAAATATTTTTGACTTTCTGCGACTTCCGGTTATACCGGAAATAGACACCAACTTCCTTATTTTAAATGGAATGCCCACATTTTTATTACGGATTTAGATTTTTTGTCAAATTTTATGGTCTGCCAGGAATGATAAATTGTTCGGATTTTTAAGAGAAATCATAAATGAATGGGGCTGTGGGTAAAAAAACTGCAAGCTTATTATGGAATTTTACACGTCGAATCGAATAGATAAAGAAAGCAAATGTGGGGGGACGTGGGGGAGGGCGGGGGGTAGTATGAAAGTGTTTGAACCAATACCCTATCAGCTGAGTTTTTTATTTGTCCGGATTTTCCCTGAAATGCCCGGAATTATAATTGCGTTTCTCAGGAATTTCCATTTTTAGGTCTGGTAACCCTATGCGTGTATGACAATCACAGATAAAAAAATTTATGAGGTTTGAGTCAAATTGGGTAATGAGAGTACACAAAAAATATGAAATGCCGCAAAAAGTGTATTGCCAGCATGCCAGCACTTACCAATTCTCTTGCTTGTTGTACGTTGAAGGGTGAATGAGCACTCTGTCACTAAGATTATCGCTGGTATTATTATTGCTATTACAAATTTGTAGCACAAAGTTTTTAGTATACTAGATTCCAAAACGCGCGCTTTTAGCGCGCGCCGATTTTCGATTTTCGAAAGTACAACATAAATATTATTTTGATGGGATAAAAATAATGGGCCCATGTATGTTCACCTGAAATCATATCTAAATGCGGGAGTACTTATGACAAGAAGAATAGAAATATACATTGTGCTCTGTCGGAAGATATAGTTTATTGACAATGTTGAAAAATATTGTTATATAAAGAGAAAAAATTCTTGCATATTATTATAAAAATATAGCTAATGGAAATAATACAATAGTAACATAATATGAAGTAATAATTAAAATATTAAAATATAACAACATAATAATGATAATAATAATAATTGTACCTACATTAATCTGTCTTTTTCAATTTTAACTTAGTTATCTACAAGCAACTGTTGAAATAATCGACCTCCTCGTAGAAACGTGTTAAATTCGTCACGAACGGCCATTCGAAACTTAATATAAGCTGTTCTCGAAACACTCTTCTTACTATTTACTTTCATTAAATTGCGATGCCAATCTTGGGTACCGTGATGATAAAATGATAAAATGGAACAAAAACCACTTTGTAGTGTTGATGAAGGAGAACCCCAAGAAAGTAACGACCCCCGGGGGCCTCCATCTTCGACAAACCACCCCATTTATTTTTTTCAAATAGCACTCTGTATATTCCGTGAAGGAATATGACAAAGAATCAAATTCTCTATCCAAGATTTTTTTAAAATAAAAATTGGCCCATCAAAACAGACTTTTTATTTATTTTTACGTTAGTCATGGAATTATTAAAACTATTAAAGAAAAAGTTTAAAATAAGTTAAACTAATAACACTAATAATGTGATAACATAATCAGTTGATCAAATGTTCAAATTGGAGTCCTTCTCCAATTTCTAACCTGGGCAATAAATTTCTTCTACATGCCGCTTGTCCACATACTCATATGGCATAAATAAAGCAGGCATTTCAGAACACAACCCAAAACTCAAATTAACTTCGACATTTACGCCTGTAGCCGGTAGTCATTTGCTTATCAGTTCCAATAAATGTTAATAATTCCATGGCCGATTTTAACATAAATAAAAAAATCTGTTTTCTCCACCATTGATGGGTCAATTTTAAATTTCAAAAACAATGTTAGGTAGAGAATTTTTATTCGTCACGCTCCTTCACAGTATATACAGGGTGCTATTTAAAAAATTAAAATTAGGGGCGGTATGTCGGAGGCGGCAGCCCCGGGGGTGGTTACGTTCTTCGAGTTGTTTACTCCTTCACCAACACTAAAAAAGTGGTTTTTGTTCCATTTCGTTATCTGTTATAGTTTTGGAGCTATAATCTGTGTAAAACGTTTTGGGACATCCTGTATACCAAAACGTCCAAACCACAACAATTTATTATACACTTTTAATTTCAAGGGTTTAATACAGGCGTTGTGAGATTTGGGAGGCCCGGCGAATGAACTTGCCACTGCTTCGCGGTTCGTGACATGATGTCATGCCTACGCCGAGGTCAGGTTTTAGTACCGATTAGAAATAATAAACACTATTGGGATATTAATAACCTCCGACCAAGAACCAATAGCAGAGCGAATATATCGGCCAGCACCGATTTTTTAAGAATGGACACATAATTTCTATCAATGACCGGCGACGGGCAAGTATTGCATCCGGCTCGGCGGCAAGGAAGGAAGAATATGGGCGGGGAAAGAAAAGGGGATGAATTCGCATGAATTCCAAAATTAACTAAAAATACCAAAACGGAACAGTACTGGGTTTTCCAAAATGACGTGACACTTTTGTAACATAGTAGTTGTTGATGTTTTTAATCATTTGTTTTACGCGTTGATGAGCTTATGGCATGTCAATTGTCAGTAAAAATTGGTAGAAGTAAATCAGGGCAACACCGTGCTTTTGTCGTTCAGGCATTTTTCAAAAAGAACGAGTCCATAATCACGTTCAAAGTTTATTTAAACGGAGAGGTGCCACAGCAACTGTAGGTAACATTTTGAACAATTTTATAATTCCTGAACTACGACGTTTTCATGCCGATCCTTGATTCCAGTAGGACGGAACTACCGCTCACACTGCTAGATTGAGCATGAATTTCTTGCGTGAAATGTTTCCAAATCGACTAATTTCCATCAGATTACGGCGATATCACTTGGCCAGCCAGATCGCCAGGTCTAACAATTTGTGGCCCCCAAAAGAAAAGTTTTTACGACTCGCATTCAAGATATTCAGGAATTAAACATTGAATTCAAGAAGAGATTACAGTCATTCCACTTATATGATGCAGCAGTGTATGCTCAATTTTCATTCGCGATTAAATAAATGCCTAGAAGTCCGAGGGGATTCCTCGAAGGTTGTTCGATAGAGAGCGGAAGAGATGTAAATCTGATGGAGCAAGATCAAGAGAATAGGGCGGATGTGTTTGCAATAAACTTCAGCAGTGATGGTTACATTCATAATAGACGACGCCTTCTTTGTTCCACCAGCTGCACATCAGCGTACGCGTATGGGTACCAGCTTTTGCTCGGGGAGTTAGTTGTCTTTCTATTAGGACTAAGAAATTCTTTTCTGTTCTTGATGTTGACGTAAGGCACCATTTTTCGTCACCAATAACAATCTGGTACAAAAACGGTCAGTGCTGTTGATGAGCTAAACGATGTCGAGCCAGCAAAGACGCACAAATGTTTACACGCTGATTTTTGTTGTTTTCCTTCAAAACATGCGACACCCATACACCCAATTTTTGAAGTTTGCCCATGGAATACAATATACAAATGTCGTACTATGGTCAACTGGTCACAATTCATCATACTGACCAATTCCCGGGTTGATTGACGTGAATCATCAGAATTAAAGCGTTCAAATGATCTTCTTCAAAGTCGGCTGGTCTTCCTGAACGTGGAGAATCGTCAAAATGGACCTCTTTGAAACGAGAAAATCACTCTCTTGCTGTACTTTCCCCAATAGCGTTTTCTCCGTAAACACCACAAATAGTTCTAACGGCATCCAATGCCTTAACTCCTCTGGTGAACTCCAACATAAGGATATGTCGGAAATGCTCGTTATGGAACACCCTGCATATTATTCCATATTTGATAACCAGTATAATAAGCTTTTGATTGATGTAGGCATTTACAGGTCTGCGACTGACGGTTTCGGTAGAATTGAAAATTGAACATTAAAATGTAGTAATTTGGCTGGTAGTTTATTCGGTTCGCCTATATTTTAGCACCCAAAACACAAAACATGATTTCCATTTTGTTTCTGGAAGTTGAGTTCACATTGAGACAAAAAAATTTCATTGTCAGATTGCTTCTTCACGGGCATATTCTTAAATACGTGATAACTTATTAAACCTAGGTATAATTTGAAACAAGGAGTGCCATGGAAGAAAACAGTCCTTTTAAGTAATCTTGCAATGGGATTTCTTGTGCCTGTGTAAACACCGTTCCCTAAATTTTCTACAGAACAAAGTGTAAGTGTTTTTCTGCGTTTTTGGCGACAAAATAGGGGAAATGCCCCAAAAGTGGTACAAAATGACTGCAAAAATCTCAATTCTTAAGGTTCAATCTTTATTTCTGCTCAAATTATCAGTCGCAGACCTGCCAATATCTGCATCAATAAAAAACTTAATAAACTGACTATCAAATCTGCAAATAATATACGGGGTGTTCCATTTAACATTTTTGAGAAAAGCTCAATTTTGCGCAAGTTGGCCGCTCTGTACCATATAAAATATTTTGGAAAAAGTTTTAATGGATTTTACAGATAGACTATCCTGTGAACCTAGTGCAATAAGAAAATCTTAGGTGGCTTTGATCAGCATGCGTCAGTAGCTCCACAAAGTTGAGTTCACGCTGGCACTAAAATGGCCATTTCTTGACATCGCTTACTCCAAACCCCACCGTGCAGCATATCAACTTTCATGAAATTTTATGGGGAATCCAAATATGTAAGCAAAGGTAGGGCATTCCATTAAAAAACATAACTTTGGTTTGGTACTTGGCACGTGAACATCCTGTTATATCAAAATAATTTTAACAGAAGCTTCGTGCGGTTCTCCACATACGTACAGTCATTTGGGGTAACTTTGAACCATCCATGTTAACTTTGCGCCATCTACATTTTTCGAATTTTTTTGCATAATACTAATTGTAGAAAGCAACACTAGTTATTTTGTTGGTGCAATTTACCGGTAACTATATTGCCGACATTAATATTTTTGTGTTGGCGATCCTGGACGCCAACTGTCATATAAATTCTGTCTTAAAAGTAGCACGTGTTTTGTGGCGCCAAAATTCGGCTGTAAAAAGTGGTCAATTTAAGCGGTTTTCTCTTAAGGTAAGTACTTTATAATTTCGTGATACATAAATTATTCTTTAAATAAATGAAAGCAATAACGAACATTTTATTTTTACTCACTATTACGGTTTACTTTCTTAAAAATACCGGACAATAGTATTTTTAAGCTAATATGGGGTAACTTTAAGCCGGCTCAAAGTTAACCTTATACCCAAGAGTTTTAATTTTTTTTTGTATACATACACGTAAAATTTCATGTTGATATCTTGAATAGAACCAGAAATTAATATGGATCGACTACGCACTATTGGTATTGGCCCACTGCATATTGATTACCGTAAAGTGGGGTTACTTGCAACCCCGGGGTAACTTGCAACGATTTTGCGCTAATGTAATTTGGGCTCTCCTATTACCCAAGGGTAAATCGTGCCTGAACTATGACAGTGTTTATGTTTGGTACGATAGTGTCGCTTCAGCTGTGCACAAGTAAATCGCTTGGAAATATAAAATTTGTGGAGTTTCGCGGCATTGGCGGCATTGAACGTAAGTACTCAAAAATTATTGTCAAATAACTTCTTCTGGTGAGAGCTTATTTATGCTGCGATTTGTATGAAAATTGGACCCGATGTACTTGGATGCTTATTCTAAAATATTAAATATTAACTTTTGTGATAACTGGAAGAGTTTTATATACATATATATTTTTTTACTTCCATGTCCAAAAGGGGGTTACTTGCAACATGCCTCGAAAATACAAAAAACAATTAGGGGGCAGAATTTACAAGAACTATTCCGACGAAACGTTGCAAAATGCATTAAGAGATGTCGAAAATGGAATGTCCTTGGGGGTGGCAAGTCATACATATGGAATTACCAAGTCGACTCTATCGAGAAAAATGAGAAATTTGTTCTCACTGACCCCTGGAAGACAGCCTGTCTTTTCCAAGGAAGAGGAGGAAATATTTGTTAATAATATTCTTTTGGCTGCACAGTGGGGATTTCCTTTAACTTCCTACGACATCAGGTTAATAGTGAAAGAATACTTAAATCGCAAAGGCATTCGGGAAAAGCGATTTGGACGGAATAACAATATGCCTGCCGTGGATTGGGCGAGGCACTTTTTAAACAGGCATAAATCCAAGGTAAAACGCAAATAGTAACTCCGTTTGTCAAATTCGGTATTTCTATTATTATTTAATTTCAGCTCTCTGCAAGATTATGTGAAAATATAAAGCGAGCAAGAGCTCAAGTGTCCAGCGACATTATTAATGAATATTTTTCCGAATTGGAAAATAGTTTAGAAAATGTGCCACCTGAAAATATAATTAATTATGACGAGACCAATTTTTGCGATGACCCCGGTTGTCAAAAAGTCATTGTGAAAAGAGGAGCTCGTCATAGTGAGAGATACATGGATTCATCCAAAACCTCAGTGTCTGTCATGATGGGCGGAACGGCTACAGGACATATATTGCCACCGTATATTGTATACAAATCTCTACATTTATATGATACGTGGACAGAAAATGGCATAAAGGGTGCAAGATATAATCGATCTAAATCAGGTTGGTTTGACATAACAATTTTCGAAGATTGGTTTCTCCAAATTGCAATGCCATATTTCCGAAATCTAGAGGGACCCAAATTAATGGTCGGAGATAATTTATCTAGCCACCTTTCGGATCGAGTAATGCGTACATGTAGGGAAAATGATGTAAGATTCGTACTATTGCCACCTAACTCTACGCACTTATGTCAGTCCTTAGACGTAGCGTTTTTCAAACCAGTCAAATCTGCTTGGAGAGATGTTTTACTCACATGGAAACAAAAAAACAAAGGTTGCATTCCAAAAGACCAATTTCCGAGATTGTTACGGCAAACTCTTAAAAAAGTTCATCCTGAAAATTTGGTGGCAGGGTTTAGAGCCACAGGAATACATCCTTTGAATAGAGAAGAGGTGCTGAAGCGACTGCCACATTGGTGCAAAGAGCCTGTTTTAGAGAAGATGCTGTAAATAACACTTTTGCTGATCTGCTACAAAAAACTCGATTTCCTGATGCAGACAAACAAGTAAAACGAAAGAAAAGGCTCAATGTAATTGCTGGACGAAGTGTGACTCTACATACCACTGCAGACAATGAAATCGAAACAACAGAGCGTGAAATAGAAGATGAAGATGAACCAACTACATCTGGTTTAGGTAGACCAACTACATCTGGTTTAGAATCAAATCCGCCAAAAACTCCAACTTTAGAGGATAGCGAATCATCACTCTCGGACACGCACATGTCTGTTCATGATTCAGAGTCCGACTGGGATGAATTTGATCATGAACAAGTTGATTATAAAGTGGGAGACTTTATTTTAGTTCAATTTGTTGCTGAAACAAAAAGGCGTCAGGCTGTTATGTATGTTGGTCAGATTCAGGAAGTTTTACACGAAGATATGAATAACGATTTGCTGTATCGCAAATTTTTAAGAATAGCCTCAGGACAGAAGTTACTTAAAAATAGCTTTAAGTTTCCAGATATAGATGATTTATCTATCGTCGAGATATCCCAAGTAAAGATGAAATTACCCCCGCCAAAAATAAAACGTGGAATTTATACATTTGCCGAAAATTTAAAACTTTCTTAAATTATTCGACTGATTTTTTTGTTCTATTCTTTGTTCAGGTGTCTAGAGATTTTAGGTTTAAATATATGATCTCACTGATCACAGGTTGAAAAGTTTCTATATTATGTTATGTTTTCTTTGGCGTATTTTGTAATAAAAACTGAAAACAATTTTGTTCCCTTATTTAAAACACCCCTGTATGGTTCATATAGCTATTTTACTGTTTTTTTTCATATTCTGTGTTGCAAGTTAGCTTATATGTGCTTCTAAATGCAATTACTATCTAAATTCTACATGTGTTGCAAGTATCCCCACTTTAGGGTCTAACTTGCAACACCCTATTTTTTTTTAAATATATAGTAAATTTTAGTTTTTCGTAAATTTTTCATCATTAACGGATAATAGAACCTAAGACTAAAGTTTTGAGACCGGTTGGGATAAATTCGACAAAAAAACAAAAAAGATATGAACGAAAGAAAATCAAAATTGTTGCAAGTAACCCCACTTTACGGTACTTATATTTTAGCAAGTATGAACATAATGGTAGACTAGTGAATGTTGCCAATAACCAACATTCGCATCACTCAGTAAGTACATACATATTATTATAATTTATAAGTTACCTATAATTTTAAGCACAGTTATTATTTAATTGTCCCTTCTTTCGGCCCTCCAGCACAACCGAAAAATTCTGCTGTTGCAGACTCCAGTTCTCCGCCGCCTATGGTTATAAAAACTAATTGAAAGGGCTAATATGTCACGAACTAGTTAGATCTTTGTGGAACTCCTTCATAAAGGCAAATTTCGTATATTGCAGTAAATGTTTTCGCCATCTGCCCGGAGCCTGGGCCACCAACAATTTCCGCTGCAAGGGTCTTCGTCATGGCCTTGGATTAGTTTGAAACAAGTAAACAACTGTCCAGAAACGACAGAGATTAATATTTTTCATCTGTCACAGGTATTTGTGAAATGCAATGATGTACATCATGTTCCTAATCTTGAAACGTTTCGAACCTACAGAGAACAGATAATATAGATCAATCCATTTGAACTTTGTTTGTAAATACCAGATGTTGCAGTTCCGAAACTTTGTTTCTATAGTGGAAGTCTTGCACAAGTAGGCAATAAAGGAAAAATAACAATTGATCACAGAAGCAGTGACGTAGTTATTATTCCAAACAAATCCCCACCATGAACTCTGGCTAGTTCCCTTCCAGTGCTTCATCTTTATACGCACCATCTGATTGGTTAACACTACAGAGAAAGTGTTTAGAAAGAAGCTACTTTTATAGTGAATTGAAATAAAAATTAAAAGAATAATTATTGTTATGAGGAAGCTAATTTGTCGGTTAACCTCCCAAGTTTTTGATAAATTTGTTGCTTTTCTTGCTCAGGATAATTGTGCTAGACTTGTGTCGTTGCTTAAGTGTTTTGACGTTTATAAGTCTTATAAATAAATCGAGAGAAAGCATGAACCGTATAGGGGGGCATGTAACGAAACCTGAGAGTTACGAAAAATTGACATTGTCAAATCGCTATAGAACCTAAACGCAAAGTTATATTGAAATACTGAAATGCACATTGTAGAATTAAATAAAACGCAACCGCCCAAGATGTAGCGAACGGAAGAGCGCCGAAATGACTTAGCAAAACGGGCCAAAAATCGACGACCGCGCGCGTACCTCGCTGCACTCTCGGTGGTATAACAACTTATAACTTCCTATGTAGACAAGCGAACTTCGCGCGTGAGGTGCATTCAGATAGTTTGAACAGAAAAGCAAAATTGTAAGCAGTTTGCCCAAAATCGTGCCATAAACGTGAAATATATTCTAAAAATTTCAGAAATTTGCTTGTAATTTTCTAAATGTTCAAGTGGAAGTTGACCAAACTATCATCAATGGATAGACAAACTCCTGGGCGCAATCCACTGATGCCAGAAAGTCTACTTTTACCCAGGCATTTATGAATTGGTGGGCAAGAAAACAAATCAAGGTGTCATTCATGAGCCGGTTGGAATTATTCGATTATTTCTTTCATCGTCAAATTGACCAATAGGAACATTTCATTCGGGTCTAGAATAGGCCTGCGCGATATTGAAAATTTGATATCAAATAGATATCGATATATCGAAATATCGATATATGTCGATATATCGAAATATCGATATATCGATATACAGTGTGTCCAAAAAAGTGTGTAACAGGAGGAAAACTCTTATATTGATTTCTTAGAAAACTTTGTCCTACGTAAAAGTTGGTGCTTGTTACTAAACGTAAGACAAATAATATCAAAAATTAGGCACAGTAGCTAGGTTCCCACACGACCGCATGCATTATGGAAGAAGCTATTCATTTCTGTTTTAGAATATGTATTTACCCCTACCCAGTAGGGAAACCCTATATGTCCGCCACTACCTCTATCAATCAGAAAGAAATATTCCTTGCTCATTATGAAACGTCTTACTTCTGCCTGTAATAGTCACACTTTCCATTTTGATGTAAGTAGTCCATTAATTCTTCTCCAAAATGGGAGTAATTTATTGTCATCTGAAGGCTTGGTTGCATGTTGAAGGATAATATTAATAAGACAAAGCGAAAACGCCAGATCACAAACATTATTGAATTCAGTGGCGTGATTAGAATTTGGAGCCTTCCCACTCCGCCAGCAATATTTGAAAGGAGGCCCCTTAGTTTGAAAAATGGCTACGATTTTTTATTGTACCGGGTGTCCAAATAAGAAAGGATGTCGGCCATATCTAAGGAACCGTTCATGGTACAGCTATGGGAAAGAAAAAATAATAATAAAAGTGGCCAAGAGAAATCGCTGGAAATTATTTTCAAGTTTCTAAGTTTGCTGCTAGAGGGCGTAATAGTCATAGTCGACAAAAAAACATGGTTTTCTCTAAAATATACCCAGATAAAGTAGATCAAAAATACGAATATTGCAATCTTGAATATATTTTGTATAATTTTGGTTTACCACTTCTTGCTCCAGCTCATCGAATAGGAGCGGTGGGGGAAGGGGAGCATCTGGTTGTGGAGATGCTTGTAACTTCGGTTTGGATTCTTCACAGTGTCGAATTAATTTATCAAGGAAGGGTCTTTGAATTTGTTAGTAAGTGTGAATTCTTTTATATCCATTATTGATGTATCTGATTCTGTTTAAACATCGCCTCCTTCACACAATAAAATATGTCACACATCATTTGTTGCATTTTTAAAACGATTTTTAAACGTCAAAAGTAAGTAAACTTCAAAAGCGAAATATTCAAAATTCCCGCTTTCCGCCCCTAATTCTACTTCCAAACATCAGAGGCGCTGTTAGCAGTTCTAAAATAATATATGTGCGTTGTCTATCTGTACTGTTTAATTTGTGGATATAGATAACATTATGTACCGTTATTATAAACATTTTCTACTCGCCGACGTGTTTTTGAAAGTAAAATTAAGTATGTACCTACCTACTACCTATACCTACCTTCATACCTACTACTACTCGAATAAATACGTACCTACTTTCCTAATATCATACTTGAGACTAATCTGGAAGTGTCTATAATAATATGGTACGTACGTAAGTACTGAATTTTGGGCATTCATTGATTCATCACTCATGGCGAGTGTACGTGTACGTACCTACTGAAACAAATGTTCACCAAAATTTAGTTTTTGGGTTAATAATAAATAATTATTATTTTATACCTAACGATGATTATTTTATTCCACCGTTTTATGCGTTCCGCTTATCGGCTAATGTACGGCAGGAAATTGCGGTCCCGCGGTGACGTCAATTTCCGATCGCAGCCGACTAAGAACGAACCTCGCATTAGACAACTTCCCATATAATAACTTTGGGTTAGGTAGTAAATAATTGAAATAGGTACCCATAATATCGTAACATTGAAATATCGACATATTGCAATATCGAAATATCGATTTATCGAAACATCGATATATCGAAATATCGACATATCGATATACCGAAATATCGATGTATCGAAATATCGACATATCGAAATATCGATATATCGAAAACATTTTTTCGATAATTTTGCAAGTTGCCATAGTTTCGAATTTGTAGGTGCATTTATAATGTATAATCTAGTTACTTTAGTACCTGCCAAACGTTAAATATTCCCGACACATTTCTTTGTATGTGAATTAATTAAGATAAAATTTCTTTTTGAACTAACTTGCTTCGATTCAAAAAATAATCTTGTCAAATACAATTCGTGGTCTGGAATTTTTAGGTAATTTTACTCAAGCTGTTGCTTTTACTAGCCACTCGTGTAAATTTGACAGAAGATCACTCGCGCAAGCGCTCGTGATTTTTTAACTGTCAAATTTACACCCGTGGCTACTAAGCAACGCAACAGTTTTCGTAAAATTTCCGACAATTCCAGACCTCTTATTGTATTACTACAGAAAATAAAAATTGACGTGACCAAGATTTTATACAAAAAAAACAGTTTCAATTGTATGCATTTTTTCCAAACTCTAGGGCCATACTGTGTACCCGATCACAAGTTCGCTTTGTTTGGTAGTGTTTTTACTAAATTAAGACCTATGTTTTACAAGAAAATAATTATAAATGCCAACGACTGACACTGATAAAGCTCCGCTTGACAAAAACCCATGCAAATTTTAGTATAAAAAAGTGTAAAGCGGAATTACCTAGTACAAAAATCAAGCGATGACGAGAATTTGATCTAGGAACTATCTGATCATCTGTTATACGAGCTGTTGTTCAGTAGTATATAAGAGGTGTGAGTATTGTGCTCAACCAATATGAATCGATGTGAGTGTCTGTCTCTGTACAATAGTATATTTGGGAAATACGCTGCCCTGTCATGCTGGCCAGTACCTAATTCAATAAACTAAACCTAGAAATACAAACAAAGGGTGGCATGAAAGATGAGAATATACTTACAGTAGCAGAATATGAAGAGGAAGAAGCAAGAGGAGAAGGTGAAACGGAAGAAGGAAGAGTAGTGTACGAGGAATAATAATAATAACAAAAAAACAAGTAGGTAAGTAATAAAAGGAGATACGTATTGCTGATTGAAGAGAATATTATAAATTTTGTAAGGTAAAAGCAAAAACTGATTGCACATATTTGTTCAGACAACAAGAATTTAGATAAACTATTTGATGATCACGTTCATATAAAATCTTCCGGATCTCTTGTTTTCTAGATGGCATCTAATCATCAGTGGTAAATTTTCATACTTCGTTGTACTTGAAGTGCGTTGGTAACCAAGCATATTAAACATACATTCGTAAATCTCTAAATCTGGTTGTCGCTTAACCTCTCTAAATGCATCATGTAAGTAACTTACCTATTATTTGCAGTTTGCTCGATGCTCCAACTGATCGATTTTCTCAATTTCGGTCAACATGCTCCCTTTGACATTTTATGAAGTATGTAGGTACTTGCTTTCTTTTAAAGTTAGGTAAATATTTTGGAGTTTTGCGAAAAGTTTTGTTCTTATGACCTTCATCTGTAGGTAGTCAAATCAAAGATAGAACTACTAATAAGGACATAGCTACTAAATTTTGATAATCTCTTCCTCGTCGTAGGGACGTCTCGGTTCTGAATTGGTAGCAATCGATTTTTGCATCGGGAATGATGCTACAGAATTATTCATTCTCCGCGCGCAGATTGATAAACATATCCTTACGAGCACTTCTCTTCGTGCTGTTAGAAGGAAACGTGCCCTATCTCAAAGATCTTTGTTTTACCGATGGTCACAGTTGAATATATCTCTCCATTTCTCTATTCGCCCCGCCCGCAGTAGGACCCTACATGAATCACCAAATTAAATTTTGGGGAGAAATTGATGAGAACTAATCCAAATAATCAATGGCCCGCTCGCTTGCTTGACCTGTTATCACAGTATTAAGCCCTGTACTGTGCCGTTATGCACATATAGCCGAAACCGAAATAGTAACTGTTTATGAAGAGAGGGCGAGGGCGAGGGCGAGGGCGTTCGTTTATTCCGCAGTCCTAACCTACGCCAAATAAAATTAGTTGGTATACTCTCTAGTCTAGAGTATACAACGTTCTTGTGTGTAGCAGTGCAACTACTATTGTTTTGACTATTTTTGAATAATTAAATAGAAAGTGCTTGCGTCCTGTATCATGATGAATGCTCCTCAATATTAGAGGTATGTTCACCGACCATTTTACTGTGTGACAGTATCTAGCCATTGGGTGCATAAAACAATATGCTGTGTTGAATGCATGAGATTTGAATTATGCGTGCAGTGTTCCATTCTTATTGAAAGAAATTTCAAAAATACAGCCAAAATTTCCAGTAGCGCATCAAATATTCTTGAAATGAGGGGCAACAATCTGTTTCTTTGCCACTGAAATAGTTTTGAGTAATTTCCTCTACTTTTCTGCAGTCTTTTACGCAACGTAAAATAAATATGTATGTATATATGAATTACATTTTAAGAACACGTACTTATCTCTGAAACGAATAAGTTTTGATATAAGTTTAAATAGCAAACTACTTGCTATTATTTTCTCGTGTTTTATCGCTCCCCGCAATTTCTTGCAATAAAATTGGAATGCCTGTATAATACCTAATACTTCAATATTCATTATTTAGTTTCTGATTTGAATTTGTTTTTGGAGATGCGCAATAATTGTTATTTATGATACAAGTATCGCAGCAGTTCATATTATTTGATAACCCATCCAGTATCGTAATAAAAGAAGTGTAACGTTTTATCTTCTATCAACGTTAAAATGAACGCTATAATGAATGTTATAATGACATACTTTACCGCACTACTGCGATAAAGATGTCATGCCATATTGACATCTATACTACGTGCGTTTTGTAAAGTGAATTGCACGGCAAACTGCCAATAAAATTTTGAAATTTCGGAAATTTTCTTTAAAACGGGTGTTTTCAGAGGATCGATATTCTTTGAAGCAAGTCGATCAAAAAGAAGTTGGCGACGCTTGGCTGAAGGCACCGCGACATAACCCTGTGCGTCATCCAAATAGGGGTTGAAAAGTGAAAAATCGTAAAGAATTATTTTGAAGCGAAAATTTTGCTAATCGCGATAAAATTTGCGAGGATAACTTGCACATCTCTCGCGCGTCCGTAGGGACCCTCGCGATTTTTCACCCTCCACTAAAACTCCCTGTAGTCAAGCAATAACAAACTCGATGTACCCGAATATACATCCCATTAATCCCAGACATCTGCCGAACGAATTCGATGGGAAACGCGGAATTTTGTTTGCCGATCAGTCCCATAGATCTGGGTCGAGTTTCGTCGCTTCGGATCGAAAATATCCAAGAATCGCCCCCCTCGGACTACAGTTACTAAGGAAAATAATTTTTCTCCCGATACCTTGCAAATTTTTGAGCCAAGAAATAACGCAAAGGGAGACCAAACTCATTCCTGGAGCCGAAGGTGGAAAGTCGCGCGGGGTACAGTTAGAAACTAGACATTCACAGGTGCCCTTCCACATTGAAAAATAATCTCGAAAAGTCAAAAGCAGAAATTTGCGTTTGAAAATCGACAACAAATATTTCGTGAAACAGCGAAATCAATTGCGTCCAAACACCCATCTGTCCAATATTCAGCGAAAAACATTTTTATGCTCGGGGTAACTTGCACAGACCTCCCCGACGCGCGTTCTTTTTAAACAAAGTTTACGAACCATTTCGAAATTAAATTTCGATATCCAGATCTCCCCCGTCCCCGTTCTCCACCCCACGACGAGTAAAAATGTCGGGGTAGATTTTTTTACCTTTTTTCAATTTTTTACTTTTCAGTTAATTTTTGGAAGGCCAAATGTTAATGTAGATCGAACCTTTTTACTTTCAAACTGGGGTTTTACATAGCTCCGTCAAATTATATCCTTTGAAATTAGCCCCAATTGAATTATACCTATTTTGTATTAAACTCAGAATATATTTCAATGAGGGGTTAACTTGACGGAGCTGTTTTACATCATCATAAGGTTTTCAGTCCGAAGACTGGTTGGACGCGTACCTCTATCCTTTTCTATCCTGAGCTAACCTACGCATTTCCCTAAAAGTAGAACATCCTACATCCCTAACTATTTGAGAGCAGTAATCTAATCTAGGCCTACCCCTACCCTTTTTTATTCCTATCTCTGACTCTAGTATGTCGCGAACTATTCCTTCGTGTCTTAGATTGTGTCCTACCATCCTATCTCTCCTATTCTTTATTATCTTCCATGCCTTTCGCTTTTCCCTAACTCTTTCTAATACATCCCTATTGCTAACCTTATCTATCCACGGTATCTTCATCATGCGCCTGTAGCACCACATTTCAAACGCTTCTACTCTTTTTCGATCCGCTTCTCCTATTGTCCAAGTTTCGCACCCGTATAATGCCGTACTCAAAACATACGACTTTAAGAGTCTCTTCCGAGTTTCTACATTAACCGTTCCCAAACATAACAGTTGTTTCTTTTTGTTAAACGCAACTCGACCCTGTGCTATTCTTTGTTTTATATCTTTAGTGCTCCTACCCTACCATCTCGAGTTATTTTACTTCCTAAATAGCAGAAATCCACGACCTCCTCTATCTTCTCACTTCCTGTTTGTATTTCAATTTTAGTTCTATTTTCACTTCCACTACATACCAAAATTTTAGTTTTCTTTTTATTGATTTTCATGCCGTAGCCCTGTGCCAAAACTGCTTCCATTTCATTCAAAGCCGCTCCTAATTCTTCTTTGCTAGATGCTAACACTACTATATCATCCGCAAATCTGAGCATGTTAATAGTTTGACCCTGTACATTAATCCCTGAGGCTGTTCTATCCTTAACAATATTAATCGCATCTTCGATATATAAGTTGAAAACTAGAGGTGTCAATGCACATCCCTGTCTCGCTCCCTTCGGGATATCTACTTCTTTTCGTTCCTGCTCAAATTCTATAACTGCCCTTTGCTCTTTGTAGAGATTATGTATTATTCTTCTGTCCCTATATTTCATCCCTACCTTTCTGAGTACTTTGAACATCTTCGCCCATTTTGCGTTGTCGAAGGCTTTTTCTAAATCTACAAATCCTATATAGACGCTCTTTCCCTTTTCTATTGTTTTTTCTATAATTACTCGTAAAGCTAAAATGGCCTCGCGCGTTCCTCTATTTCGTCTAAATCCGAACTGATCTTCTCCTAATATTTCTTCCGCCCTTTTCTCCATCCTTCTTTGCACAATTCTACTTATAATTTTTGACGCGTGGGAAGTTAAACTGATGGTTCTAAAATTTTCGCACCTATCCGCGCCTTTCCTTTTTGGTAAAGCTACTATGATGTTCCGTTCGTAATCTTCTGGAATCTCGCCTGTCAGGTATATGCGACTAACTAATTTAAATAAACGATCTATTACATCTTGACCTGCTCACTTTAAGATTTCTGCCTGCAAGCCATCTATACCTGGTGCTTTATTGTTTCTTAAACTTTTTAGTGCTAGCTCAAATTCTTCTCTCATTATAGGACACCTTAGGTTGTCCCCCTCTACACTGCTTTCGCTTTCTAATATATCTCCTACTTCCTGTCTCGCATATAACTTTCCCAAATATTCTTTCCACCTATCTGCCTTCTCCCCACTTCCGATTAGGATATCTCCTGCCTCATTTCTAATGTTTTTGGTATTAGATCCAATTTCTATAAAATTTCTCCTTATTATTTTATATGCTTCATCAGTCTTTCCTACTTCGAACTTATCTTCCACTTCTTTGCATTTATTATCGATCCATTGCTCTTTCGCTTTCCTACATTTCCGAATAATTTCCCACTTGATCGCCTTATATCTTTCTTTTCCTCTTTCATCTAACCTATTTTTATATTTTCGCCTTTCCTCTATTAGACTCACAATATGTTTTGTTATCCAGGGTTTCCTACTTTCATTCTGTTTATGACCCAAAATATCTCTAGCTGCGGAATCTAAACTATTTTTAATGCAATTCCATTCTGCCTCTATGTCCCTAACAATATTTTCACCCGCACTCTTTAGTACTTCGTTTGTCTTTTTCTCGAACTTATCGCGCGTATCATCATCTTTTATTTTGTCTAGGTCAAGATATCTTCTTCCGCTTCGTTTCTTCAAAATCTTAAATTTAAGATTGGCCTTCATAAGGACTATGTTGTGATCATTATCTATATTTGCTCCTGGATAACTTCTACAGTCCCTAACTTGATTTCTAAATCTTTGCTTAACGAGAATGTAATCTATTTGATATCTCCCTTGGTCTCCTGGCCTCTTCCACGTATAGCGTCTCCTAACGTGATGGTGAAATAGAGTGTTCGCGACCGTTAGGCTATGTTTATCGCAGAACTCTATCAGCCTAACTCCCCTATCGTTCCTATTGCCTAATCCAAACGGGCCAACTATTCCGCCTTCTCTCCCTGTGCCTACCACTGCATTGAAATCTCCTACAATGATTAAATTTTCGTGCCCTCTCACAAAATCTAGTACGTATTCAATATCACTATAAACTGCTTCTACGGCCTCATCACTGTAGTTGGAAGTGGGCATATATACCTGTATTATTACTGTTTTTACAGGTTTTGAATCTAACCTAACCATAACTACCCTGTCACTTTGCTGTAAGAAATTTTCTACGCTCTGCCCTACTTTTTTCCGCATAACAATTCCTACTCCCGAATTTCCTCCTACCGATCCTGTGTGTATTACTCTAAAATCTCCGCTCCAGAAGTCTCCAGCTTCTGGCCATCGCACTTCACTAATACGTAATACCTACCACGTCTAATGCTAACCTATCCATCTCAATTTTCAAATTTTCCTTTCAAATTTTCTAACTTTCCTACTTGTTTCATGCTTCTAACATTACACGCTCCGACTCGTGAAATGTTACACTTATCATTGCTGATGACTCCCCCCGAAGCAGTCCCCGCCCGGAGATCCGAATATGGGACTATTTTACCTCCGGAATATTCAGAAGGTGCCATCATCATAAACTAAAAGTACGCTGTACTAGGGATAGAATAATGTGGTGGTTTCCCGTTTCCTTCCACATCACACTAGTGTGTAACACAGTGCCGTACCGACCCTCACGATCTCTACCACTATGATTACTGAAAGAGCTGCTGCCCCCTTTCAGGGACTTGATTTAGTCTGTCTTCTCAAATAAAAACCCCTCCAATATGGTTAAACCTATGGTTCGGCTCTTTAGATCATTGAAGCACGAAAGCCATCCCACCTGTTCCAGTATTACTAGAACTGCGCCAAGGTAGGTACAAGTCCGTTGGGTGGAGCTGTTTTACATTTTTGTCAAAAAGTACGTGTTTTACACGGTCGTCCATTTTCTTAAGGCAGTCTTCCTTTCCTGTTGGAGGTTTCACATGTCTCATGGTTTTCCGAAACTTAGTCTTTCAATATCTTTCAATATCAGTCTAAACAATTGAAATCGGTACACATTTGAGAAACTTATTAACGCAAAACGAGAGGGCTACATTTTCGCTTTCGAACACTCTAAGGTGTGGCCTTTTCCAGACAACGTGACCGTTTTATTTTTTAACCCACATATTTTTAAATCAGCGAAGATGGAGATATATACTTTATAGTTTATACTATCTAACACACTTTTAAAAAAGTCCCTTCTGGCCGCAAGTAGCATATAAAATGAAGGATGCATTTCTATGCCCCCCCCCCCACATTTTTACGAGAATTATGTTTAGAAATGAAATTCGGTTCTACAGATTTATGTGCCATTCAGGAGACACTATTTCCAGAATGCGACACCTCCGTAGCCCGTAGGGGATTATTAACCCTTAGAATCAAGCGTTTATTTAAGGTCAGGTAACATTCGGGGTTTTCTTGCACTGCAAAAAAAATGTTAAAATAATTTGGAAGTAGAACTGTAATAAATTAGTTGTAATACAATTTATAATTGTAAATTTATAAGAAAGCGTTTGAGAAATTCGTAAAATAATAGCACGCCACTGATACAGACTTCGTGTCATCCAGGCTTTGCAGAAGATAACGTAGGGACAGGATGTGTAACTTTGAAGCAGTTCAACTAAAATTTAATTATGTTTCCAAACGTTTTTTGTATGTTCTGTCATAATACGAATTCAGTTATAACGAGAAACGAGCATCACGTATTCCGAACTCTGTTATTGGGTTGTTTTACAATGTCGGGGGTCTTATTTTCACGACGTTTATGCAATCCGAGCAGTAAAATTTTTGCAAAAGAATTTTTATAATTCTGTAAAAAAACATAACAGTAATTCTACGAGCCAGTTAGTAGAAACGTGTAAATGCATAGGTACACGATTTCTGACAAAATATAATATTTTATGCAGGGTGATCTATTAAAGAGTGTAACAAACTTCTAAGGTAGATAATAGAAAGCTTAAAAATATTGAGAAAATCCCTAATGAACATACGTCCAAAAATGGCATCTAAATGAGATACCAGGGCGTTGAAATTTCTCAAAAAAATGTAATGTCTGCTTCAGTCGTTACTATTTTCAACTTTTAACAAAATGAAAGGATACGAGCCACGGATTAGTTTTAGTGAAGGTTTGTTTGGAATGAAAACTGCGTCACTACTTTTGTAATGCATTTTTACGGGTATAAGTACTTTGAACATTAAAACGAATAATTTGCACATTAATCGGCATTTGCGCATCTAAATTTTAATAGCTCTCACGTACCTAAACCGTGCGTTGAGATGCCTTCTTGATAAATCATTTTAAAAGAAGCCTTATGACCCGACCTGACTTCCACCTGACAGAAGGAAAAATACCAAATGTTTTAATGCTTTAAAGCTTTAATGCTTTAATGCTTATTTTATTCGCAATGAAGCGTATTTAAATTGTCCCCATTTTTTACTTTCCTCCAAAAAAACATAGTGACATCAGTGTTCGCGTCTGCAGGCCTCTTATTAAGTGTGGCCCCGCTGGCATATACAGGGTGTTTCAAAACAATATACAGATTTTTTAGAGACGATAGAGTAGGCAAAAACGAACATTTTTTGTCAATAAACTCATGTCCTCCTGGGTTTCGTTAAGGTTCCAGGAAACTAGAAACATTTTTCACTAGCCGCTCGCGATTTCCTAGACGGATTGTTTCCAGGGCGTTGGATTGGTCGAGTGGACCTGTGGGCTGGCCTCCATGCTCTTCGGATCTCAACCTCAGATTTTTTTTCTACGGGGGCATTTGAAAACATTGATCAACGAGACACCCGTAGAAAATGTTGAAGACCTTGCAGCAAGAATAGCAGACAACCCAAATATTATTTGTTGGTGTTCACGAATCGCTATCGAGACACCTCGAAATTTGTAACCGTTAAAATGGAAGGCAATTTGAACATTACTTGTAAATTTATTTTTCTATTAATTTTTTCTTAATTATTATTAGCGCGTTCTCCTATTTGGAGTTCACCTTATATAGGCAAAAATACAGATTATTATTCATCATCATAAGTTTTCAGTCCGAAGACTGGTTGGATGCTTACCTCCATCCTTTCCTATCCTGAGCTAGCCCACGCATTTCCCTAAAAGTAGGAGATCCTACATCCCTAACTATTTGAGAGCAGTAGTCTAATCTGGGCCTACCCCTTTACCTCTTTTTATTCCCATCTCGGACTCTAATATGTCACGAACTAAGCCTTCGTGCATCAGAACTCAGAAGGTGTCCTACCATATCCTACCATATCCTATCTCTCCTATTCTTTACTGTCTTCCATAAATTTCGCTTTTCTCCAACTCTTTCTAATATCTCTCTGTTGCTAACCTTATCTATCCACGGTATCTTCATCATGCGTCTGTAGCAGCACCACATTTCAAACGCTACCAATTTTTTCCTATCCACTTCTCCTATCGTCCAAGTTTCGCACCCGTACAATGTCGTATTTCATACATATAAGATTATTATAAAATTATTATTATTATAAAATGACGGGAAAACAATTTGTTTGAACATGAACCTATTGATTATTTTAATGCAATTTGGGACAATGATTATTATTTATCTGTAAATTCGTCTGGCTGTCTAGATATCAGAGGGCTACAATATTGAAAACGTTTTTGCCTCCTGGAACCTTAACGAAACCCAGGCACAAAAAATGTTCGCTTTTGCTAACTCTACCTTCTCTAAAAAATCTGTATATTGTTTAGAAACACCCTGTATAGGTAAAGTAACATCCAGTATCGCCATACAGCCGCTCGATCGGATTTCTGAATGCAGCACTCCATATTGCCAATCGCGTGACAATATCGAGTGTTACTTACCTATCTGCCTTACCACCATTTGAATCCTAATTATTAATTAAATATGTACCTATAATACTTTTTGAAAGAATCACTTTCTTATTCCATAGTTTATAATGTAAGCATTTCTACTACAGTTAATTAAGGATAGTGGATAGTTTCAAAAATTATTTCCTATGCATTGAACTATAGAACTAGATCTACCAGACGTCACTGAATGCTACCTCGTCTAAGTTGACTTTGGAACATTCATAACGTGTCTCTACAGTTCAGAAATATGAGGAGACACCTAACTGAGGAGTACCTACTAGATACAATGAAATCAGTACCAGGTCTAACACATTTGAACTTCTTTTTGGTTTTTGCGGTGTTTTAAATAGCACTTTCTTTTTTATTGGAAACGGTATAATTCACATCTTTTGATAACGGCACAAAATATTATACAGTGTGTACCCGGATCGAGTTTACAAGAGGAAAAGAACTTTTTAATTTTTGATTTCTCCAAAAAAATCTTTCATGTATTTTCAACAAGATGGATGTCTTGCCCATTATTCAAATATTGTTGTGAATTGGTTAAACCAACAATTTGGAAATAATTGGATCGGCAGAAATGGTCTAATTTTATGGCCTCCAAAGAGCCCGGATTTAACAATTTCCGATTTCTATTTATGGAGGCGTTTGAAACAAATTATTTACAGCCAATACCAAAGAATTAAAAATTCAAAATTCGAATAAGGGAAGCTGTGAGATCATTAACGATTCAAAAAATTAGAAATACATACAAAGGCGCGCTAGAGTTATGCGTAGAAAACGTTGGGGAGTTACCTAATTGAATAAAATATTTTTTTGTTGTTATCTTTAAATTGCTATTTGCTTAATGTTAATTTGTTACGGTAAAGAAACAAATAAAATAAAATTTGTTCACTTTTTACAAGCAAAATTTTTATCCCTTATTATTATTTTAATTTTTCAGTTAAATTAGTACGAAAAGTACGAAAGTGTTATAAAATTATTATAAAATTATGTTTGTTTCCAAAAATCCGACACGTAGAAAAAAAATTCTACATGTAGAAAGAAAATCCGACATATAGAAAAAAAATCCGACATATAAAAAAAATCCTACATATCGGAAAAAAATCCTACATATAGAAAAAAGATCCGACATAGGTATAGAAAAAAAATCCGACATAGAAAAAAAATCCTACATATAGGAAAAAGTCTACGTACAGAAAAATTTAAATGTATATAATAGCAGTCGGGCCACAGCGAAGTCGAAAGGGATGTTCAATTTGTATGATATCGTAATTTTCCTACACGTAGAATTTTTTTTCTATATGTCGGATTTTTGTTCTATATGTAGGATTTTTTTTCTATATGTCGGATTTTTTCTACATGTTGGATTTTTTTTCTATATGTAGGATTTTTTTCTATACCTATGTCAGATTTTTTTCCTACATGTAGGATTTTTTTTCTATATGTAGGATTTTTTTCTATATGTACCTATGTCAGATTTTTTTCCTACATGTAGGATTTTTTTTCTATATGCAGGATTTTTTTTCTATATGTCGGATTTTTTTTCTACATGTCGGATTTTTCTTCTACGTGTAGGTTTTTTTTCCTATATGTCGGATTTTTTTCTACACATGGTGCTTCAAATTCGAGGGCCACCATTGGGATCTGGCTTATTTGAAATGATAGAGGGTAGGTTTAAATTTGGAATTTTTGCAAAACTTTCTTCGAAAAATGCGTCTCAGAATAGCACCAAGAATATTTGACATATTTCCTTAAATCACACCAAAACTGATGACGGTTTCCTATTTATTTTCTTGCAAGGCCCGCTTGATTTTTGCTAAAATTTTCTGTTTTCTGACTGTAGTGGCCACAATATTCGATATAATATGGACAAGTTGTATTGTACCAAAGAAATCAGAAAAACATACTTCTTTCAGTAAAGTGCGAGAAAAAAATGGCACCCATAAGAAAAAAAGTTGATGATGGTCTTATTTAAACGAAACGTTTTTCAGTAAATCCATGGGAATGTGCAGATAGAGTACAAAAAAGTGCTCTAATAATATATATCCATATCGTTTTGATACGAGGTCAAATAGTCGAGCTACACGGCAAAAACAAAAAAAGGGCATCTTTTTGTTTTACTGCCAGAACTCCTATACCGTTTGAGACCAGATTTCTCAACGGCATAATGACACCAAATTCTGCCAAAGTGCCAAATATAAACCTACCCTCTATTAGTTCAAATAAGCGCGATCCCAATGGTGGCCCTCGAATTTGAATAACCTGTATCTATATAGATTTTTTTCTATATTTACATATGTATGATTTTTTCTATATGTCGGATTTTTGGAAAGAAATTTATTTTTTTAATAATTTCGTGACCCTTCGTAAATTAGCGTACCAAAAAAAATATTTACAGAAATCAAAAAAAAAGTTTATACCTACTCTTCTTGTAAACTAAATCCAGAAAGAGATAAAGATAAATAAGTCATAATTAATGTGCCATCGAATAAAAAAATTAAAAAATTTCAAAGGGCATTTCTTACGATCAAAAGTTAATAATTAAATTAGGAAAAGAGCAATTTAAAAAGTGACGAGTGTTTCAGAGGTTTGAAAGCAAACAAAAGTTTTTGTACAGAATTTTTTTTTAGAAATCAAAAATTAAAAAGTTTTTCCTCTTGTAAACTCAATCCGGTGACACACTGTAGAGTTACTAACTTACGATTAAATGATTTTGTTCTCAATTTAATTACATTTTTCGACTAATTCACAGACGACAGCAAAATAAAAACTGATTGGTTCATTGACGGTAAACAAATAATGTGGCTGCCCATAGGAAAAACAAAACTGACATTTTAAAAGCAGCAGGGAATCGAAGTAGTAAAATGGTGGCAACGCATTCAGAAATATGTACCTACGTCACGACCTACGTAGAATAAAAAATGCCAATGTGCAAATTTTGCAGAATGAAGTTACACATAACGTCAAACAAAAACGTTACAACCAAAGACAATAAAAATACAATTTTCTAATTTCTAATTTCTAATTTCCAATTTTTTTAGTTTTCGACAAGACGGTTATAAGATTTTCTCGAATGGCTTCAAGATAAGCAACTTTGCCGAATTGTAGAAAATAATGTGGGATTGGGTGCTAGAAAAATTGCGAAATAAAGTGCTTTTTTATTCAATTTTTGTAGTAGGCAAATTAAAATTCGTCGCTTAAGTTTTGGCAATATACTTAATTATGTATAAACTATAAATAAAATTTATTTTGGAATGGCACGTGCTTTCAACGTGTATGAATAATTGTAAGATTAATGCAATTACCTAAATGTCAAATAAGTGACACCTAATAACGCACATCATCTTGGCGCTATCGCATGTTACATTCTGAAATCCGATCGAGCCACCGAATGGCGATACCGTATGATACTTACATATACTTATGCGTCTCGCTGCGTAGGTAGGTATCATCTAATTGCTGTCGGCATAATATGTACCGCCATTGAAACCACTCTACATGTAAACACATTAAAGCAGTAGTTGGCGGCCGGTTGCAGTCCCCAATCTCGCACACGAACCTTTACAACATTGCATCAAAGATCAAAGCTACAAGTCTGAACGTACCTTTACCAATTTTCAAAGTTAGGTACTTATAGAAGAACTTCTTTCATTCTTTCCTTCTTTGGTTTTACCGTTAGAAAGTCCAGCTGTAAATTCTCTTTGACTGACCTCTAGATTCTAGAAAGACAAGTGGCAGACGCCGAAAAATGCCTATTGTAAATTTTGGAATCAGACTCACGCCGACAAAAGTTCATTGTGTAGTACAAATTCTATACCTGCACTTGCTTTTCAGTGGAAGGAAACCAGGCTTTGCAGAATAAAAGGCAGCCTGTTATCCGTTTAAAAACAGGTTCATCGTCCTTGGCAGGCGAAATTTTTCTCCCTAAGCCGAAGAAATTCTTTTTGTTAAAATATGAGGGATTTTATAAGGGTTATTCGTTTCTTTTGAATAATACACTTTATACCTGGTAGTTCTAAGATACAGATAATAAGAACTTTGCAATTTGCGAGAAAATACGAAATCTATAGCCGCCTACCTGCTAGTAGATAAGCTGTTGCTGCCTGGGGTCTCAGGTCTCAGTGCCCCAGCCCCCAGCTGAAAAATAACTTTTGCTTCGTCTTTCCCCATCTTACATTTGCACTGTCAATGTAAATTGGAACGTTTGAACTAATCAGAAATAATAATTAAAACAGACAGCCTTTGTGCCTGCTGTCTATATTTCTGAATTCTGAAACTAATATACTAACTAACTAATATACTAACTGACATAATCAGTAGGAATAAAAACACATAAATAAACGACAGAAAACTATTTATACGCCCAATACAAATAAAAATAACCTCCAAATGTCAAAATCTGATTATTCGCAACACTATTGTTCCACCAATCACAAGCGCTTCTAAGCTAATGACGTAACGGAGGCAGCATTTATGTTTCTGTTTAATTCTCCGAAGGCGCGCTTCGTGCTAAAATCGCCATTGTTTAAATTTTGGGCTACTGATTAGTAAATAAATGTAACCCAGAGGGCCATTAAACACCTAGTTACTTATTTCTATCAAAATTATGTCGATTTTCTATTTAGTGCAACGACCCCATCTATGCCCCGCCTATTATGTGCGTCAAATTTATTTTCGAATGTGTATGTACTTTTCCTGCCTCCAAAATTAACAGATTTTGAGATACCCATTTGCACCTGCATAATCTAATAACCATTTATAACTGGTAAACAAACAATAATAATATTTTGGTAGTGAATGGGTAGATGGGGTTGTAGATCTGCATTTCCACTAAAGTACGATTTCCGTCTTCGGTAGCGCAAATTTGGAACTGTGGTAAAACCAAGTACATTACATTTACAAATACTTGGGTAAAACTGAGAGTGGTCAGTTACGGCATGTCTGCCACGGGGGTTAGTCGGTTAGGTCAGGTCAGGTTGTAAGTTTGTTTTTAGGTATATGTGCGAATATTAAACAATGAACATAAATAAACGCCCTTCTCCAAGTGAACAAACGAAGTAAAACCAACTTGCAATTATTAATCGAAAAATTATTAAAATAAAAAATATTCAGTATTAAATTATACCTATACAAAATTTTACAGTTTTATCGTTGTTGTAACATTTTGTAACATTTTCCTTTAAGAGCAAGATAAAAAAAAGTTTCAAGTGGTATTGCAATCATGGAAGAGTGCTGCAATTATCTGACAGCATCGAGACATCTGGAACGGCCCTATTTTATGAGACAACATAGTAGTGCAACATATGATCGGGAGTCTTCTAATCACTATGGATTAAATACTCCCTCGTTCCCAATAGATTATTTTTGTATATCATCATCATCTTTGGAAGTACGGAATCTGATAGAATACAATAATCCGTTACGTCCCAATCCTCCGATACCACGGGAAGACTGGGCCACAGCAGGGGCATGGAGTGCCCCCTCGGGTGTCCCAGGCCTACCAGAGCCACAAGGGTAAGGTGTTCCATTTTATTATTTTTTATTATTTGTTAACGTTTTATGCATACGTACTCTAATGATACATGCACATTTGTATGTCTTCATACTCACATGTTATAACTAAATGTTGGCAGAGAAATTTCGAGCGGTGCGGTGCTGTGATTCAAAAGTTGTAAAAGTTAGAGGGTTTTATTGCTTACATTATATAAACGTGACATACAATTCACTACAAAAGTGGCTCGTCACAGCTGTCACTTTTCTTTCCGAACAAAACCCTTCTCTGCAGCGCTAGCCAATCAGATGGTTCGAATAAAGATAACGAAATCGAGGGGAACCGGCCATGGATTAGGTAGTTGGTGGGGGTTTGTTTAGCAGAAAACTACGTCACTACTTTTGTGGTCACTAAACATTAGGAGTGGGCGATATTTAAAAAATATCGATACAATCGATATATTGATATATATTTATAACGTTTAAGGGGGAATTAGACCTTTGGGAGTATTATAAAGAAAACTCTTTTTTCAAATATCCAAGCTTTCGACGTGTATTGACGTCTTCGTCAGGGAGACTACAATATAAATTAGTTAAAGAAGTAACATAAAAATAATTGTTAAAACTTACAGAAAGTGAGATTAAAATGTTAGCATCACAGTAAACAGTATAAAATATATCTTGAACATAATTTTTTTATATAAAATAGTCTTTAAAATTGGAAATACCTATAGATTCGAACGTAAAATTGTTTAAAAGTTGTAAAAAAATTTTTGTTTATTTATAATTTTGAAAATATCTCTATAGAATTGCCATCAAAGAAAGAAAACTTGTTTTAAATTTGTTTTGGAAAACTCAGATATAAAAATTATTGCGAAATCGATAACAATTTTTAATCGTATTATTTAATATTTATTCGTCTAATGCCCCATCATAAATTTGTGTAGGAAATGGAAATTCTATTAAATATGTATAAATGTTACTTAGCTCTTGGGTATCTGATTTTTTATTAATTGTATTTTTTTCTTTCTTTATGTGGTAGAAATGTACCACATAAAGAAAGAAAAAAAATACAATTAATAAAAAATCAGATACCCAAGAGCTAACATTTATACATATTTTCCATTTCCTACACAAATTTATGATGGGGCATTAGACGAATAAATATTAAATAATACGATTAAAAATTGTTATCGATTTCGCAATAATTTTTATATCTGAGTTTTCCAAAACAAATTTAAAACAAGTTTTCTTTCTTTGATGGCAATTCTATAGAGATATTGTCAAAATTATAAATAAACAAAAAATTTTTTACAACTTTTAAACAATTTTACATTCGAATCTATAGGTATTTCCAATTTTAAAGACTATTTTTTATAAAAAAATTATGTTCAAGATATATTTTATACTGTTTACTGTGATGCTAACATTTTAATCTCACTTTCTGTAAGTTTTAACAATTATTTTTATGTTACTTCTTTAACTAATTTATATTGTAGTCTCCCTGACGAAGACGTCAATACACGTCGAAAGCTTGGATATTTGAAAAAAGAGTTTTCTTTATAATACTCCCAAAGGTCTAATTCCCCCTTAAACGTTATAAATATAAACAGCAAGACCGTTACCCACATATATACAATATTGATATATATATATATATATATTGTGGAAGTATCTTGGCAAATTTACAAGTTAAAGATGCAATACCCAATAAATCCAGCATCTTGATATATATAACTTTTATAACACTTTCCAAAAATGTTATTTTTAAAAAGAAACTTTATTTATTATAATTTACATGCGTAAGCTTCGGACATAAAAATCTGACTAACAACTAAAAAGAAACGTTCTCACACAATAAAAATGACAGCTAAGCAACTTTACATTTATCAGTTGTCTACACGTGTACTTCCTGTGAATACAAGGTGTAATGACACTATATTGCAATAAGATATGTACTATAACTCCTCCATCGCTAGAATGAAGCTTCTTCGGGAAGATTAATTTTCTTTTCTCTTGATTTTGGCTGCATTTCCAATTCTTGTGGTTCCTTTCGAATTTTTGTGGATCTTTTAATTTTGATCCGTTTTACTGTAAAATAGGCTATAAAGGTTATTAGTAGGACATATAAAATTGAAGTCCAAATGCTCGGTTTGTAATATTCAACATTTAAATTATCTTCTGTGATCGGATAAATGCGATTTGAAGAGATTTCCTGTAAACTGAGAGTTTTCAATTTTATTTTGAAATTTAGCATATTTTCTTGTTTCATTTCCAAATGAAGTCCGTCGACTATAGAAGGTTTTCCGAAGGTTTTATCTTGATAGACTATTTCTTGATTTTTGAAGTACAGGGTGCAGTTGCTTCTTTTTACCAAAAATATTCCTGTTAGAGTTTTGGTTTCCGACTGTGATTTGCACTTTATATTGAATCTTTCTTCTTGTGGAAATACTGCCAAGTATTGATTAATTTCGGGGACCATTTCCAAGTGGTTTTTCGTTATTTCTAATTTGACATACTGACAATCGCTCGTGTTCATTTCCGATAGAATTTTTTCTTCACATAGGGCCATGTTATTTCTTAGTAAATAATTTGGACATTGAAATATTTTACCTTGGGTACAAATATCATTTAGAGGCTTAACAACATTATCGGATTTTAGTAAAAACTTAACATCTGGAATAATTGTTCTAAATTCTGACCCATATTTTGTAGGAATAGGAAGTAAGTAATAAAGCTGAAAATTCTTTTCGAAATCGATTGGTATTGAAATAAAGTAACTAATTTTAGTATTATAAATTTTGCAATTAATTTTTATTACGGATTCAAAGTCTAATATGTTTTCATAAATTACTTCAAAAGGAAGTTCGTTTTTATAATGAGATGAAATTCTTTGTAGTTCCAGAAATAAATCTCTAGTTTTTATAACACTTGGATGGAGAACATTTAATTTACAGAAAGTTATAGAATTTTCAATATCTTGAAAAATATCTAGAACTGCGTTGTAGAGAATTAATAACTGATTATACAAGTCTTTAGCGAACAAAATATTTTGATGAATTATTTTTTCGTTAACCATTTGCTTTAGTTGAAGGATTCTTGAAGTTAAAATAATTTCATTGTGCTGAATGTCTTGTATCGTATTGTTAAAATTTTTAATAAGTCTGTGACTGATAGAGTATTCGAATTTTAATTGATTCGCCAAGTTGTGTTCGTTCTCTTGAACGTGCTTTAGAATTTTCTCAAATTTTTCACCATCTGCGGCATCCAAATTGCCGGTTAAGGTTTTGATAATCGTTCCTAAACCATTAATCAAACCTCGTTTTTTCCTAGAATTATTTTGTAACTTAATGTTCTCGATTTTCTCATTAATTATTTTCTGTGTGTAAAGTACTATCTTATTATAATTCTCTAATTCACTAACATAAACACTATTATTTAAACTACTCAACCTAAGACTATCGTATTGATTATTTAAATTATTATATTGGTTATATAAGGATTTCAAGTCATAAAAATGAGTAAAAGTATGTTCTGAGCGTTGTAATTTAGCTGGACCCAATAATATTGGTAAAATACCTAAATTGTGGGTGATATTCCTTATTTCTGCTCCTCTTCCGATTGTAAGGAACCTGAAATAGTTTTAAATTTGTAAGTTTCTTTCCTAGGTCGCTTAATATTTGATAAATGAATTTTCTCTCTAGTATTATGATGAGTTGGATTAATTTTACCTGTTTTTAATTCTTTATCTATCGATCTAAGAGTTTCTGGTTTGTATTTATTATTTGTCTTACTCTGTTTTTGTTTATTTTTAACGAATATTTTTTCGGGTACTTCCGGGAGATTTTCACGGGTTTCATTAATTTTTCCGATAACATTTTCCTTCTTTTGTTGAAGTTTTTCGTTTAAATTTTGGTACATTAATTTAATTTTGTCTCTATGACGTATAGCATAGTTATTGACCATTTGTTTTTCAATTTCGATATTAAAAGGAGATTCTATACCTAGGTGACCTGTTACAATTTCATATGGTTTTAGATTTGTAGCAGAATGAATTGTATTGTTATAAGCCAACAATGCATAATTAAGTTTTATTTCTATTGGTTCATTTTGGTAATCTTTTTGATTGTTAAAAAGTCTAATGTGCTCGATTATTGTTGAATGGAAGCGTTCTATCATTCCATTTGATTCTGGATGTTGCGAACTAATAAAATGTACATTAATTTTATGAAGTTCTAAAATTTCTTGTAGAGCCGAACCTTTAAATTCTGAACCATTATTGGTTATAATTTGTTCAGGAATGCAATGATGCGTAAAATATTTAATTAATTTGTTTATTACCTCTATACTTTGAGTAGAATTTACCTGATATGCTTGCGCGTATTTCGAGAAAGCATCTATTATTGTCAAGAATTTAACTTTATCTAACGAAATAACATCAATATGTAAAATTTGGAAGGGTCTTGTTGCAGTAGGAGTTAAATTTAGTTGTAATTTCAGTGGGTTTCTATCATACTTTGTGATTTGACAAATTTCACAATGGTTAATATAAGTTTGAATTGACCTACGTTGATTTGGCCAATAGTACAAATTTTTTATTCGATTATGTGTTTCATCAAGACCTCTATGATTCGTTTTTCCTTCATGGTAATTTTGAATAGTTTGTCTGATTTCATCTTGATCAATAATATCAATTAATTTTTTGGTACATTTAAGCATTTTTATTTCAGAGTTTTTAAAGTAGTTTTGAAGAATTGTACTAAACTTCTCGTAAACTGGATCTTCGAAATAAAGATGATATTTAATTTTTGGAACAATAAATTCTTTAATAAATTTAATTACATCTAGTTCAAATTTATTTTCTGAGAATTGAATAAGTATTCTTTGTTTGTTTCCAAACAATTTAATAATAGTAGGTGCTGCAGGTGCAAAATTAACTTTTGAAATGATTAACTGATTTTTTCCTACGTTTACTGGACAATCTACAATTGGTACTCCAATTATAGGATTTTCTTCGCTTGAATGAACAGTTTCTAGTTCGTCATCATCGTTTATATTTTCTACTTCTACAACTAATGATTGATTATCGACATTTTGAGTTGAAGTGCTTGGCCTTCCTATATCTTCGTTAAATTTTTCGATATATTGGAGAATTCCTTTAGAATTTCCTGGCGTTTCGTTCATATTAAGTTCGATGCGAGATAATGCATCTGCGTTTGTGTTTAAACAACCTTTTTTGTGAATTATTTCGTAATTATACTCTTCAAGTTTGAGTCGCCATCGTATTAATTTTGAATTTGGCTCCTTCAATGAAAATAACCAAATAAGGGGTTTGTGATCAGTAATGATTTTAAATTTAGTATCGAATAAATATGGCCTGAAATATTTTACAGCCCAAACAATCGCTAAACACTCTTTTTCTATAGTCGAATAATTTATTTCACAATCAGTTAATGTTCTACTTGCGTACGCCACTGGTAAATCACTGCCAATTTTTCCTTGAGACAAAACAGCGCCTAATGCAAAATTACTGGCGTCTGTGGTTAAATTGAATGGTTGGTCAAAATCTGGATACTGTAGAATAGGTTTGTTTATTAGTAAATTTTTGCATAATTCGAAACACTCTTTATATTCAGGATCGTTAATATTTATTACGTTATCCTTCTTTAAACACTTAGTCATGGGTTTCGTTATTTTTGACAAATTTTTAATAAACTTTCTATAATATGATAGTAATCCTAGAAAACCTTTTATTTGTTTTGCATTTTTTGGTATTGGATAATTCTGTATAGTTTTAATTTTATCAGGATTCGGCAGAACACCTTCTGGGGTTACGACATGTCCTAGATAAGCGACTTCTTTTCTTAAGAACTCCGACTTATCCAACTGTATCTTGAAATTCGAGATTCTCAATCTTTCGAATACTTGTTTTAAACTATTAATATGTTCCTGTAAACTAGTACTATAAATAATTATATCGTCCAAGTAAACGAGGCATCTTTCGTTCTGAATTCCACGCAAGATGTTATCCATTACTCTTTGGAATGTAGCTGGAGCGTTCCTCAGACCGAATGGCATACGTAAGAACTCATAGTGACCGTTCTCTGTGTTAAAAGCGGTTTTTGGAATATCTTCTTCAGCCATTTCAATCTGGTGAAAACCCGATGCTAGATCCAATGTAGTAAAATAATGGCATTTGCCTAATTTATCTAACAATTCCGTGATATTGGGCAATGGATAACGATCTCCGATCGTTTTTTCATTCAGCTTTCTGTAATCTACTACAATACGCCACTTACGCTTACCTGACGCGTCCAATTTTTTTGGAACCACCCAAATTGGTGAGGACCAAGGAGAACAAGATGGTCGTATTATATTTTGATCCAGCATTTTCTGAATTTGATTGCGTACTTCTTGCTTATGTACGTGGGGGTACCTATATGACTTTGTATAGACAGGAACGTCATCTTTAGTTTTAATACTATGTTTAATTTGACTAGTGAAACTCAATTGCTTGTTTTCTAAATGGAAAACATCAGCATATTTCTTAATTAAATTTTCAATTGCATTTTTTTCTTCCGAATTCATATGGTCTGTGCGAATTTTCGACACATCAAATCTAACCTTTTCGGTCGAAAAATGATTAAAATTAGAATTAAAATAGTCTGGCTCGTATTCTCCGAACTTTTCTACTTTAATTGGTTGAGTTATTTCCACAGAAAACTTTTTTTCTGATGGATTTAAAATTGAACAAATTGCTTCACTATTTTTTACATTTGTTACACAAGCTGGAATTTCTAATTCCCCTAATTTCATGTGAGGTATGACAATTTCACCCTCTTGAACATTATCGATATTAACCTTAATTACTTGTTCACATCTCGGTTGCACTATCATGCAATTCGTACTATGAGATGATAAGTTATGATAAGATATTTTAATCTCACATTCTGGTGTGATTAGAATATTTTTTCTTAAATTAATTGTTGCGTTCAACTTCTTTAAATTGTCCAAACCTAAGAGAGCATCAAAATGATCGTGGAATTTAAATAAGTGAAATTTCAAAGGAAGGTTACCTTGTTTAAATATTTTTGAGCAAGGTATTATAGTGCTAAATTGTTCTATTGAGATTCCATGAGCTGTGCTTATTTGAAACGGATCCTTTTTTATTGAATTTTTAAAATATTTATTTGCCACAACTGGATTAACAAATGACCTGGTACTATCTGTATCTATTAAAATTTTTAAATTGTTTTCCGGAAATTCAATATAAGGCAACTCACTTTGATCGTTAGTTAAGTTCATTAATTCAATTTTTTGTTCCGAGGCATTTTCCTCTAAAAAATTATCATCTTCCTTTGGAAATTCAACAGACGGCTCGTCGTCAATATTAAATAGTTCTTGAACTACATAATTTGGACGTTGTTGATTAAAATTTTGTCTGTTTTGCTGAAAATTTTGATTTTGTAATGGTCTCTGTGTATTTCTTGTAGAAATACTCATTGGAGTTGGTTTTGCAAAGTTTTGATTTGGATTAGGTTTGAAAACATTATTTGTATTCCTATTTTGATTAAAATTATTACCACTATTAAAACGAGTATTAAAATTATTTCTATGAATATTATTTCCACTGTAATGCGGCTGATTATTAAATGCATTTTGTACTGGCGATCTTGCATTATGAGCGAAATTTGTTAATTGTAAAGGTTGACCTTTATTAACTTGTTTATTTAGAAAATTTGGATTTGATTTAAAATCACTTTTAAAATTTTTCTGTTGGTGAATATCCAACTGAAAATCGTTAGTAAGCATGTTCAAGGCAACGTTCAAATCTGCTGGGTTTTTAGTTCTCATGAGTGAACCTACAGGTTCTTTCAACCCGCGTAATAAAATCCTAAGCGCATAGTTGCGAAAATATCCTATCAACACATGAGATTCATTTCGTGGAATATGTGTAGATAAATAAGAAATTTGTAGATTTAATAAATGCTGAACTCTATTATAAAAATCAAAAGGTGTTTCATTACCTTGTCTTAATTCTGTCATTTCGATATTTAAACTATAGCAATCTCTTTTATCTGCATAACTATTGATGAGTGCATTTTTTAAATCCAACCAATTATTTATTATACAAGACGAGACATTCACAGCAGCTTCGCCTTTGATTTTCGCTAAAATACTTGACATCAGATATTCGTTCTGAAAGTCTTCTGGTGCTTGAACATTATAAAATTTATTTACAAGTTTCTCACATATTTCCAGAAATCTAGGCAACAGTTCTGTTTGACCATGAAATTCTGGAACCATGTCCAAATATTCTTTTTTTAGAACAGGAATTTGATTTTGATTAAGAGCCATTTTTGTATTAGTTCTGATTGGTGATCTAGAACGATAAATTGAACTTTGTTCAAAATTTGAGTCAGAGTCCGAACTTTCAGAAAGAGATCTATTACTTAAAGAACCTCTAAAAGACATAAGTACTTACAGCAATATTATTGTCCTCGACATCCGGCTTTGATATTCCCTCAAAGATGGATTGTCCGTCGTCTTCTTGTTGAGCTACTCAGTTCACTCAACTAAAAGTTTTTGGTTAGCTACTTTTTTCACCAACACAAAGTTCTATCGATAACAAATCGTTAAAACGAACCAAATATTATGTTCTCTAATATTTGTTTATCGATCCTACCGACTGCGCCACTTTTATAACACTTTCCAAAAATGTTATTTTTAAAAAGAAACTTTATTTATTATAATTTACATGCGTAAGCTTCGGACATAAAAATCTGACTAACAACTAAAAAGAAACGTTCTCACACAATAAAAATGACAGCTAAGCAACTTTACATTTATCAGTTGTCTACACGTGTACTTCCTGTGAATACAAGGTGTAATGACACTATATTGCAATAAGATATGTACTATAACTTATATATATATATATATATATCGAATTTGTGATATATTGATATATCAAATTATCGATATATCAATATATTAAATACAAATACATTCTCTAATAAACCTAAATAACAATAAAAATTAATACAAATATACAAATACAAAGATGTCCAAACAATCGAAAAATAATTTCGTAGACGAAAATTAAAATTACACAATAATTGTCCAAGGTCTGACAAACAATATATTGTATTAATATGTCACCAGGTGACAGAGGGCCCATCTCTGTGACCCCACGCAGTCCGCGCCGGTCACGCGACTGCATACCTACAATTTCTTCAAAAATTGTTCGTCAGACTTAACGTAATTAGCAGGGAATTTCACTAATAATAATTGTTGAACGTTAGATTATGTTGTTTTATTAATTTGAAATAATATATGTATAAAACTTTCACATTTTTTAAATTTTTATGCCTACATAAATGAATATTGGCAATAGTTTAGAAGTTACTGTTTTTCAAGCAAATAACTCAAAAACGGTGTGTTCACGTTCAATAAAACATTAAAGATACATACGGATTTGTTCCCTTTAAAACGAGTAATTTTTTGAGGGATCTAAGCAAGAGAAAGTAGTGCTTATAAGAAAAAAATCGAGAAAATGGCGATTTTTTAACGATTTTTTCTTAAAAACAGTATCATTTACGTCAATCTCTTTTACAAAAATGGCACATTTAAAGGCAACTATTATCGATATATCAAGTTATCGATATATCGATATATATTAAAAAACATATCTGTTACAGGTAACGTAACGCGTTACTTTTAGTTAACGCGAAATGTAACGCTTGATTTTACTACTCATAAAATTTCCGCACCGCGGGCTATTTTTAACTGAAAATCGATTCTTAAGGAGTAAACTCCAAAAAGTGGCCCCAGAATAGATCCCTGAGGAACACCCTTCTTTAAGTAAAGTAACTTTAAAACCTCGCCGGCTACATCCACCCTCTGACGCCTGCCCCGCAAGTAACTTGATAATAAAGCAATGCCAGCAGTCTCTATTCCAATAAAATGGAAAATGGCCAAAATTATTCTGTGGTCAAGTATATCAAATGCTTTAGAGTTATCCAACAACACCAAGGCTGTGAATCTATTGCCATCCATACTTCGTAAAATATCGTCAGCCACCTGTAAAAGAGCGTTACTATTTTAACAAAATTGCGGAAGTATTTTTCTCAGCGGTTCTATATATTTCCTGGGGTGCTGCCGTGTAGAAGGTCGGCTTCTCAACGAAAAACGCAAAAAACCTCAAAATGTTCCCACTTTTTTCAGTTTTTCACTTACATCTCGAAAATTATGCGTTTTTCGAAGATGATCATTCTATAGAAAATTAAAGTAGACAAAATTTCCTACAAAATGCACTAGTCAACTTTGATTTTCTGAGGAGCGGTATCGGCGCTAGCGCGCGCTGAAAGACGGCGACTTTTTGGCCCTTCTGCGAAAACGTCAGAAACGTCCACTTCCGTCACCTACATCTCGAAAAATATACGTTATCAACAAAAACCGTTATACCACTTTAAAGTACATTAAATTTTCTAAAAGAGACGTCTTTAACATTCAATTTTCTCATAAGGGGGGAGGGAGCAAAGCGAAAATTACGAAAAATGCCTTGTGCGCCCTACACCCAAAACGACCACTCCCACCTATATAACTCTCATCGGCGCTATACTTTCGCTTAAAAGAGTTTGTTTTGAATGAATTGATGGCAAAGCATGTTAGATGAAAACATTAACAAATTATGTTTACGATATACCTATAGGTACATGACCCTGAATATAAAGCTGAATATGAAATCTGTATGTAGTAATGTATATGATGTGTCATGAAATGAGTGAAAGTTGAGCCCAGGATTGGGTCATCACTTCGAGTAGGTTCTCCAACTGAAAAAGAAAGAAGGCATTTAGTGTTAGGACATGGTTACAAAAGACAGATAAATTGTATGGTGAACTATCGATGTATGAAGAAATACTTGATATCATGTGCATAGTTATTTTAGTCGTCTCTGTTTTGTTGTTGGTGATCCAGGCAATGTTTTTTGGGCACTAGAAGGTCCAGGTGAAGGATCTTGGGCAATGGAAGGTCCAGGCAAAGGGTCAGGGGCTGTGGAAGGTCCAGGCTGAACAGCGAGTTGTTGCTGTTCTTCAACTGAAGAAAATGTAATTGAATTATTATCGAGAAAAATGATTAGTAAACTAAGCATAATGCTGTAAAATCAATTCATTCAAAACAACCTCTTTTAAGCGAAAGTATAGCGCCGATGAGAGTTATACAGGTGGGAGTGGTCGTTTTGGGAGTAGGGCGCACAAGGCATTTTTCGTAATTTTCGCGTTGCTCCCTCCCCCCTTATGAGAAAATTAGGGACGTCTCTTGTAGAAAATTTAATGTACTTTCATGTGGTATAACGGTTTTAGTTTGTAATGTATATTTTTCGAGTTGTAGGTGGCGGAAGTGGACGTTTCTGACGTTTTCGCAGAAGGGCAAAAAGTCGCTGTTTTTCAGCGCGCTCTAGCGCCGATACCGCTCGCCAGAAAATCAAAGTTGGCCAGTGTATTTTGTAGGAAATTTTGTCTACTTTAATTTTCTATAGAGTGGCCATCTTCGAAAAACGCATAATTTTCGAGATATAAGTGAAAAACTGAAAAAAGTGCGAAAATTTTGAGGTTTTTGCGTTTTTCGTTGAGAAGCCGACCTCCTACACGGCAGCAAACTTGAAATTCTGATTCAGCACCCCAAGAAACATATAGAACTGTTGAGAAAAAAACTTCCGCAATTTTGTTACGATAACGGCAGTTTTGAACACCGATTGACTGGACTAAAACTTAAACCTAATAATATGAATAAAATGAAAAATGCCATAATTACGATGTTTGTAATAATTATGTGTGATATTCAAATTTAAAACGAAATAAGTCGGTCGACTGTTTGAGTGGACATCACTGCTAGGACTGGGTGATATTGATGATTGGACATTCCCCACTAGTACCACACAGCACTGTATTATATAAATTCTTTACTGTAATGTGAAAATTATTGAAAAACGCATAAAAAATTATTAAAATATTTCCTCCAGATATCTACTAAAATATTGGGTGATGAAGTAATAAAAAATGTTTTTTTAAGGATCACCGCTGTTTCACTACGTATGGCACCTGTTCGGTGTTCTGAAGTTGCATTACTGCAAGATGAGTTGCGGCAAGAAGAATTTTATGTAAGGTCCAGGAAACTAAAGGTAAGGCAGATCAAATTTCAAAAGGAACTTTTTTTGTAATTTACAAACAATAAACCTCAACGGTAACTATGATAATATTTCCAGTGCGTAATAGCATCTTCTTGTTACTGTTAAGATTTTGCAGCTACCAAGACATGCTAGCAAGATAATGTTCAACAAAGTGAATATGAGTATGAATTCTTTATAAGTTAACTCCACACGCCCACTGACACGTCAATGAAATACCTGTCAGTAGTAGGATTATGTAGGTTCAGAGGCCACCTCCGCCGCATTTAATGAGGGCGTCATTAGCGGTTTCATTAGCGTTTTTTAATTAATTGGTCCGCGCTCGCGATTCCCGATTTTTTAAGTAGGTGTGTATTACGGAGTCGCGAGGCCGTAATTCATGCATATAATTAGTTAGTTGTCGCCAAGAACTGTATCTAGAGTCTTTATAGTACATATTTATATTGTTTTGGTTAGAAGAAAGCGTTTTTTTTTCCTGCTTAATCTCGCGTATTACATTTCGCCAACGATGTCTGAGACGCTATTCTTATCGATTTCACCCACCTTTAATTAAATATTTTTCTGTTGTCAAAATTTGTAAAGCTATCTATGAAAATGATTTCAATCGAATTAGATAGGTTTTTATTATGTGATGGATGGATTTTTTTTATTTTTAAGGGCTCCGTGAGAAACTGTGTGCATATGTGTCTATAAAAAAGAGCTTTGTAGTCACCGCTCCTTTTTACTGCCCAAGGAATAATTGTGGATTATATTAGGATTGCTGAATAGTCTGAACCAGTCATTATTTGACACCGATTTTTTCTCGTTAGATGTAAAAGTGCACACACCCCCTCCAACCATATCAAGTTGTTATATATATATATATTTGTTCTCCCTACAATCGTGCGTCCCTATATTGTGCAATTACATGCAATCCTGCGTCCACCGTAATTCTGCGTCCATATACGGACGCAGGATTGCCTGCCCATAGTAAACGTTGGCGGGGAGGGGTAGCAGCCTGTAGAAACAAAATCAGATGGACGTCAAATTGTCGGTATAATAAAATTGATCAGTATAATGAAGTTCACAAAATTTCCGCTGCGAGGCGCTGCGGAATTTTTCTATATACACGATTCCGTATATACATAATTTATGCTTCCGCGTATTCTGCGTCCGATCGATATACTTACTTTCACGATGTGGTGGTTACTGCTACCGAAGAGAGTGGCAACAGGGTTTTTATTCTTTATCATCTGTCTATGAGGAGCTGGTGGAAAAAGTCTTTTAATAATCTTGCCTCAGCCGCGCGCAACTAAATTTCAGAAATATGTAAATCTAATATTAAATAATGAATTTATTGCTTCCCATTTGGGATTACAATTTAAAATAAAGAAACAAATGGAACAAATAAAAGTAAAATAAAATTATTCTCACAATTCATTTCAGCATATCTCAACTCCCATTCATGTGTAATTCACCCTCCATCTCCTTTCTTCCCCTCTGTATCAATTCCATCCACTTCTCCCCTCCGCTTTCCTCCAGTATCATCTCCACTCTCACTTCTTCGGAGTTCTCTCTCCACCAGCACCTCTCTAACACATGTTCCCATGTCTCCTCCGCCTCGTATACCCTACACATTCTTCTGTCTTCGCTTTTCAAATACCTTCCATCTCCCATCTCATTATATAGATATTCGACCCGGATTTGCTCCAACAATTATTTCCCGGGCAAGTGCCCCGACAGGCATTGAATTACAGAGCAAATTCAATGCATGTAGAGGTATTTGCCCGGGAAATAGTTGTTGGAGCAAATCCGGGTAGAATTTTTATATTTTTGCTCTTCGACTTTGAATAGTAATATATTAAGAGTTGGCTCTCGCTTACCGCTCGGATTTAAGAATAGATGCTGGTTTGGTTTGTTTGTACATAGCTGCTCCATACTGATGAGCTCTAATAAGAGTGAAATCATGATATGCGGTTGCTGTATGCAAACAAACCAAACAGTTTCTATTCTTCCTTTGTTCTCATCTCATTTCCCAGCCTAAACCTCGCCACCCTTATTATCCTCTCCTCCCTTCCGCTTCTTTGTAAATTAATATCCTGGCAGTCCCTCTGCTCTTATCTCATTGTATTTATTGTTGTATCTTGATCGTCTTCTCTTCTTTATCCTGTTCTTGTATTTGCCTGTCTCTCTCCTCTACCTCTCTCACTATGTTCCATCCTGATGTTCTAAAGTTCCCCACTTCTGCTGATGTCTACCCTCTCTCCTGGTAAAAATATTCTTGCTTCTCTTCCCATTTCGATCTTTCATTTCCTCTCTTCCGTACCTCTTCCTAACACTGCCTGGCTAACTCGTTACAGCACCCATCTTAACTTTTCTTCGTATTTCATTGTTCTCGTCCCTGCCCTGATTCTCAATTTATCTCTGTTTGTCTCCTCTCTTATCATGTACCCTGTCGTTATCCAATTTAAATCCAGTGTCGATCTTTATCTATCCCAAAGGACTTGTACCTTGACGCAGTTCTAGTAATACTGGGACGGGTGGGATGGCTTGCGCGCTTCAATGATATAAAGAGCCGAACCATAGGTTTAACCATATTGGAGGGGTTTTTATTTGAGAAGCCAGACTAAATCAAGTCCCTGGAAGGGGGCAGCAGCTCTTTCAGTAATCATAGTGGCAGAGATCGTGAGGGTTGGTATGGCACTGTGATACACACTACTGCGATGTGGAAGGCAACGGGAAACCACCACATTATTTTATCCCTAGTACAGCGTACTTTAATTTATGATGATGGCACCTTCTGGAGTAAAATATTCCGGAGGTAAAATAGTCCCACATTCGGATCTCCGGGCGGGGACTGTTTCGGGGGGAGTCATCAGAAATGATAAGTGTAACATCTCACGAGTCGGAGCGTGGAATGTTAGAAGCATGAAACAAGTAGGGAAGTTAGAGAATTTGAAAATTGAGATGGATAGGTTAGCATTAGACGTAGTAGGTATCAGTGAAGTGCGATGGCCAGAAGCTGGAGACTTCTTGAGCGGAGATTTTAGAGTAATACACACAGGATCTGCAGGAGGAAATTCGGGAGTAGGAATTGTTATGCGGAAAAAAGTAGGACAGAGTGTAGAAAATTTCTTACAGCAGTGACAGGGTAGTTATGGTTAGGTTAGATTCGAAACCTGTAAAAACAGTAATAATACAGGTATATATGCCCACTTCTAACTACAGTGATGAGGCCGTAGAGGCAGTTTATAGTGATATTGAATATGTGCTAGATTTTGTGAGAGGGCACGAAAATTTAATAATTACAGGAGATTTCAATGCAGTCGTAGGCACAGGGCGAGAGGGCGGAATAGTTGGCCCCTTTGGATTAGGCAATAGGAACGATAGGGGAGTTAGACTGATAGAGTTCTGCGATAAACATAACTTAACGGTCGCGAACACTCTATTTCACCATCATGTTAGGAGATGCTATACGTGGAAGATGCCAGGAGACTTAGGGAGATATCAAATAGATTACATTCTCGTTAGGCAAAGATTTAGAAATCAAGTTAGGGATTGTAGAAGTTATCCAGGAGCAGATATAGATAGTGATCACAACATAGTCGTTATGAAAGCCAATCTTAAATTTAAGATTTTGAAAAAAAGAAGCGGAAGAAGGTATCTTGACCCAGAGAAACTAAAAGATGATGATATGCGCAATAAGTTCGAGAAAAAGACAAACGAAGCACTAAAGGGCACGGGTGGAAATATTGTTAGGGACATAGAGGCAGAATGGAATTGCATTAAAAATAGTTTAGTTTCCTCAGCTAGGGATATTTTGGGTCATAAACAGAATGAAAGTAGGAAACCCTGGATAACAAAACATATTGTGAGTCTAATAGAGGAAAGGCGAAAATATAAAAATAGGTTAGATGAAACAGGGAAACAAAGATATAAGGCGATCAAGTGGGAAATTATTCGGGAATGTAGGAAAGCGAAAGAGCAATGGATCGATAATAAATGCAAAGAAGTGGAAGATAAATTCGAAGTAGGAAAGACTGATGAAGCATATAAAATAATTAGGAGAAATTTTAGAGAAATTGGATCTAGTACCAAAAACATTAGAAATGAGGCAGGAGATATCCTAATCGGAAGTGGGGAGAAGGCAGATAGGTGGAAAGAATATTTAGGAAACTTATATGCGGGACAGGAAGTGCAAGATATATTAGAAAGCGAAAGCAGTGTAGAGGGGGATAACCTAGGGAGTCCTATAATGAGAGAAGAGTTTGAGATTGCACTAAAAAGTTTAAGGAATAATAAAGCACCAGGTATAGATGGCTTGCAGGCAGAAATCTTAAAGTGCGCAGGTCAAGAGGTAATAGATCGTTTATTTAAACTAGTTAGTCGCATATACCTGACAGGCGAGATTCCAGAAGATTACAAACGGAACATCATAGTAGCTTTGCCAAAAAGAAAAGGCGCGGATAGATGCGAAAATTTTAGAACTATCAGTTTAACTTCCCATGCGTCAAAAATTTTAACTAGAATTGTGCAAAGAAGGATGGAGAAAAAGGCGGAAGAAATATTAGGAGAAGATCAGTTCGGATTTAGACGAAATAGAGGAACGCGCGAGGCCATTCTAGCTTTACGAGTAATTATAGAAAAAACGATAGAAAAGAGAAAGAGCGTCTATATAGGATTTGTAGATTGAGAAAAAGCCTTCGACAACGTAAAATGGGGGAAGATGTTCGAAGTGGTGAGAAAGGTAGGGATGAAATACAGGGACAGAAGAATAATACATAATCTCTACAAAGAGCAAAAGGCAGTTATAGAATGTGAGCAGGAACAAAGGGAAGTAGATATCCGGAAGGGAGTGAGACAGGGATGTGTATTGTCACCTCTAGTTTTCAACTTATATATCGAAGATGCGATTAATATTGTTAAGGAAAGAACAGCCTCAGGGATCAATGTACAGGGCCAAACTATTAACATGCTCAGATTTGCGGATGATATAGCAGTGTTAGCATCTAGCAAAGAAGAATTAGGAGCGGCTCTGAATGAAATGGAAGCAGTTTTGACACAGGGCTTCGGCATGAAAATCAATAAAAAGAAAACTAAAATTTTGGTATGTAGGGGATGTGAAAATAGAACTAAAATGGAAATACAAATTGGAAATGAGAAGATAGAGGAGGTCGCGGATTTCTGCTACTTAGGAAGTAAAATAACTCAAGACGGTAGGAGCACTAAAGATATAAAACAAAGAATGGCGCAGGGCCGAGTTGCGTTTAACAAAAAGAAACAACTGTTATGCTCGAGAACGGTTAATATAGAGACTAGGAAGAGACTCTTAACGTCGTATGTATGGAGTACGGCATTATACGGGTGCGAAACTTGGACAATAGGAGAAGCGGATAGAAAAAGAGTAGAAGCGTTTGAAATGTGGTGCTACAGACGCATGATGAAGATACCGTGGATAGATAAGGTTAGCAATAGGGAAATATTAGAAAGAGTTGGGGAAAAGCGAAAGGTATGGAAAACAATAAAGAGTAGGAGAGATAGGATGGTAGGACACCTTCTAAGACACGAAGGAATAGTTCGTGACATACTAGAGTCAGAGATAGGAATAAAAAGAGGTAGGGGTAGGCCTAGATTAGACTGCTCTCAAATAGTTAGGGATGTAGGATGTTCTACTTTTAGGGAAATGCGTAGGTTAGCTCAGGATAGAAAAGAATGGAGGTACGCGTCCAACCAGTCTTCGGACTGAGAACCTTATGATGATGTCGATCTTTATGTACTTCTCATGGAGCCACTCTATTTTCTCTCTCTCTCTCCCTCTCTCCTCACCCCCAAATTTCCGCTCCATACATTCCTACACTCCTCACTAATGCGTCAATCCACTTTACTATTCTCTTCCAGTCCCTCAAACATTCCTCTTTCCCAATCCCCATACCTACCTGTTTCATCGCTATTGTTGTCTTTCTTGCTACATCTCTTACATGCTTCTTTTGTCGCCCACTTTGTAAGGTGAATCCAAGGTATTTAAACTCTCATTTCTTCCAACTCTTCCCACTTCCAATTCTCTATGCGACTTCTTCCTGAATCTCATAATTTAGTCTTCTCCGTGTTCAATGCTAGTTGTTTCCTCTCCAAACATTCCATTCTTATCAGCATCTAATTGAGTTCTTTCTCTTCCTTTGCCAAGAGGACTATATCATCCGCATATGCTGGTGCCTAATATTCCTTTTTCCCTATCATCACTCCTCCCGCCTGCCCCTCATTACCTCTTCTAAATATGACAGCAAAATGTTCAATAAATATGAGCTCAAGGGACACCCCTCTCTGACTTCTCTATCTATCCGTCCAAAATACTTCACTTAGCCATCTTCCCACCCTTACTATGTTTCTTGCTCTATATGTTTCTTGCCCTGTATTCCCTCTTAATTACTCTCTTTCTCTCCAACAATTTTTTTCCTGTTAATTTTGGCAAATGCTACCGTCAGATCCACTAAGTATGTCATTATTTTCCCTCCCTTCCTTTTCGTTTCTATCCCTATTACATGATTCAGTGCGTAAATATTTTCAATCGTACCTCCCTCTCCCTTTCCTGAATCCTGATTGCCCTTCTTCTCCTCTAACTTTTCTTCCAGTATATTTGCCAGTACTGGTGCATATTTTTTGTATATGTTTGCGTCAGTCTCACTCCTCCGTAATCTGCCGTTTCCCTCCCATCTCCTTTCTTTCTTATTGGCAGTATCAGTCCCTCCCTTCACATTCCCATATTCCTCTGCATATCTTCCTTATCATCTCCAGTGTTTCCTCAACTTCATGTGTCCTTACTTCATTTTGTAGTTCGTCCACTCCTGCAGCTTTTCCTAATTTCAATTTATGTATTCTTAATAAGTTAACCCCACACGCTAAAAGACAGTAAGGATTAATCTTCAACTCCTAAGGATGCTGACGTTGTCAGCGAAACACGTGTCGGGTTTCATTACTGTGTCACTGTATTTTGGCGTGTGAGGTTAACTTATTAAGAATTTATAGTGAATTTACGTCAAAGTTCTCGATTCAACCACTCTGTGCTCTTTCAATCTGTTTACCACGTCTCCGACTTCCTCCAGTTTATTGTCTCTACTTGTACCTCTTTACTTGTTTCTTCGTTCATGTCATTCTCATAATTTTCTCTCTCTCCCCCTCCGCCCCCTCCCCAGTACTTTTATAAAGTGCCTCTTCCAATCACCCATTGTAATTCTTTAATCTATCTCTCTTCCTCGTTTCCTCTCTCTACTTATTATATTCCATACTTCTTTTTCTGACTTCACTTTTCCTATTTTTTGCAATAGCTTGATACTTGCCCCTTCCTTTTCTTTCGGCATAAGTTCTTGTAGGCATTTTTAGCTTCCTAGTCTAAGCTAGGTAGCTATTGTGATAGTCGTTTTTTTTGACCATGGTGTTTTTTCATCAAATGTGGACGTTTCAGGTCATTCTAAGACTTTTTGGCAAGGTGGCACATTTCCGTCCGTATGTATGTGTGTATGTCTGTTGGCACTTTTACGGGAAAACGGCTCCACAGATTTTGCTGAATTTTTGCATACATATATCAGAGATGGTTCATAGGAAACTGACGGGGCGGGTTTTTTTTAAACACTTTTGAGCCGAGATATGATGTCATAGAACATTTTTTTCAATGAGACCGTATATATTTTTGTATTGCATCGGCTAGAGGGTATTTTGCTCTACACGATGTGCGAAAATCGTAATAGGTTGTATAAGGGAAAAAATTGAGAAAAAAATTACGAAAACGCGCCCTCCAGTTCGGTTGTGGCTGTGGCTAGGAAGCTGTTCTGTCAATGCGTTGACAACTAGTTTTCTGACCTACCTATACTCTTCCAGGCTCATCTCCTCTTCGACATCTCATTGCTTTCCTTACTTCTCTATATCTCCCCACTCCCTGTCCCTCCAATTATTTGTCCTTCCTCCCCCCTTACATCCTTTTGGATAGTTTTCCATCTTGGTGCTCCCCTTATTATCTGTTCTATCTCCTTCACCATCTCATCTGTATTTTCTTCTCTGACTTCTTTTCCTCTGATGTTCTTCTTGTACTCCTCTAATCCTTCCTCCGACCAACCTATCACTGCTTTTTCCTCTTGATCTCATTTTTTTTCTTTTCGCCATGTTGCATTCTTCTTTTAGTTCTGCAATTGTCGGACAGTGGTCCGAGTCCACGCTGTCCCCCACCTTCAGACTATCTTTACCAAGCTTCCATGTTTCTAATGACATAATCAGTTACAGAGGTTCCTCTTCCTCCCACATAATAAGTTTTCCCTCCATACCTCCTCTGTTCATTCCATTCATTATTCCCCAACCTTCCTCTTCCACTAATTCCAGCACTAACTTTTCGTCTTTGTTTATGTTTTTCTTGGATTCCCGCCCCCCAGTACTTTTATAAAGTGCCTCTTCCAATCAGCCATTGTAATTCTTTCATCTATCTCTCTTCCTCGTTTCCTCTCTCTACTTATTATATTCCATACTTCTTTTTCTGACTTCACTTTTCCTATTTTTTGCAATAGCTTGATACTTGCCCCTTCCTTTTCTTTCGGCATAAGTTCTTGTAGGCATTTTTTTCTGACCTACCTATACCTACTCTTCCAGGCTCATCTCCTCTTCGACATCTCATTGCTTTCCTTACTTCTCTATATCTCCCCACTCCCTGTCCCTCCACTTATTTATCCTTCCTCCCCCCTTACATCCTTTTGGATAGTTTTCCATCTTGGTGCTCCCCTTATTATCTGTTCTATCTCCTCCACCATCTCATCTGTATTTTCTTCTCTGACTTCTTTTCCTCTGATGTTCTTCTTGTACTCCTCTAATCCTTCCTCCGACCAACCTATCACTGCTTTTTCCTCTTGATCTCATTTTTTTCATTTCGTCATGTTGCATTCTTCTTTTAATTCTGCAATTGTCGGACAGTGGTCCGAGTCCACGCTGTCTCCCACCTTCAGACTCTATCTTTACCAAGCTTCCATATTTCCAATGACATAATCAGTTACAGAGGTTCCTCTTCCTTACACATAATAAATTTTCCCTCCGTATCTCCTCTGTTCATTCCATTCATTATTCCCCAACCTTCCTCTTCCACTAATTCCAGCACTAACTTTTCGTCTTTGTTTATGTTTTTCTTGGATTTCCTTGCTGTTTCTTCCTCTTCGTCAACTGTTGCCATCATTCCTCCTCTTTCACCTGTTCTTGTATTGAAATGGCCTCCTATTAATATGTTCTTCACCACCTCTTCCCCGCCTCTTATTTATTTTAACACTCTTATCTTCTCCTGCATATTATTAGTCACATTAAATAAATTACGCACTGGGTTTACCCTACGGGAAAAATTGAAGAAACCTGAAATAGAAAATGCGTGGCAAAAAGCATTTAAAAAATACATTTTTCGTTTTTATTCAAAGAAGAAGAACTTTTGCGAGTTCCAATTGTCCTATCATTGGCACCACTTCGCAGAGGAGTAGACAAAAAAGTTACTTATACTTACCTGCGTTGGAATTCTGGATTAGAATCTTCGACGGCTTCCCCAACAATTATTCATATCCCTACATATCTTTCTCTTGCTTCTCCAGCGATCATCCGTTCGAAAGCGCTGAAGATTCAACCTCTCACTTTACTTAACCCAATCGATGAGCTTAAGTTTAATAACTGGTGAATATTTAAATGGCAACGTCGCGGAGTTCAGCTGCGCCATTAAGTAAAACTGAATATACAATCGGACGCTCAAAGAGGTGGACGGTGAACTGGAATATACGGAGGACGCCTTAAAACCCTACTCATAAAAGGACGTCTTACTACATGAATAGTAAACTTTCCGTTATCTGACAGATTTTGAAATATCTTTGGCGGTTTTCCTTTTCTCCAGTGATATGTGACTCTCTATCCTTGTTTAAAATTGTATATACACCATTAGTTCATGTGGACGCGGGATTGGGGAGGTAGTGAAAGGACGCGGCAATGATAGAGAGATGTATATATATATATATATATATATAGTGTTTGCAAATATGTATGACTAGTACTTCATTTATTAAAACCGCCAATAATTATGGAGTATTATTATTCGCAAAATCCGACACCTTTTATTAGACCAATACGGGGAGATAATGTGATGCCGATTTTCAAGATATTTCCTACACGTCGAAGGGAGCATCCAGCAGTGCGAGTATTAAACGCGGTGTTTTTTCCACATACATCTGGAGTATTCACCGATTATGCCACGAGGCGTATTGAAATTAACGGGTTCGACGTATTTTATAATTGCGTTGCATTTGATGCATACATGGCATATGTAATACATGAAACAGTGTTTCACGAGGATGCATCGACGGATTCGCTCCCTGATCGTCACGATGATGGTTATAGCACTGATGAAGAAAACATTAATGGTTTAAATAATTAATGAATAAGTTTTTTGTGAAATGTAATTACCGCTTTGATAATGAACAATCTATAATACTATTTAGATAATTAATGAAAAAGTTTTATGTGAAATGTAATAACCGCTTTGATAATATAAACAATCTATAACACTATTTTTTCCGCATAATAAATATGAGTATTACGCACCGCCGTAGGACGTATATTTTAGAACAATTGGGGTTCCGAAAGAAAGAAAGAATTTTGACATCAATGGACAGATGGGGTTAAAAATGTCATAACAGCAATTTTTACGTGAATTTTTGCTTAATAAATGACTAGCTGCGTTTATGATTATTTTGTTTTTTAAGTATTAACGACTCTTCTACGATAACCTTAGAAACAGCTGCTCTTCATATTTATTTGTATTTATGATATTTAGAAAGGAGGGGCGAATCAACGGCGGATATTGTGGCAAAAAAAATGCGTGGGAATGACGCTGTCCCCACTTTATCGATCCCAGTTCGCTATAAAAAGATTCTGAAATGAACCACCAGCCATTAGTTTACCAAACGTTGGAAAAACATTTCCAATTAACTCAGTGCCTACCTACCCCATTTTATCCATCACCACCACCAAATCGTTTATTTTAGTGCGTGTTTTTTTTGTGACTGAATTTTCCTTATTGTGAGTACCTACACTATTTTTAATTAAATTTGATAAAGCTTGCCAAATGGAACAAATAAGTGAATTAAATCAGGTCTCCACAGTTTCGCCATTACTGGAGAAAAAATCAATCAGTAGTTTGGAAATAGAAAAACAATATCCTATTCAAACAGTTAAGTTAGTGGAGACGCGCTATGGGCGAGCTATCGTAATGTCGCTACAAGACGGGGTGGAAAGTTTCGCAGTTTTCATACCTAAACGTTTAACTAATTATTTTAATGAGCAATTAATTTCAAGTATGAACGAGGGTGGATACATTTTCATCTTTAAAGGGATGATCGAAAAAACGGGGGGTGTTTACAAACAGACGCCCCTGATTGAATTCAAAAAATAGAGTAAATTCTCAAATAATCAAAGGTATTAACATTTTTTTCTAATTCGTCATCATTCATATTTTATATTCATCTCTATTAATTTTATTTAGGGTTGTCAATAGGACAGTGCTAGAAAAATATAACATTTTTTAATAAGACAGCTTATATAAGTAGGCAGTTTACATTAATTTATTTTTTAGAAAGTTATCTGTTTTGAATAAAATGCTGCAATTAATTGTCAAATAGTTTATTGATTAATATTTTTACATTTTCCATAGTCATGCAACTAAAACATTTCATCAGTCAGAATATAACATCCCAGAATTTATTTTCTCCTTTATGTCCTGCATTATTGTTTTGGGGAATTTTAAATACATTTCATACAGAGCAAAATCATCCTTAAATTTGTCTTTAATGCAATGAATTATGGTCTTCTCCTCACACACTAATTCTCGATCCGTCAAAAATCGTGAACACTCAGTAGTGAATCTGTCCAAACTTATGTAACGCTTTCGTAGGATATCACCCACGCGCAAATACTTGATAAAATAATTTTCTAAATCGAAAATTCGTTTCAAAGCATCCTTTGTAAAAGAGCAGGTTTCATCCATGCAAGTTTTATTGGGAGTATTTCGTCACATGAATTGAACAAAATAATATTTCTCTTCGGTAGTAGAAATACATTATAATTCACCAAACTGAGGATATTTATTGACCATTCCACAGTAGCGGATGATATTTCAGCGTCCACACTCAATATTTGATGTTTTTTTTCAAATAATTCTTGGAGCTGTGTGAGAGTGAAAGATAACAACCCATGTACACTGCAAGCTTTCTTTCTTTTTATTCTAAGCATGGATTCCATAGTTAGCGGATTAATGCCCATATTTACAAATGTCTCATTTTCTAAGTCAGTAGGTAGCGTTTTCTCTGCTATTTAGTTAAACGTTTCATTATATCTATGCTCAGCCTCCTGTACCATAACATCGAAGTTCCTCCAAGTACTAGGTGATAGTTGAACTTCTTCATCCGCGACTGCTTCCATCTCTATTTGTTTTACAGAATTTCCACCAGCTGTCTCATTACTCTCCATTTGACTCGCTTCTTTTGCAGACTAACGAACCTCCACCTTGTTCTAAATCTTTCAATTTATTTTCAAAAATACACCGCCTAGTTTTAATTGCAGGTGAGTCCGATGTACCACTTTCGCAAGAACATACTTCAAGAGATCGCCTCATACCCTTCGGATAATCATCTATTCCGCATCCATAATATGAACTGTTTGAAATATGTAACCTATCACATTTAGCAGCTTCCATCTTTCACAACACTATTCAAATCGCACCTACTCACGTATATCACCGGCATACAAGTGATTGCTGATATTTTTAGCTGTCCTTAAATACTACCCTTAAATATACGCCCTATCCCCGCTCACCAACCAATATTTTTTTGTTTTTTAACTTTTTCAAAACCGGTTAGCATCTGCATGAGTTAACATCACCTGTTCACCATATCCAAAAGAATATAAATTCTACGATAACTTGTTGAGACCTGACTAAACTCACACACCTGCTCTGGAACCTTAAATATATCCCCTACCCCGCTCTCCGACCTACCCTTTTGTTCTTTGACTTATTCAAACCGGTTAGCAGCTGCATGAGTTAACATCACCTGTTCACCATATCCAAAAGTATATAAATTCTATGATAACTTGTCGAGACCTGTCTAAAACTCGCATACCTGCTCTGGAAATTATTATCCAAGCATATCAAAAAGTGTATTTATTGAACAACAACTTGTCAAGTCCCATCTGAACTCACCCTCACGCTAATAAACTTAGCGAAACAAGGCCTGGTTTAATTTATGGAAATATATTTCTTTCTCTCATATTATCTATTTTAAGGTGCTCGCATTTGAATGTTAAGAAAAAATTCAGTTATACACTATTTACATTCGTGCACTTCCCGCAACAACTGCAGTTCCCCGCATTCCTCCCTCCTCCACCACCACTAAATTCCAAAGAAATATCTTCTCAATATGGAGATGAGTTGTGATCCTCCCAGAAATGTTTTTAAATGTGATCTCTGTGGGGTCACTTTCAGTCGAAAGGACGGCCTGACAAAGCACAGACGCTTGAAACATTCTACTGCTGAAGATTGTGTAACCATTCACAAGTGTTTTTACTGTCCAATGTCATCTCTATACAAAGAAAATGTACAACGGCATATGAAGCAAGTTCATCCCGAATCAAATGCTATTTCCCTACAACAGCAACGACATCAGCAACGAGAATTGAATAGCAAGCGCGTGAAAGTGAAACATGATGATGCGAACGAGGCAATGGCATCGACTTCGACCTATGTTAGAGAAAAAACCCATAAACAAATGAAAACTCCTATTTTTGTAAGATGTGAGCCCTGTAATGTGGATGTTGAGAAACATAAATACGCGTCGCACATCCGCAGTATAATACATAAACAAAATTGCACAGTGGGCTTAGAGCCGGGGGTTAACTTAATTCGAGTTGCGTTTAAAGGCCGAATAGCTTCATATAAATTGTTCATCGCAGATGGTTCGCACACTGTAGATATAAATAGCTTTTTCGAAATTAATAGAAGCAAGGCTTTACGGCTGATCACGGAATCTTTACAAAATTCTGAATTTCGAAGTGCATTGAAAGTCAATTTCGAGCTATTTGCAAATTATATACTGACCTCGAAACTTAATAATTGTGATGAGGAAGAAATGATGTCCGAGCACAATGTCTCTGATATAAAATCCTTTAATACGAAATATATGGTAGTCACGGTATCTACTGATTTAAATGAGCTGTACATGGAATTGGTGGGGATTCTGAAACGCAAAAGCGAAGAATTTCATGTAAGTTTGAAACAATTCTTTTACTATAATATTCTAATGTTATGTTACATTCCACTTAATTAGGAGAAGGACTCCGGTTGGGCACTCGCCGGCATTCTATATATGGAGGTTAATATTGCGTTATTTAATCCATTGCGAGCTTCGTCATATAAACCACTACCGCGGAAGATTCGAGATACCCGATCCGTAATTAATGTGCAGAATTTAGACATGCGATGCTTTGGATTCGCCATTCTTTCGGCTTTATACCAGGTTGAAATATCACCACATCGATGCAATTATTATTTAAAATATTTCGAGAATCTTAATTTCGATGGAATGCAATTTCCCATTCAAATTAAGGATATATCAAAGTTTGAACGGCAAAACACTGGACTGAGTATTAATGTATTTGGATTAGAACGTGATAATAGCGGAAAGGGCGATAATTACAATATAATAGGACCGATCTATCACTGCACTGAACGCCGACAGACTCACGTTAATTTGCTGTATATAGAACGAGAGGGTGGTGGGCCCGATGGACACTACTGCTGGATAAAAAATTTGTCTCGATTGGTTAGAAGTCAGCTAACTAAACATGAACGACGTATTTACATATGTGATGGATGCTTAATATTTTTCCATGATGAGGCAAAGTGGAGAGGGCATCTCAGTCGAGGAAATTGCAGTAAAATATGTACTGTATTACCCGACCCCGAAAATAGATTTCTATACTTCAAGGAATATCAGCACTCGGTTAAAGTTCCTTTCGTTGTATATGCTGATTTTGAATCCGTCCTTAGACCCATATACGGATGTCAGGCAAATCCTGAAGTAAAATATACAGTAAACACAACGATGCACATCCCACTTAATTTCTGTTATTTTATAAAATGTGGTTATGATGAAACATTATCAGTTCTCAGACAATACACTGGAAAAGACTGTGCCACCATTTTTATAAAATGGTTGATTCAAGACGTGAAGCGTATATACCGAGACTATTTTGTAAACTCTAAACCCATGAAGCCATTAACATATAACCAGAAGCGTATACATGATGAAGCGAAGTTTTATTTGCGGGGAAAAATTTACCGGTAGCAGTCATGGCGATGGTATGGATATTAGCAAGTCTGACGTTAAATGTGCAGATCACAATCACTTTACAGGTATGAGTTAATAAAATTGGGTACATTATTGCAATTTACATTTTTTCATTTATATAGGAGAATACAGAGGAGCAGCCCATGAGAAGTGTAATTTGAAATATAGAACATCCAGACATGTGCCGGTATTTTTCCATAATTTAAGCAACTATGACACCCATCTCTTTATTCAAGAACTGGCCGCTGCAGTGGAGGAAATTCACGTTATACCTCAAACTAAAGAAAAGTATATCTCGTTCTCGGCTACAATAAAGATGAGTGAATTTCAACAATCGCATCAAAATAATATTTCGGAGGGTGGTAATCGGAGAAGGCATCCCAGTATCGATCTTAGATTTTTAGACTCCTACCGTTTCATGGCCAGCAGTTTGGAGTCACTCGCAAATAATCTGCAAGAAGATCAGTTTGTCGAGACCCGTAGGTTTTTCAGCAATCCTCTCCACTTTCAGTTGGTAATGAAGAAAGGCGTCTTCCCTTACAGTTTTGTTGAATCCTATGAAATTTTGGAAATGACGAAAGAACTTCCATCAAAAGAGAGATTTCATAATGATCTGACTGAAACGGAAATAGATGATGCATCGTATGAACATGCGCAGAACGTTTGGAAAACTTTTAATTGTACCAATCTAAGGGGTTATTCTGAATTGTACTTGAAGACTGATGTACTGCTTTTGACCGATGTCTTCGAATCTTTCCGAACGCTTTGTATGGAAACGTACAATTTGGAAGCGGCGAATTTTTTCACTTGCCCTGGTTTATCATTCTCCGCAATGTTGAAATTTACAAAGGTTCGTATAGAGCTACTAACGGATATAGATATGTTGCATTTCGTTCGAAAATCAATCAGAGGAGGCGTTTCGGTGTGTGTTGAACGAAGAGCAGTGGCAAATAATGAACACATCCCAATCACCTCTTCTAACAACTATAAATATCAGCCGGATCAAGATACCAGCTACTTAATTTATTTAGATGCTAATAATCTTTATGGATTATCCCTATCCCAATATTTACCACATTCAGGCTTTCGTTGGCTAACCAGGGAGGAAATCGATGAATTCAACATAAACTCAAATTGCTACAGTGAGACTAGTGCAAAAGGATTTTTTCTAGAAGTTGACTTGACATACCCGAAACATCTCCACGACGCACATAATGAGTTACCATTTTGTCCAGAAAATATCATCCCACCCAATGGAACCAGCCGGCAGAAGAAATTAATACCCAATTTATTCGATAAACAAAGCTATATTATCCATTATAGAAATTTGTATCAAGTAATACAACATGGTTTGATAGTAACTAAAATTCACCGAATTTTAGAATTTAACCAGTCAGCCTGGTTAAAGCCTTATATCGACCTCAACACCGAAAAGCGGCAGCAAGCCTCCAACGAATTTTTTAAAAGTTTCTATAAACTAATGAATAATGCAATTTTTGGAAAATGCATGGAGGCAGTCGAGAAACGAGTCAACGTTAAATTAGTTAATATTTGGAAAAATAACAAACAGAAGAGGGGTGCCGAATGTCTAATTGCAAAACCAAATTTTCATAGTGTGTCTGTGTTTAACGAAAACTTTGTGGCCATCCAATTGAAGCCCGTAAAAGTTGAATATAACAAACCTATATTTGTGGACGAGACAAAGGGTGAGACAATATCTGAATTCGTGGGACATAGAGCCAAGCTCTATGATTATGTAGTGGGTAACCGCGTGTTAAAAAGAGCCAAAGGTGTTAAGAGCTGTGTGACTAAACGTTTGAAGCATCAAGCTTATTTGGACTGTCTTCTGAAGAAGAAAATCAAGCTTTGCAGGCAAAACATCTTCAAATCCATAAAGCACATTATATATACGCAGCAAATAAATAAAATTGCTCTATCACCTTTCGATGACAAAAGATTTATTCTGTCTGATGGAATCAGAACTCTAGCCTGGGGGCATTATAAAATTAACGCTAATGTGAGCGGGGAATGAAAAAATATTCAAAATTGTAATCTTATTTTATCAATCTGTATGTTGCTATAAAATAATAATAGGAATAAATACGAAATGTGAAACCATGCAGTTTTATTTCCGTAGCTTCTTAACTTAGTTAATATAAAACAAAAGGAAAATCTCGAAATCTGTAAGAACTTTATTCCCAAATACAAGGTAATTTTATATGATATAAATTATTATGAGGTAAGTGTAACATATAATTAGACAATATCAGACTTATTGATCCATGAATTATGCTGATTCGTAAATCCGAGCCATTTAACATAAATTTTGTCATTGTTTCTGTTATGTTGAAGTATTTTCTCCACCAAGTACGTATCTGGATGTTGCGTCTTTTGCAGTTCCGGCTCATAGAAGCAGCCCCTGATCGACTGGTCATTCAGGTCTTTGAGGTCGTATGTAACGGGGTTTGTTATATTAATTTTAGCTATTTTGAACAATTCAGTGGTCCATCCGGCAGTGTAACCCTTCTCGAAAACACTTTTATATTTACTAATTCGAACAATGTCTCCAACACGATATTTGCTTTTTGGCGGTGCAATTTTCGGGTGATCATAGACTTTTAGAAGAGTTTTAGAAGAAACGTCAGCTGGTTTCATTCCCGTAGTACGATGCATTGCATTGTTATATCCATTCGTTACGTCAGGTAGAATATCTAGCCACTTATGCTTGCCCCTTACTGCAAATTCCTTATAAATCCGGGTCTTAAGTGTTCTAATCACTCGCTCCACAATCGCCGCCTTCTTCGAACTATATGTCGAGTAATGTTTGATTCGATTCTGCTCCATTAAAGAGTTGAAATGTCGGTTATAGAATTCGCTACCTCTATCGCTCTGTAGATTCTTCGGTGTGTAACTAGCATCATAAAGAATACTTTTCATCATTTTGCTCACCTCAGCACCAGTCTTCTGCTTCACTGGTCGCGTCCATACGTATTTAGAATAGCAGTCTATTGCAACCAATATATAGCGATTTCCTTTATTTTCCGAGGCATACGGCTGCATTTCTGCTAAATCGATCTGTCATAGATCGGCGTAGCCTTTAATAATTGTTCTTCGTCGGCGGAAATTGCGACGAGCTGGTTTATACAACTCATTCACTAACAATCTCTTCTCACCCCCATCCATACTATGCAAGGGTTAATTCGCAAATGCACTAAGATGGTGGAGGGATTTTGAAATATCTGTTTCAGATGACTGTTGTTCGCCCGTCGTCTCCACTTTCCACGGTTTATATTCCCCGATGATTGTGCAGGTCAGAGGCGGCCCCGCTGGCTGAGCCATTTCAAATTGAATCGTATCACCTTTTTGCAGCGTTCTTCCTACAAAATCCGCCGCCCCTATCGATTTACTGTTAACGAAAATATTGGTTTTAACATTTAATTGGCACTCGAGTACTTTAAAAGATATAAAAGCCTTCACATGATTTTGCTGATTAATATGATACCATTTGGAGTTAGTCTTTGGCTGTTTTATACCCTGGTAGCTGAAAACCACGGGACCACGCAAATCTTTGGCCATATCGTCCACGTATCTTCTACTCTGCTGCTGTAGTTCGGAGCACTCCAGACGTGCTGCTTGTCGTGATGCTGATATTATCTCATCGGCACCCTTAATCTTCTCATCGACATAGCCTCGCGTAGCCGCATCATTCGACTGTATGGGTTTATTAACATTCTTTAAACGTCTATTATTGATATCATAGTCACCGCCCGGGGTTAGAGTAAATCCGAGACCTGGAGGACCACGCAACCCCTCTGTGGATATTTTCCCCCGACGCCGACGTCCGAATTTATCAATGATGTGTCTACTACTCATGACCATTACGCACTGGCTATGAATGCGTAAATATACAGCTATTTATATTTAGAACTTAATAAATGTATCCTTCCTCCCGCAGTTCCTCAACTAATGACATTATTTCATTATCATGCCCTGTATGCCCGGCTAGCTTTGAGGCTGAGAGCACTCGTAATCGATCGATCAACTCTTTTGGTTTATTCCAGTAAACATAATCCATAACCGTACCGCTTGAAAAGGTTTTCTTAGCAGGTAAATCGAATTTCACTACTGACGGTCGGAGCCGTGAAGAAGAAGAAGAAGAAGCTTGACCACCTCCCTTCTTAATTCCAATCAATGGTTCTATAATTTGACGATACTTTAAGGACTTGCTTCCTCTTACACCTAAGATGGGGTTATGGCCCTTATAAACCACATTGGTCAACTTTAAGATTTCAGCATAATTCCCCTTCTCTCGCTTGCTGACAGTGCGTTCTAACGCAGCAGGCCGCTTAAAAAATATTAAATCGCATAATTCCGAAGTGGCTTTATAGGTCTTTAGTTTTCTGCTGTGTCTCCAAAACGAGATGTTATGGCCCGATATTGTCACTGTTGCATTACCCATAACCAGTTTTCCGGCCTGTGGATCCACACGAACTCCAAATATCTTATCATAATTAGGTTTTCCAGTTTGAATTTCTTCAATAATCTCCTCTAAATCAATCACATCCTCTGCCCCCTCTTTCGCCATCATAGAACTCGCCGGAGATGAAGCGGGTGTCATTGCAAGAACGGATGGGTAGTAAGACATGGCTGGAAGTAGCTGCTGCTGGAATACTACTACTGGTCTGCCGTATGGGAATATTTGAAGAAGAAGGCCTGCTTCGAGTGAGTGATTCTGGATTTGTTGGCGGTGGGGTTTTGATACTCATTTTAGAAATCTATTTCAATGGTTTCGTTATTGGCTCATAAAATTTCTCGAGCACCTCTCTGGATTTAACATCTTTCGACTTTAACATATTGAACTTTTTCCTTACAGCATCGGTGGCCTCCACCAATTTCCGCTTCATTTGTATAACTTCATCCATATTTTTACTGCCGCTCATTCTGCTGGTGCACTTTCCTCCTCCTCTCTGACGTTCAGAATATTTGATATGCTCACTCTACGCCAATTCTCACTTAAATAAACTGACAATACGAATTACACTGTTCTTATATTTTTTTCTTTTCACCCGTCATTCCATGATTATGAAATTATCGAAACCCTTTCTGTACCTCCCATTATTTATTTCACTGTCCTTGTCGATGGTTAAAAATCCAAATTTCCCCCTACAGCATTCGGAGCACATTTCTTGAAATTGAGAGAAACTTACATCAGGTGCAACATGATCGGAGAATATATGACGAAGGTTTGTATGATCTTGTTTGAATAATACAATCAAATTGGCATTATCGCGTATTAGCTGCTTCGGCAACTTTGAATACGTTTGACCGAGGTAGAAAGAATCTACATTCTTATGTCGTTCCATACTGAAATATGATTGTATTATAGAGGCGGATTGACAAAAAAGATCGTCGAAAATAAAAATTGAATTCTCTCTCGCCTCGTTTGGCTGCATTATGTCCGCGTTGTTGTCGTATATAAAAAAGCCCATTCCTTTAATGGGCGTCAATATATTTTTTAAATACTGGTACTTGGGTTGAAATAAGGATTTGGAGTATATGTAGACGTTAGCGAATCGTAAACCTTGAGGATGCGTGATCAGTGAAATCATGACATTTGTCTTCCCACAATTAGATGGTCCCACAATAAGTGCCCTGATGCTGAACGGCAGAAGTGGCCCATGTCTTCGACATCGACTATCGATACCCCCTCCAACAGTTGCATCTAAATTTTCCACGCCCAACTTTTGTTTCTGCTCTACGATACGCATTGTGCAAGCGCTGGATACTATATAAATTAAAAACAGGGCAGATCGTTTATTTAAATGTTGATTGTCGAGCCTAATGGACGTACATCTCGAAGGCGCTCTCACGTTGCTGGAGGTGGTATTGTTAATTCTCTAATTAACAAACTTCCATTTGAATTACATCTGCCTGGAGGCTATCAGTACTGCGGACCCGGCACAAAACTACAAAAAAGATTGGCCAGGGGTGACACCGGAATTAATCCCTTAGACGTCGCCTGCAAGAACCACGACATTGCATATTCAAAAAGTGCGGATAACTTGAAATTGAGGCATCAGGCCGATTATGAACTGGAGCAGCGTGCATGGGAGCGAGTAAAATCTAAAGACGCTGCTCTTGGTGAAAAATTATCTGCCTGGCTTGTCACCGGTATCATGAAGGGTAAAAGGCGTTTCGGCATGGGACTTCGCAACTCGACATCCGGAGGAGGAGGAAAGGGTGGAGCTGTAAAGGTGGTGTCACCATCAACGTACAACAAAAAAAAGAAGAATGCGGGAAAAGTTGAAAAGGTATCATTTGGAAGAGACATTGTTGGATCGGCAAGGAGGGCTTTGAAGGAGGGTGTCGGTCGCACTGCCGTGCGAAAAAATGATGTGCTGTCGGCAGCTGGTATAGCGTTTAATGCTGCGAAAGCTGCGCTAAAAAAGGGCAGAGGCCGCAAGTTGCGGGTACCACGCATAATCCCAGTTCCAAAGATTTGCGGTATCTTGCCACTCATACCCATTTTCGCCGGTTTGTCCGCGCTAGGCACTTTAGCTGGAGGGTCCTCTGCAATTGCCAAGGTTGTAAACGATGCGAAAGAGGGAAAAAGGAAATTGGCAGAGGCCAGCAGACATAATAAAACAATGGAGGCGATTGCGTTGGGGAAGAGAGGAAGCGGGCTATATTTGAAACCGTATAGATCCGGCTTCGGACTCTTCCTTAAACCCTACAGTTCAAAAACTAATTACGCTGCCTCGGAGGGCGCTGACTGACATCGACTTGAGGCGTTTTGCAAAAGAGCTGAAAATACCACATTTCCTAGGTGTGTTTATGAGAGATACTTTACCTTCCTCGGGGGTGAAATGCTGTGAGAGGGGCATAGTTAATTTGGATAATTGGGAGGGGAAGAGGACGCACTGGGTTGCGTATAAAATACATAATGGCGGTGTTGAATATTATGATAGTTTTGGAAATTTACCCCCACCTAGAGAATTTATTCATTATGCGCAGGGGGGAATGCCGATTGACGTAACCATATACTATAACTATGAACGAGAACAGGATTTCGACACAGTTTGGTGCGGTCATCTGTGCTTAAAGTTCCTGGTCGACGATATTAATACAGTTTCTAGAACAAGGTGTGATAAATGTACCGTGAAGATATCAAGAGAATGGCCCATTCACTACTTGCATTTTCTCGTTTGAGAAGTTTGACGAAGATGAGTAGAGGCCAGCTCGCGGATATGCCAAAAGAAGTTATGATTGCTTGTGCGCCTAATGAGATTGCTCTTGTGTGGAAGAAGCTTCCAGATCGTCTTAGAAACGACATTGATATATTAAAATATCAATATTGTTATGAGCACAATGGCTCGGAGACTGTAAGTGATAACGAGAATGATGATGATAGCTGCTTAGATGTAAACGATGGCCCGCCACCCAGAAAGATTTTTTGCTGCTATTGCAACATGAGCAATGTACAGCTGGATTGCGACAATGAAGCAGATGTTTCCGTAAATATGACTGCCGCTGCCGCGGAAGACGCAGTCGGACAACGCTCGGCAACGTCGAAGATATTCCTCAGCTGCTGTGGGAAAGCGCAATAAGTTGGTGATTTTACGACAGACCTCATCAGTCATGTCGCGAACGTTTACTTTATCAGGACACTCAAGTGTACTAAGTGCCGATTTCTATCCACCGATTGAATTAGACGCGAACGGTCGATATGGTCTGGGATTGCTCGGATTTTATAGCTACAATTCTATATTTAACGTAGATGAGACAAATAATGTGTTTGTCTTCAGGCGCGGCAATACTGATGTGGAAATCTTGAAAATTCCTCCGGGCTGCTATGAAATTGGAGAACTCGAGAGAACAATTCGTCAAATTATGGGGATTCATCAAACTACGAAGGTCAAAGGTGTCATCGCGAACCCTGAAGAATCCGAGAAAGTATTTTCCCTGCGGGCAAATAACAATACCCTGAAGTGCGAGCTGTGGTCGAAGCACGAGATGGATTTCACCCACATACATTCAATTGGGAATTTGTTAGGATTTGAAGAGAAGCTGTTGGCCGCTAACGTAAATCATGAATCCACACTACCCGTTAACATAATGAAGGTACGAATAATCCGTATAGACTGCAACATTATTTCGGGCTCATATTTGAATGGAGTGGAGTCGCATACATTATTCGAGTTTGACATCGACGTTGAACCGGGATATAAATTGTCCAAAGAACCTCTAAACATAATTTATATGAGCGTTCGGCCAGAAGGTCGACAGTTTATTGACAACGTTACTCTGAGTATCTTGGATGATAATGGTGAACTGATAGATTTCCGCGGAGAAAAGATTATCGTAAAAGTTGAACTGAAAAAGTTACATTAATGGGTTTCCTCTACAACGGACAGTTACGTCATTTTCATCATGACCATCAGCAGCACCACCGTCCAAAACCGAAGTGGGGGAGATGTAATAAGTATGGCGGTGAAGGAGGGAGTGATGCCATTCAAGAGTTAAACGCTCGCGTGAAAGGTGATCGATATCGCTTATCATTGAAAGATAAATTATTTATTAAATCGCTGGGACTGCGGTTGAAGCAATAAAATAAACTGCAATGACGACCAGCGAAGTATTGGAGGTTTTCAACGAACCTATCTTTGATAGCTCCCTTGTAAGTTTGCATGAGCATACGTACAAACCATAGGGCTCTCCATCTTACAAGAACTCCGATGAAGTACGCATACCAATCCATTTCCAAGACCTCATTCTAGACATCGCAAGCAGTTACATTTACATCGATGGGAAATTTACATCTTCCGACGCCACCAAACCCTGTCACCTGTCCAATAATGCACTGGCCTTTCTCTTCGATGAAATTCGCTATGAGATGGGCGGCGAGCAAGTCGCGTCGGTGCGAAAACCCGGAGTTACTTCGACCATGAAGCATTTGGTTTCACACGGCCAGAGCCAATCGCGGTCATTGCTGACGTCCGGGTGGGGCCTGGAGGCCGGAGTTCAAGATATCTTCGATTCGACGAGCAAGGTATTTAGCGGCAAACTCCCTCTCAAGTATCTTATGGGGTTTGCCGAGGATTATAAGAAGGGAATCATAAACGTAAAGCATGAGCTGATTCTCATTATATGTCGCACCTTTCAAAACAGCTATGTGGGGGAGGTGAATGGAACCATTGAAATCAATAAAATTGAATGGAAAATACGATATATCGTTCCTGAGGATCGACAGAAATTGAGACTGCTCTCACGCATTAATAAGAGTTCTGAAAGTGCACATGTCAGAGTCGCTTATCGCATGTGGGATCTATATGAATTACCGGCTTTACGACAAACCTCCTCCGATGTTTGGGCTATAAAGACGACCTCCAGTTTAGAGAAGCCTCGCTACATTATCATCGGTTTTCAGGATATCTACAATTCTGATAATAGAGCTGAAAGTGCTACAGAATTTATCCATGCAAATGTCAGCGATATCCGTTTGTATCTCAACTCCGATGTTTACCCATATGAACGCTGGAATTTAAACTTTAATAAGAGACTTTGCGCACCCGCCTATTACGCATACGAAAATTTTCAAAGTAGTTATTACGGTAAGGAGATGAGCGAGCCGTGGATGGGGGTTGGAGCCTATATAAATAACCCATTGTTCGTCATTTATTGCTCTCATCAGTCGGATATAATAAAGTCTTCAACAGTTGACATTAAACTTGAATTTGAGACACGTGCAGTCCACTTCCCCGCGAACACAAAAGTATACGCTCTGATTTTGCACGATGCCCTCATAAGTTACAATGCATTGGATGGCAGCGTGCATACACGTTGAAAAAGAGGCTGCGTAACTTATTGAACGGATGGATGGTAGTGAAATCAACAGGCGCACCCCATCATAATACCATTATCTGAATAAAATAAGATAATTTTTTTGTACGTTTTAATAAGTAGTAGCTTATAAGTAGGTAAATAAAGCAGGAATATTAGCGATTTAATGTTATTATTATAATTTATGCATGCATATGAGCTATTTAGATTTATATTTTATAGGAAATAAAAAGATAATATTTTTTCATTCAATTGGGTCGTTTTATTAAATATAAGATGGAGCGTCCTCACTCCGGGCTACTCTACTAAATAAAGACTCGTAGCCATCATGGACGGCACTATATAATTAAAATGCTTATTATTAATAACAATTACCAACAAGTAGGTGTAGTTAACCCACTCTAGCCGGGGAAAATTTACACATAGCCACAAATGGCGGAGGCGCCGTACAAGATATTCATAAGAATCTCATCATAAACATTATTATTAATAACAATTGGCGACAACTAACTAATTATATGCATGAATTACGGCCTCGCGACTCCGTAATACACACCTACTTAAAAAATCGGGAATCGCGAGCGCGGACCAATTAATTAAAAAACGCTAATGAAACCGCTAATGACGCCCTCATTAAATGCGGCGGAGGTGGCCGCTGAACCTACATAATCCTACTACTCCTGTCGAGTTTAATTATTGTGCCACTGGTACTGGTGTGTGGAGTTAACTTTTAAAGAATTCATGGTGCGTTTATGCCAAAGTTCCTGATCCAGCCACTGTCTGTGCTCGAAAGACAAGTGAAAATAAGTATAATAATAATATGTATAGTCTTTAATAGCAAATGTATGCTGCATAGTAAGCAAAAAACTTCATATATTCTACAAAAATAAAAACAATAGCACAGACGAAATTAGCTTACAGATAGCTCGTCTATGCAGTAAATTTGTTGCGTGGACTTGGAAACAAAACGAACGCCATTTTGCTTTCTCTCCAACTGTAATCTATTAGTTTCGGTAGCTACCGATTGATTTCGCTCGTCTCTTATCTAAACATTAACACCGCTAGTGCAAGCTTTTACAAATAGGTAATCCGACGTTCCTACTTCAACCTTCAACCAATTTTCTGTTATTGCCGTATTTTCAACATATAAATATGCCGGAAAATAAATAAAAGTAACAAGACTACAAGCAGCTAATTTTAGTGATTCATGAATATGCTAAACAATATCACAGCATAGAACACTGTTTAGCACATTCATAAACCATCAAACTTGGCTGCCTGTACTACAGGCCCTGTAGTCTCGCTACTATTATTCATTTTCAGACATTTTTATGTGTTGAATATACGGCAGGAATAGAGAATTGGTTAAAGTAGGCACGTCGGATAATCCATTAGTGAAAGCTTGCACTAATGGTGTTAATATCTAGATAAGAGACGAGCGACTTCAATCGGTGGCTAGCGAAACTAATAGTACTATAGCTGGAGAGAACCAATATGGCGTTCATTTTGTTTCCAAGCCCGCGCAACGAATTTACTGATTAGACGGACCGTCTGTATGTTAATTTCGTCTGTGACAATACCAAGTAAATATTACACTAATTACACAATGAAAATGTTTCAAAAGATCGACATACTCTGCAATGAAATAACAACACCCTTTCTTGCTTCAATTGCAGATTGCAGTACCTTAATCTCTGAGCTGGTTAGTTCACCGCAAGTTTTATTACATAAATTGTTGCTACAGCCATCACATTTAAATATTCTTTCTGTTCTTTACAACTGTCACAATACATGATTAACAATATCCTGTTTTATTTTTAAGAAATTTGGAAACGGCAGAGTTTTCCTGGGCCCAGTTCTGTGTACAAAACAATTTCGCCTCAGGGTCTCCTGAGCAAAACTATTCTGTTTGGTGGTATCTTGTCGTAGTTCCGTACATCCCATTTCCGTACAAGGTGAAATCAGTGGCAGTTCCGTACACGAAGCATGTGTCGCGATACTGGGGGTCATTTCAAAGAATCTGTCATTAGCAATAGTGGTAGTTGCGTACAGGTACAATCCCTTATTGACCGTATACTCGGAGAGCATTCTAAGAATCACCCGGATTGTTTACGTAGGTACCTGAACCGGACCGCACGTTATAGCAATAAAGGCATATAAAACGTACTGATTTGTTTTATAGTTGACGGTCACTGAATAGAACCAAAAAAAGTGGTTCCACGGCCCACTATTTACGGTCTGTGGGCAGGCGAAGCGAGCGGAGCGTTTAACATTAACATTTGAAAACAATAGGAGAGAAATCAACATACACTTCCGCATTGAAGCCTGGTTATTAACAGCGTTGTGTTGTAAAGATAAACTCGAATTAGTGGCTTACTGCATTATCAGCAGGTCAGCGCACGAAACGGCACTCAAACCAGGCAGAGGTTTGGGATGACGGACGAAACAGGAAAATTTTCATCGTCGCACGAAACTGGAACGCACGAAATGGGACTAAATTCAAAATTCTATGTTCAGATACCTACGTAAAGAACCCGGGTGATTCTTAGAATGCTCTCCGAGTATACGGCCACTAAGGGATTGTATACCTGTTCGCAACTACCACTATTGCTAATGACAGTTTCTTACAAATTATCCCGAGTATCGCGATACGTGCATCGTGTACGGAACTGTCACTGATTTCGCCTTGTACGGAAATGGGATGTACAGTACGCCCACCAATTCCTGTTTGGTGGCCTCCCATAAAAGAGGTTATACCAAATCCCGGGAGAATTAAAATGTATACTTTCGGATGGCCAAAGAATCAGGATAAGTGCTGGATTACCTTTTATATAGGTGAAAATCCCTTAATTTATTTTCATGAAATTTCACCTGTCTCAGTCACGCACGTTGAATGCCCCTGAGAACTAAACATTCATTTTTCATAGAATACACATTCAGTTTTCGGAGTTTCTAACTGCACACTTAGCCTTCTTGTCATGTAAAATTGTGCATCTCAGTTTGTTTATAATTTAAGAAAAAGAAGCCTTATTTAGCACTTAAAATTAGAAAAAAATTACAATATTTAAGCAAAAAATTTCATTTCTAAAATTTAAAGACGTATTCACGTATTGTATGTGTAATCTATTGTAGCGTATTTCAAATTAACAATTTTTATTTACAAGAGACTATATACAAATATTCACAATTTGAAAACATAAAATTTTCAATGACCATTTAAGCAGCTAAACAGCAAGCAGCAAACAATTAAACACAAGTACACAATTAAACAACAAAGATTTAAGTTAATTAACATCAAAAAATCCGGCAATACACATTTAACAATTCAAACTTCTCTAAATTAACTTTTTGAAACAACAGCCAATATCGCCTCAAATCGCCCTGGTATCCACTATTTACGCACAACGAGTTTCTTCCACGCCGTCAAAATTCCACTTTATAGCATGTACCGTCAACACTTTTGTTGCTATTTTAAACATTTATGTATACTCAATTTGTTAGAAATTAAGAGCCCGACACACAAATTTGCTAAGAATCGGGGGGTTCAGGGGTTCGGTCCTAGAGCGGACGGCAAAAACTATCTAGATAAACAGGAAACTAGTCGACCAAACTAAGACTGAGAATGAACTTGTTGCGCGCACTCCCTATTTCGGGATCGATTGGCAGCTGAGCGACTTTGATCAGTAGTCGAAAGATAGACGAGAGCATGAGATAAGACGAAAAACTTCGAATGCAAGGGTACCGCTGTTTACTAATAACTTTTTTGTTTTTCGGCCGAAATTGAAAATTTTATGAGTTCTTACAAGCCAGAGGTTCAGTCTACCATTGCTATTAACCAGATTCTGAGATTTTCTTTTCAGGAAAGGTTTATTAGGTTCTATAAGAAGCAGTTTTTCGCCCACATATAACATGCTCCTTCGTTTATTGTTTTCTTGTTTTTTAACAAATTTCAAAATAGCAATAGTAGATTTCTATTTGAAGAACTGTTTGCAAACAAAAACAACTTAATATCATTTATAGTTTTTGAAATATTTACAAACAGGCGAACGTCTACCGTGCTCCCAAAATTCCTGTGTGTGTCGGGCTCTTAAGTGTGCTGAGCAAATTTATAAAATAAAATGCCTATGTAAAAAATAGAAAAATACTGTCAAATATTTTTTTCACGACCCCCTAAGAAAGCGACACGTTGCATACAACTAAGTAGGCGCGAGAGTTGACATTTGCGTCCACTCATGAGCTATACTCGTAGCTGTCAAGTATAATATTTTTTCCACGCCCCCTAAGAAAGCGACACATTGCATACAACTAAGTAAGCGCGAAAGTTGACAATTGCATCCACCTGTGTGCTATACTCGTAGCTGTGCGCTATAAATTAAAATCGCATGAGTATATTCAAATGTAGGCAGCTTTGAAATTTTAACTTCGCGTCTCTTTTCAGTAGAGGTCTGCAGCGATACTTCCATTGGGTGTACTCCACCAGCAGTTATCAAAGTGACTCCGAAGACATTAAGTACTCAATTTTTTACCAGAAAAATCTCTTAAAAGGCACAGCAGTTAAACATTTTAATGCTTCTCGATCGAAAACCTAAATATTTTAGGTATGAATTGGCAGGCTAGAGAAAAAATCAAAGTGTCATTCATGAGCCGGTCGGAGTTATTCGAATATGTTCATAGTTAGTAGGCTACTTAGAAATGTTGACATTTACTAACATAGATAACAAATCATTAAACATAAAATTACTGTTTTGTGAATAAATTTGATTTTCTTGGGCGGTTGTGGGAAAACTAGTGTACTTAACTCGATGGAAAGTGTATTTTCATATAGGTACACTCTCTGGTACACTCATGTGATTTCTTCACACTCGTACGAAATTTACCACTTTCCATACTCGTTGCGTAGTAGGGCCCATGTATTCTCGGCCTAACAGAGATTAGCCGTGGTATCTATATTTGCCATATATTGACAGAACGGCCCCTCAGGTATTCACATATAAAATTGGGTTTTTCTTCAAACATCAGAAAAACATGACATTTCGCGAGTGTATACATGAACTTAACGTTGAACTTTACTGCCAAGGCAGTATAAGTAACTTTTGCTGCCGCCCACACCGTTAGTTGACGAATTTCCTGTGATATTTTCAGAGATATCTGCATATTTTACGATTTTGAGTAGGTAGGTAACCAAAATTGAAAAATTTGAAATGTCATGTTTTTCTGACGTTGGAAGAAAATAGCTAATTATTTTGAATTCTTAACCTATTTTCAAGAGTTGAAGAAAAATTCACAGCCTTCGCAAAGATGCAACCGGGGGAGGCATTGAAAAAGACGAAGCAGACTGTAACCCTTGTGCATTGAGATATTTCTGCATAAGTATGCTATAGCGCGTTAAATAACTTGCGCGGATTGCAATCTCTCACACTAGTGTACGCTCGTTGCTAGCCAGAGAAGAGAACAGAGAAGAATGAGATTAGCGGATGCACACAGCTCGGGCAAGCAATCCCAACTGTCGACTTACGGCACCGGGCGTATTTTCTACTTATATATCATTTTCGAAAACATTCTTGGCACCACACCTTCGTGGCTCAGTGGTCGATGTGTCATTCTACCAAATCGCAACGTTGGGGGTTCGCACCTAGCAGTAGTTTTTTTTTTGTTGATTCATTTTTTTTTCTTTTGAACAAAAAATCGGTCAGGTCCAAAAGGACAGCTAGGGGATCGCCATCACGCGAGACAGACATCCACTCATTTGACAAGTGTATTAAAGTGGGAATGATTGTTATGAGCTGTCTGTATCCGCTAGTTTGACAGAGCTGCCAGCCGCTTGGCTTTGAACCGCTGCGCTGGCGCTCGGGGTCTCAACGCGTCACGTGATGTGGCAAATGCAGCATTCACGCTTTTCGTGAATTTTAACCCTATACTAGAATACTAATAACATTTTCAATGTTAAAGTAGCGTTCAGAGTATGACTAAATCGGTCATGCCAAATATTGAGTTTAGAGCAGTATTTCAACAAAGGAAGGTGTTACACCAAGCAATATTAAACGAAGATCGGACGCAGTGTATGGTGATTCATCTCCAACAATATCTACAGTAAAAGTAAAACATTGGTCAAACTTGTCGCGAGAATCTTTAGAAGACAATCCACGTCAAGGCGGACCAGTGACTTACTAGAGAAGAGAACATCGCTTTAGACAAGGAAGTAGTTCTGGGTGATCGTCGTATGAAAACGAAAGAAACAGTAGTACAAACAGGGTTGTCAAGAACAAGCATCCTTTGTAATCTACATGATCATCTAGGCATAACAAAAATTAGTGCAAGACGGGTGCGCAAAATACTCAAGGTTGTTCACAGAGAGCGACATATTGATTGCTATGAGGCTTCTTAGAACTATATCGAGAGAATTCGCAATGAGTTTTAGAATCTATTGTAACGGGAGATGAAACCATGTAGTTATACCATGATCCATTGTCCAAAAGGGATTCTATGGAGTGGCATTGGCAAGGACGAACTTGCCCCTAAAAAGGTCAGTCACTCAAAGCACAAAGAAGATCATGGCAACCATTTTTTGGAATACAAATGGCATTTTGCTTATGGAGTTTAAAGTACATAATACTACAGTGAATGCCCAATACTACTCCAACCGACTCCAACTTAGTGCAGAAACTGTGACAGGCTAATATCGCGAAGCGAATAGGAAAAGTGGCTCAGGTTGTGTTGCTCTTGCATTACAATATGCCTGTGCATACTACTGCCTTTTCCAAAGCTGCTATTGGTGGATGCGAATTTACTGAGTTGGATCATCTGCCCTTGTAGTCCAGATCTCACAGTGAGTGACTATTTCCTATTTTCAAAATTGAAGGCTGACCTCGAAGAACAGAAATTTAATAGTGACGATGAAGTGCAGCATTTTTAAACTTTTTTTGTCTAAAAACGAGGGTTGTTTTTTTTAATGGGATTGTGGCACTAATTAAGCGTTGTGAAAAATGTATTAGCGTAAAGGGGGGTTACATAGAAAAATAACATAGATCATTTTTATTTTTGAATTCTCCTTCAGTGTTAGACTGAGACTACATGGACCACACTAAGTAGAAGCTCCAATTTTTTCGGTATGGTATCTAAATTAGTTTTTTTATTAAAGTTTTTGACGCTATTACTATGGATTTCTTAATCGATTTTATTGTGAAGCATAAGACATTTTTTATCTATTACCACGCTTATATCGGCAATGTCGATCCGATTTAGATTCAATCTGATTAAGTGACAAAATCCCAAGTTTAAGCTGAAATGTTTATATTCCTTAAAAAGAGTTTTGTCCACGACTATCTTATAATATATACTCTCTTTATACTTGTGTTTCTTCAATCGTAATTAGATACATTAATCACTGCAGTGATTAATGAATATTATTCACTACACCAATAGGAACATCGCTTTGACCCTTTTTTACATTTATTTAGTAGGCCGCGATCGCGATGTGTCAGTTCAAATTGAAACGTCAAATCAGCATGGTTTGCTTTTAATTTGAAATGCATATTCTAAAAAAGAAGATATAATGAGTAGTGAGAGTGAAAACGAGGTTTCTTTAACAGCACCAGCAATAAAAGACGCTGCAGAACTTGCCTCATTAGATTATTCATTGCCCAAAAAAACAAGAAAATTATACCTGAGAGCGTATGTATGAATCTTTCTTACACTGGAGAAGGGAAATGAAAGTAAATTCTTTCTGGGAATCTGTTTTGATAGTCGTGGACAAAGTATAGTATACAACTCGTTATAATGATGCTATTATTACCTCAGATGATTGCAAAACTCGCTCGTTTCACTCGCTCGTGTTGTAAACTTCATCCTCGGTAATAATAGCATTAATTATAAACTCGTGTATAATATACTATTATTAGAAATGTCTGTTGCTTATTTGGTGTTTTTATTAATGAAATGACAGCTACCTGATCTAAAATTCATGGGAGTGAAGTTTACAAAATCTACTCAATTCCCACCGTTTATATCCAAAAATATTCAGCTGGATTGATCTCGATCCAGTCTACTTCAATCCAATCCACTGAATTTTTCTGTTTGACTTAAACATTTCGATCTGATTCAAATTCAGATCCAAGTCGTTTATATCAGTATTTTTAATCGGATCAACTCAAGTCATTCGGATCGACTTTATCGATATAAATGTGGTATGTACTTACTCCTAATCTGAAATTCTATACAGCAACTCATTTCTGTAAGTAGAGCATTGCTGTGAGCAATGATTTTGTCTAGATTTTCGTTCATGGAATATTTTTACAATTACATACTATGATTATTTTGAAAATTCTATCAGATACATAAATTAATATACAGGAATTTTGAGAATTAAATATCTGCAGCATTAAAAAGCAGAAAATGTTATACAAGGTACCACTAATTGCATGAATAAGAAAAAGTTTTTTTTTCAAGTGGAACCATACAATCTTTTATGTTCTAATTGTTTTCTCCGTCAAGTGCAGTTTAGACAAGACATCTTTTACGGTCTCATTACGGAATCCAAAAATGCGCTCACATGCAGCAGACTGTTTCTTAAAAAAAGTTTTTCATTCTTTATCTAAAATATTGTTTTTACTTTACAGACTCCCTTTTCTTCTGCATACTTACACATAGTATACAGACGAAATGGGATGGCCTGTCAATTACAAAAAAATTTGCAAAATAAGAACCCGAAATTTACTTTCAGTGCTTTCTCTGCAATTCTCGATTTCGAGGAACAAATTTTGGTTTGTGCAACATAGACGTATGCGGCACTTGTATGAAAAGACACATTTTAGAACAAGTAAGAAAAAGTTGTTTATTAAGTATGTCTTAGATTAAGTATTCTCACAATTTGTTATGCATGCACATTTCTTTTGCTCGTTTTCTAGATCACATCGCATGAATTAACCCTTATGCTAACAGGTACCAACTACAGTACGCATTGTACGATGCTTAAATTTCATTCGATTGTCATGTTCGTTAACAAATTAATGACCATGTGGGTGCCTAAGGACTGTTTACAATATATTGAATGAACAGATCGCTGTGGCCTACGCATGCAATTTGTTGTACAGGGTGCCCCAGAAATGGTGGGCAATCTCAAATTCAATTAAAGCTAGTAAAAATAACAAGTTTCTTCAACCTATATGCCTTTTCCTCCTTTCTGAATAGACTGTTTCCCTTCTTATGTCTAATGTTAGATTTCTTTGAAATTTCTCCTGATTATTTTTTGTATGCTTTGTCAGTCTTTCTTATTCCTAACTTAGCCTCCAGCTTACAGCATGTAACTAAAATTTTATATCCCAGATATTATTATTTTTCTGTCGCTGAGTTTTGCTTGATAAAGATGACAAATTGATAAAGAAATAATTTTCAGGAACCAGGGCAACTGCAATCCATTTTATGTCAATTCTGCAGCAGCGATGCTACAAACATTGGTTCTTGTCCTATTTGTCAAGTGAACTTGTGTCTATATTGTTTGGCAAGTCACTTTACCTTTCGTCACGGACTGGTAAGAAAGAAGTGTTTCTTTTTTGTTCAATTCTGTTCTGCCAACTTATCTAACATACCCTTTTCTGTCACTCGTTTTCTAGATCGCGATGCATGAATTAATTCCTATCATTCTTACGATCATAGGTACTGACCATTATACAATTATTATTAAATTTCATCGTATTTATATGTCATAATTTATTAATTATTACATTGCAATATTATTAAGGTCACTTAATAAAAACAAAACATTTTTGTGATATTGTGTACTGGTATGGTTCTTAGAATCACATTATGACATTTTGAAATTCAGTGACTGAAAGTAGGAAGAACAAGTAATTAGCTGCTTTGGCTATTGGCAACTACATAGATCTGTGCTAACATCCGTACCAACCAACAACCAATCTAGCACCCAGTGGGGGATAGATTCATTATGCCATAGTAGATAAAATTAAAACACTTAAATGGAAACAATCAAAAGTGGTAGTAGCTCTTCTCTTCTTCTTATGCTCTTTACATTTATAATTTCATCACTATTCAGGGAGGAACTTGGCCTCTTTTTAACAGGTATGTTTTTCTTGGAATTGTGCTTTTATTTTCCAATAGTTTGTTAAATAAGAATTGCAAATTTGTATTGTACTTAATAATTTTCAGGTGGTCCCGAATTTGTTGCCAATTGCTTGCATAAATTGCTTTCAAGAAACTTTGAATTATTGTTCATTGTGTTCAGCAAACGTATGTCGAATCTGTATGGAAACACATATTTTGGAACACTATTTACGGGTAAGAAAGTGGGACTTATATTTTTTCTTTAGAAAATGGACATTTTATTCGTTTATAATCATGGACACTTTTCAAGTTGTTTATTATATAAGCATACAGACGACCATGGTTTCGGGTTCTTAAACTACCAGCCCATCTTCACATCAAGAACTACAATTCAGAACAAAAAGGGCAAACATGAGTGCTGGTTACTCTCACTATCCAAACAACAATACTCACAGTGATCACACAAAGTTCCTAAGACTAATTAAAGGTAACATTCTGCTGGGCAATCAAATCTGGCCAGGAAAGATGGAAATCAAGCAGCAACAAAAATTGGAAGCGACTTTAATTAGGGAAGCCTATTTTTGCAGTCGAAATGCTCTTAAGAGACTTTTCTTTATCAAACGTGGTGAAATACCCGTGGTCAGTTAAGCCAACCGATGAGTAACATGAAGATTTCATAGGAAACTTTTGGTGGGTGACTAAAGAATCATCTATCCTGCATATTAGAACTGTAAACCCTAAAAACGAAAGCAAATTACGCATGTAACTCCTGTCACGGAACCATATTTGGGACCAACCGAGCAAGCAAAAATGTTAGCCGTTGTCACCAGACAAACACATTACTTACAGTACTAACATGTGGTCCCCAAGCTGTCACCAGTCAAACGCATTACTTACAGTACTAACATGTGGTCCCCGAAGCTAACTAAAGGTGATGCTCCACCAAATAAATAGACACGCTCCGAAACACAGGACAAATGCAAGTCGCTTCCAATTTCAAATTGGAAATAAGTCAGTTCTAGTTTTAGTTTTAGCAAAATTTTAATGTTAGGTATAGGCAAGTTTTCCCCAGTGAACACAAGTTTTGGAGAAAGTAAGGGGAGACCCTTTCAAGAAATAAAATTAAAGTGTCCGAACATTTTGTTCCAAAAAAGCTTCCATTTTCATGTTGCTGTCGATATTCGGAAGCTTCTTTATACAGTATATTTCTTGAGCATAATTAGAAAACAAATTTACTTTTACAATTCGATTATACCTTAACATTTTTTTCAGTTACTGATTGACATAAACGAAAAACCAAACAATGTTCGTACGAAGCAAGTGCCAGCTGTTGTATCCTATGCTCGTATGGAATCTGAAAATAGCAGGAGGTAAGTAGATCTGTATTTAAACAAGCATACATAGTTCTATAGAAATAAGATCATATTAAATCTAAATCTTAAAATACATTTATCATTTACCTACATTTTTCTAAGACCACCTTGTGATGGCATATGGGACAAGACCCTAATTTAGAAGGTGAAAATTAAATAAAAATTCACAAATTTCCAATCCTTGCAACCATCGGAACATTGGAAATGATGACACCATACATAAAACATAATTAACTTTTTATCGTGGGAAAAATAGTGTATATAACTAGATGGAAAGTGTATTTACTTTAAACTTGCGTGATTTCTTTTCTGCACTCGGCTACGCCTCGTGCATAAAATTTCACGCTCGTATGAAATTTGACACTTTCTATGCTCGTTACGGAATATACTATGTTCTCCGGGCATACTCATACTGTGCACACTTCACACTATAGTAGGCTCCCGGCTCTCACCACTCGAGCGCTGCGTTATCTCAGTATACGTCATATGACCTTGGCACTTTTGTGTCGGTGGCCTTGGACAAAAATCGTAACTCTGGCCCCATATACGAACATTAACATTTCCAATGTTAATAATTAAATTATTAAAATGTCAGGATGACACCAGCAAGATGATCCTAATCTATGCACATTGAGATTTTAACTTACCTCTGTGGGTTATTGGTGCCCTGCCAACATAACAGCAACCACATATGTTAGTTGTATCTTAAAATGGGGCTAGAGGTAATTTGCATGTGAAATTAAATTCGGTTATCCTTGTACCTTAAGCTTTATATACCGATCTCTACAATTCTCCTTTTATAGCCATTTGTACCAATATGTTTATGTAATGGGGAAGACCCGCTTAATCGAATTTATAACTTTTAGTTAGTACTGTAATATCAAGCACAAATAGAATATGTATCATGTACCACGTAGAAATTTTGATTATCTGTCGTACTAAAAGAAAAACATTCATCTAGAAAAGCAGCATAACCGGGAGTGCTAAAATGTGCGTTTTCTGTGACATAGGAGGCCGATCCGTTGCGCCGTGGTATAACGCGTCTCTCTGGATAAAGTGGGGAGGAGTCGAAGAATGAGAGAGGGCTCAGGGTGTTAACGGATCAGTTTGCGCATGTGAAAATCTGTCCAGCCCCGTACATCACATCGTCTTATAAATATTGTGTTTTAAGTGTGATACACATTTCGTAATTTATTATGACGAAAATTTTTTACCTATACAATAATCCAATAGAATTTGTGTATCTACAGTCACGTGTTCAAAGACAGCCAATCAGGAGAACATTTAACTGAAGAGTGCTTATGGGCTATTTTCACTTATGTCATCTGGATTACTGTAGCAACTGAAAAATGTCTATTTTGCATTGCTGTCGAATTTTTTGCACAAAATCTCATTTCCAAGATTGTTCTTTTCAATTTTAATTTCTTTTTAACAAATTGTTCTTTTTTGGCAAAAAATTTTCTTACCGAATAGCCCTCGAGTCTTGGTAATTCGAAATAACTTGATAAATTTCCTCAAGCGGGTTTCTCTGTGGCAACATACCTCCGCCTTCGGCGTCGGGATGTTGCCGAGCAACCCGCTTTCGAAAATGTATCAAGTTATTTCGAATTATCAAGACCCTTGGGCTATTATAAGTGAAAATAAGGCTCAAATATAAAAGACGAAAGTTGCGGGATTTGTTTTGGATAGTAAACTATTCAATAGGATCATTTTCAAAATTTGCAGGTTTTCCCCGTTATCAAATTCGTACTTACTGTCTACTCGAAGTATTATTTCCAACTACCTGCTTACCGACAGAACTTGACAATTAACATATGGTTAAAAATAGCAAGCTCCAAGGAGGCCCAACGAATGGGGAAGGCGAGTGGGGGAAGAATCTGTATGTAAAGACGCGCATTTTCTTTGGCCCCAGTTTAATCACCTTTTCAATTGCAGATTTTTCGCTTAAAACATCTTTTTTAAAAAAAATATTTAGCATGCACCATGCAATATGTATTGTATTCGTGCTTGATATTATAGTACTGAAAGTTATATTTTTTCGATTAAGCTGCTGTTCACCATTCCTTTGATGATTCAGACATGATTATTGTTAAGTTGCCTGATTAAATTCACCCTTTTGGTCGATTAGTTGTCTGGCTTTATTGTTATGTTTTATTTGATTAATCTGGAATTATTGCCGAAACCCTTTGTAGTACGTAGTCAGGCCGTAAGTTCTGTCCCAAGATTAAGTCGCTACAAAATAAAACAAAAGAAACCAAGAAACGAAAATTATATTAAAAAATTAACAGCATAAAATGGTGAACACGTTTATATATAATTTATTCAAAATGACCCCCTCTTGCCTTCACACAGGCCTGTAATCCTCGAGGCCAGTCATCTATAGCAGAACGTACGACTTCCATGTCAATATCGGCCACTGTTCGAACCAGAGATGACTTTAACTGCTCCAAATTTCGGTGGCTTCTAGCGCATACCTTCTCCTCTATAAGGGCCAATCTTCATGTTTAATAAAATCGATATTTTGGTTACGAAACCACTCTTGTGAAGACTTTGCCTTATGAGCCGGTGCCGAGTCTTGTTGAAACACCCATTCTTCATTATTAAACATTGTAGCACTGAGGGGCTTTACAATTCTCTCTAGAACGTCCTCTTGATATACTTTGGCCCCGGTCTTGACACTTTCTAACAAAAATGAACACGAGTAGTGCCCAGATAAGAAACTCCCAGCCAAACCATGATGGATGTGAGATGGTGACCTCGCTGAACGCTGAACGCTGAACGCTTTCCAGTAGCTTCAGCACTGCTATGAGCGTACACTCTATCATTCTGCTTGTTCAAATGTTCCTCAATCGTAAAGATTTTCTCATCTGTAAAAAGTATTCTGCGGTGCCTGTTATCTGCATATCGGCGAAGTAGCAGCTTTGCTCTTTCTTCTCTAATTTTTTTTAAACGGCTAGTAAGAAAATTACCCTTTTTTCTTCGATAAGCACGCAGTTTGAGGTCTTCATTAATCGCTCTTTTCAAAGTTTCTCTTGACAGTTTCATCTGCAAAGCCATCAGTTTCTGTTTTCGAATAGGGTTTCGTTGAATTCTGGCTTTAACAGCTTTTATGACTGCTGGTGTTCGAACAGAGTGCGGTCGGCCAGCTCGTGGTTTGTCATCAACAGAGGAGACTTCACAGTATCTTCTAATAGTGCGATAAACAAATTTTTGCGTGATATTCAGATTATGCAATAATTTAAAAATCGTGGTCGGTGTATGACCACACTTATGTAATGCAATAACTGCGACGCTGTCTTCTTTTATACCCCATTCCATTATTATTTATTATGTGACCATAAAACTTCTGACACTTTTACATTCAGCAATGACAAGACTACAAACAGCAAACTTTCGTTTGTTTTCTCCTGTTACTTAGATCTTAGAAATAAACAATCAATTTCTGGGACAGAACTTATGACCTGACTACGTATAGTCTATTGGTTCCCATTAGTTGTTCTTTATTGACCCTTTATTTTGACTAGTACCTAATGTGAGAGAAGTACTTGGTTTTTACGTACATAATGGAAATAGAAGAAGGCACTGATTCTTCTGTAGAGTGCACTCCGCCAAAAGTTGTTGAAGCAGCCTAGAAAATTTTACTAAAAAGTTACGTGAAAAATTTGGAAAATATCTTTCATAAGCCATTCGAGATTATTCAAATATAGTTAGTAGCATACCTTTAAATTTTGACACTTAGGTACTAAAGTGAATAATAAATCATTAAATAAAACTATTCTTTCTTAGGGGTGCTTAAGAGGGATACGTACGTTGAAAACAGTGCCGATATCAAGCTCTATGTTACGAAACGTAGAGCTCTTAGTAATGAATACATATTTTGCAGAAATTTCTTTGTCAGAAAGAAGAAGATTTGTTCCACAATTCCGTCAAACCAAATTAAGAAAAAAAGATGTAAATAATCATAGAAACGAGACGTGAAATTTGCCTTTTGGTGTATTTTCAGCAGCTAGAAACTTGATTCAAAAAGCAAATACTAGAAAATTAATTTGAGCACACTATAATATGAACATTAAATTGCTTGCGTTTCAAATTTGAATGCATTCGAACTGAAAATAAATAAGCTACATTAAATTTACTTAGACAATAAACCCATTTCTAAAAACGGGAGACACCTCCTTCCACTAACCGCCCCTCGGCAGTCGGTGACAGCCGAGTACGTTCGGGTCATATCTGGCCGGCAGATTTGTTTCTCCTCGTGTTTCTCCTACACTGGCTGGTGTAGTGGGGGAGAGTATTACGCTACCGAGTGCTTATTTTTCGTGAGCAACGTATACCTCTTAATGGGTGGTAGGAAGAATAGTGTACGTAACTCGATAAAAAGCACAATTTCTCACTTTCCATTAGGGATTCAACGTTTAAACGTAAAGAAAAATAATTTGTAATATTTTTTAAAAGAAACATCAATTACATCGGTCTGCGAAGATACTTATAATCCTTGCCAGGTTTTGGCATTTTAGTTCATTATCGTTGCAAGTTCCCTTTTGTGTGGTTTATAAATAAACATATTTTCGCTTATCCGCATTGGAGCTTAGGTACATTTCCTAACTTAAATTGTCAGTATTACAATAATTTCGTAACTTGCTTCATCTGACCATCTGAGATGTGCTGACAAAAATAAGTATAACATATTTAACACGTTTAGTCATTAAACGTTGAATCCCTCTTTCCATACTTGTTATGTAATATACTATTAAAAGTAATATTTATGAAATTTCATTCTCAGACCTACCCGTAGCTATCATGAACCAGGAATGAGTACTTCTGCTGAACCACAACCAACCAGGGATGATTTCAATTCATCCAGAAAGGAAACTTCACAATCTAGGAAACAAAGATTTGTTTCTGAACACAAAGAAAGTACATCACCTTACAGAGGCTCCCAAACCTTGCATCTAAATCAAGTAAGTGTTATTGATTAAAACTAAAACATAACTTTAAAAATTGTTGTAATTATTGCCATTCTGTTCATAACAAACAATAAAATATTATGAAATACTAATTAATAATGTATGTCCAACAAATGTATTGCTTCCAAAATTTTGTTGACTAACCGCACTTTTCCCAGAAACATTTTCACAGTCCTCAGTTTAAAGAAGCTTAATTCCATTAGTTAGTTTAGTTTTACAAGTGGGTCGATCGGCTGCTGGGCCCTTCTGAACTGCGACTAGCAAGGTCTTTTGTTCTTACCCTTCATCTAATAGGTTCCTAGGAATTCCAGTCTCCTCGCAAAGCCTAGTATTTCCCTAGGAGACTTTTCCCTCACTTCGTCAGGTATTAATTCATGGACGTAGCATGTCGAAACCGGGCCCTTGTGCAAGACCACAACGGGCCCCCCCTTATCCTTTCACAAAAAAAATCGGTAGTACCAAATGCTTATACTTGTATTATTCAAAAAGAATAAGTCCAATTTGAGATTTAAATCACAGTTTTATAGTCAATCAACGGCTGAAGCCAACAAAAAAAAACAATTTGGCCGAGGGGCGAGGGGCCCGCCGGGGCCGGGCCCTCGTGCACGGCACCGCTCGCACGCCCTGTTGCTACGTCCCTGTGTTAATTCCACACTGCCAAAGTGAGCAAGTCTTGCGCGAGCAATTGCTACGCACTCACACAGTAAGTGTTCTGAGGTTTCGTCTTCCGATTCACATAGTCTACACAAGCGACTATCTGATTTACCCAGTTTATTGAGATGATATCTCGCTGGGCAATGTCCGGTAAGGAGGTCTGTAATGAACCTCAGTTCATTCCTGGATAGATCGAGGAGTTTTCTGGCATTCCCTGGCGAATAGTCAATGAACTTTTTCGCCTGTCTCTGACCTGAAATCTTCCCCCAATGGGATCGTTTTCTGTTCCTTTCCCACCGTTCGACTTCTATCCGTCTGTGTGTTTTATTTAAACCACAGAACGGTTCCGGTCCAATGGGTGGTGTCTTGGAGGCTGCTCTAGCCAGTTCGTCGGCTTTCTCATTGCCTGGTATTCCCTGATGACCCGGCACCCACATAAGGGTAAGCTTGTTACCCCTTGCCAGTTGTTTTAGGGATTGTCGACATTCCCAGATCGACCTCGACTCAAGGGAGTGGGCCTTTAGAGCTTTGATGGTTGCCTGACTGTCCGTCAGAATGTAGATCCGTTTTCCCCAGAGGTTTCTTCGTATACACTCTTGGGCACACAGATCGACAGCAAGCATTTCTGCTTGTCCTATGGTTGGGGAGCTTCCCAAGGCCACGGATGCCCTGTATTTGGGTCCATATATGCCTATGCCTGTCCCATCATCTGTTTTCGATCCATCTGTGTACCAGTGGACTAGTTTGGATCTAATTGGTTTAAACGGGTACTCACCGTTCGGCGGCCCTCAATGACCACTTCAAACGGCACTTCGAAGTCAAACACTTTCGGCATTAGGTCCGATGGTTTTTCCAAAAACTATGTCTGTATCTCTTCCAGAATCTTTAGATGTCCTTGCCAGTTTCCTGGGAAAGTTTTAAGGCAGCTAGCAGACTATCCTTTCTCACTTGTAAGTAAAGTGGAAGCAGGTCCAACATTACCTATATGGCTGCAGTGGGAGTTGTGCCCATAGCCCCAGTTATTCCCATACACGCCAGCCGCTGCAGTTTTTGCAGTTTATGCTGCGTTGTAATTTCTTGAGTTTTCATCCACCATACCAAAGATGCATATGTGACGACGGGTCTTATGATCGTTGTGTAAGACCAGTAGGTCATTTTCGGTTGTAGTCCCCATGTCTTTCCAAAAAGCTTGCGGCATATCCATAGGGCCGCCGTAGCCTTGGAGAGAGTCTTGTTGACATGCAAATTCCAGTTCAGCTTACTATCCAGGAATATACCAAGATATTTCGCTTCGCTAGAAAATTCGATTGTTTGTCCATTTAACTGTGGAGCTCGTAGATTCAGTTTCCTTCGTCTTGTAAATGGAATTACAGTGGTTTTTCCTGGATGTACACTAAGTCCCTCCTCCAGGCACCAATTGATGATAATGTTTAGGGCACTCTGCATTAGGCTTGACAGGGCTCCATCATGCTTGCCTCTAATAATAACAACTAGGTCGTCTGCATAACCCTGTGCATTAAGGCCGCTATTATTTAGTCTATTGAGAAGGCCATCCACAACGATAGACCACATCATGGGTGATAGTACTCCACCTTGTGGACGTCCCTTTACTGCTGCAGTTACCGACGTCTCGACCCCTCCCGCAGAGACTGTAATAATTCGGCCTTTGAGCATGGCTTCTATCCATCTAATGGTGGAAGGTTCAATTTCTTTTTCTGAAGCAGCTTTCCTGATAGATTTGTGAGAGGTGTTATCAAAAGCACCTTCTATATCCACAAATAACCCAATCGCGACTTCTTTTTCCACAAGTGCCTCCTCTATATCTTTCACTAAATGATGTAGGGCATCTACTGTGGATTTGCCCTTCTGATAGGCAAATTGCTTTCTGTGAAGCACAATGTTGCTTCTTATATGGTTATCTAAGATTTTCTCCATTACTTTTAGGAGAAAAGAGGTAAGGCTTATAGGGCGATAAGATTTTGGCTTCTCGAGGGGCCGTCTGCCTACTTTAGGTATGAAAATAACTTTTACTTTCCTCCATGACTGGGGTATATACCCTAGTGAGTAGCTAGCTCTGAAGATAGCTCTCAGGCAAGGGGCGATATACGCTATGCCCTTTTGCAGCATTGCAGGAATAATTCCATCACTGCCCGGTGACTTATAGGGCTTGAAACCTGATACCGCCCAAATCACTTTATCAAGGGTGAAAATACGCCCTGCTAAACTTCGGCTGTCTCTAGTGGAGCTGCACAACACGCTCCCCAGGCAATTCGGCTTAATTCCATTAGTTTTTAAGTTAATTTTTTCCACGTATTAGTTGAATGTCCAACAAATGTATTGCTTCCAAAATATTTTTAATTAACCGCACTTTTTCCAGAAACATTTTCACAGTCCTCAGTTTAAAGAAACTTAAGGAATTTTCCATTAGTTTTTAAGTTAATTTTTTCCAAGTATTAGTTGAATACCGTTCATCATAAAGTTTTCAGTCCGAAGACTGGTTGGACGCGTACCTCATCCATCCTTTCCTATCCTGAGCTTACTCTAGTATGTCGCAAACTATTCCTTCGTGCCTCAGAAGGTGTCCTACCATCCTCTCTCTCCTATTCCATAAATTTCGCTTTTCTCCAACTCTTTCTAATACCTCTCTGTTGCTAACCTTATCTATCCAAGGTATCTTCATCATGCGCCTCTAGCACCATATTTCAAATGCTTCTAAATTTTTCCTATTCGCTTCTATCGTCCATTTTTCGCACCCGTACAATGCCACACTCCATACATACGTTTTTAAGAGCCTCTTCCGAGTTTCTACATTTATCATTCCCAAGCATAATAATTGTTTCTTTTTATTAAATGCAACTCGGCCCTGGCTTATCCTTTGTTTTATATTTCTAGAGCTCCTAGCATCGTGAGTTATTTATCTTCCTAAATAGCAGAAATATAAGACTTCCTCTATCTTCTCGTTTCCAATTTGTATTTTCGTTTTAGTCCTATTTTCACGCCCCCTACATGCCAAATTAACGTTTTATTAACAAGTGCAAAACAAAAAAAAAATGTTGTTTAATGGACCATACAGTCTCATCTTACTGTCGCTGTTTCGAAACTTATAAGTATATTTCTGTATATTTCTAAGGCATAATTAGTAAACAAATCTGCATTTATTTACCTTTACAATTTGAATTTACCGAGAATTTTACATTTAACGTCCTTTTAGTCGCGAAGAGCCATAAACGAAAAGTCAAACAATGCACATATGAAAGAGGAAGTTCGGGTCACTCCATCCAATGCTCGTTGGACCTCTGAAAACCGTTACAGGAGGTAAGTGTCTGTCTTTAAACAAGTACCTGCTGTGAAATTCTAAAGAAATAAAATAAAATTAGATTTAAATACGCCCTGTTCATTTTTACACTGAGCCACTCTAGTTGCTTCCAAAGCACGAGTTTAGCAGTCCATTAAAGTGCGTGAAAATGGAAGTAGCCTACTTGGAAAACTCTAGTTATGTAAATAAACGCCGTTATTGATTCATTGTTTATCCTTGTTTAACAAATTTAAAATGAGCAACTTTCACTCAGCAGAATATAGGCAGCATGTGCCACACCTTCTTTCTTCTCATTTATGCAGTGATGATTTAATTTTGAATAGCACATTTCATATTTTTTTTTAAATATCCTCTATGTTTCTACAAGCACACATCAACTATGTTTTCTCTAATCACGTTTTTTTATCTCTCTATCTCTTGACAATTAAAGATCTTCACGATAAATGACTAGTATGTACATATATGCACTTGCAACAATCTCAATTTTGTAAACGCTTGGTGTACATTTGCTGCATAAACAGAATCGTATCATGGGGACACCTCACATATTTAACTGTGGAAATCAGAAATTCACAACGGAAATTTAAAATAACTGTGATGTATAGACCTCCCTCGGAAAGTATTGTACATTTTTTAGAAATACTTGAAAATGTCCTGTACTCAAGCAGCGATCACCACCTAGTTGTGGGAGATATGAACATAAATATACTGCAAAATAAATCGCCAGAGAACTACTTGAATCTAATTACGTCCAGCGGCTATAACATAGTAAACGACATATCATACCAAGCGGCAACTAGAGTAACAAACGCAACTGCCACAATAATTGATCATGTAATAACAAATATGGCAAATAAAGTAAAAATTGATATCTTGGATAATGCATATTCAGATCATAACACCATAGTAGTAAAAATGAAAATTAATTTAAAAATAAGACAAATGGAATATCAAACGATTAAACAAATTAATTATAACAAAGTCAAAAGTGGGATCTTTTACAAACAATAAATCAAATAAATAATATAGAAGAATTAATCACATCAACTCAAGCAAATATAGGGAGATGGTCATTTTATAAAAAAGTTAGAACAAGAGGCAATCCCTGGCTAACTACAGAGCTTCTAGAAAGTATCAAAAATAAAAATAATATTTACAAAAAACTTAAGCAAAGATATTTTAGGGATGATGAACTTTCTAAAAAATACAAAGACATGAAAAACACAATTGATAAGCAAATAAAAAAGGCAAAATCCCAGTACATACAAAACGAATTTATTAAATCTGAAAAGGACCCAAAGTAATTTTGGAGAACCATAAACTACGCAGTAAAAAATGATAATAAAATCAAGAAGAATAATATAATAGAAAAAGTAATTAATGAAAATAACGAAACAGTAACAAATTCAAAAGACATAGCAAATAATATGAACGAATACTTTGAGACAGTAGCTGATACTTTGGAGCAAGATATTTTAAACCATAAACAAAACAAGATATATACAAACGTTCCTAACACATACCAACAAAAAACAATTTACTTACATCCAACAGATGCAGAAGAAATTAAAAAAACAATAAATAGTATGAAGTCAAACAGTGGCCCAGGGATTGATACAATTAGCGTAAAATTAATGAAACAGATTTCAGACGAAATTAGCCCTAAATTGGCAGAGTTTTTCAATAAATATATGGAAGAAGGAATATTTCCTGACTCGCTGAAACAGACAAAAGTAATACCGTTATATAAAAATAAAGGAAGCAAAACCGAAATAGGAAAATTACAGACCAATAGCCCTACAGCCCACAATTGCTAAAATATTTGAGAAGATTTTAAAATGCAGATTAATTAAATTTGTCAGTAATACGAGCGGTTTTGATAAAAATCAGTTTGGATTTCTTAAAAACTCTAATACACAATGTGCCGTCTTGAATGTAGTTGAAGAGATAAATAATCAGTTAGACAAAGGAAGTTATACGATTGCATTATTTCTAGATATGCAAAAAGCATTCGACACCGTTAACCATAAGATATTATTGACTTCTTTGGATTCTTTAGGCATCAGAGGCAATACAAACGATTTATTAAGAAACTATCTTAAAGACAGGATGATACAAACATGTGTCAATGATGAGCTTACTGAAAAACGTGCAATAAATAAGGGAGTTCCACAAGGGTCTGTATTGGGACCGCTTCTTTATCTCTTGTACATAAATAATATGCGGAATGCTGGATTTGCAGGCAAATACACTGTCTATGCGGATGGCACAGTTATTGTTTATTCTGGTAAGTCGAAAACCAAACTAGAAGAAATCATTAAAAACGATATGTTATTACTTGAAAACTGGCTTGTGTCAAATATGTTAACACTGAATATGCAAAAAAGTATATGGTTTTTAAACAGAAAAGTAAGCAAGACATAGAAATAGATATAAAAATATTCGAAGAAAAAATTGGAAGAGTCGCCTCAGCAACATATCTTGGAATCTTAATAGACGAAGATATCACCTGGAAATCACATGCCGAAAAAATTGTAAAAAAACTTGCCCCTATGATCGGAGCCATTAGAAGATGTAATGTAACACGGAAAGCTGCTAAGTCCATATACTTCTCTCATATTCTTAGTCACGTTAATTACTGCATTACAGTATGGTCGCAATGTGGTACTTCCATGAAAATGTTATTGGCAAGAATGTTGACGAAGGCGATAAAAGTACTATTCGGCTATAATATTCGGACGAGAACCAACAAAGTATACGAATATACACGTTTGCTACAGCTTAACGAAGTAATTTTTCAAAATAATGTGTTATACATGCATAAATGTACGACGAACCAAACAAGGTCTAACACTGAACTGATTAAAAATAGTGATATACATGGTTACAAAACTAGAAGTGCAAATAATTTATGTATGAACTCAGTAAGAACTAACAAAGGAAAAAAACAGTGCCAGAAAAGCAAAGACTATAATGAGTTACCAAAGTACATTAAAGATGTTACCAAACTTCCCAAATTTAAGTTTTTGGTTTTTGAATATTGAGTAAATTGTAGAATAAATCGTAGGTTATAAGTTGCAATAATTAATTTTAGCTAAGAAGTGCAATTTTTTTGTTTCACACTACACATATTATTGTAGACTTTAAGTATTGTTTTTCATTAAGTACCTATTAAGTATGGCTCTTATACCAGATCTTCACTTTTGGTGAACGAAATGTCTGAGCCTACTTGCAATGATTTAGACTAAAGTTATTATTTTATTTAATGTTACTATTAATTTATGTAATAGATGAATGATTTAAATAAAATAAAAAAATAAATAGGTAAATTACTCATGCCCAACATTTTGTCAATATACATATTTTCCAAATTGGCGGGCGTAGACAATGTTGTCTGGAGGCTATATAAATAACTAATTAACTGTGTGACGACAATTATTAGTTAGTATAATGTATTTATTACAATTCGGTTACCTCTAAGCTATCGATGAACTTGCAGCGTTCAATTTTTTTCTCACTGTAAAGTTTTTCTTAATCTCAAAAACTTATGTACTAGTTCAATTTTGAGTAATTTTGAATTGTTGCAGAATATACTGATTATATGTAATTTAATGATACGTTTAAAAGTAATTCTTGGGGATTTTATTTTCAGAACTACACTTGACCATCATGAACCAGCTGCTAGCACTTCTACTGAATGGCCTATTAACAGTTTGGATTTAAATCCACCTAAAAAAGGAACTCCGCATTTCGCAAAACAAAGAACTGTTTCTGATTCCACAGAAAGAGCACTACCTTATAAAGGCTCTCAAACTTCTTATAAAAATCAAGTAAGTGTTATTAGTTAAAGCTAAAGCATAAATTAATTTAATAGTATATTATACACGAGTTTATAATAATAGCATCATTATACTATACTTTGTATACTATACTTTGTATACTATACTTTGTCCACGACTATCAAAACAGATTCCCAGAAAGAATTTACCTTCATTTCCCTTCTCCAGTGTAAGAAAGATTCATACATACGCTCTCAGGTATAATTTTCTTGGTTTTTTGGGCAATGAATCTAATGAGGCAAGTTCTGCAGCTTCTTTTATTGCTGGTGCTGTTAAAGAAACCTCGTTTTTTTAGAATATGCATTTCAAATTAAAAGCAAACCATGCTGATTTGACGTTTCAATTTGAACTGACACATCGCGATCGCGGCCTACTAAATAAATGTAAAAAAGGGTCAAAGCGATGTTCCTATTGGTGTAGTGAATAATATTCATTAATCACTGCAGTGATTAATGTATCTAATTATGATTGAAGAAACACAAGTATAAAGAGTATATTATAAGATAGTCGTGGACAAAAATTATTAAACTGCATGACCAGCAATATTATGTAATACTAACCAATAATTTTTGTGTCTGTCCAATGTACAACCTCATATTACGGAAGCGCTCTGGTGTCACGTATTATTTATTTTAATTTTCCGTTATAACGGATTTTTTTCCGTTATAACGGATCTCTTTTTCCGTTATAACGGATCTCTTTTTCCGTTATATCGGATCTCTTATTCCGTTATAACGGATCTCTTTTCCGTTATAACGGATATTTTTCCCGTTATAACGGATCTCTTATTTCCGATATAACGGATCTTTTTAGGTTAGGGTCTTCATTTAAATCAGTGCAACAGTTGGTAAAGTAGGTACTTATTTGTTAATCATCATTTGTTAATACGAGATCCGTTATAACGGAAAGAGAGATCCGTTATAACGGAAAGAGAGATCCGTTATAACGGAAAAAAAGATCCGTTATAACGGAAAAAGAGATCCGTTATAACGGAAATAAATCCGTTATAACGGGAAAAAATTCGTTATAACGGCAAATGAAAATAAATAATACGTGACACCAGAGCGCTTCCGTATCATATACACTGGCGAACGTAATGACAATCCGAACAGCGAGCCGATCGGCGAACCGCATGCCTAAGCGAATTGAGAAAGTTTTCAACGAACACTGGTAGGTGGTGGGGAAGACACGAGAATACATCATGTTCGGTTCGGCAGTTTTCCATTTTGTAGGTTTGTGTACACGAAACACGACAAACACAAATATGTCTCTAGTGACAGTGACAGCAACATATATTTATATTCATCTTACTTCAATGAAGAAACATAAAAGAAAAAGGTCATGGTGGAAAACTCAGTTGGAGGTAGGATTCCCCTACTAAATGACTTGCAAGCTCAAAAACTGAGTGAACAACTTATTAAAATGGTTCTTATTTCTTGAGTCCCAAATAAGTTCACTGCTTTGGTAAAGTTCGATGAACTTTAATGGTGTTTCCTTGAATCACTCCATTTACGTACGGAAAGGTCAAATAAAAATGATAGCAAACCACCTTCTTCGAAAGCATTATTGGTATTAAGAAAAGGAAGAGCTCGTCTGTATGATTGCTGAATTGCTCGTACAACACACACTGAAGTTACGCCAGAATACCGACATTTGACAGATCGGTTGCATGTTTTTGTTGCAGGTTCACTGATTTGTTGCACCTCTTTGCTCGCGTCAGGGTTTGGTTCGTCATATAGTGTAACGTAGTTCAATTTAGCAATTTTATTAATAAGTGTTTATAAATATTTACATTTTAAAGTGATTTGAATACATAAGATCAATAACCCCATCAATCATCAGACTATCACCAACTCTAGCTGGTCTTGGCACATTCATAACTTGTACTGGGGCTTGGTAGGATTGAACCAGCTTTCCCCCTGGTCGACTCTGGTTTAACTGGAACCTGAGGGTACCAGCCTCATCCCGGTTCTCTCTGGATGCATTTTGATACATGTTGCGCAGATGGCCTTTCTCACCACAATTCCAACATCATAGAAAATTCTTCTTTCTCCGAGTCCCATTATTGTTGTTGCCTTCGGTCCGTCTGTTCAGTTTCTGTACTTCTTCCACAACTCTGTCCAGTAGATTTTTCCTCTGGTTCTTCTTTGGTCTGCAGCTGTCGCACCTTGAAGTACCCTTTACATGTTTGCTTCGCGACCTCGTACTCTAAGGCGCGGGCCATAGCTTTGTGTGCCATTTTCTTCGCACTATCCCACAGTCTTTCAATAAAGCTTTCCACTGCCAGGCTCTCCAAGAATTCGTCCGGGGCTGCTGGATATGCCAGCCGGACAAAACGGGCAATGCCAGCCTCGAACTCTTGCAGGTTAGAAAGTTGAGACCTTCCCTCAGTTTGAGCCTGGTGGACTTGCTGAAGGTGTTGATGACCATACCTCATCTCCAAACGCTTCTTATGATCACGGCATCTCTCCTCGAAGTGAAATCACCAAATGAACTGCCTTCTCGGTATTGGCCCATTGGTTCTCCGCTGCCTCGGACTACTTGATGTATGCGGGCAACTATGACTTCCCATCATATGTAGGCAGCTTCAACTTAACCACAGGGAGTCTTCTTTTTCGTTCAATTCCATATATTCCTTCTTCAAGGCCTTCTTCTTTTCCAGTTGTGACACTGTCATTTATCTTGGTTATCTTATTTTCCACTTCAACCGCCACTTTTCTTATTTCTTGCATCTCTTCTGATATTCGAGTAGTTTGGTTTCTGTTTCAGTAATTCTAGCAGCTACCTGTTCATGACTTCTTTCTTTTGTCTTCATTTCTTCTTGATTGTTCTTAATTGCTTCTTCTGGTTTTCTCTTAATTTCTTATTGACTGCTCTTCCTTACTCCTTAATTGCTCTTCATTGCTTCATCTAAATTATTCATTTCTTCTAAGTGACAGGCAGAAAGTTGGCCACATATGGAAAACTTTTTTATGGCACGTTTCTCAGGAAATTGTATTTTTGATAAAGGTTGATGCATGGAAAAAGAATACCTTTGGCAATACCAAATTTCAGATGTGTAAAGATATAAAATAGCACTTTTACGAAGAGAAAATGGTCTGAAATCAACATTTTTTAAATTGGAAAATTAAATGCCATAAAAATATAAACGAAAAAATGTTATGAAGTTTTTCCGCAGATTGTGTAGTTTTTGACTAAACTGACTAAACTGACTAAAAAAAAAATAAAAGAACATTATTTAGCCCTAATGTACTCAGGAACAATGCCTTATATTAAAAAACTTTATGAGCTTTTTTGCTTTTATTTTTATGATCTTTTATTTTACTGTTTTTTAAACATGTTGATTTCAAATAATTTCATTTCATGTAATTTTGTGTTTTTTTCACTCCCTGTACATCATATCTGAAATTTGGTATTATCAAAGGTATTCTTTTTCACGCACCAAGTTTAATCAAGAATACGATTTACTGAGAAATTTACCCAAAAAAAGTTTTCCTTCTGTGGCCAACTTTCTTCCTGTCACTACATCGGTCCATCACTTCTTGGTGGGTCTTCATTGCGTCATCCATATTCTTCTTCATTGCTTCTATGAAAGCCTGCAGTTATTGCTTCATCGCTGCAGCACTTCTTGTTACGGGCATAATCACTTTCAAGGATAAATGCATGTATCAAATCATCATCAGTCACATTAAAGTCCAAAAACATCAAAATTTCCACTTAACTCGGGTAACTTCCAGAAAATTCTTCAAACTTCCATGACGTTCTTCATTCTTCTTAACTCCCAAATCACACTTCTAACACCAATTGTAACATAATTCAGTTTAAACAATTTTATTAACAAGTGACTGAATTTACAAATATTTACAATCTAAAGTGATTTGAATACAGTAGAACCCCTATTATCTGTGCGGGGATTATCCGGCATGCGGATTATCCGTGCGGCACCTGAGAATTTGTTTTAACACGTTTCCTTGTGTTTGCATTGGTTCAGTTTAGTTTACTTTGCGTTATTACGTCACGTATAGTTTGTTATCTATATCTATATCTATATCTATATCTATATATCTATATCTATATCTATATCTATATCTATATCTATATCTATTATCTATATCTATATCTATATCTATATCTATATCTATATCTATATCTATATCTATATCTATATCTATATCTATATAATATATAAAAGAAAGTCGTGTTAGTTACACTATTTATAACTCAAGAACGGCTGAACCGATTTGGCTGAAAATTGGTGGGGAGGTAGCTTAGAACCAGGAGACGGACATAGGATACTTTTTATCCCGTTTCCGTGGGACGTTTTCAGTAATGTTCTTAACAAATTGTGAGAAATCGGGGCTTGATATGACACATATCAACTGTCAGATTTGACAAATAAAATTCAGACCGTCAGAAAGTATTAAATAAATTTTATTTGTCAAATCTGACAGTTGATAAGTGTCATATCAAGCCCCCGCCTCGCACAAAACAAAAAAATTATGTTGATCCGATCGCTACCAAACTTCACCGGGACCGGGCAGCAAATAATTTATAAAGTGAAAATGCAAACGTCAAACGGCATATGCCATTCGCAGTTTATCAAGTTTCAGCAACGCGCCGGGTACCAGCTAGTATAAAATAAAAAGTATTTGGTTTATGTTATGTTGCGTATATACATAGGTAGTTTGTTTTATGAAATAAAAAGTATATATTTTATGTCATAATATGTATAATATAAAGCTTGTTATGGAGAATAAAAGGTATTTGGATTATCCGTGTTTTTCAATTATCCGTGTTTTTCAATTATCCGTGAGTTACCTGGTCCCGTAAGGCACAGATAATAGGGGTTCTACTGTATATAAAATTTGCAATGCACAATTAAGTACAAAATAACAAGCAATAAACAATACACAAATTAACAGTTCAAACTTCTCTAAATTCACCTGTCTAAATAACGTTCAATATCGGCTCGAATTGCCCTGGTATACACTATTACGCGCAACACAAATTCTTCCCGCGCTCGTATCGCATGTGCTATCAACACTTTTGCTACTATATTCGCTCGGATGTATCGCCTACTAATTTTTCCACCTTCTCTTTTCCAATCGCTTAGGGTTGGTTGTGGAAACGCGAATCAAAATGTAACGCGATGCTACATTTAAATCAACTTTTGTTGCTATGATACAACCAATCATGAAGTCAGTACCTTAGCAACGAAAGCCAAATTAAATGTAGCCTCGCGTTACATTTTGATCCACGTTCTAACAATGGGCCCTTGGAGAACTAAACTAATAACTGGGTCATGGCCACTTGCACAGCTTTTTTACCCTTAACCCAAGAGGCCTCTGGAAATCGTGGATTTTACGTTTTAGATAAATCTACATAAATTTGATTCATAATAAACAAGATCAATGTTACAAAGAAAACATCTGTCCGCTTGCTTACCAAACATTGAATCACAATTTGCATAAACAACTCCATAGGCATCAGGGGGGTTTACTCTTATAACAATAGTACCTATATCTTATCCAAAGAGCGAGCTATTATTAACCAGGATGAAAGTTTAAAACACGAGCTGTAGGTGAGTATTTTAATTCATCCTAATTAATAATAGCAATAACTCAAGAGTTCAAGAGTTGTACTTTATCTGCAAGAACTTATGGTTTGTCCCACTTTTAAGGCTAGTTGAGAAGGTGCACAGACAGTAATCTTTGAATGAACGTTGTCATAGAAACGTACAATACATGCAAGATTCTTTTAGTTTTTCTAAGTAAATACCTATAAATTTGAAATTTTCCGTGTCACAGCAACTTCAGTATGCTGCAATAGAAATTAGCTACAGCCCATTGGATAATGGATTATTATTTAATGGCCATTGAATAATGAACCTCCTTATACGTTAGGAAAACCACATGTAATGAACATATAATTTGACGCAAGCAGATAAATTAAGTTTTAATGCATAGCAAAAAAATTGTTGTTTAATGCATCATACACTTTCATTTTACTGTTGATATTCCAAAGTTTATTTACATATTGTACATTCCCCGGGCATAATTCGAAATAGTATACCTACCCGACTTTTTATCCACAACTGTAAGATTGCTCATAAAAACAAAAAATATTCTTTTTGCATGGATCTTCACTGACCATTTAAAATTTGTTGCGACATCTTAAATGCCATAAATTATTCATGTATTTGCTGTTATAGAAACCAAAGTGTGCGGTAATTAGCGCACACTTTGCTGTAAAGTGCTACTTACTACACTCAGAACACTGCGATGAATTCCATATTATGCATGGTTGTAGATAAATAAATTTACTTCTATCCACTTTTGCCATTCAATCTTGTATTTTACATTTTTTAGTTACCAAGAGACATAAACGAAAAGACGAACAATACGCCTAGGAAGAAAAATGAAATGCAAGTTAGTTCATCTTACACTTCTTGGAACTCGGAAAACTATTACGGAAGGTTTGTCTGTTTTTACTTTAAACCACGATATAGTAATCCAATATCGTGCTTTAAACAAGCACCTGCTGTGAAGTTCTAAAGAAATGAGATATATTAGATTTAATGATTTGAATAATAACAGTGTATTACATACCAGACTGTAAGGACTTTTGTGGTCGAAGATGCAGTTTGGAAAACTGAGGTGTAGCCGTGGTTTCCTAAGCAAGACTACAAGGGTCTCTTACTGTCGGTGATGTGTAGACTAATTTTTGCAATTCCTGTATAAATGAGAGTCTTTTTTATTTTAGTCATCAGTATCGATGAATTTGCAGAGGTAATGTCTTTTCTCAATGTAAAGTCTTTTCTTTTTTCCAAAAACTTATTTACTAGTTGAATTGTAAGTACAGTAAAAAGTAATTCTTCTGAATTCCATTCTCAGGTCTATAACACTTGACCGTCATGAACCAGCTATGAGCACTTCTACTGAACAGCAGCTCATCAGTTTTAATTTAAATGGAACTAAAAGAAAAACTCCACATTTTACGAAACGAAGAACTGTTTCTGAACCCACAGAAAGAATACCACCTCATAGAGGCTTTCAAACTTTGTATCTAAATGAAGTAAGTATAAATGGTTTAAAGTGTAAATTTTAAAATTTTTGTAAATCCGCTAGTCTGTTCATGGTCAATAATATTATGGAATGAATATTAAAAAAATATTCGTGTTCATGAAATTTCTTATTCATTTTTTCGTAACATTTCACTGTGCCTTCCGTTCAGAGAAACAGTAATAAGCAAAGTTTTTTAACATTACATAAATTTAAGTAATTATTTTCAAGTACTAGTAGAATAATAATAGTACATTATTCTAAAAGTGATTTATGGTGGCTATAGTACTAATGAGGATGAAAGTTTGAAACGAGACATAGGCGATTGTTCTAATTCACCCGGGTTAATAATAGCAATAACTCGAAAGTGAAATACAGTAGGAAGTTACACTTTTACTACCACATTAGACTGCAGTCTAGATAAGTGTCACGACAACCGTGGGGGCTCACAATGAAGGGCTCTAGGACACCGCCCTAGAAGTCACACGTATTTAAGTACTTCAATGACCCACGAAGGATAAATTGTCAGTCAGTGAGAATTCAGGTCCAAGGAAAATATACAAATATTAAATTTTAAATCGACTGCAGTGTTGAATCTAAAGTAATGAGTAATAATAGGGCATAGCAGTCAAGGAAAACTACACTACACAGGAGGCCACCCCCACAAAAAGTGTGAAACAGGCACCGATCTGAATTCTCATTGACTGACAATTTATCCTTCGTGGGTCATTGTCTTTACAAAGTACTTAAATAAGTGTGACTACTGCAATAGACCTAAAGTGAGGTTCTTGGTTAATTATGAGATTCATAATTTATTGTTATTTCCATCTTCCTTCGCCACCTATATGGCCTTTCTTTCGCTTTTGATGTATCGGGGAGCAGATATCTCAATTGGTTAGAGCAGTCGCCCGGAAAGCGAAAGATATGGGTTCAAATCCCGGTCGGCGCCTGTTACACATTTTTCGTAGGGGTGGCCTTGACTGCTATGCCTGATTATAACAGATTTTTTTCTGATGTTGACGTCTTTGAATCATCACTTGTTAGATTCAAATCATGTGTTCAGCTTTCTCCGCCACTACTGTAAAGGGTTTTGTTGTTTGTTCATATCATGTTTTGTTTTGTTTTGTTTTGTTATTTGTTTTGTTTTGTTACTTGTTGGTGTCGCGTCAAATGGAAAATATTTCTGTGATGCTGTATTACTTAAATAAATAAATAAATTACTTTATATTCAACACTGCAGTCAATTTAAAATTTAATACAGTGGACCTCCTATGAGTCGAACTTCCTTTAGACGAATTTTTCCGTAACTCGAATAAAAATGCGAGTCCCTTGACCTACACGGCAAATCATACTTATTTTGTAGTCCGTATCTCAAAGTTCTAGAATTAGTAAATTTCCATATCTCGAAGTATATTCAACCGTAATTCTACAGATTTTATCCCCTTTATTCAATTTTAGCCGACAAAACCTTTTCTGCCTAAAATTATGTACCTGGTTTGTTCACATCTTTTATGGCCCTTTCTTTGAAATCGGTAATCGGTATTTGTTAGAAATAAGGGTAATAAACAAATGGCTGGAAAACCCAGTTGAGATTCTAAAATAACTGCTTTGCTGGTCAGTTTAGTTTTGTTGCTGATTGCGTTCAGAGCTGTTGCTCAAAATGTCAAGTGCGAAGAGGAACAAACAACAAGTTTATCGAGGTGTAAAACGGAAATAAGATATTGCAGCCGGGTTTGGAATTCCACCAAACACATTATCCACAATTTACAAGAATCGCGATACAATTCTTTAAAAAAGTTCCAACGGGATCAGCAATGCTCGAAAACGGTTTAAGTCGTGTGTGTGTATAAAGATATCGATGAAGCAATGTTGAAGTGGGTTAAGGTTTGCCGTGACAAGAAACTGTCGATATCGGGAACACTAATTTGGGTGAAAGCACAGGAATTCGTGAAAACTTTGGGACATTTGGATTTCGCTGCGAGCTCGGGATGGCTGTACAAATTTAAAGTTCGTCACACAATTTGTGCAAAAAGTGGTTTGCGGTGAAAGTGCAAACGTAAATGAAAAAGAGTGTGAAAATTGGAAAGAAAATGTGTTCCCTGGATTACTCTCCCAATATGAATTTTCAATGCCAACGAAACAGATCTGTTCTTTAAATGTTTACTGGACAACACCTTGGCTTTTAAAAATGAGAAGTGTTATGGGGGAAAGCAAAGTAAAGAACGAATTACTGTTATGGTTGGTGCAAATATGGACGGGATGCAAAAACTGCAACTTTTGGTGATTGGGAAATCAAAGAACCCTAGATGTTTTAAGGACATCAGAATAACAAGGAATAACAAGGAGGCGTGGATGACCAGTGACCTGTACGAGAAATGGTTATTATCTCTTGACAGGAAGTTTTCGGCCCAAAAGAGAAAAATTTTACTTTTCGTAGACAACTGCCCGGCTCATCCTACAATTGACGAAAAGTTGAAGTCCATCCGCGTCGTATTTCTGCCACCTAATATGACGTCTAAGTTACAACCAATGGATCAGGGTATAATTAAGAACTTGAAGATGAATTACCGAAAATGGATTTTGAAACAAACTATCGCTACCATGGAGGATCGTAGAACATTAGCGGTAACTTTATTAGATGCTATTAGAGAAATAGCAAGAGCATGAGATACAGATGTCTCAGCAACAACAATTCAGAATTGTTTTAAGAAAACCGGATTCTCCCTTGACATTCGTGAAAATGAAGATCACTGGTTGGATGAAGATGATCTTTGTCTTACAGAATTAAAGGCAACACTTGTGAAATACAGGGAATCTGTACAAATGAAAGATACTGACGCAGAAGAATACAGTGCTAACGATGACGACATCCAAATTGCAGAATTTCCGACTGATGATGACATTTTGTCTCATTTAAAATGTCAGTCGTCTAATTGCGAAATGTCCGACAGCGAAGGCGACGAAGAAAACGAAAGTGAAGGCGCTGAGACCGGGATAACAATACCGACAAATAAGCAATTAGGTGACAATTTTTTGTGTGCAAGTGAAAATGTTCAAGACAGTATGTATGCGTCAAAAACAGTGCAAAATTACAGACTTTTTTATTAAACAATGATTTGATTGGTTACAGAGTTGTAACAACCTGCATTTTGTATGGGTATATTGTGTATAGTTACGTTATACATTATGAGTTATTATGTGAATAATGCAAGGTATGGAAGTTTTAAGTCGAATTTTTTTGTGTCTCTTGAGATTCGACTTATGGGAGTTCCACTGTATTTGTATATTTTCCTTGGGCCTGAATTCTCATTTACTGACAATTTATCCTTCGTGGGTCGTTGTCTTTACGAAGCGCTTAAATAAGTGTGACTACTGCAATAGATCTAAAGTGAGGCTGTTGTTGGTTAATTATGAGATTCATAATTGTAATTTCCATCTTCCTTCGCTACCTACCTTTCTCTCGGGTTTGATGTGTCGGGGTGCGGATAGCTCAATTGGTTAGAGCAGTCGCCCGGAAAGCGGAAGATCTGGGTTCGAACCCCGATTATTGCTTGTTACTTTATAAACTACATATAGTTTTACACACTTATCAATCTGTCCAGCCAGGTTAAGCTGTGTATACATGTTGCGCCGGCTTTAAATTCAGTCTTCAAAAGAAATCAGAATAGAATGCTGAATTTGAATTTTATTTAGAATTTTCCAAAGCTGACAAGAAACTTCCAAAGCTTATGTGAATTCAAAGAAAGTATAGTCAAGCCTCTCTTAGTCGGCAGCTCTCAAAGTTGGATTTCTCCTTAAAGGCATTGGAAACATGAAAAATGAATGCATCTTAATTAAAAATATATTACCCATAGATAACTGCATCGAAAACCTCACACCTCTAGGTCGTATAGTTCTCTCTAAAACCAGACCTGAAATAAAGCCATGACGTCATTTACACCGCTACATCTGGCCGAGCCATTCATCTGCTATAGAGAGCAAGCGGCTTGCGGCAGTTCGGATTAAGCAGCTATAATTTTTGTTTGTAAAATATAACTTTTCTTATTATTTACCATGACCGGTGTTACACCATACATGTACGAACCTATTAAAAATGCTTCAATTCGATTACTTAATACTGAATATTCATTCTTTGAAAACGGCCAAGTATCATCAATCATTTAAAATTAACCAACAATGCTGGAATATATTCTGCAGAATGATTATCAAAAGAGTTATAATCCATTTCCACAATTTCTTCGACTAATTGGGAACGTTCTTCATTTTCTTTTATTTTCTGATAAACTGATTTTTTTCTCGTATGTAACTTTTCTCTGAACTATCTTGCATACTCAAGGACGGTACTGCATCTATCTTCAAATTCGGTCGATGACGAACACTTGGCAATATCTTTTTCTTCATTACAGATGATACTTCATAGTCATTTTCCAAGAAATGAATGCTGCAAACCAATGACTGTTTTGATGGAACAAATTTATCGTGATTGATTTTAGCTAACCATGCTTTATAAATTCTAAATCGTTTCTTTTTGTCGGGAAATGTATGAAAAGACAAATTTTTATTCTTTTGCGGATTGTTTGTGCAACCATGAAGTCATTTTGGACAAATAGACTAGCTACAGCATAACAACTGCAGCTTGACTAGCAGTATAATGCGTTTAGCGCTTGCCTATGTATATTGGGAGACGCGGTGCAAATGACGCCACGGGTGTATTGAGAATTCTAAATTTCTCGGAAACTGTCGGTCGCACGACTCTCGTTCAAAACCCATTTTTCTTATAATTGAACAGACATTGGAGAAATGCAAAAATACCAATACTCAAAAACATGTTGCCAATGCCTTTAACTCAAACTACTCTTGTGGCTGTCAAAGAATGGCAGTTTACATTATAAATACATTTTCTAAAGCCTTGGTTTTTAACAATTACGTTTGCCGTATTTTAAGTCTGTCGCTGTTGGTGTAACTTAGCAACAAACATATAATTCAGTAAAATTGTGACAGCGCAGTGCGTCGGCGGATTCCGTCGGGGTCTTAAAAACCAGGGCTTAACTGAATTAATTGCATATTAACTGTCACTATTTTTTTTTTTTTGGTTGAGGTTAATATGATATTTGACAGAAAAACAGAAACAATTTAGAGTAAGGAAAAGTTAACTCAGGAATTTTGGGTGAAGCATCCAAGCCGCCACTGCTCTCGAGTACAATTAGTATCTACTTTTGTGTATTTGTATCACATTTATCGATTTATTTATTTATAATTCTGTGTATTTTGTTCTATTTTGCAATACATGTATTTTATTCTATTGAATTCTGCAGGAGTCACAAAGAATGCTGGAATTGAATGTTCGTGGCAATGGACGCCCCATTTTTGGTTGCCCAACAGCCGTAATCGTAAAGAAATTTAATACACCCTTTCATGAACCACTATTGGTGTTTGGAGGGAGTGGTGTTGGTAAAGGACAGCTGTTGCGCCCGTGGGGTATCTGCTGTGATCGCAGAGGAAATTTTATAATATCGGACCGTTCCAATGACCGCATACAAGTATTTAATTCCAAAGGATTTTTTCAGTTCATGTTTGGTACAAATGGTCATCAAGATGGACAGTTTCGTACCCCCACAGGCATTACTGTAAACATCCATGACCAAATTATCGTTGCTGATAAGGATAACCATCGCATTCAAATTTTTTCTAATCACGGAAGACATAAGACTTCTTTTGGTAGCAAAGGATCAAATAATGGGCAGTTTGATTATCCGTATGATGTTGCTTCCAATTCGAAAGGTCAAATCATTGTTACAGACTCTCACAATCAACGTATCCAGTTGTTTTCATCAACTGGAAATTTTTTGACTAAAATTGGAGTCCTCGACTTGAATCATAAATTTTCTCCCAGGGGGATTTGCTTCAGTCCAGAGAGCAAAATTATGGTTACAGATTTTGACTCTCACACTTTACTCTTATTGGATCCTAACCTCTGCGAATCGCGGTATTTGGGCACACGTGGTAAGCATTATATACAACGTGTCCAGGATAAGGAGGGCCAGTATGGGGATATTGGAAATGACAAGAGATACGGATTTAGTTAAATGGGAAAAAAATGGCGTAACTAAAGGATCAATAAAATGGCGCCTAGAAATCCTTGATATAATTTTCCGTTTTTGAGTTATTTTGAAAAAACTGAATTTATGGATTTTTAACTATATTTTTTTCTGACTTTAATATTAAAATTAGAGCGAAGCTGACAAAACTTCTTCGTAGCAACTTTTGATGAAATTAAAGATTTCATTGCCAATTTTTTTATTCTACGTTTCGTCTTCGGGCAACCATCATCAACTTCATTTTTTTAAATACGGTCCTGATTTTCTGATGTCAAATTTTATGAGCCCTTCTTATTCTGAATTCAACAATGTACCACACATTATGGTTTAATTACGTTTCGACCCGTTTTTGACCATCATCAAGAAATTTTTAGGATACGGACCTGCATTTCTCTTAATTTTCTAAAAATTATGAGAAATACAGTTAGTTGGGCTTTCTTCTGATATCAGAAACGAACAAGATTTTCCAAAACTGCAAGATGCGCTATGCTTAGAGTAGGGTAGGTGCTTATCGCTAGTATCATCTAACAGATTCGTAAAACTCTTGTGGTGCACTTAAAAATTGTCCAACTTATACTGTATGTACGTATTTCTTACAAAACTGTGAGACATACAGGTCTGTATCTTAAAAATTCTTTGATGATGGCCAAAAAAGGGTCGAAACGTAATTAAACCATAATGTGTGGTACATTGTTGAATTCAGAATAAAAAGGGCTAATAAAATTTGACATCAGAAAATAAGGACCGTATTTAAAAAAATTAAGTTGATGATGGTTGCTCGAAGACGAAACGTAGAATAAAAAAATTGGCAATGAAATCTTTAATTTCATCAAAAGTTGCTACGAAGAATTTTCGTCAGTTTCGCTCTAACTTTAATATTAAAGCCAGAAAAAAATATAGTTAAAAATCCATAAATTCAGTTTTTTCAAAATAACTCAAAAACAGAAAATCTTATCAAGGATTTCTAGGCGCCATTTTGTTGGTCCTTTAATTACACAACTTTTTTCCCATTTAACCAAATCCGTCTCTATTGTCAATTCCAATATCCCCATACTGGCCCTCCTTATCTTGGACACGTTGTATATAGTTTTTTTAGCTAACTAAATCAGCTATTTTCTGTTTTTGTGTAGACAGTCATGTTTCTTGTTTGGTTTGTTCTTTGGAGACTATATTTTTTGTCCAATTATAATCTACAAGCATAATAGCAGTATAGGTAACCTCTTGGTTATCTTGGCTGATTGGGATGGGATAATTGAAACCATCTGACAATGGGTGGTTGCATTGAATAGAAAATCAACATAATACCTAATAGAAATACATTATTATAGAAATTACATTTATTTACCCAGCAAGTGCCCAAAAACTAAACAGTAGCGATTTTAGTATCTAGCACACCTTCAGAAAATAAAACAGAAATGCGCCCATCCCCGGTTTCGTCATCAGCTTAGTCATCTCAACTGTTCTAAAACCGAGACATAAAAAAGTTGCATGCTTATTGAGCCTGTAAGGTAGAAAACAATCACAATTTCACCTTTGGCAGCGATTGACAATTTTGGCATTGTTATATTAACTATTACTAAAAATATTTCGATCATTCCCAACCTGTAAACATTTTTAGAAAATTTAATTTTTTCTCTATGAAAGGATATTTTCTCAGATAAAACTAAAATTTGTTATCACCCAGTGAGTTACGCATTTGGAGGTGAAAAGCAGAAATAACCTTAACCGCATGAAATCAGGCTCTCCTATAACATTTTTGCCTTTTAAGAAATTAATTTAGAATTTTGGAAACTTAAACAGGTAGCACACAAAAAATATAAATTATTTGGACAAATGTATGTTTTTTGAAGCAAGTAATCAAGATATTGATCGTTACGAAAGTGTAGAAGGAGCACATTTTGTACTTATGCATTAATTCTATATACATATTTTCTAGATAGTAAGTCGGAAATTACTTTTATTTCGACATATAACTCAAAATTATAGTTTATTTCGAGTTAATATTACAAGGTAAACTTTATTTTGGACATGTAAGAGGAAATTGTAATTTACTTCGAGATAATACCTCAAAGTAAATCTAATTTTGGAGGTTATTAATATAACATTGGGAATTTCATTTGTCAGCAACCTTGTTGAGGAGTGGCATGTGTCTGATGAGGAGAGCTGTTCGGATCACAGATACAGTCTATTTGACTTGGCAGGCCTGAAGCAGGTGGCAGAAAGTTATCGTAATCCTTGGCGTACAGACTGGGGAGCCTTCAAAGCATAAATCGTAATTTAGCGGGGAGTATGAACACTATAAGTAATCGAACTGAGTTAGAAATGGCTGTGGAGCAATTAACAGATGCAGTTATATCTAGCTATAATGATAACTGTCCTCTCATAGTAAGGAAGTCCAACGACGAACTTAATGAGATGAGGAAACAGGTAAGGAAGCTATTCAACAAAGCGAAACAAACTGGGGAATGGGAGGCGTACAAGGGCTCTCTCACAGGTTACAATAAAGCACTAAGAAAGGCTCGAAGGGCATCATGGAGGAGGCACTGTGAGGAGATTGAATCTACCACAGAATGTGCAAGACTCCAGAAGATACTTTCTAAAGACTGCCTTGGGGCTATACATACCCTGAAAACTGAAGCAGGTATATTCACAACCACGAGAAGTGAAACAATGACCAAACTACTTCGGGTACACTTCCCTGGGTCACATGCTGTGGATGTTGCCACCCTCAATTGGAGGGGCCAGGAGCTAAATGCACCTGGAAGCAGGGCAACAAAAGATGACTGGCACACTGCGAGGAGTGTGGTAACGTTCCATGGAGTTAAACAAGCAGTAAACTCATTTTAGGCATACAAATCACCGGGACCAGACGGGATTCTTCCAATCATGCTGCAGAAGGGATCGGACCTTCTGCTGTTAAAAGTATGTATGCTATTTAGGGCCAGTCTGGCTTTAGGTTATCTACCAAAAATATGGAGACTTACTAGAGTAGTATTCATACCAAAAACTGGTCGGACTGACTACTCTCGGGCAAAATCATACAGGTCCATTAGTCTTTTGTCATTCCTGCTTAAGACAATGGAAAAGCTGCTCGACAAGCATATAAGGGATGGCGTATTGGTAAACAGGCCACTACATCAAAACCAGTTAGCATACAGAGCAGGAATGTCTACAGAAACTGCTCTACATCAACTTACATGGAGAGTGGAGAAAGTGCTGGAGAACAAAGAAATCCACCTAGCCGCCTTTCTGGACATAGAAGGAGCGTTCGATAATACGTCATTCAATAGTATCTCCAAAGTCGTAGGCCAAACAGGACTAGAGGCTTTGTGCTGCAGGTGGATAGACTGCATGCTGAGGGATAGAGTGGTGTTTACTACGCTGCTTGATGAGACCTTGGCAGTCAGGGTGGTAGGTGGCTGTCGGCAGGGTGGAGTTCTATCTCCTCTTATGTGGAACCTAGTTATGGACGGACTGCTTAGGAAACTCAGCGATGAAGGATATTCTTCCCTAGGATATGCAGATGATTTAGTCATCACAGTCGAGAGAAGATTTAGCAGTACGATTAGGGAACGTATGCAAATGGCCCTGAGTATTGTAGCAGCTTGGACTGAAAAGGAAGGCTTGACCATTAGTCCAGAAAAAACAACAATAGTTCCATTTACGTGAAAGAGAAACATAAAGGCCCTTGGACCTCTATATCTCCGTGGTGGAAAGATCTCATTGTCAAGGGAGGTCAAATATCTGGGGGTTATACTGGACTCAACACTTACCTGGAACCAACAAATCGATAGAATAGTTAGAAAGTCGGAAACTACTCTTGCAGTAGTTAGGCGAACATATAACAAAAAATGGGGTCTAAGGCCAGGAATGGTGCACTGGCTGTACACCAGAGTGGTCAGACCAGGAATAATGTATGCAGCTTTGGCAGGGTGGCCCAAAGTCAAACAGGTAACTACTAGGCTAAGGCTAAGCAAAATTCAGAGGCTTGCCTGCCTAGGGATAACAGGGGCGATGCGGACTTCGCCAACTGCAGCCATAGAGACTCTTCTGGACCTTCCCCCTCTCCACTTCATGATACAGGGGGAGGGGAGACTGGCACTATACAGACTGCAAAACTCTTTTTACCGTGTCCGTCTGGGTACAGAGCATACTAGCATTATTGAGGACATAAAGGATCCCATGCTTGACATGAGGACGGATTACATGGTCATGGTCCCCAAGAACACCGCACAACCACTCTTTCCAGGTCACAATCGATAACCCTAGAGTGGAGAACCAAACTCTGAACAGCATACCTTCCGGCAGTCTGATCTGGTACACCGACGGTTCTAAGACCGACAAAGGTGCTGGGTCAGGACTGTTTGGAGATAAACCAAGAATGAAACTCAGCTCCTCTCTGGGCAAATATGCCTCTGTCTTTCAAGCAGAGGTCTACGCGATACTACAATGTGCGCGGGAGGGGCTACAAAAATCAGCGGATCTTTATCTTATCAGACAGTCAGGCAGCTTTGAAGGCCCTTAAGAGCCCAAAGATGTCTTCCAGACTGTTGTGGGAATGCTTCGAGCAACTTAATATCCTAGCCATGCGGAACGCAGTGAGACTGCTTTGGATTCGAGGTCACTGTGGGCTGATGGGGAACGAGAAAGCCCATAAACTAGCAAAGCGGGGCTCCAACGATCCTTTCGTTGGACCGGAACCTGCCCTAGGCATAACTAAAAGTGCAGTCAGACACCAAGTAAACGGATGGATTCGCGCTCAACATCACAATTACTGGAACGTGATTCCAGGACACAGGCACAGCAAGTCGTATATAAAGGGACCTTGCAGGAGAAGATGCTCAGAACTACTTTGCCTTAGTAGGATGCAAATTAGAATCGTAACAGGCTTCCTAACGGGACACACGACCGTTAAAGAACACCTGTGGAAGATTGGCAAATATTACGGAGACCTTAACTGCCGTTTGTGTAATAAGGAACGGGAGACAGCTATGCACATCCTGTGCAGATGTGAAGCTCTAGACCAGAAGAGGCAGTTTGACTTGTACCGTTTGGTCCAAAGCACCAAGATCATGGAATAGGTGTGACTTAGAATTTAGGGTGAGCACAATAAGCCCATTTTGTGGCTGCAGTGCATCTGAGCCTTCGGGCAGGCAGGCCCTAAGGGGAGAAAAAAAATCCAATTTTGACATAAAAGTCAAAATAATTATTATTTCGAGATAATATCACAAAGTAAACTTTAATTTCGAAATAATAACAACACGAAAATAATAATTATTCCGACATATAAGACGCAATTATTATTTTCGACTTCCAGATAATATCACAGAGTAAACTTAATTTCGACATAAAAGTCGAAAATAATAATTATTTTAATAATAATAATAATATTTATTGGAAAGTAACAAATTACAATGAAGTAACAAATTACAGCCAATTATTGGAGAAATTCAGTTACAGTGATTTTCAATTTCTCCCCATCACAGTACAAAAAGCAAAAATAAGAATACAACTCATAAATAATAAACATCCCTGCCCCCCAATCCCTGCACCTTAGTATAGGCTACATAGTCCTACCGTAATGCCGACTCCTGCTCTAACATTAACAAGTTCTTCATATTAGTTTTAAATGTACTGATTTTTCCACTAGATTCAAAAACTTGTCTGAACTGATCAAGCAATGCAGGTCCCACATATGCGAAGCATCTCTCATATTGAGATAATATTACGAAGTAAACTTTCATTTCGACATGTAAGACGAAATTATACGTTACTTCGAGATAATATCACAAAGTAAACTTTCATTTCGAAATAACAACACGAAAATAATAATTATTCCGACATATAAGACGCAATTATTATTTTCGAGTTTTATATCGAAATTAAGTTTACTCTGTTATATTATCTGGATGTAAACTATAATTTTCGTCTTGCATGTCGTCGAAATTAAAGTTTCCTTTGTAATATTATCTCGAAATAATAATTATTTTAACTTTTATGTCGAAATTGGATTTACTTTGAGGTATTATCTCGAAGTAAATTATAATTTCCTCTTACATGTCGAAATAAAAGTAGTTTCTGACTTAGGTACTATCTAGAAAATATATAGAATTAATGCATAAGTACAAAATGTGTCACTTCTATGCTTTTATAGTAATTGTGGCAAAATTTATTTAAAATTTAGAAAAGTGCGTCTACTATTTATCATCTAACAGAACAGCAACAATTTACTAAAAATTGACAATATTTCTAAATAATTTTTTTTGCCTTTTAACTCTAATAGCATCACAGATGACTTACAACCAGGTATGAAACTCTTCGTAAAATTGTCCGTCCTTGATGGCGCTCCCTCACATTCAGCTCGGGGCAAAGCAAGCCTTTACTGTAAAACATCTACAAAGTAAATATTGGAAAGTAACTATTATAACAGGTATCAAAAATGCAAAAATGCAAATAGAAATGGCAGGAAGTTATGAGGAAAATTTACCATTTGTGTATATTTTCTGATTGTTTTTAGACGCATCTGTTTTTGTCTGGATGTGGAACCAGTCTCGATATGTCTGCAAAATTTTATTGCAGGGTTCTTTGTTTGGGGTTTGTTAAGGCTCGTTCTCACGGTGACATTTATGTTGCGACATCTATTGCCACGACAGTGCTCGGCATTCGCTGTTACGGCACTAGGTGTTCACACAATAGTCTGATTATATTTGGGTGTCGCGACACAAAATATCGCAGTACCGGCGGAAAAATGGCAGAACTTGCAGCTGCAGTAGCGGTTGTCTTAGAACAAGTCATTATTTTGGAGTTGAGACGAAAAACTTTTCGCAATTCGTTATACATGCCACGAATTGATCTAATCTTTGCCCTTAATTCTTTAACATTTTCTAATTTAAAAATTTTTAAAAGCCCTCCTTCAGCCTTATCCCGTTTCTGCCTGTCTTTATATTCCGAAATAGGTTTATGGATTTGCTCTCTGCCCAGAAGTGTGGGGCTCTCTTTTGTTAAATGATGATAAATTACTAAACATAAACAAATTAAAATAAATTCTATTCGAAGAACTAATAATTATGAATGCCGAAGTTCATATACATATGGGCATACTAATTGAACTTTGTTACAAGTGACAAACTAGCAAGAGCTGACTAAATATCGTTCATAAACTTTTCTTTTTGTTTGAATAAATACTAACCAACTTATCATTTAATTTTTTTAAGATCAAGATGGCAAGACTGAATACGAGTTCCGTCGTCCTCAGGGCATAATATGTGATGATGCAGGAAACATCATAGTTGTTGACACTAATAATCACTGCATCAAGATATTTGGAAAGAAGGGAGAATTCAAGTGTCAGCTTCCAAATGTAACTGAGGGACACTTTGCACTCACTAAACCAAATACGCTTTGCCTTACTCCTAACGGAAATGTTGCGGTTGTAGATTTTGGCAATGATAGAGTGCTGGTATTTTGATATCAACAATACCATGCATCTAGTTACAACAGCAATTGAATAGGTGAAGTGTATAATTATATTTCTATCTATTAATATTGTATCTTATTTTCATTTTTATAATTTAGTAAGTAGATGTGATATTTATGCAATATGTGATGTTCCTGCTATGTTTGTTTATTTATCATACACACATAGTTGATTTTTTATGTTCGCTAATGATGAAGCTTCGATTACCTCTAGAAGAGTGTTCCTATGTTTGTTTATTGTATTGTGATTAATTTTTTATGTTCGCTTGTGATAAGCGCCAATATCTCTAGAAGAGTGTTTGTTCCCTGTGTTTATTGTATTGTAGTTTATTTTTTATGTTCGCTTATAATAAGCGTCGATATCTCTAGAAGAGTATTACTATGTTTGTTTAATGTATTGTATATGATTTTTTATGTTCGCTTGTCGATATCTCTAGAAGAGTGTTCCTATGTTTGTTTATTGTATTGTAGTTGATTTTTTATGTTCGCTTATGATAAGCGTCAATATCTCTAAAAGAGTATTCCTGTTTGTTTAATGTATTGTGACTGATTTTTTTATGTTCGCTTGATATCTCTAGAAGAGGTTCCTATGTTTGTTTATTGTGTTGTAGTTGATTTTTTATGTACACTTATGATAAGTGTCGAATTATCTAGAAGAGTGTTATTAGAAAGGCAAAAATTATAATCTATAAAGTGCCATTACTTGCATTTGTAATGCTTTAGTGTTAAATGAAAACAATTTTACATAATTATTTGAAACTTTTTATAATGAAATAAATTTATATAAAAGATATCGCAAATTTTATTTATAATACTATGGAGGCTGTGACAAAATTATTTGTAGTATGTGTAAATGCGAAAATTTTAGAACTATCAGTTTAACTTCCCATGCGTCAAAAATTTTAACTAGAATTGTGCAAAGAAGGATGGAGAAAAAGGCGGAAGAAATATTAGGAGAAGATCAGTTCGGATTTAGACGAAATAGAGGAACGCGCGAGGCCATTCTAGCTTTACGAGTAATTATAGAAAAAACGATAGAAAAGAGAAAGAGCGTATATATAGGATTTGTAGATTTAGAAAAAGCCTTCGACAACGTAAAATGGGGGAAGTTGTTCGAAGTGCTGAGAAAGGTAGGGGTGAAATACAGGGACAGAAGAATAATACATAATCTCTACAAAGAGCAAAAGGCAGTTATAGAATGTGAGCAGGAACGAAGGGAAGTAGATATCCGGAAGGGAGTGAGACAGGGATGTGCATTGTCACCTCTAGTTTTCAACTTACATATCGAAGATGCGATTAATATTGTTAAGGAAAGAACAGCCTCAGGGATCAATGTACAGGGCCAAACTATTAACATGCTCAGATTTGCGGATGATATAGCAGTGTTAGCATCTAGCAAAGAAGAATTAGGAGCGGCTTTGAATGAAATGGAAGCAGTTTTGACACAGGGCTACGGCATGAAAATCAATAAAAAGAAAACTAAAATTTTGGTATGTAGATGGAGTGAAAATAGAACTAAAATTGAAATACAAATAGGAAATGAGAAGATAGAGGAGGTCGCGGATTTCTGCTACTTAGGAAGTAAAATAACCCAAGACGGTAGGAGCACTAAAGATATAAAACAAAGAATGGCACAGGGACGAGTTGCGTTTAACAAAAAGAAACAACTGTTATGTTCGAGAACGGTTAATATAGAGACTAGGAAGAGACTCTTAAAGTCGTATGTATGGAGTACGGCATTATACGGGTGTGAAACTTGGACAATAGGAGAAGCGGATAGAAAAAGAGTAGAAGCGTTTGAACTGTGGTGTTACAGACGCATGATGAAGATACCGTGGATAGATAAGGTTAGCAATAGGGAAGTATTAGAAAGAGTTGGGGAAAGGCGAAAGGTATGGAAAACAATAAAGAGTAGGAGAGATAGGATGGTAGGACACCTTCTAAGACACGAAGGAATAGTTCGTGACATACTAGAGTCAGAGATAGGAATAAAAAGAGGTAGGGGTAGGCCTAGATTAGACTACTGCTCTCAAATAGTTAGGGATGTAGGATGTTCTACTTTTAGGGAAATGCGTAGGTTAGCTCAGGATAGAAAAGAATGGAGGTACGCGTCCAACCAGTCTTCGGACTGAGAACCTTATGATGATGATGATGTGTTCTATTACCACACACAAGGTTTAAAGACAAAACAATACCATCCCCCGCTTTCAGTCGCTCCTGCGAGTCGTATTAGCTCTCATTGGGTTTAAAGACTTAGTGTTTTGATGTCCGTTGGGTTTAAAGCAGTGGTTCCCAACCTTTTGGATACCTCTGACCACTAAGGCAAACATATTATTCGTCGCGGACCACCTTCACCCAATCCTCTGTGCGTAAAAAAATGGAATAAAAAAAACTTTATTTTATTAGGTCTCGTTGTCCCATAGACACACATTAACAATAGGTACGTATTTTATTACATGCAACAAAACATAAAACAAAGAAAACTAAATGTGACAGCTTATTTAATGAGATTTTTGCGCTTGCATTTTCTTCACCAGCTGCACAATTCTTGGGTGAATACTATTGCTCAGAGCTACAAGCATATCATCGCTTGCGTTCAACCGATTCCTCTGCTTATTTTTGATCAAGAGCAGACTAGAAAAGCCCTGTTCGCATAAGTAAGTTGTCGAAAATATAACAAGATATCGCAAGGCAGTCTCACGAAGTTTGGGATAAGAAATCGCTTTCTTGCATCAAAATTCCTCGAGGTTACAAACGGATTTAAATGTATCCTTACATGTATGCTTACAGTTACAATTCTATTACCTCTTCTTGGATTTCGTCAGGAAGCTCCCTAAAATTGACAGCAAAAGAGTTCCGAATCATCCTCCGGACAGCAACCATTTCGGCTCCGTCGCCGTCGACCTCCGGAAAGTAACGGGTGAATTCATCTTTAAGTGTCTTAAGGTAGCGCACGACGTTCGGTAGGACTTCGGCAGTGACGTGAGAATAATTTTCGTCGTCAACGAGAGCTTTCAGAGTCTGAAATGCTGAATAGTTATTCATCTCAACTTTATATATCCACAGTTCTAATTTTCCAATAAAAGCTCGAAGTTTATCTTCAAACACGAAAATGTTACCGACGCTCTCGAATTTTATATTGCCTGAACCTTGCAGCTGCAAGTTTAGCTTGTTTAAATGAGCGAATATGTCCACGAGGTAAGCCAACTGCATCTCACATTTCCGTTCACAAAACTGCTCCAATAGATCACTCATTTTCTTCTCAATTAAAAACAATTTCATCTCCTCCCTTAGCCCCTATAATCGTTCCAGCATATTTCCTTTGGAAAGCCAACGAACTTCAGTATGAAAAAGGAGCATTTCGTGTTCAGAATCCAAGTCGGCGCACAGATTTTTAAAAACACGCGTATTAAGTGCGCTGCTTTTGACTGTGTTCACTAATTTGATAGCCAGTTTCATAGTAATAGCTAAGTCTTCTGGCAGCGTTTTCGAAGCTAAGGCTTGCCGATGAATGATGCAGTGCGTGGTTAAAGTTAATGAGTTCTTCTCTTTCACCAACGTTGCCAGACCCGAGCGCGATCCTAGCATAGCGGGGGCTCTGTCCGTGCAAAAACCGGCAAGCTTTTCCCAGATAATCAGATTCTCCTCAAAATAATTGTCGATTATTTTAAAGACGTCTACTCCTTTTGAAGTGGTTTCTAATTCTTTCGATAGTAATAGTTCTTCATCAAAAAATCGGACAAAGGCAAGCAATTGGCAACACTGTGCAACATCTGTGGTTTCATCACATTGCAGAGCGAAATAAGGCGAACTTCTGATTTTATGCAGCAGTTGCTGTTCAATATCACAGGACATTTTCTCAATTCTCCCCTTCACAGTATTGTTTGACAGTGAAATTTCTTGAATTTTCTTCTTTGCTTCCTGACCTAAAACTTCTTCAACTGCTTTCAACAAATCAGGCTTTATTAATGTTTCACCGATGGTGTGAGATTTGTTTGATTTTGCAATCAAATGTGAAATTTCAAACGATGCCGATAATGCTTTTTCAGACAAAGCGAATCTTGTACCACTTATTCCAAGCTTCATTTTCTTCAAATTCTCTAATTTTCCCTTAAAAAATTCTGGCGGTCGATCACTCAAATTAGGATGAACAGTTTTCAAATGACGTTCCAACTTTGCGGGTTTTCACGCATCGTTGCTGAGAACGGTGGCACACACAACACACTGTGGTCTGGTTTCCCCGTTTACTTCAATTTCTGTATACCCGAGTTTGATATATCCGCTATCGTATTTTCTCCTTGGTGGTGCCATGTCTCACAACGTTCACCGTGTTGAGTCAAGTATCACACTGACTGAGAACCGAGTACCTACGACGCGACGCCTACACTAGTTTAGTCAGTGCCTTAGCAACACCCGGCGCATGCCCAGCATCGCTATACGCATGTGTCGACTGCAGCTCTCATATTAAATTAAATATGTTCCGATCAAACATTTGAATTTTTAGCATTTTTGATTTTGTCTTTTAATTATGGAAATCTGTTTTATTTGCGTTTTTTAAATTTTTTGTGAAGGGTCTTGCAGACCACTTTTGGGATTCTCACGGACAATGTGTGGTCCACAGACCACGGGTTCGGAACCATTGGTTTAAAGTGATATCTTTGGACTGGCCTCGTATAATTACGATAAAACTTCAGGTAAGTTCATTTGATCTAGTAATTATATTTCAGTGTCCAGTCCTCGATATCACTTGATTACTTTGTAGGTTTACCAGAAAAACATTAAGGAGAACTGCAAAACGTGAAATATACAGGGTGGGTCAATAGTGCGTAGTCGGTCCATATCTCTGATTCTATTCAAGATATCAACATGAAATTTTACGTGTGTGGAGAACCCCATGAAGCTTTGATGTATACAGGATGTTCATGTGCTACGTACCAAACCAAAGTTATGTTTTTTTAAATGGAGTGCCCCACATTTGCTTGAATATTTGAATTTTAAATTTCAACACTGTACTGTTAAGGAGAAGTGGGCGGAGCTAGGTAAACTTAATGTTCTGAAACATAAGTCACATAATTTACCTTCAAGCTTGAGTAATGTCGATAATATTAATAAACACTTTGTTGACTCATGTAAAACTGATGATGTACCTACTCCAGATTTGCTCTCCTTTTATTCTTCTTCCTTGATGCCCGGTATTTCGGATAGCCTATCTTTCCAACTAGTTGATGAAAAGTGTGTCAGCGATCTCCTCCTGTCGATCAAGTCCAGGGCGTATGGTAGTGACGATCTGAATATTTCCCTTATTCTTCTATGTTGTCCGTTTATTGTTCCTTTCCTCACTCATATTTTCAACGAATTCATACGTGGCTCATATTTTCCGAAAGCTTGGAAGCGTGCACATGTAATTCCTTTTCCTAAAGTTGCTGCACCTACCGAGTTTAGTGATCTTCGTTCTATAAGTATTCTTCCTGTTTTCTCCAAAGTTTTTGAAAAGATTATTGAATTGCAGCTGCGTGTGCATTTAAACACTTTTAATGTACTACCCCTGAGGCAGTCTGGTTTTCGGCTGGGTCATGGTTGTGCTTCGGCTTTGTCGGAGGTTACGGACGACATATTTCGTGCTCTTGACCTCAACAAACTTACCGTTTTAGTCCTAATCGATTTTTCCATAGCCTTCGACACTCTGAATCACGATATTATGATCTCTGTTCTGCATTATGTCGGTCTTGCCCCTGAAGCTGTAGGTCTGCTTGCATCATTCCTGTTGGAGAGAAGTCAATGTGTTGGTTATAATAATTACTTGTCTTCACCGAGCAGTTTTGCATCCGGCGTGCCTCAGGGTAGTATTCTAGGCCCTATCTTGTACACTATTTATACTTCTATGTTTCACAAATCGTTTCTTCACTGTAACTATCACTTTTATGCTGACGATACTCAACTTTACCATTCTTTCGAAGCTGCAGATGCTCATCATGCTTTTTCGCTTATAAATAAAGATCTAGAAATGTTACTTACTATATCCAAACAGCACTTACTGAAGATAAACCCCAAGAAGTCTTGTGCGATTGTGTTTGGTGACGAAGCATCCAGAAATGTCATAACAAACAATTTAGTTTTAAAAATAGACAATACGGTCGTACTTTTTACGAGCTGTGTCAGGAATTTGGGATTGATCATAGACTCGAACCTGCGCTTCACGCATCATATCAATACTCTGCTGCAGAGGGCATATCTCGCACTGAAACTCGTGTACGGACAAAGGCATTATCTCAATTTGAATACTAAGAGGACGTTATGTGACTCACTCATTATTTCTCATTTCAACTTCTGTGACACTGTCTATGCTCCTTGTCTCTCCTATCGTGATAAACGTCGTATTCAGAAAGTGCAGAATTCATGTATCCGTTTAATGTTTGGAATTAGAGCACATTCGCGAGTGTCTCATAAACTAAAAGACGCGAAATGGTTGAACATGTTCAACAGACGGCGCCTCCACATGGTTTGTTTCTCTCTGAAGATTGTTCAGTTCCGTATACCTTTATATTTGTACAATAAACTTGTTTTTCGCACTGATGTACATGGCATCGCCACTCGCCACAAACTTCTAATGCTCACAATTCCTCGGCATCGCAAGGAAATATTCAAGAGATCGTTCTCTTATAATGTTGTGTCTTTACTAAATCAATTTCACTTGTTCTTGACTGTTCCTTGTGCTGCCGTGAAGCATAAACTATTCAAAATTTTCATTGACCAGCAGTAGCCTTTTATGCAGATCCTTTTTGCCCATTTTTGGCTTGCATTGCGTGGGTTTGCGTTTGTTCTTCCTCTTCTTCCTCCACCTTTTCTTCTTCTTCTTCTTACTTCTCTTCCTTTCCCTGCGGACTCTTCTTTTCTTACTTACTTCCTTGAATTCTGTTTCTCAGCTTATTTAGGTACTTATTTAGTTAATTTCTAGAATTATTACTTTTTAGTTTCTAGTTTAAGTCTATTTGGCAAGCATGGAAGATCAGGCTCTGCAGATTTGACGTTTGGAGATGCCTGAATGCCTGAATGCCTGCCATTTGACACCACCGTAAATTTTGTGTTTAATCGTGCTATTTTTCCTACTGTCATTTTAATGGCGTCAATAAATGTATTATTATTATTATTATTATTTGAATTCCCCATAAAATTTCATGAAAGTTGATAAGCTGCATGGTGGGGTTTAGAGTAAGCAATATTAAGATATAGCCATTTTAGTACCAGTGTGAACCCAAATTGGTGGTGCTACTGATATCTGCTGGTCAAAGCTAACTATGTTTTTTTTATGAGACAAAGTTCAGAGGATACTGTATTTGTAAAATCTGTTAACACTTTTCATAATAGTTCATATTTTACAGAGTGGCCAACTTGCGCAAAATGGAGCTTTTCTCAAAAATATTAAATGGAACACCCCGTATATTATTTGCAGGTTTGATAGTCAGTTTATTAAACTTTTGACCAATGCAGATTGGCAGTTCTGCGACTGACAATTTAGGCAGAAATAAAGATTGAACCTTAAGAATTGAGATTTTTGCCGTAATTTTGTACCATTTTTGGGGAATTTCCCCTATTTTTCCACCCAAAACTCAGAAAAATGCTTACACTTTGTTTTTACAGAAAATTTGGTGAACAGAGTTTACACCGGCACAAGAAATCTCATTGCAAGGTTACTTTTTGAAAGGACGGTTTTCTTCCATGGTACTCATTTTTTAAATTTATACTTAGGTTTAATAAATAAGTTACCATTTATTTAAGAATATGACCATGAAGAAGCAATCTGGCGATGAATTTTTTTGTCTCAATGTGAAATCAACTTCCCGAAACAAAATGGAAATCGTGTTTTGGGCGCTAAAATATGGGAGAAACGAATAAACTACCGGTCAAATTACTACATTTTAAAGTTCAATTCTACCGAAACTGTCAGTCGCAGACCTAACAATATCTACAGCTAAAGCTTAGTAAACTGTCTATCAAAAATGGAAATAATATATGGGGGTGTTCCATTTAAAATTTTTAAGAAAAATTGCATATTGCGTAAGCCCGTAAGCTGTCCACTCTGTATGATATTAAGTTTTGTGACAAAAGTACTTAAAAATTTTACAAATAGAGCAGTTTGTGAACCTAGTGCAATAAAGAAATAGCTTCGACCAGTAGATCTCAGCAGCCCGTCAAATTTGAGTCCACACTTGCACTAAAATGGTAATATCTTAAAATTGCTCACTCTAAACCCAATCGTATAGTACACCATCTTTCATAACATTTTATTAGGAATTCAAATAAGTAAACAACTGGGGCGTTCCATTTAAAAAAACATAACTTTGGTTTGGTGTTCAGAGTGTGAACACCCTGTATACACTAAAATAATTTTATCAGATGCTTCGTGGGGTTCCTAACCTACATGTAAACTTTTATTTTGATACTTTCAATAGAATCAGAGATACGGGCCGACTAAGCACTTTTGGCCCACTCTATATATTGTATGGTGAGAATACAACTATAAGGTCATAACATAAAGAACTAGTTTTCTTAAAAAAAACACAAAAATAATATGTAATAACAATAACGGAACTGTATTCCGCAGAGTGTAAGTTAAATGTTATTAGATTAACATCAATGCTTCATGATGAAGGAAACACAGCCTCTAAAAAGGTAGTAGGTTGTGCTGAAGGGCGGTTGCGCGATTGTAAAAGTCCCAGTTGCGTGCCGTCACATTTTTCGTACAGCTTCTAATGAAACTATTAGTGTAGTTTTAAATAAAAATAATGTACTTCCTGATCTACAATCTGGATTTCGTAGAGGCTTCAGCAGTGAAACAGCACTACTTCAGGTGACTGATGACATAATTAGATAGGTGGATGACGGTAAATTTTGTCTGTTGATTTTATTGGATTTCTCAAAAGCGTTTGACACGATGGATCATGGAATGTTGATGTCAATTTTACATTATGTCGGATTAAGTGCCAATGCTTTGAAACTGTTTTTCAGTTATTTAGTAACAGACGGCAAGTAGTGAGAATGGATAATCAGTTCTCTGATCCAGGAATTGTTGCATGCGGAGTGCCGCAAGGTTCAGTTTTGGGACCAATTCTCTTTATGACTTATAAGCTGGGTTTTCCTGTAATAATAAGTTCAATTAACAATTGCCGATATCATTTGTATGCAGACGACACGCAGTTGTATTATTCGTTTTCTGAAGAAGAACTGTATACAGCTGGGATAAATATAAACACTGATTTAAATAGATTTATTGATTTATCACATCAACACTCTACTCATAAACCATAAAAAATCTAAACTAGTTTTATTTGGTAAAAGTACGAATAATGGATAATTTGTTAATAGTAGTTGGGAATCATCTACTGAGTACACTGATTGTGCTCGTAATTTGGGAGTTCAGATGGATTACAATCTTAGGTTTAATGCATATATTGGTGGCGTGGTTCGGAAAGCCTACGGAAATCTTAGACATATAAACACCATTAGAAAATTTATTGATTAAAGTACCAAGGTTCTGTTGTGTGAGTTGATGGTCCTGTCATTGTTTAATTTTGCGGATAACATATACGGTCCTTGTATTGACGCTGCACAGGCCAGGAGGGTGCAGGTCGTTCAGAATTCTTGTTTGCGTTTGATATTTGGGATACGTAGAGGGCATCATATAACCCACAAACTGAGGGAAATATCTTGGTTGAGTATGCACCATCGTAGAATTTTACATAGCGCCTGTATATTTCACAAAGTTATATTGTATAACACTCCACCATATTTATATAACAAAATACGCTTCAGGACGGATGTGCACAGTGTGAACATTTGGAGAAAGGATGTACTTACAGTACCTTTCCACAAACTGCAGTTATTTAAAAAATCCTTTTTGTATCGTGTTCGCACTGTGTACAATGCGGTTCCTGATTGCTTTAAAAGTAATTTACCAGCGAATTTTAAAACTTAGTTGCGTCGTCACCTCTCTCAGTAGGTCTCTCATAAGGTTGTAGGCCTTTGTGCAATGTGATTATTATTTTGTCCCATATTTTTTTATCGTATTTACTATTAAGTGCGCCACTATTAACTCACTTTATTTCAGTCCTTTCCTTCTCTCTTACTTTCCGTCTCTTTCCATCGTAATTATCGGTTTTGAATGACTATTTAGTATATTTACCAATTTGTTCATATAATATTTGTGTAATTCTGAAGAGATTTATTGCTTTAAATCAGTATAATTTTTTTTTGTTTGTCGGTTGAGTGGAAGAACAGGTATTATCTTTGTGATGATAACTGAACTCCACCAGTTATCTGCCACGGTTTGGAATGTTTACATTGAAATTTTTTTATTTTTGGCAGATAATAAAGACCTTTATTATTATTATTATATGCTACTCTATCTTCTGACTCTGGTATTTTACATTGAGCTTTCAGTTCTTAAAGTTAAGGTTTTAATGCTGTCCTAAAGGCAGAGTTTTTCAAACATTTATCGCACTTTCTTGATTCAAAGGATATTAGTTTCTAATACGAATAGATTCATTAAATTTGATTCATGGCCTGAAATTTTTAAGTAATTTTACTCAAAGCTTGCATATTAACCACTTGTCCCAAATTAAAAGATCAGTAGCTCTGAAGTGCATTTCTTTTAACTACCCAATTGACATTAACTTGTAGTTACTATACAACATTTCTGTAAAAGTGCCTACAATTTCAGACCTCTTGCAAGTTACGACAGGTGAACTTAAAATGATTTACTACAAAGGGAGCGTGAAATTTCTAGAAAACCAACATTTTACTGGCGGTGATGCATTAAAATTTGGCTGACAGAAATGAATAAACACCTAATAATTGAAAATCTTATATTTTATACTGCGATCATAATAATAAGATATTTCATACTGTGAGAAAATAATGAGATTACATTGCCTATGAAAATTTTTATAACAGAGTATTACCTAAAAAAAGAACGGCAACAAAAATACTGGCAGATTTCTTAATAGAATAGATCACTGAGTGTAGCCCGTAAGGGACTCAAAACATACACCATTATTACACACCAATTAGAATTAAGCCAATTGTACCTCTTATCACTTGTTTTATAAAATGGATAGTACCAATATTATTTCTTCTTATGGAATTTATAAATTTGTTTCTTCTCTGAATTTTTATGATAGCCTATATTGTTGTTTTCAAATTAAAGTAGAAGTCTAGCCTATAAATATTGCGTTTAAATGTAAAAAAAAAATAATTTGAGCAAGACCTTTAATACAGTAGCAGCAAGGGAATTTAAGTTCACAATAAATAATAGTAACTGCATTATTCTACGAGTGAGTTATCGTGGCTATTATTAAAGAGGATGAAGAAAAGTGTTTTATTCATTGGAGTTAATAACTCCAGAGTGGAATACTTAACTTTATCTTTAAAAATTCATGGGAAGTTGCACTTTTATGGCCACATTAGACCACTTAGTTTACATAAGTTTACAACACACAGTAGTTGGATCAAGAACTTTGACGTAAATTCACTATGAATTCTTAATAAGTTAACCCCACACGCCAAAAGACAGATTAATCTTCAACTCCTAAAGATGTTGACGTTGTCAGCGAAACAAGTGTCGAGTTTAATTACTGTGTCACTGTCTTTTGGCTTGTGGGGTTAACTTATTAAAAATTCATAAGTTTACAAAACAAGCAACCCTTGAAAGAACATTGCCGTAGAACCATATAATACGTGATTTCTGACAAAATGAATATAAACTTGACGTTTTCTGCGTCGAAGCAACCATAGAGCAACAATAGACTGTTTTAGAATGCCTTATTTTGACAGGCCGCCATTTGTTGTTGGAGGGCACACATTTATTCATATTTTATTTGGAAAGTTAAAATTAAGTTTTTATTACCAGAAATGAAATGTCTAGAACATACTCGCCAGTTTTTTAATTGGTTTTTTCTCAAAACTCCCCTTTTAAGACTTTTGCCCACTCTCACATCTTTTATTTAACAACTTGTTTAAGTACTCTCTACGATGGTTTAGTGCAGCAGGAATTCTAAAAAATCTTACCAATTACTAAATCCCTTTCACCTCTCATTTCGCACCCCACAACATAACAAAAGAGTGGTATATTAATTATTGAATAGTTTTAGAAAATGACAGTTTACTCGTAAGGTTATGTGTTAACTGTAAATAAACAAATGTTTGCCCTCCAGCTGTCAATTGTGTGACGACATTCTGAAATGATCTATAGGAATTTTTTGAGTGATTACAGCCCATTGAATTTTGCGTTTGGAAACGCACAAGTAATAAATGCACAATTTGAGTTGCAGTTAAAAGAATACTTTCATAATTTGTCAGATGGCGATACTTCTTGTTTTTATCCCCTGGTTTGTTCACAACTTATTTATCAATCTGAACTTACATTTTGAATGTTTCACTAGTATATTACTGTTTTGAAATGAGCAACGAGGATTAACATAAAGTCGAATACAAGATATAAAGTCAACTGAAATACTACAACATTCATTAATCTTAAACATTTACTGCAGTAATGGATACTTTCTATTATTGCATTGCTGTAAACACACTAACTAGACAAAAATACTTAAAATATAGTGGCTGTTCATTTTCATGTTTCGCTGTAAATTACACTTAAATAAATACAAACGAAAAATTGATAAAACCAAGTCGCTGCTGTTCATTTTCATATTTCGCTGCAAATTACACTTAAATAATAACTTCTTCTCAGATTCGTGCCAGTTTCAAAACTTTAAGTTTTCTAATTTTGTGAATTTCTGGCAAAATAAACACGTGTGTAGTTTTTGTCGTTCGACGTTTCGCCTCCGATTAGAGGCTTTGTCAAGAACTTTTATTTAAATAACATATAAATATAAAACTTATAATAGTTGTAAATAGAAAGTTTGACAAAATATTTTTTTTTTCTCAAACTTTCTATTTACAACTATTATAAGTTTTATATTTATATGTTATTTAAATTTAAATAATTGAGGGGTGGAAGAGATACTTTCAGGAGCTTCTACAGGGAGAGAAACCAGAAGTGCAAATACTAAGTGAGGAGGAAAACAGAAATGAAGAACAGGGAAGAACAGAAAGCGAGAGGGAAGATATAGATCCCCCAACAAAAGAAGAAATCACGAACATAATAAAATCCCTCAAAAATAGAAAGGAACCAGGTGGAAATGGAGTAAAGAATGAGTTAATTAAATATGGAGGAGAAGAGTTAATAACAAATGTACACGAGTTGATAGACCAAATCTGGCAACAACAAAGAATGCCAAAAGAGTGGACAGAAGCAATAATAACCCCGATTCACAAGAAAGGCGAAAAATCAGTATTCAACAATTATAGAGGAATCGCACTGCTGGACACAACTTATAAAATACTAACTATGATCCTGAGAAACAGAATACAAAAATACACAGAGAAAGTATTGGGAGAATATCAAGCAGGATTTAGGCCAGCGCGCTCTGTCACAGATCAACTGTTTGTCCTAAAAGAAACGCAAGATATGTGTGGAGAATACAATAAGGAGATCCATGTGGCATTCATTGATTTTTTAAAAGCTTACGACTCTTTAAAAAGGGAAGAGATATACAAGGCTATGGAAAACCTAAAGATACCGGGGAAATTGATAAAATTAGTTCAGATGACCTTGAAAGATACAGTAAATAGAGTTAAAAGGAGAGGGAAGGATGTCAGAAAGTTTTATAGTGAGAGATGGAGTCAGGCAAGGGGACCCACTGTCGACGTTGCTATTCAATATAACACTTGAGTACGTAATAAGGGAAAGTAAAATAAATAGAACAGGATGTATAGTAAGCGCAGAACACCAATGTATTGCATATGCTGATGACCTGGTGTTAATAGCAAAAAGTAAGCAAGACCTAATAAAAGTGTTTGAAAGATTGGAGAAGCATGCAGGGAAAGTAGGGTTACAGGTCAACAGCCAGAAATCAAAGTATATGGTGATGGCAAGGCAGGCGGACAGAGCGGAAAATGAAAACCTAATAATAAAACGACCGGATAAAGAAGAAATAGTAATAGAAAGAGTTAAGCTATTTACATATCTAGGGGTACAAATATCAGAGGACGGAAGAGAGGAGGAAGAAATGAAAGCAAGGCAGATGAGAGGAGATAAAGCAGCGGGGGCACTAAGTCATATCCTAAAGTCGAAGCATGTATCATGGAAAGTGAAAGTGCAGATATATAAAACAGTACTGAGACCAATAGTAACCTATGGAAGTGAAGTATGGAAGTTGGGAACTGTGAAGGAAGCAAAGTTGCTAATATGGGAGAGTAAAATTCTAAGGATTCAGGGGGGAAGAAAATGGAGCGGAGAATGGCAAAGAAGGACGAACAAAGAATTGAGGGAGCTGTATAATGAACCATCAATTGTACAGTTTGTAAGACAGCAGTGGGTGAGATGGCTTGGAAATGTGCAGCGAATGGAGAGCGGAAGAATCACTAAGATGATAATGAATATCAGACCGATAGGGGCAAGAACAAGAGGAAGACCAAGAAACAGATGGGAGGAGGAAACAATTCAGGACTTGAGGGAGATAGGAGTGGAGAGTTGGTGGAAAAGTGCTTTAGACCGAAGGGAATGGCAGAGGATAACTTCAGCGATGGGCCGTCACGGCCTGTGAAAGCTACTATATATGTTATTTAAATAAAAGTTCTTGACAAAGCCTCTAATCGGAGGCGAAACGTCGAACGACAAAGACTACACACGTGTTTATTTTGCCAGAAATTCACAAAATTAGAAAACTTAAATAATAACAAACGAAAAATTGGTAAAACCAAATCGCTGAATACAGTATTTTAATTTCCACGATTCACTCACATTAAGTTAAAGAAAATCTGGAGTGGCACTTTCTTTACGAAAGTTAGGCAACACTCATCGTAATCGTAGCTTAGGTTTAGTTGGATGGCCGGTATTATAAACCTTCAGCCCAATCAATTTGCCACGATAAGTTCAACTATCTACACTAACCTGCCTACCTAGTGTGGCATGGCTTATATGCCCCCATCAGGTGACGCCAAGCATCCAGGAGCGGAAGAGAGGTTACACCATAGAACGGGGATACTTGGAACAGTATTGAAATTCTAATTCTCATAAATTATAGTAAATGATGGGGCTAATATGATAACACCTTAATCAGAACCTGTATAGGATCCCCAACTCCTAAATACATATCTTTGAAATGTACCCATTTGTTCAAGCTTTGTTATCAATGTAAATCACTAGTTACCCATTAACATCATAAAATGCAATGGTAAAAAATATGACCTGGAAATGAGCAGATAGAGGAAGCCACGAATTTCTGCTATTTAGGAAGTCAAATAACTCGCGATGGTAGGAGCACTAGCTATAATACAAAGTATAGCAAAGGGCCGAGTTGCGTTTAACAAACAGAAGTAACTGTTATGCTCGGGAACGGTTAACATAGAAACTCGGAAGAGACTCTTAAAGACGTATGTATGGAGTACGGCATTGTATGGGTGTGAAACTTGGACAATAGGAGAAGCGGAAGGAAAAAAATTGAATCGTTTGAAATGCGGTGCTACAGTCGCACAATGAAGATACCGTGGATAGATAAGGTCATCAATAGGGCGGTATTGGAAAAGCGAAAGGTATGGAAGACAATAAAGAATAGGAGGGATAGGATGGTAGGACATCTTCTGGGATACGAAGGAATAGTTCGCAACATACTAGAGTCGGAGATAGGAATAAAAAGAGGTAGGGGTAGGCCCAGATTAGACTACTGCTCTCAAATAGGTAGTTGGGGATGTGGGATCTTATTATACTTTTAGGGAAATGCGTAGGTTAGCTCAGGATAGGAAAGGATGGAGGTACGCATCCAACTAGTATTCGGACTGAGAACTTTATGATGATGGGATTTAACTCCTAGCAGCTTTCACATTTTCCAAGAAATTTTCTTTTAATCCTAGAACACTAAACATTCGTAAAATTTTCCACTGCATGTTGACGAATCGGGAAGATTGCGAATGGGGTCCTTGCACTAAACAGGAAATCAATATAATTTTGACAGAAATAAGTAACTAGCGATTTGTTGGCCCTCTGAGTTACATTATTTTATTTTACTCTCCAATTGTCCAGAATTTAAACGATAACAATTTCAGTATGAAGCGTGCCTTCAGGAAATTAAAAAGAAACACACACTTGCTCCTTGCTAGGTCGACAGCTTAAAAGCGTCTACTGAGTTGTTGCTCTGATACCAAGACTGGTAAAGTGACGTGGTTCTAGAGACGGTAAGTCCCATGTGACTGTTGAAAGTATTGATGAAGATATCGTGGACAGATAAGGTCAGCAATAGGGAGGTATTAGGAGTTGGGGAAAAGCGAAAGGTAAGGAAGACAATAAAGAATGGGAGGGATAGGATGGTAGGACAGTTTCTGAGATACGAAGGAATAGTTTGCAACATACTAGAGTCGGAGGTGGAAATAAAAAGAGACAGTGGGAGGCCCAGATTAGACTACTGCTCTCAAATAGTTGTGGATGTTGATGTAGGATATTATACTTTTAGGGAAATGAGTAGGTTAGCTCAGGATAGGAAAGGATGAAGGTACGCGTCCAACTAGTCTTCAGACTGAGAACTTTATGATGATGGAATTTAACTCCTAGAAGCTTTCACATTTTCCAAGAAATTTTCTTTTAATCCTAGAGCACTAAACATTTACGACAGAATATTGATTGATGAAGATTGGCAATGGGGTCCTTGCACTAAACAGGAAATCAATATAATTTTGACAGAAATAAGTAACTAGCGATTTGTTGGCCCTCTGAGTTACATTTATTTTACTCTTCAATTGTCCAGAATTTAAACGATAACAATTTCAGTATGAAGTGTGCCTTCAAAAAATTAAAAAGAAACACACACTTGCTCCTTGTTAGGTCGACAGCTTAAAAGCACTTTGATTGGTCATCTGAGCTGTTGCTCTGATACCAAGACTGTGTCACGTGGTTCTAGAGACGATAAGTCCCATGTGACTGATAAAAGTATTATTTCTCAGAAATTGTGGAAAAAAAACAAAAGTAATAAGTGCAGCAAGAAGAAAAAGAATTACTAACTGCTGCACAACCACTGGAACTCACGAGTACAAGAATTTTTTAAAATTTTGATTTCTTGATTGTTCGCGCCTCTGTCGGTTGTCACACACTTCTCACTATGACCAGAGCTTCCACTTGAAAAATTAGTCACTGGCAAGACAGAACCTTATTACATTTGCTTAACAAAAACAAATTGGATTCATAAGTTCACGAGGAATAAAATTCTCGGACTAGCACGCTACAGATGAGGTTTTAGTACAGACTTGGGCACACACAGTGTGAGGGCGCATATACGCGTTTCAAACTTGCCCACTGCCGAAGGTGAGTCGATTGCGGGCGGACTGTTTTTTTTCCAACTTACATCAAATGGGCACATTTGCAGGAGCACGAACACATGGTACGCAGAAAAACATGCTCATTCGTGCATTTGTACATATGTTTTCCTTCAAAAGTAAGAAGTCACGAGGGCAATGAACCCATAACTAAATCGGCTCTTATACTGAAAAAATGAACAGATGGAAATGTGTTTTTACCATAAATCAAGTATGAAAATAGCCATTCTTACATAGAAACGTTACTTTCCGTTCATTGGCAGTAGGTACATTCTATTGCTAATCCACTTAATATTGGCACGTATGTACATACAATACACACTCTGAGAGAACAAGTATTACAATAGCTACACAAAGAATTACGTCAGCTGCTCTTACAAAAATTGGCACATAATGCTCGACAAAATTTCAACTATACAAAAAATGTACAACTTATTACATTAACATTATATACACTATAAAGCTGTAAAATACTTACAAAACAACTAATAACACTGAGTCGAGATTAAAAATCTGGCATTTGACCGACTTATTTAGTACTACGTCTATTATTCTTAGCGTTGAAACTAAATTGTGCTACTTTTCAATACTGTTTAAAATCGACAAGACAGACAGTACCAGATTTTCCAATCAATACAAAAATATTTATTATTACAGAATATTTTCTATAAGTCATGCATGTCAAATTTCACCGCTATTGCAAAGCTAAAAATATCTCAATTAAAGGTGGTACTCCTCAATTTGTTTAAATTTTTCTATTTTAGAGGGTTCCACCATCTCACTTCAAATAAATAAAAAAATTGAAAAAAAAACCTTAAAATAGTCCTACTGTTTTAATAGGTCCTTATTTTATTTTGTAGTTTTAAATTGAACATTACATTTTTCTTTATGTGACTTCACTCTTAAGTTGTACTCTACATGTCTCATAGTATTTACATATATCTCAGCTATCTGAATGTTTTTTATCCCATCATCTACTTACTCCACGGTAATGACGTGCAGGTTTACTTACAAAAAACAACCTTTACACAATAAATTTCATACAGAAATCAGTATCTATTATGAGTTAGTCGAGTCCCCGTTTGAAGACTGAGCTGCATTGCTAGTTTCACCATTTACATGATTGGTTTCCACTTCTACAACCCTCTCTATACCATTTGGGTCTAAAAAAGAAAGAAACAATTTATTGAATGTGAAATTTTTTTTGGACGTTACCAGAATTTCTCTAACTCGCTCATTTTAAACTTTCAATATGACAAATATGAACAGGATTTATATTAGTGGTACTGGACCGTTCGAACAACTACTCCTCGGGCAAATACCCCGCCAGTCATTGAATTATAGAACTAAATCCAGATTTTATGTACTTCTACTTCTAACAGGATTTATATTACCTACAGGACTTGAGTTAACAATTGACAATATGCTATTGAAGCCAAAACACAAGATTATCAAGCAGAGTTGCCATATTGCCTAAAATCAGAGCATATATATATAGCCTGGTCACCTTTTACCTCTCGGTGTAGGTGATCTAAAATCAGAGTCCTGTAGGTAATATAAATCCTGTTAGAAGTAGAAGTACATAAAATCTGGATTTAGTTCTATAATTCAATGACTGGCGGGGTATTTGCCCGAGGAGTAGTTGTTCGAACGGTCCAGTACCACTAATATAAATCCTGTTCATATTTGTCATATTGAAAGTTTAAAATGAGCGAGTTAGAGAAATTCTGGTAACGTCCAAAAAAAATTTCACATTCAATAAATTGTTTCTTTCTTTTTTAGACCCAAATGGTATAGAGAGGGTTGTAGAAGTGGAAACCAATCATGTAAATGGTGAAACTAGCAATGCAGCTCAGTCATCAAATGGGCACATTTGCAGGAGCACGAACACATGGTACGCAGAAAAACATGCTCATTCGTGCATTTGTACATATGTTTTCCTTCAAAAGTAAGAAGTCACGAGGGCAATGAACCCATAACTAAATCGGCTCTTATACTGAAAAAATGAACAGATGGAAATGTGTTTTTACCATAAATCAAGTATGAAAATAGCCATTCTTACATAGAAACGTTACTTTCCGTTCATTGGCAGTAGGTACATTCTATTGCTAATCCACTTAATATTGGCACGTATGTACATACAATACACACTCTGAGAGAACAAGTATTACAATAGCTACACAAAGAATTACGTCAGCTGCTCTTACAAAAATTGGCACATAATGCTCGACAAAATTTCAACTATACAAAAAATGTACAACTTATTACATTAACATTATATACACTATAAAGCTGTAAAATACTTACAAAACAACTAATAACACTGAGTCGAGATTAAAAATCTGGCATTTGACCGACTTATTTAGTACTACGTCTATTATTCTTAGCGTTGAAACTAAATTGTGCTACTTTTCAATACTGTTTAAAATCGACAAGACAGACAGTACCAGATTTTCCAATCAATACAAAAATATTTATTATTACAGAATATTTTCTATAAGTCATGCATGTCAAATTTCACCGCTATTGCAAAGCTAAAAATATCTCAATTAAAGGTGGTACTCCTCAATTTGTTTAAATTTTTCTATTTTAGAGGGTTCCACCATCTCACTTCAAATAAATAAAAAAATTGAAAAAAAAACCTTAAAATAGTCCTACTGTTTTAATAGGTCCTTATTTTATTTTGTAGTTTTAAATTGAACATTACATTTTTCTTTATGTGACTTCACTCTTAAGTTGTACTCTACATGTCTCATAGTATTTACATATATCTCAGCTATCTGAATGTTTTTTATCCCATCATCTACTTACTCCACGGTAATGACGTGCAGGTTTACTTACAAAAAACAACCTTTACACAATAAATTTCATACAGAAATCAGTATCTATTATGAGTTAGTCGAGTCCCCGTTTGAAGACTGAGCTGCATTGCTAGTTTCACCATTTACATGATTGGTTTCCACTTCTACAACCCTCTCTATACCATTTGGGTCTAAAAAAGAAAGAAACAATTTATTGAATGTGAAATTTTTTTTGGACGTTACCAGAATTTCTCTAACTCGCTCATTTTAAACTTTCAATATGACAAATATGAACAGGATTTATATTAGTGGTACTGGACCGTTCGAACAACTACTCCTCGGGCAAATACCCCGCCAGTCATTGAATTATAGAACTAAATCCAGATTTTATGTACTTCTACTTCTAACAGGATTTATATTACCTACAGGACTCTGATTTTAGATCACCTACACCGAGAGGTAAAAGGTGACCAGGCTATATATATATGCTCTGATTTTAGGCAATATGGCAACTCTGCTTGATAATCTTGTGTTTTGGCTTCAATAGCATATTGTCAATTGTTAACTCAAGTGTCAGTTTTAACAACACGAATGAAAAAGAAGTTCTGATTGGCAGCTCAATGCGTATTGAGGTTATGTTTTCTAATTCTGCGTAAGACTTCAATTTATAGCAGTGGCAACTTGTCAGGGTAGGCAACGTAGGCACCGACTACCCTTTGATTTAACTCAGGATGATAAGTTACTTTCATAGTTTATAATTCACATTCACCAAACTGAAAGACCATGAGAAGCAAAAGAAAAGTCCTACGCTAGGTACGACACTGCTACAACCCAGTGCATCGAATTATAAAGAGAAAAGAAGCGTGAGTGAGTGCAGGCGACGAGATGCGTTGCCTAAAATTCGAGTGCATTTTTGCTCACGTCACTAGCAAATCTCTATCATCAAAATAGAGGTTTGAAAGGCGATACCTTCGGCAGTATTCCCAGTACGATTCGTGCCCTGTCTCTGGCGTATGCTCATATTTTGCGTGTTTCTCAGGTCCTTAAGGTATATTGCTAGGTTTATGTTCTGGTGTTTCATTCAATGGACTGGATCATGGGTGACGGGCTATGCACCTAGAATTACAGGTAGAAACAGCGGAAATAGGGTAGGTAAACTGTACCTAACCTAATTGAAGCGGCAACAAAGGTGCGGGGATGCAATAAACAACAAAAGCTCAGCCTTTTCCTTTCTTATTCATTTTATTTTCGTTTAACAGGATGGGTGTGCATTATGATGATTGTGTGTAGCTTACTTGAAACGCCGTTCTCACAGCGAAATAATCATAGATGTGCAGAAATTATTTCAATGGGGGAACTTTTATGCACGATAAAAGATGACTTTGCGATTTTAAAAAAAGTTAATCGTTAACGTGATCTTGATGTGTAAAACACGATGTCCATTTTAAATGTGACAGTAATAGCTAATAAGATTTTTGAGTCGCCTACCTTGCAACTATAGCCACGAGCCGCCACTGATTTATAGGATGATTTTTTTTCGATACTTTATGTTATGGTCGTTCCAGCTTAATGTGCCATTTAGATGCAATGGACAATCGGACAACTTTTTTTTTATTTTATAATTAGAAAGAACTTGTCAAAATATTTGACCCGTGTTTTTTCTTTTTTCATCTAGAGCCCACATTAACCGAGAAAAAAATGTATAAAAATTGTCCCTTGTATGTGACTGACGTAATAAAAGCCAGGATATATCTCTGTTTAACACACGTGCAGCATGCAGGTGCGAGGGTCGTGACGTCACTTTGGTTAGTTGCCGCCGAATAAATTCTGCAGGGAAATGGCAATGTTTAAGTGCTTCCTAAAATTAAGTGTTAAAATTTTAATCATTTTTACGTTTATGTGGGGTATAATCTTTGGTTTAAGAGTAAAATTTTCTAAAAATTTCGTTAGTGTCCGATTGCCCATACCAAGTATTTACTTTCATAAACTCATTGCAATTTCACACAGTCAAATTTAACTACAGTGCTTTTAGTGATTCTTTTTGTATGAAGGGTAAGTCAATTTGTTTTAACCATTTGTCTATCTGTTACAGAGTGGTGGATTGGGAACTTTGGTTTAGATTCACTATGAATTCTTTATAAGATTACTCTGCACGCCAAAACAGTGACACAGTAATTAAACTCAACACATGTTTCGCTGACAACATCAGCATCCTCAAGAGTATGAAGACTACTCTGTTCACTCACTGATAATTTTAATGATTCATTGCACAGAATACTTGAATCGTCTGCATAGTACAATATCTTGCCTTTTAAAGGGTAGCTTAAGACAGGGATGGGGAAATGGCGGCCCGCGGGCCACATCTGGCCCGCAACATGATTTAATCCGGCCCGCGAACAAAGGGCCAAGTCTGGCCAGCAACATGATTCAATCCGGCCCGCGATCAAAGCGATCCAACGATCCATCAAATACAATACGACCTGGTAACATTAGCGTGCGGGAGACCGAACTACGCGCACTGGTGCACCCCCTCCGCATGATTTTCCATTTTAGGGAGTGACTACTGCTCTGGCCGCCGTTCCCCTGAAGTTTTGTTTCAAGACGGTCTGACGTGCGCATTACGCAATGTCGGTAAAATGACGTTTAAGTATATTGTTATCGGCTAGCAGTGCCAGTGGTTTCGGTGGGTGTGCGGGGATCGTATAGAACTGCCATTTTGTTCCCTTCCCCCAGACTAGTTCAGTTCCCGAACGGGTTGATATATTTTGCTTGTTTCTTCATCATCTTTTTTCCAAAAAATGCGTGTGTCAACTGAATGGTCTGTTTCAAAAATGCGTTCTCTCAGCTTTAGTTTCTTTACACTTCCAAAATGCAAAATGTGTTGGCATTCTGTAATGCGCATGCCCGACAGTGTTCGAACACAATTTCAGGCGGCGGTCGGCCGGAACAGTAGTCACTCCCATGATTTTATTATTTTTCTGTTACTTGTAATAAATATTGTATTTGGCCCGCCTAAATATTTTTATACGGCCCTCCTCTTAATCTATTTCCCCATCCCTGGCTTAAGAGGTCATTTATATAGGCGATAAACATGGTATGGTCAAGTATACTACCCTGGCGAACACAACAGTTCATCAACTTGGATTGGCTTAGTTCATTTTCTACTTTTGCTGCCCGTTGAGGTAGTTTTTAACCCATTATTTTCATTGTATACAGTTTTCTTAGCAAGATTTTATGGTCTACAGTGTTAAACATACGCACTGGTTTTGTTCTGTTTTGACTCTCGTTTATCATATTAACCAAATCAATTGTTGTTACCTGCATACCAGTTTCTTGTGGAAATTCAAACTGTCCCTTACCAATTAGTTGGTATTTTTCAAAGAAACTTGTTAATCAGTTATCTATAAGTTTTTCAAACGTTTTTGACAATGCTGGTATTGGTACTGGTACTGACACTGGTCGATAGTTTCCAAGTTCATAACACTTTATATTTTTTCGCTTCGCATACCTGAAAATGAATCATAGCAACCCTAAAAAAAAACCGAAAGCTAGATTTCCCGCCCTTGGGCTTCTAAACTCCGAACGTCCCTACTTTATAGTTTTTCATCACAATCAGGACACCTTTGACTGTCATTTGTGCACTTTTTTGACGTTTCACATAATTTTTTATTAAACGTCAGTTTAAATCAAAACATACAACAAGACAAGTTTTCAACAATTTCAGTTATTTATCTAATTTGGTTTAATGCGAAGCGAAAAATAGTTGTGTGTCACACAGGCAGAAAGGCATTTGCTGGCCCTTAGCCGCCTGATGCCCTCGCTATCGCTCGGGCATTAACCAGCCGCGGGCTAGCAAATGCCTACTTTCTGCCCTTATGACACAATATACTATTTATATATGTCGTAGGCATAAAACAAATTTAGGCAAATAATCTTTAGCCTAGGCATTTGCTACTTGCCATGGCAAATGGCAAGATGGTAAAGAATCAACAAAATTTTACTATCTGCTTCAGAATTTCGCATTTGAATCGGTCAGGTCCAGTGAGGTCACGTCAGGTCAGCTCACATCAAGTCAGCTCGGGTAAGTATTTCAATTTATTACCAAAGTGTAAAATCTTATATGTGTCATTTGCCTAGGCATTCGCTAAGTGCCATGGCAAATAGCAATTGCCTAGGAAAATGCCTATTTGCCTAAAATTGTTTTATGCCGACGACATATACGTACTGAACTCGCTACAGCAGTTTTCATAACATCAGGAAATTCTCTAGGTTCAAGGCACTTGTTTATTGTTTGATAGATGGGTGCTTTCAGATATGGAGCACATGTACTCACCTTTATAACTCATAGATTAAGACTCCAGCTAGTAAACGGTAGGTAACTTGCACTATTCAGAAAGAGATGGTGCTAATGACTACTTCCTTAAAAGCCCTTTTAGGGCATTATACAGGTTATCGTCATAAGGTTGATTTGATTCAACTTAGACCTTGTCAGTGAACTTTCATCAATTAAAGTAAGACCATTTTTCTTTATCGGACTTTCTGAAAACTTAACCACATAGCACTTCAGCATATTACGTAATTGAGGGAGAAAGTATATTAATGTTGCAATAAACTGCAATGCTCTTCCACCTCCCACGCTGCTGTAAGTACTATATCTTTCAAATTCATTTTCTCAGAAGTTAGTTACCAAAATGTCATAAAGAGAATTCAAGACATTGGAATGAAGTGTCCCATGACGTTCCTTGTACAACTAACTTTCGTTTTGGTGTGAATGACAATATGTAGTCAATTTACCTATTCCTCACAAATAAGACACGTTTAAAGGTTTTTTACAAAATTACTGTTAAATGGTACAAACTTGTCATTCTGTTTCTATTGCGCCACCCTGTATTTGAAAGACCATACAGTCCCTCTTTTTATAAATAAGCTTGTTATTATCTTTTATCAAGCTGCAAATATTTACATTAAATTACAATTCACAAACAACAGTAATACATTATGATATAATCAACCAACCAAATACAAACAAAACAGTCCAGTATATTACAATACTAGACAATTCAATTGCAAACGTACTTAAAGTAACTTCGTAATAAAACAATCGAGTCAAGATATAAAGGTGTAAACCGGACCTAAAATAATCTTTGAAAATTGTCAACACTGTCACTATAAACAAAATGTGTAAATACACGGTGGAAAATTTCATTTGTTTACTTACTTAGGAGAGGAGGCCCTTTTATCCGGCACGTATTGTATGATCCACAGAAAAGGCACTTGAGACCGACTACATGGAATCTCACCGTACTTTCCTAAAAACAGATTAAATAAAAAATATTAGAAAATGGCATCAATTCGTTGATTTCTATCTACATTCAGGTGCATCATTTCTGATCAAAACTACTTAGCATAGCATTAATTTCTTTATTATTTCCTTATTGACTTTTTGCTGAGTAGTGGTTAATTCTTAGTGCCTGTCAAGCCTACAACGCATAGTTTCCTCAATTAATTTTACAAATGGGCCAGTGGACCGGACATACATAAAAGCTTTTAAAGATTTGGGAGGTTATAATTTAACGTTTTCTGCAAATAAGAGTTTGCATCCGGTAAATACATAGTACTTAACTTATGTGTGAAAGGGCAATTGCAAAAATCGTATGAATGGCGAATACTTGCTGTCACTTGCATTTCAATTTTCGCATTCGTTTTGCATTGAAGCCCCTTCCTCACTTGCATGACAAATACTATTAATTCGTAGTATATCTACATAAACAACAGTAAGAACATGTCTATCTAACCCGAGTGCAGAGCAACAAATTGATGAAGATTGATTGAAGCATTCCGATGCATCTAATTAGAATAATTAGACATTTAAACTTTAATCCCTTTAGCGTGTAGGTGTTAAGATGTCAATGTCACTTTCATACATTAACATTTTTAATTCGATATAATTAGTTCAGCAAATTCTAGAATTTACTCGAGGCGTGAACCCAATACTCATATATGAATATCAAATTATCACTATATTTCGTAGAGAAATTCCAGTACAAGCTGACTCAATAAAATTATTCACAGTTCACCATATTTGGTAAGTTACTAACATAATACTCTTAGTGTCTTAGTCGAGGAATTTTAGGTCGAAAACAGCCATAACGATGAGAAAATTTTAGTATGGCTGAAAATTGGCACAGTTGTTCTATTTGGTGTATTTAACAATATATACAAAGTCCCCTAACTTCCTATACTTGGGCCGCCCAACAGACGGAGTGATCACCCTGCAAGAACGTGCTCTAGCGGGGCAAATATTAATTTATGACGACCGAATTGGAGTGATGCGACTTCGTTGGGTCTAAAGAAAGCGCATCACTGCGGTTCTGTCGTCCTAAATTGATAGTGGTCCCGTCTAGAGCTCATGTTTGCAGGGTGATCACTCCGTCTGTTGAGCGGCCCAAGTATATGTCGGCATCTGGAATTTCAGGAACACTGGTTAGGTGGTGGATACCACTGGAAGTTACATTAAGAGCAAATGGTTGGCCTCATGACCCTCTAATAGGACCCAAATGAAAGATGATGCCACAGGCTATCATATGCAGTAGTATTATACATTGATGTTTCATGGCACCTGGTGCTGCAGTAATGCCGTGAAATTAAAAAATGCAGTCTACATTTTGTATACTACTGGCAGTCGTATAGAATTTTTTTAGAAAAATCGGAAAGCCTGAAAAATACTATAAAGTGCCTATTCTGATCTCCACTGATCAAAAAATGTACCACACAAAAAAAACAGCCACGGTATCAGGAAATGTCCATTTTGTGAGTCGCGCATCTCTCTTTAATAACTGTCTCGAATGTCAACCAATTTCAATTTTTTTCGACGGTCATTAAAAGAGCGGGTTTCCGAAAAACTTATTCTTACCACTGGTCTAGGTTTTGAAAGGTGAAGGTCTTAAAAAAATTCCAAAACTTCCAACTTGCACTTGCACTTGACCCTCAATATGTATACATATTCAAATATGTAGTGCTAAATTGGAAAATTTTTCGAAAAATCTCTGAAGCCCCCAGACATTTTACCTCAGCGTAGGGTAGACACACGGGGCTGGGTTGGCATTTGAGTGGACCCATTAATAAATCCCGTTTTTTTTTCGGGTGGGGACAATCAAAATTTTACAAGAGGGAAAAAATAAAAGAAATGAACTCGATTTAAAAAACAAAACCTTTGACCCACAGGCGCGGGGGGGATAAAGTTGGGGGTGTCAACGAGTATTATTATTATTATTACTACAACCCCATTTTCTTTGTTCACACTTCCATTTTTTTTACCAAAATTATATAAAATCCACAAGTACCTACCACCATAGCTGACCTAACATCCTACATCTATAGCTGTTTGAACAACAGAGAGTATCCTATCTCTCTTTATTTCGACTTAAGTACAGTATTCGATCCAATTGGCCATAATGTGCTTCTTCAAAAACTTGAGCAACTTGGTGTGCGTGGTTGTCTATGGGAATGGGGTCTCTGATATTTTGAGGTCCAACATATGTAGGTGTACCTCGGGGCTCGATTTTGGGTCCGTTGTTCTTTGTCACATTTGTGAATGACCTTTCTGATAACTGTTCTACGGCCAATCGAACTATTCTCTATGCTGATGATACGAACATCATTGTGCCGGCTCGGAGTCCTTTGAATGCGATTGAGAGGGCAAACCGGTCCGAGAGAGAGTTCCATTCGTGGTGTATGGGTAATGGATTAGTTTTGAACACTTCTAAAACTTTCTATATTAGTCTTACACCAAAGGACGCTGCTAGTGATTCGAGTCAACTGATCAGGATTGCAGGTAGATTTATGCAGAGGGTGGGAGACATCAAATTCTTGGTATAGTTGTTGACCAAAAGTTAACATGGGAGAGTCATGTGGACAGTGTGATTAGCAAATTGTGCACATCTTGTTTTGTTACGAGGCAGTTGCGTAACACTGTCACTAAAGGTTGTGAGCTTATTTCGGTATGGTCCAGTCCATTCTGCTTTATGGTTTGGAGTTCTGCGACTCGTCCAGTCACATGGCTTCAGTTTTTGTTATGCAGAAGAGAATAGTGAGGGGGGTTGCAGACCTCTCTTTGTTCGGTTGGGAATTTTGACGCTACCGTCTCTGTACAGCTTCAGGTGCCCGCTCTTCATATTCAGGAATAAGCACCTCTTTCAGCAGAACTCCTGAGTTCACAACTACAATACAAGAAACTGTCGTCTAATGCATAAACTCTATGAGAGGCTATCTGTGTCTCACTTATACCAGGGCATAACATTTTATAATAGATGTGTTGAACTGTTTGGTGTAGTTCCTGATTATTTTACTTACAAAGACATGCTTTTTTAATTACCTAATGGTGGCCTGTTTGTATTCAGTTGATGATTTTCTGTGATGTACTCCAATACTAGAATTTATATTGCTGGTGCCCAAATATATTTGGGCAGTACTCTTAATGAGTTAATGTATCAATTTGACTGTTTGGCTTATCTGTTTGGCTGTGTACTACATACTGCTTACTTCTGTATTCTTCGACTATCCTGATATCACACCCAAATAATAGTGGCGAATCGTGACTTGGGGAATGGGTGAAACAGCTTCGTCGCTCCACACCCACCCCTTGCGACCATCAACAGGAGTGTTTCAATCCTCGCGACACATAAAAGTAGCGTTTTACACTGCCTTGCCCAAAGGGCGAGACAAAATAAAATTACATTGTTAGTAATAATACTTTTTTACGCACAATCGGTCTGTAATCAGAAACTAATAGAGGGTCTAAATCTAAATAGTATTTTACAGCTCCACTGCGCTAAAAATACTTTATTGGCCTAAGGACGTTTCTTTGCAAAATTGAATGAGTCAACAAAAACTGCTTGTGGCGGAGCTTCTTTTATTTTCGCTTGAAGACCATGTAATTGCCCTGACATCATGCTTGCACCATCAAAACATCAACATCACAAAATCATAAAAAATCGTTCCACCAACTGTACGTCGGGATTAACACACCTAATTACAGTGCTACACTGAGATTTTTGGACAATATTTTATTTTCCTTTCGATATGCTCGCCGATAGGTATATTGCGAAATGCAGTCAATTATTTAATTTTGAATAGTCTTAGAATTGGCAATAAAAACGGGTGTGATTTTTTATAGTGCTCTTGAATGTCTATGGGGCTTATCGATACATAGGATTCTAACAGTTCTTTACAGTTTCCGCGATTAATAGAAGACATATCTTCGCAATGCCCGGGAAATGATAGTTCTTGTTTACTCAAGTAAAGAACTGCAAGAATTCAAGAATATACAACTGCATGAACTCGGCAATTTCAATATAAGAAAGTTTATTAAAATATGAATTGTGTATACTAATATGTAATTACTTGATAATATTAGAGCTTAATTATAAATAATCGATATATTGTTGTTAAGATACAGATAAGATAGAGAAGTGGTAACTGGCCACAGTTCAATGGTCAGAACGTCTGCTTAGCAGACGAGTAAAGTGAGTTCAACGAATTGCAAGTTTTTACGTTATTTATGCTATCATAATGAGTATGATAATCTTGTATTTGATAAATTAAACAACCACACTTAGTTCTAATTGATTTCTCATTATACAAGAAATGTATGTGCTATGTGGGAAATACAAAAAATAGCAATAATTTTGTGGCAACAACAAACAACCCTTTGAACTGAGTCAGGAGCCTAAAGGCAGCATGAATTTGTACTTTACTAGAAATTTTATTCATTAGTAGCAAGTGGGAATAAAGGATGTTTCTGAAACAGTTACATTTAACTGGGTTTAACTGGAAGTGGCAGTAACTTTCCTATTTTAAACAACATCCTGTATATACTTTAATGCCACTCGAATTCACCAAAAATTTAGTTTCTACTGATATAACGTACTATTTTAATTAAAAATGGCGCAGTCTGAAGTCAAATTGTGCAAGACAGAGATATAAAAGTTGAGGACAGTCCCACCTGATGGTGAATTAGCCTTATATGTAAATGGAATTTATAAATCTAGGAATCGTATATTTAAAATTTGACTGTTTAAGTTTTCAAACCCTAAACAAAGTCATTTTTTTAAATTTGCAGCAGTAACACAATATTCCTATAGACTTTAGGGGACAGTGGTATTGAGGTATTTAGGTAATGTCGGCTACTTTTAGTGTAAGGTTAGATAAAGATCATGTTTTATTATTGTAATTTCTTCTATTTTTGTTTATGTATAGCTGAAGCTAAATAAACGTTATTATTATTATTATTATTATTATTATTATTATACGCAGTTCTCTCAAAAAATTAAAATATTTCGATTACATATTATTTCTTTTAAAAATCACATTGTGTTTGCAAAATGTCTAAAAAATTTTCATACAAATGTTCCATTTGAAAATTTTGGTTTGGTTAAGATCAACAGTTAGTTTCAATTACTTTGGATGTTCCTACCAATATTGCCCTTAAAAATTGTATTACATTTCAATCTACTTTGATCTATTTGAACCAATCAAAACAACACAGTGGCAACAACTGATATTTCTAATAACTACATCTTTTTGCGATCAATAAATAAATAAATACCTGAAGCAAAAATAGATCGACCTATTCATCATACTACAGTACAGACTCGATAATCCGGATCAATAAAAACATGGGCGATCCGGATTATTGAAAAATCCGGATTATTAAATCAATCTATATTTGTTAATAAAAGAACTGAACAAGAGGGATTTTTAATGATTTAATTGTAAAAACATACAAAACAGGTAAAATGAACATAAAAACACTTTTGCATAATTGCTTCTACTACATTAATAAATAAAGCCTGTAATTTTAGTTTGGCTGACCTTCTGCTGACTCAAACAAAATGCTTGATGCCTGAGTATTAACAATTTATTTAGGGGTGCGTTGTTCTTTTCAGCCCAATCTATACATTGTTGAATGCTTAAATCTGTCTAATCGGCTTTTGTGAATTCGGGGCATGGGGTAAAGAGCATTTATACAGTGTGTTGAAAAATAGTAAAGGTACACTTTCATTTGCGCCGGTAGATGCGGCACGTACCGGCGGCCGACACGCGCGACGGACACAGTCGCATTTGAACGTGAATGCACCGGCCGGCAGGTGAAGCGCACAAACGAGAGCAGTTCTATGTAAATACTATTGGAGAAGTACAACGGGTGTGTCGGTTGCCGGTACACGCCGCGTCTACCGGCGCAAACGAAAGCGTACCTTTAGTCGTAAATTTTGAATTTCATCAAGCAAAGTCGTTAATGTCAAAATGTTCTCGAACTTCAATGCAACGGCTCTTTATAGACGTCAGTATTTCCTTTGCAAAACAAAGAAGCCCCCTCGGCATCCATAAGCTGCAAGGAAGTGTGCGGATTGCCGGCATTTTTATTTTCACCCTTTGATACCCTCGCCGCCACTCCCAGTTGACCAAAATCAACTTGTACCAGTGGAGTAGCCAGCATTAAATCGGAAAAAGAATTTAAAATGTATTTTTGTACAATCAGGTCAAAAATGTACTAGATTCATACATTTGTACTAGCTGTGGCAACGCTGATTCGGGTTTGCCGCCGAACGCCTGATTTGGCAAGTATTTGCGGGGGATTGGTTAGAAAAACACCTTAGGAGGGGGTGACGCGCCCGCAAAGCGTTTAAAAGGTACGTTAGAGGCGCATTCGGATTACCGAAACTGAAATTATCCGGATTACAAAGTATGCAATGCAATCAAGGAACTATCCGGATTACCGAATAATCCGGACTATTAAGGATCCGGATTAATGAGTCTGTACTGTATATGACTTATAGGAAGTGAGCGAATTTTCAGCCAGTGCCACCATTTAAAGTTTTGGTGGTATTGGGCTGTCAGATTTGACATTTATCATTTTTTGTAGTTTTAATTGTCATAGCGTTAAAGTATCTTAACATAATCATGAGTGCAACGCGTCGTGTAAGCAACCAAAATTGCTGTGTTGTTCATTGTTACAACAGTTACGCAAGAACCAGTAGTAATATTAAGTTTTATCGGTTTCCTGGAAAGCCTCATAAATTATAATTTTTGTAAAATTTTGGATACCGAATACCTATAAAGATCTACGTTCTAAAAATGACTTGAAATGCAAGTAATGAATTGGGCAAGCAATTTGTGCGGCTTTTAGAAGAACGGAAAAGAAAATTGGAAATAAAAATTAAGAGCTGTGACGTTTTTTAATAATTTTTGGCACATAAAATATTTTCGTTTCACAAAATTGTACAAAAATATTCAAAATGAATCTTTGATTAGCCGCATTGTGCACTGTATCGTTATAAAACTAATAATAATAAATTTAGACCTCTTACTTCTAAACTAACTGAATGTGGATTCAGATACTAAAGTTTGTCGAATAACACGACCTTCAATGTGAGAAATTTCGGCTCCGAAACATTTTCGTTCACTAACTTTTAAAACATGTTTGGAACGAACCAATTCCAAACCTTTCTTACACGCAGCTTCACTTCGATGCGTTAAATCCGAAATATACAACAGTATCCATTGCTTAAATTTACGCGGGATTGTCAAACTGACAGGTGACACTTAATTACTACCAAAAATTTATAATTGCGCCACCTTGAGTCGCTGCTAAGCAATATTCGCTCACTTCCTATATGACTGGTAACTAGATTTTATTATTACGTAATTGATCTTTTTGAAATGGAAATTCAGATAATAGTCAATTTCATTTATAAACTTAACTACAACATGCTACTAGAATATTTTTCTCCGAATTTGCACTTTTTACAGTTTACTTCTATCATCTCTATGTGGTGTAACAATGCAAAAGAAAATGCAACAATCCAACAATTATTCAAATAAATGAATAGGCATTTTCCCCATTTCTTTCGATCGAGATATTAGCTGGAAGATTTCTGCGAAGATATGTTCATGGTGCAGCACCACCGACCGCACCTCCCTTCATTTTGGTTGCCTCGAGAAAAAGACGAACGCGCCCCAGATCGCCAGCACTTTCCTAGCACTGCTGCATAGCAGTACAACTCGGGGTAACACGGAAGACAATCACGTTGATGAGATTAAACGCTGTCGTACAGCTGATATAATTATTAAATATTTGATATTTACCAGCCGAAACCACCGCTAGTTTGTGATCGTAAAATAATAAGGTTATATATGTAGATTCGAGTACTAAATTGGAAGCGGCTCTGAACACAAGTGAAGGGTGAGGTGACATATTCTGATAATACTTAAAGGTCGGTAATTAATATGGCTACCCTAATTTATTGCATTCCTAAGTTGCCTGGCAGCGAGCACCTGTCGCTCTTGGGGTTAAATCAGGTGCAGAGTTGTTTAGCACATGATTTAACGGTTTACACACAAAAAATGACCACCTACACTGAAGGAAATTACGCAAGACTGAATAATTCGTTTCTCCAAACACTCATTAGGGAAAGTTCGCAAATTGAAAGATTGCTTGAGGCCCTCGACGTAATATTACACCGAAAACAATATTTATATAATAAATGTTTATTTAGCATACAGCTACATACAATACTAAATAATTGATCTTCTCACAACCAAAAACAAATACAAATCAGCTATCCCTCAACCAAAAACAAGAAAAAAGCCTCCCATTTCTAAATTACATATTCCTATACATCTCCCTCAATCTTACTTTAAATAAATTTACATTTTTCAAATTTTTTATGCTGTCCTCTAATTCATTAAACCTTATGAAACCCCTAACAAACACTGAATTGTAACCCGCCCCTTTATTTGCAGTTTTAATGTAAAAATTGTTTTTACTGCGCGTATCATACCTATGAATGTCTTTACAATATACCAAATATCTATCAAAGTAGGATGGCATACTCCCCACTTTTATCTTATATATGTTACGGTTAAAGTACTTACTTAGCTAGTGTATAGACTAGCTGGATGGTGTATAAAGTAACCAAGTGGCTGGTTATTTTAGTAGAAATTCAACTTTCCACTAGAATAACTGCGAATCTTGGATAGTTCATATACTGTCCAGCCAGTTTTTAAATTAACCAAAAATGATGGCTAAAGTATAAACCACAAAGAAAGCAAATAAAGCAACCGTTGTTCTTATCTATTTGGATAAAGCATGAACTTCATTTCTAGTAGTAGAAAATAACTAATTCGCTAGCTAGTACATAAACTAACCAATACTTTCCTTGGTTAATGTTGCAAAATTAATCAAACACTACTTGGGCAAAACACGATGCACGTGTCGCGATACTGGGGATCATTTGTAAGAAACTGTCATTAGCAATAGTGGTAGTTGCGTACAGGTACAATCCTTTAGTGACTGTATACTCAGAGAGCATTCTAAGAATCACCCGGGTTGTTTACGTAGGTACCTGAACATAGAATTTTGGATTTAGTCCCATTTTGTGCGTCGATGAAAATTTCTCCTATCGTTTTCAAATGTTAATGTTTTTGGGAAGAGATTTAAACGCTCCGCTCGCTTCGCACGCTCCGCTTGCCCACAGACCGGAAATAGTGGGCCTTGAAACCACTTTTTTGGCCGTATTCAGTGACGGGCAACACCACTTTTTCTATTGAATTTACAAAAGAAAATTCTGCTTAGTTTATATACTAACCAACGAATGAGCTATTTTGTATTACTAGAACTGAAGTTCACACTTTATCCAAATAGTTATGGATAGTTTACAAACTGTCTAAGAACAATAGTTGTTTTATTTACTTTCTTTGTGGTTTGTACTTTAACCATCATTCTCTGCTAGTTTATAAACTGGTTGGATAGTATATGAACTAACCAAAATTCGCAGGTATTTTATTGGAAATGTGAATTTCTAGTAAAATAACCAGCTGCTTGGTTACATTATATACCATCTAGCTAGTTTATACACTAGCCACGTAAGTACTTTAACCGTAACATATACAAAAACCAATGTCTGATATTCAAATAACTGTCTTACATTCATCCAACTCAAGCATTCTAACATGTCTCTTATTCGAGTATACCTATTACAATTTAATATCATTCTCATTCCTCTATTTTGCATCTTCTGAAGTCTATCTATTCCGTTGTTATCACCCAAATACAGTATTGTACCGCAACAATAAAACATTGGTAGAATTATCGCATTATACAACATATACCGCGCATACTGTGTCAACATATTCTTGGCTCTGTACATTACACCTAATCTTTTTCCTATCTTCTTACTAATGTAATCAACATGTTTTTTAAAATTAAGCTTATAATCTACCATTACTCCTAAATACTTCAACACTTCTACAAATTGTATATTTTCTCCATCAACAAAAATAGTCTTTTGATCGTCCATGATTCGCCTATATTCGGTTTCATTACTAATAAACATTGCTTTTGTCTTATTAACATTAAGTTTTAACTTATTTGCTGCAAACCAATCACTCAAATCCCTCAATTCCCCATTAATCACAGCAACCAACTCTTCCACATCGTAACCCTCCAAATAAATAATTGTATCATCTGCAAAACAATGATATTTACACCGCTTCAATTGCATCTGAAGATCACTCACGTAAACAGCAAACAGTAATGGCCCCAAGACACTTCCTTGTGGAACTCCTAATTTGACATCCCGCAATGTCGATTCCTTATTTCCACAACGAACCTTTTGTTTCCTATTATCTAGATAATTCCGAAATCACTCCAGACTATCTTCCCTGATTCCGCAAGCATACAGTTTGTCGATTAACCTTTCTCTATCTATTGTTTCAAAGGCCCTCTTCAAGTCGAGAAACACCACCACTATTGATGCTCCTTTATCCCTGTATTCCTTCCACTCCGCAATCACACACTGCAAAGCAGTCTCACAACTGTGTTTTTCTCTAAATCCCGATTGAAACTTAGGCAAGATGTTATTATCTCCAACATATTCTTCTAGTTGTGCATAAATTACTTTCTCCAAGATCTTCTCAGTAGCTGGTAGAGTATTCACGGGTCTAAACTCCTCACAGTTTATTGTTCGCTCTACCTTTCTCAGAGGTATTACCACCGATATCTTTAAACTCTCTGGTACCACACATCTTTCTATTGATGAATTAATAACATTTAGTAAAGGATTTTTTACTTCATCCCAATATTCTTTAATAAAAGCAATTGTTATCCCATCTTATTTGGTAAGCTAAATACAATCTTTTTTAATTCTTCCTCCTTCGTAAATTTGAAGTTTGCTAAACTACATTTCCCGTTAACCAACACCATTTGATTGTCACTTTTCCTCATTGCACCTATAATTTCTTCTACACTGTCTATAAAATAATCATTAAATTTCTCTGTAATTATACTATCAGTGTCATAAACATTGTCACCAAATTTCACTGAAGCAATGGTATCGTCACCTGTTTTACTACCTATAAGTTTCTTCATTGTTTTCCACATATTTTTTGTATTATATTTATTTTCATCTATTTTCTTTTCATAGTATTTCCGCTTTTCTTCTCTTATTAATCGTAATGTTTGATTTCTCCTTTCTCTATACACTTCCCAATCATTTCGCGAATCACTTATAGCCCAACATTTGTGAGCTTTATTTCTGCTCTTTATTGCTTCCTTTATTTTATCATTAAACCAGCAACTATTATTTTTAATTACCACTTCTCTTTCTGGCATAATCACATTTCTCACTTCTTTCATCTTTGCCATGATATCATCAAATCTCTCATTTGTATCTTTTATATTGTAATTCCACTGCACTTTTGACACAAGATCCTTCGCTTTGTCTTCACTAACGATCAGCTTTCTAACTTTTTTAACTCTTTTTGTCTCAACTTCTATTTCCAATCCCAACTCTATAGTTTTATGATTCATATAACTGGGTTCATCTATCACACTAACATATAAATTCTTATCATTAGTCATAACTAAATCTATAATTGTTCTACTGTTTCATTATGTGAGTGTAATTGTTAACAAGTTGAAACATTCCCATATCAGCCACACATTTCCTTAATCTATTTGAGTATATATCCTGACTGGACTTCCAATCAATATTGAAGTCTCCCGCAATCACCACTTTAACTCCCGTCATAATTAATTCTTCGCAAAAACTCTCAAAGAAATCCAGAAACTCAGGTCTCGAAGCCCCAGGTGAACGGTAAACACCAACCAACAAGAAAGTCTCCCCTATACCACTCACTCTTACAATAAGCACCCAATATTTTCCTGCCAGAGCATGTGATTCAATAACCTGCCATTTCAATGAAGAACTAACATAAAACAACACTCCACCTGTATGTCTGCTATCAGAGTTTACTCTAATATTACTATAATTTGTTATTTTAATTTAATTTAATTAATTTAATTTATTCCCAATGAATCTCCGTCTGGAGATTTTGTTGGTAGTTTACCAAGCGTGTGCCCCACCGGCAGGAGCACATTAAACACCTAAGTACAAAGTTGTCTAGATCCTGTTTTGCCCTTAGGACACTTATGAATAATTACGATTTACTTGTGGCTAAAAATGCGTATTTTGCGCTGTTTGAGTCACATCTCCGATATGGTATACCTTTCTGGGATTACTCCTCTGCCGAAAATTTTAATTATATCTTTCGATTGCAGAAGAAAGCAGTGAGAATTCTCTCAAGGCGTCTTCCTCGTACCCCTTCAAGGCCGCTTTTTGAGAAACTGAGAATATTGCCACTGGCATGTATTTACATTTATGAGATGGCTGTTCTGCAGTTTCGGCTTAAGAATAATTGTGCCACGGGGGAACAGATTCATGAGCATTTTACGCGGTCTGCAGTGTTATTGTATCAGTCGAGGCCCTACTCGGAAAATTTTAAGAGAAGTGTAATATATACGTCCATTCAAATATTTAATAAGCTACCTGCATCAACTTTTCAACTTTTTTAATGTTCAAGGCTTCTTTAAAAAGATTATTGCTTGATAAGTTGTACTATAGTGTAGATGATTTTCTCGGGGGTTGAGAGTGTTGTTCCCCGGTTTCCTCATGTGAGGTTTTGATATATTTTATATATTTTTTTTTCTTTTGTTTTGTTTTGTGATTTATTTTGTTTGATATGGTATGTGTTCTATCTATGTATTGTGTATTGTGTTTTCTGTCTGTGACGGGCTAAATAAATGATTTGATTTGATATCGCCTAGCACGAAATACGTTATCTATAAGTAACATGCTCCATAAAATCAAGTGATACCGAATTTAACCACCAGATGCCGCTGGTCATATCTATTTTGATTTAAAATTGAATATTTCCTTTTGTTGTACATACATTTTTATTTAATATTGATTTTATTATAGATGGTTAAAGTAATAGAGTTTATTTATTTTCAGCGTATTATTTTACTTTGATTTGAAATAGTTCCAGAGAACCCTTTCTCCGACTAGAGTTTAAGGTATTTATCGACAATCAGAATGTATAGTTGCATAGGGTGACATAAAAGGATAGGTCATTGTAGTGGTTAATTACTATACAAAGTACTCAGCATTCTAAACATACTCCTTACACACCTGAACTGCGTCAAAACTTCTACCTATCCAATTATTACAATTCTGTTTTTACCTTATGGCAATCCTTGCATAAAATATCTGCCATGTAATTTCGATATTCAGGCGGCATCGTAGTTCGTTCAACTTCCTTATCTAAGTATTTCCATAATTCTGTCATATCCATAAGGGAAGTCTGGCATGTCGGACATGCATAATGCCCCGCATGAAGCATTTGTTCAAAGCAGGTTCGATGGAGAAGATGCCCACAATATGGTATATGACATGGTATTCGTGAGGTGTGGATGTCTTCTAAACACACTGGGCAGTTTGAACGGGAAACATTTTCTACACACTGTAATACAAAGAAAATGTAAGAGTATTTGAATAACAGGCTGTCGCATTATGTATGCATGTGACCTTTTCCAACTGCATTGTCACGTGTCATCACGAATTACCCCCCGAATAAAATTTATATACCTATGGCAGGTATTGTATTCGTCCATTATGCATGTGGTAGGTATCTCGTAACGTAATGCAATTAGAAAAGGCAACGTGTAATTTTAGCAGATAAAAAAATAATCACATCACATATTGTATTTTTGTGTACATATATACAGGGTGGGCCAACAGTGTGTAGTCGGGCCATATCTCTGGTTCTATTCAAGGTATCAAAATAAAACTATACACATATGTGGAGAACCCCATGAAGCATCTGATAAATTATTTTGGTGTATACAGGGTGTCCACACTCTGAGCACCAAACCAAAGTTATGTTTTTTTAAATGGAACGCCCCACATTTGTTTACATATTTGAATTCCCAATAAAATTTTATGAAAGATGGTGTACTACACGATGGGGTTTAGAGTGAGCGATTTTATACCTATGGCAGGTATTGTATTCGTCCATTAAGCATGTGGTAGGTACCTCGTAACGTAATGCAATTAGAAAAGGCAACGTGTAATTTAAGCAGATAAAAAATAACCACATCACATATTGTATTTTTGTGTACATATACATATACAGGGTGTATCCAAATAAGTGCGAAAAAATTTAAGAGGCGATTCCTTGTTGAAAATTAAAGGGGGTGTTTGATATAAACAAATCCTCATATGTCCCTCCCTTAGGAGTTATGCTCCTCCAAAGTGGGAGGTGGAAATTATGTTTTTTATTTTTTTGTCAAAATCTGAAATAGTTAGGGAAATGAAATTTGGTGGAAGGTTTCTAATGTTAAAAAGCCTACTTTCGAAGATTTTCTAGACCGATCCATATTGTTATAAGTGGATGAAACTCGCAACCCCTCTAAGCAATTTGGTGCCGCCTACTACTTTTACTTGGAATTTAATTCTTTCAGTGCATGATGAAGTTAATCATTTTTTTTCCGAAAACTATTGATTTTACAAAAACAGCAAGAGAGATACGAAAGTTTTTAAATGAATGAAGCTTTCTAATGCATATTTTTAAACAATCAAATTCTTACACGGTAAAAATGTAAAACGTTAAAAGGGAAAAATTAAGAGGGGTTGCGAGTTTCATCCACTTATAACAATATGGATAGGCCAAAAAATATTCGAATGTAGCCTTTTTAACATTAGAAGCCTTCCACCAAATTTCATTTCCTTAACTTTTTCAGATTTTATGAAAATAAATAAAAACCTAATTTCCACCTCCCACTTTGGAGGAGCGTCACTCCTAAGGGAGGTCCATATGAGGATTTGTTTATATCAAACACCCCCTTTAATTTTCAACAAGGAATCGCCTCATAAATTTTTTCGCACTTATTCGAATACACCCTGTATAAGAAAATACATTATGCCAATGGCCATGTGATAGGCAGAAATGCTTTTCTCTATAGCTCGAAAAAATCAATAACAATTTACATAGGTATTTAAAATTTAAACTTAGCATACATTTTGTAGAGTGCAACAAAGCTTAACAAACAATAAAGCTTTTACCATTTTTTAAAATTATCTGTCGGTCTCTGCTTCACTATCACTTTTAAATATTAGCAGTCGCTTTAAGTCACTCCGGGTTACAACATATACAGTAGCGTCCGCATATAACGAACCCGTTTACAACAAACTACAGGTTAAAACGAACCGCTTATGAAAGTGCTAAAAACACATTTCCTTTTATAATGAACTCTGCTTATAACGAACCATATTTTATGCAATTTCAAAGTTCGTTATAAGCAGACAGTACTGTATAATTATATATGGAAGTGCTTGTCCAGATTAGTGAAGAATCCGACTTACTAAAAGTTCGGAGTATCAAGGTTCTACAATATGGGCAGGTTGTTCTAATTTTGGAATTTTACTGTTGTGTTATAATTTGATCTATGTTATATTACATCTGCAATATATCCCAACAGACTTGTACCTTGACGGGTGGGATGGCTTGCGTGCTTCCATGATTTATACTCATTCTGCGATATGGAAGGAAACGGGGAAACCACTACATTATTTTGTCCCTCGTACAGCACACTAAAATTTCATGATGAAGGCACCTTCTGGAGTAAAATATTCCGGAGGTAAAATAGTCCCACATTCGGATTTCCGGGCGAGAACTGCTTCAGGGGAGTCATCAGCAATAATAAGAGTAACATTTCACGAGTTAGAGCGTGGAATGTTAGGCGCATGAAACAAGTAGGAAATTTGAAAATAGAGATGGATAAGTTAGCTTTAGAAATAGTAGGTATCAGAGAGGTGCGATGGCCAGGATGAAAATACTGTTACGGATATAGAGGTAAAATGGAATTGCATTAAAAAATAGTTTAGATTCTGCAGTTAGAGATATTTTGGGTCACAAACAGAATGAAAGTAGAAAACCCTGGATGCCAAAAGATAGTGATGATCTAATAGACGAGAGACAAAGGTATAAAGCGGTCAAGTGGGAAATTATTCGGAAATGTACGAAAGCAAAAGAACAGTGGATTGATAATAAATGCAAAGAAGTGGAAGATATGTTCGAAGTAGGAAAAACTGACGAAGGGCACAAAATAATTAGGAGAAATTTCAGGGAAATTGGACCTAGCAGGAAGAACATTAGAAACGATGCAGGTGACATCCTAATCGGAAGAGAGGAAAAGGCAGATAAGTGGAAGGAATATTTGGAACTCTTATATGCAGGTCAAGATCTAGGAGAAATATTAGAAAAGAAAATCAGTGTAGAGGGGGATAACCTAGGCTGTACTATAATAAGAAAAGAGTTCCAGCTAGGATTAGAAAGTTAAACAACAATAAAGACCAGGTGTAGACAGATTGCAAGCAGAAATCTTAAAGTACGCAGGTCAAGAGGTAAGAGAGTATTTATTTAAACTACTTAGCCGTATATACGAGACAGGTGAGATTCTAGAAGATTACAAAAGGAACATCATAGTCGCTTTGTTAAAAGAAAAGCCGCGGTTAAGTGTGAAAATTTTAGAACAATCAGTTTAACTTTCCAATTGTGTAAAGAAGGATGGAGAAAAGGGCGGAAGAAATATTAGATCAGTTCGGATTTAGACGAAGTAGAAGAATGCGCGAGGCCATTCTAGCTTTACAAGTAATTATAGAAAAAACAATAGAAAAGGGAAGCTCAGTGGTAAGAGAGCTAGCTTCTGACTGAGAAGTCCCGGTTCGAATCTCCTCAAGGGCATTTGTGTTTCTCAGATAGATCGGTGCCCGGTTTGGTCTCCCGTTCATTGTTGGGTCACAATTAACAATGCTACTTTCAGCTTTCTGGAATTCGGCTGCTAGCAGTAACAAGAATCCTGCACCCACACCGGAACGATGTATAAATATGAAAAGCAACCCTCGCTCATCACTATGTTCCATTTAACATCTATAAGTTTCACATAGAGCTTTAAGCAGCTCAAGAAGCGAAGTGCTTATGTTTAAATAAATAAAAAATAAATAAATATAGGATTTGTAGATTTAGAAAAAAGCCTTCGACAAAGTAAAATGGGAGAAGATGTTCGAAGTGCTCAGAAAGGAAGGGATGAAACAGAAGCATAATACATAATCTCTACAGAATTTGAGCGGGAATGAAGAGAAGTAGACATCAGGAAGGGAGTGAGACAGGAATGTGCGTTGCCAACTCTAGTTTTCAACTTATACAGGGTGTTCATGAACGAAGTAGCATAAATGCTACCAGTGAATCTAGAGGTGAAAATAGGTCGATTGAACCAAACGTACCCTCATCTTTAGTTGCATCTTTGCAGAGTCAGACTCTTAAAAGTTACGGAGAAGATAACATAAAGTGCTTTGACACACAATTTTCATACTTGGTATGGACACTTGTGTATCGATGGCACATATTTTGTATTAATATTATGAAAACTTGTCCATAGGGGGCGCAGCAATCGATAATGTCTAACACATTTTCTCTATATTTTTTTATCTTATTCGGTATTTTTATTAATTTACCGTAAATAAATACATCGATACAAATTACATATTTTTTGTAACTTAAAAAACGTATTTCGAACCGATGTATTCATATACCGTAAATTAGTACACATACTAAATGGGATAAAAAAATTTAAGAGAAAACACGGTAGGCATTGTCAATTACCGCGCCCCATATGAATAAATTTAGACAATATTAATACAAAACTCCATTTGAGAGTGTGTCTTACAATTACATTCTGAATTGTCTAAATCTGAAGAAACTTAGAGTAAGAAGAATTGTGTATGATTTGTGTTTGATTTATAAACCGTTCAACTTTTTGATTGACTGTCCTCAGCTCTTGTGTTGTGTGAAATTGTATGTACCGGTTTGTGCACTGCGAACCCCTAACATATTTGTATGTACCGTTTCATAAAACCAATTATGGTTATTTCTCTGCCATTTCTAGAATGTGTCGGGAAATCAATGATCACTATGGATGTTTCGATTTGTTTGATGTTTCGTTGAGTAAATTTAGGGCATCTATTTTGAACATTTCGTTTGATACTGATGTTTAGAGCTTTTGGTTTGAGCTTTTGGTTAAATTTGTTTATATTATGATTGTCATGAAAGCCTATTTCTTTTTGTTGTGTTTTTGATCTCACTAGTGAGCAGGGTTTAAAAAAATCACGATTAAAATAAAAAAATCAAAAAAATCGGTTTATTTGATTTAAATCAGGTTTTTTTGATTTAAATCAAATATAAGATATTCATTATAAATAAAGAGAAATATTGGCTCCCAGCGCCACATAGTAAATTAATAAATAGGCTGCGGACGGATAAGGCAGCGAAATTAGTATTCCTGTATAAGTATTTCAATGATTAGTTATAAAATTGTGATTTTTTTAGTTTGTTAATCTATTGGCATTACGTTTATATCATGCTGTGTATTTTTTTAAATGTTTTAACGTTTTAAGATTGTTATTCATTTAAAAAGAAATGTTTTTTTAAGTAAAATGTGTTGCTTTTTAATTTTAATTTTTTTATTTTTTGCTATAAAAGCATAAAATAAACGTTGTCATAAATTTTGCAATTTTGATTTAAATCAGTGATTAAAATAAAAAAAATCAGGTGATTAAAATCGCGATTTAAATAGTGATTTAAATCAAATGATTTAAATCGTTGAAACCCTGCTAGTGAGCATATTTCTTTGTTGTAAAGGGAGGTTTCCCGTTAATTTCTAATAAATAAATAAATAAATAAATAAATAAATAAATAAACTTGTGCCATCAACACGCAAGTGTCTGAACCAAGTGCGAACATTGTGTGTCAAAGAATTTTCAATTTATAAATAAAACTGCTAATAAAAATTTTAAGAGGCTGTAACTCCATACAGGTCCAACTTTGGATAAAGGTACGTTCAGTTCAATCGACCTGTCTTGACCTCCAGATTCACTGGTAGCATTTATGCTACTTCGTTCGTGAACACCTGTATATCAAGGATGCGCTTCATATTGTTATGGACAGAACAGCCACAGGAATTAACATGCTCAGATTCACGGATAATATAGCAGTATTAGCATCCAGCAAAGAAGAATTAGGAATGGCTCTGACTGCAATGAAAGCAGTTAAGTTTTGACAGAGGGCTACGGCATGAAAATCAATAAAAATAAAACCAACATTTTGTACGTAGGGGGCGTAAAAATAGGACTAAAACTAAAATACAAATAGGAAATGGGAAGATAGAGGAAGTCGTGGATTCCTTCTATTTAGGAAGTAACATTACTCGAGATAGTAGGAGCACTAAAGATATAAAACAAAGGATAGCGCAGGATCGAGTTGTGTTTCATAAAAAGAAATAACTGTTGTGCTCGGGAACGGTTAATGTATAAACTCGGAAGACTCTTAAAGACGTATGTATGGAGCATGGCATTGTACAGGTGCGAAACTTGAACAATAGGAGAAGGGGATTGAAAAAGAGCAGAAGCATTTGAAATGTGGTGCAACAGACGCATGGTGAAGATATCGTGGATAGATAAGATTAGCAATAGGGAGAATGCTAAAATCCACCCTCATTTCTAGCAAACAGGTTCATATCATCTGCACTGGCAAAGAGTTTATGGTTTTCCCATGGGGAATTCCACATTAACACAATCCAGTCTTCTTACAACCTACTCCAATTCGAGGCTGAACAGTAGCGACATCTTTGTCAAATTGAAGATGTGGTTGACAGTGGGTAGTGGGACGTCCCTTTCTAAACCCAATCTGTTACTCTCCCACTACTTTTTCTGTGTAGGGTTCCAAGCTTTTGAGCAAGATATATGCAACCATATTTCTATAATTTCTATAATTTTATCATTGTTAAGAACTAGCAATTTAGGAAAAGTGGCCACTTGTAGCTTATTCACTTGAAGAGGTTAAACAGTAGATGCTTTTTACTGTGTCACTAAATTATATTTAAGTGACTCTTCATAAACAAATTTAAATTACAAATCTTTTGAATAGCTTTTTAATTCCATTAATTAATTTTCGGTTATTCAATCTATTTGTTATGATTATCGCAGGCAAAGTTCAAGAGGTAAATTTGCTTTTTCCAACCTACAGTTTACATATCGCCCATGTTTGTTACAGTCCGTAACAGGAAATTGGAACATGGTCTCAACTGCTTGTTTAGTTTCTTGGGAAGCAGTTCTTCCAGAACCATTGATTTATGTTAACTGGTACACAGTGTTAATGAAAATACTAAATACAAACGATTATTGATATTTGAATTATGTACTCTCAATTATCCAGGACACATAATGCATTTTAATTTACTTGAGTTTGAAATAGTCCTCGATTAAAAGAATTCAGATTGAGCAAGGAGGTAATGAAAATTGCTAAGTTTAGCATAAAATCGAGCATAAAACTCAAGTAACACAAAAACTAAAACTAATAGCACAATCAATACAAAAACATATTTTTAAAGCGCAGTGGGTTGGTTGTTAATTATTACATTTATTTATAGACATTGTGGTTGAAAATAACTGTATTTGCACATCATTGTGAAGAATAATGTGTTCTGTCATCAAAACTTTATTGTTCAACCTATTTCTGTCTTTGTGAATACCACAATTTTGGTAAACAATTATCAACTTTCAGTTTGTGTAAATAGCAGCATACATTCCACAGATACATATTACAAATACATAGATACAGTTAAATAATTTAAAACATCAAAGTCATGCAAAAAAATGTAAGTCAACATAGCGCAAAAAGAAACACTTACTTGATGTCCATTTTTTAGTTGGATTGGAAGACACATATTGCACTTTTGGCAGTGGAAAAATCGTTCAGCCTTGCCTATCCTACAAATACCGCATCCAAAACAGTGATACTGATTTTTGTCTTCGTCATCGAACAAATTGCATTCCAGGCAAGTGTACTGAAACGAAGATACATACAGTAAATAAAATGTTACATTTGGCTCGAAATTGCACAGATACAGACAGGGTGTTTCACGAAGTTTTTCCGCCACTCAAGGAGTGTTCTCGAGGTCACGGATCCCAGTCGAATTACCATTTGCAAAACCAAGAATAAACGCCATGCCATGCCGGCGTACTCCTTCGTGATAAATGTAAACAGCATTGCAGAAAATGAAAAGAGCATTGTACCCAACACAGATGTGACAAAAGTGATTGAAAGCGTTCGTAACATTGCTGCCTAATTAAAGATTGCTGCACGCTGTTCATAAGCGTACATTGAAGCAGGCAAGCAGAAAACTTGAAAAAAAAATAAAATCGAATGATTGACAATAATATGTCAACTCGCTTATTTTTGAGAATGAAATCCATGTTCGTAGGAACTGTTTTACTTAAAATAACCTCGAGAACACGCTCCTTGAGTGGCGGGAAAACTTCATGAAACACCCTTATGTTGAGAAATGAAGGGAAATTAATTAAACAATAATATAGTACTCTATGAGTGAGTTATAGTGACTATTATTAACGAGGATGAACATTTAAAACACTCGCCTACGGCACGTGCTTTTTCATCCTAGCTTATAATACCTATGACTCGAGAGTGGAATACTTTGCTTTATCTGCAAAAATTGAAATTGGAAAGTTGCACTTTCATTGCCACATTAGACCGCGTTTGTGTCTTTTCACACAGGCTACCTTTCAGCGTTGCTATTACAGCTTTGTATTACATAATTTAACTGTTCATTTCTCTGTGATTTGTTGTGAGAAAAATATTGGAATAAAGCAAAGAACTGTTAAAATTTTGACCCCTAATAACGTGTTTCCTTCACTTGCATTTATAACAATAAACACTAATAATATCCGCCTCCAATCGTTGCTATTCCATGCCAAATGATCTCGAGCAAAGTTGTCTAGCAACTTGATGGTAGAGAAATAGATAAAGACTAGACAACGACCGTCCAGTTATACACATAAAAGTCGATGAATAAATGGACGCCAAGAAATAAACTTCCAAGTGGCGCACCTGCAAACACTTTCTAGAAATCGAAAATATTGAACCTTTTTGTGTAAAAAAAATCGTAAAGGCATTCGCCAGTGTATAGATATAGCGCCCTGTATAGGGAGCGTCTGTACAACCACTGAGGTGATCAGCAAAGAATTCTTATTTGACCGTCCAATGGATATATTGTTGCATTCATTTAAATGCCAAATGTAAAAATTGAACGGACAAAATATGTTCAATGGAACTGTTATTAGAACATACTTTCCTACTGTTAGGATTTTATGAAAAATATCTTTCCTATCAGCGAAAACTGGAAAAGCTGAAGATCTACCGAGTACATATCTTATACCACTTATAAAGTCAGCTAGATCCAATACCTTTCAAGTGAATTCCAAAGTGTTTAATGTGTTTAAGTCCTCTTAAATTAATTCTGGGTAAGTACTTTTCATTTTAAAAGCTTTAAGTAGTGTTTACTTGTGCTGGGTCTTGTAGCATAAGTGGAAGTCCCTAAGTGCTTATAATGATAAGAAACATATACGATATGGTAGTTCAAAACATATTATTAGTTACCTACCATCACTAATTATTATCAAAAAGTACAAATTAAATTAGCGCAAATTTTGAAGATTATATTGAATGATAAAATAAAACTTGCACGAGCGACAATTTATAAACTAATGTAAATTTCGTTTGAGAGCATCTGTTAAATAAATAGGTAAATGTTGCTTCTAAAATGATTTCTTCTAATACAAGTTAAAAAAGTTCTCCATGCAACAAGGTAAACTTGAGAGGAGACTCAGGGCCGGTTGTTAGAACGTGGATCAAAATGTAACGCGAGGCTACATTTAATTCGGCTTCCGTTGCTAAGGTACTGACTTCGTGGTTGGTTGTATCATAGCAACGAAAGTCGAATTAAATGTAGCATTGCGTTACATTTTGATCCGCGTTCCAACAACCGGCCCTCAGGGTACCACCTAAACATATAAATTTCTTTTCTTTAATCGTTTCAAAAGCATGCATTCAGGGTCTCTTTAACTTGAGTTCGGGTGACACTAAATAAACTGTATTTTCCTTGTAACTTAGTGACATTTTTCCATATTTTATATTTTATTCATCTGTTATTTGCATGCCCAATAAGTTTGAATAAATTATCAGACCAGTAATTTAAAAAGCAAATTTTAGGTAATTTGAACATTGTAAGGTAAAGTCGCTTACATTACAAATCCCGTGTTTTTGGCCAGTACCTACGGTATATTGGAGTTAATTCACTACAGTTTGTACCTGACAACTACAGCTGTTTGACTTATATTATGTGTATATACGTATACAGTGCCCGTCTAAAGTCCGTTCCCCCCCTACTAATTTTTGAACCATTTGAGGTACATCCATGAAATTCAGCACAAGGTAATCACAGGTCACAATATATTTTTTGACGTAACAAGGACAGCTGTCAGTCACAAGATGGCGGTCGAGCGCCATTTTGAAACATAATTTTAAATGAGAGGGAGGGTCATGTGACACCTCGTTTTAAAGGTCTTATCGAGTGCAATATCATACTAAAAGATGGCGTCGATGTCTTTTGTTCAATTTTTAAATTTTAACATTTTTCTTACGAAATTTTATTCTAATTTGTAGTGAAATCTCTTAATGAAGTCGACCAATAAGAGGCGAAGAGAGAGTTTATTAAGGAAAAACTACCGCTAGATGGTAATTTCTTCCAGCTTCTCCAAAAATCAAAACCGCTTCAAATTTATCGTCTAAGCTACGAGCCATGGGCACACTTTTCCTAAATGAAGGAACTAAACATGCCACATTTGACAAGTAGAAAACAAGATGTTACTGCGACAACGAATTTTGTTTCCAATACAAACGTAATTGAGAGCAACATTCATGGTTATTTAGAAATTTGATTAGCCACCATTTTGTAACGTTTTCAGGTATCGACGCCATATTTTAGTATGATATTGCACTCGATAAGACGTTTAAAACGTGGTGTCACATGACCGTCCTTCCCATTTAAAATATTTTTTCAAAATGGCGCCCGACCGCCATCTTGAGACTGACAGCTGTCATTAATACATCAAAAAATATCTTGTGACCTGTGACCTCAAATGGTTCAAAAATTAGTAGGGGGGGAACGGACTTTAGACGGGCACTGTATAATATTATGATTAGGCCTGCAACTTTTTCGATATATTGAAGTACATAAAATGTCAATATATCTAAATAACGATATACATACATGTTGATGTTTTTATTTTGATGTATCGATATGCTAAGCTCGAATATAGTGTCGCGAAATACGAAATTAAGACTTTATTAGACAGTTATACGACCCACAGCTACATACGCGTGCGAGACATGGACGATGAATTGGCAAATCAGAATACAAGAGGTAGGTGGGAAAGAAAAATGCCTAGAAGTATTTTTGGAAGAGTGCAAATGGAGGAAGGCTGGCAGAGACGAACAAATGGTGGCGGTTTGGCAGAGGGAAGATATGAGGTGGAAGATGAACCGACAATGGGGGAAATGCGAGATGCAGTCCAGAAATTAAAAACTGGAAAAGCTGCTGGACACGATAGAATTGGACTGGAGATGTTAAAGAAAGCCGGCGACGAGGGGATGCGATTGTTGCTCGAGATTTGTAGAAAAGCATGGCGTGAGGGGAAAGTACCTAAGGACTGGGAAATAGGTATAATATTACCTCTATACAAAAAAGAAGATAGATTGAACTGTCAGAACTACTGAGGAATAACCCTTTTATGTATGGAAAGAAAAGTTTATGAACGAATTTTGAAACAGAGACTAAGGCAAAAATTGAATAGCTATTAGTAGGATCTCAAAGCGGCTTCAGAAAGTATAGCATTCAAGAGCACAACTTCAGTCTAAAAGAAATAACAGAGAAGGCATCTAGACAAAACCAAGAAATTTACATGGCATTCATCGACTTGGAAAAGGCCTTTGACCGCGGGAGAGCCTTTCAAGTAGAGGGATAGAACCAAAATTGATCGTGGCACTCGAGAGTCTGTACTATAATAACAGAAATTACTTCAAAACTAAAAAAAGACAGGAAGGTGTACTAAGTCCACATAGGATATGAAAACCTGAAACGGATAACAGTTTCAGAATGCGCATTCGCGGACGATGTCGTAATATTCGCACCAACAGAAAAGGACTTAAAGAAAAACCTCGAGTCCTGGAAAGTAACACTAGAGAAATATAATATGAAAATAAATTTGGCAAAAACGAAATTGATGGTAACATCTAAGAACAACATTAATATGAATATCCAAATAGATATGGAGAAATTAGAGCAGGTTGAAGAATTTAAATACTTGAGAGTTATCATTGATAGGAGAGGACATGAATTAGAAATAAATCGAAGAGTAGAGAACACAGAAAAGCTCTACCACTCGATGAACAAAAAATTTGTAAACAAAAAGGAAATATCAACAAAAACAAAGATGACTGTCTACAAAATGGTCTACCAATCAACTCTAACATTTGGAAGTGAGTAATGGGTGCTGACAAGAAAATTGAAAAGTAAAATACAAGTCATCAAAATGAAGGGAGTTACTAGGAGAAATAAGATAAGAAATGATGAAATAAGGTAAGAACTGGGAATGAAAGCAATAGCAGAGAAGGTAAAACAGAAACAACTACAGTGGCTAGGTCATCTATTAAGAATGAACAATGATAGACAAGTGAAAGAAATATGGGAGGCAAAAACTGGACCGAGAAGAACCAGAGGAAGACCACGGGAAACTTGGAACAACAACATTGGGAAAGTTTTACAACAAGTGGGATACACATGGCATAGTGCAAAAATGATGGTGCAGGACAAAAAACCATGGGCCCGTTTTGTACACCAAAGAGACTAAACAAGGAATTTGTGTTGATTTTACATTTTTATATTGTTAATTGTTAATTTGACATGTAAATCCGTGTTATTTACATTCTTGCACCCTTATGGGTAGGAAGGGTTTTCTTTTGATTATACATATTATTCTAACTCAAAATATGTAGCTACTGCTTTTAGCCCCTTATTACTTTAACACTGTACATAGCTCTTAAAAGAGGCAAAAATATGCAGTGCATTCCCTTATGAAAAAATATAAAAGCAGTCGTATCTTCTTTCTGATCAACTGTATAATAGTATAGCTCAAAAATTATGCAAAGAGAGAATTACTAGTTCGACGAAATCTGCTAGAAATAGGTAATGAATTTATGGATTAATTTGCATTTACCCAGCATACTTACGTAGTTTTCCTATTAGTTTATAATGGAAAATGTTTTGTGAGAAGCATTTTTAATTTCAGACCAACAAAACAAAATTTAATCACCCTATATAAATTTATATCAGATAATGCTGATGACATGGTAAATGTTTATTGTAAGGTAAAAAAGTGTAATATGTACCTGCTTATAAATATTGACATAAAAAATAATAAATTGTACAAATACGCATACAAACAATAATGAAGGATATGGGCAAGCAAAAGAAAATATTTAAATTCCTTTTCTAATGTTTAGAATTACTGTTAAATCATAGCCAATTTAAATATGCAAACTGGCATTAGAATTTATACAAAACAGCCTATCATATTTACTTGAGATAATTTCGCACGGTGATATTGCTTTACAAAAAGATCGGTAAATTGCTTATACTATCCAAATATTTTACGCCTTCGTAATACATACTTCTTTCATAAAATGAAACATGAATCAAGCACGCTTTATTCTCGATTCTTAATATCAAGACCTTGAAGGCCTTGACATTTCAATGCCATTCAGTACAATTAAATCTATATAAATTTATTATAACTTTTCAATTGAAGATACTGTACAAAGTTAAAAAGTATCGAATAATTTTCTCATTTTCAGGGTGCTTCATAAATTTGGAAGTGACAAAATTGGATAAATTGAACTTTCCATATACATATACTCGTACGTACTTAAATAGAGTGCCTGCTTAACGAACCTCCCCATGGAGATCTCTGTTATCATAAGAGTTGTGTATTTTTATTCTGATGAGTAATCTGGCAACAAATTTGGTCGTATCCATTCATATATTTAATAAATTTAGATTTTGCCGGTGCATCAGTACGGTGCTTTCCCCTACACACTCAAACCATGCAATTTAATCTTGCTATATATGCTGCCGCGCTCTGGACAGATATCAGCAAGTGACAACTACTTTGAGTAATTATCTGGTATTAATTAGTGGTACTGGACCGTTCGAACAACTACTACTCGGGCAAATACCCCGCCAGGCATTGAATTATAGAACTAAATCCAGATTTTTTGTACTACGAGACGTTTCAGACTGCTACCCCATCTAAGATGGCTTTGAAACAATCCTAATTTGTCTCCATGTACGTACGTGCTTTTAAGCAGGTCTTTGTTCAAATATTGTATGTTTTGAATGTGTATGGAAAACCGCAGACCAACTGGTTTCGTCCTTCTGGGACTCATCAGTACGGTGCTTTCCCCTACACACTCAAACCATGCAATTTAATCTTGCTATATATGCTGCCGTGCTCTGGACAGATATCAGCAAGTGACAACTACTTTGAGTAATTATCTGGTATTAATTAGTGGTTCTGGACCGTTCGAACAACTACTCCTCGGGCAAATACCCCGTCAGGCATTGAATTATAGAACTAAATCCAGATTTTTTTGTACTACGAGACGTTTCAGACTGCTACCCCATCTAAGATGGCTTTGAAACAATCCTAATTTGTCTCCATGTACGTACGTGCTTTTAAGCAGGTCTTTGTACAAATATTGCATGTTTTGAATGTGTATGGAAAACCGCAGACCAACTGGTTTCGTCCTCCTGGGACTCATCAGTACGGTGCTTTCCCCTACACACTCAAACCATGCAATTTAATCTTGCTATATATGCTGCCGCGCTCTGGACAGATATCAGCAAGTGACAACTACTTTGAGTAATTATCTGGTATTAATTAGTGGTACTGGACCGTTCGAACAACTACTCCTCGGGCAAATACCCCGTACTGATGAGTCCCAGAAGGACGAAATCAGTTGGTCTGCGGTTTTCCATACACATTCAAAACATGCAATATTTGAACAAAGACCTGCTTAAAAGCACGTACGTACATGGAGGCAAATTAGGATTGTTTCAAAGCCATCTTAGATGGGGTAGCAGTCTGAAACGTCTCGTAGTACAAAAAAAAATCTGGATTTAGTTCTATAATTCAATGCCTGGCGGGGTATTTGCCCGAGGAGTAGTTGTTCGAACGGTCCAGTACCACTAATTAATACCAGATAATTACTCAAAGTAGTTGTCACTTGCTGATATCTGTCCAGAGCGCGGCAGCATATATAGCAAGATTAAATTGCATGGTTTGAGTGTGTAGGGGAAAGCACCGTACTGATGAGTCCCAGGAGGACGAAACCAGTTGGTCTGCGGTTTTCCATACACATTCAAGACATGCAATATTTGAACAAAGACCTGCTTAAAAGAACGTACGTACATGGAGACAAATTAGGATTGTTTCAAAGCCATCTTAGATGGGGTAGCAGTCTGAAACGTCTCGTAGTACAAAAAATCTGGATTTAGTTCTATAATTCAATGCCTGGCGGGGTATTTGCCCGAGGAGTAGTTGTTCGAACGGTCCAGTACCACTAATTATTATTAAGTGAGAAAAATGCAATTGAATATTTTATTAAGCAACACTCTGACAACCAAGGAACTTCAAAAATGTTATCATTTGTAATATCATAAGAGTTTAGCTTTTGCCGACAAAATTTTTCGATTGAAATGAGAGGTTGCCTAGCAATTTTACGAGTGACATTGCATAAAAAGTAAAAGCATGTTTAAACTGCTGGTCAAAATTATTGCACTACTCAACAGTTTGGGGAATACAGTGTTTAAGAGATATTAGAGTACATGCTTTCTTGTACGCTGCTAAGTCATACAGAAACCTAAGTTTATTGAGTCGTGATTTTCGAGAGGCAATGAGAAATTGTATACGATAGGCGAATTTTCAGCAGGAAAATAATAAATCGTGCGAGACATAATTGACAACATTGGAATGTGTGAGAGCGAACACTTTGGTTGATGAGGGTAGAAGTATATGTATGTCGCTGGTCTTCTGTGTGTTAACCATTCGGCAATAAATCGAATAACTATGAATTCTTAATAAGTTAACCTCACTCGCCAAAAGACAGTGCAACAGTAATTAAACTCAATGCGTGTTTCGTTGAGGATGTTGACGTTGTCAGCGAAACACGTGTCGCGTTTAATTACTGAGTCACTGTCTTTTGGCGTGTGGGGTTAACTTATTAAGAATTCATAGTGAATTTACGTCAAAGTTCCCGATCCAACCACTGTGTGTAATAAATCGAATGTTAGAACGGCTAGGGCTACTAGTTCTCACTCCAGGACACGGGCAAATGCTTTAAGAAATCGGACAGGAACAAGTTCGCAATTGCAGAATGAACTGGTGACCATTAGAAATGTTCAAGTTTCTGCTCTTACCTTGAGAAGAAGACTGCGGGAGGCAGCTTTGACCAGTAGAAGTCCCACAAAAGCAACATTGGTATAATATCTAAGATAACAGAGAAATAACAGAAAATTTATTTTTTCTTATGGGTTCCATATTTGATTTCTACATTTTTAAATACAGTTTTATTTTCTGATTACGATGATGTATCGCCTTCAAGTGGGCTCGATTGATTGCCCCTGAGAACTAGGTGTTCGTTTTTCACAGATTACACACCTGAAGTTTAGCATACATATCTTTAAAAGTTGTCTTTTTTTCTTTGTTAAGTTCGAAATAAGTCATTTTTTTCTGACATTACAAAAAAACTGAGATCATAGCGCATTTCTGCATGACAATATTTCAGATAAAAATTCTGAAAACTGTATGTTGTAACCCCTGAAAAACAAACAACTAGTCCGCAGTGACAACCAATGTAAACGTAAACAATGTAAACTTTGTAATGGCCCCTTATATTTCATATTTTGGCCAAAATTTCCAATTACCTACCTATTCGTTTGTGAAGAGTGCTTTGAAAATTAAATTGACAGTCGACATTTTTGTTTCACACTCTATTTTGACAGTTCAATTCAATTCTTGTCTGTCGATTCTTATAAAAGGATTAAGATGTAAGAGACTGTGGTTAAATAATCAATTCAAGAATCAATTGTACCCCTAACCACATAAAATTTGAAATACTATATACGCATTTCGGCAGCTAAGCTGCCATCTTCAGTAGCAGGGAAAAACCTATAGTAATAAAAATAGCAATAACAACATTAAAAAAAAAAAAACCCACACACACAATTATATACCTATATGACAATAATAATAACAACAATAATGATGATGTGACCTATATTATTGTTATTGTTATTGTCACTATCATTGTTTCACATCATCACATCATCATTATTGTTGTTATTATTATTGTCATATATATAATTGTGTGTGTGTTTTTTTTTAATGTTATTGCTATTTTTATTACTATAGGTTTTTCCCTGCTACTGAAGATGGCAGCTTAGCTGCCGAAATGCGTATATAGTATTTCAAATTTTATGTGGTTAGGGGTACAATTGATTCTTGAATTGATTCTTGTAAGACAATACAACTCTCAAGTAAAGAATAAAGTAAAGTTTAGGCTGTGAAACTTTTCACTGGCAGAATGACTTTTTTAATTAGCAATATTAAGCTACTTACCAGGCTACTTATACTTATACAGGGTGGCCCGAAATTAGCGTGCAATATTTTACAAGCGTGTATACCGAAATATGCTTCGCAAGGGAGCTATTAACTTTCTAAAAGAGAAAACCCTAGGACGTTTTCTTCTAAATATCTTCGAAACAAGTCCAGTTAAAATCATGAAATTTAATGGAATGTGTAAGTACGAAATGCTGAATCTTTTGCTGTAAACATACTTTTTAAAATTTTACAGGGGCGTCTCAAAGCTGGGGGTGGCGGAGGTAAGATTTACCCCAACTTTTTTTAGAGCATGTCGTTTTCAATTTTTCCGTAAAAATTTGCAACTTCGGGATTTTTTTGAAAAAGAAATATGCTCCTGTCTCGTTTAAGTATACAAACGAAGTTCACCATTTCTTGTAGGAATTTTTTGGGCATGCAGCGAAATTTTTGAATCGATTGTGCTCGATAATGGTGCCTCCTATCAAAACGAAACAGGAGCACATTTTTTTGCAAAAAACTCTGAAGTTGCAATTTTTTATGGAAAAATTGAAAATGACATGCTCTGAAAAAAGTTGGGGTAAATCTTACCTCCGCCACACCCAGATTTGATGAGGGTAGAAGTATATGTATGTCGCTGGTCTTCTGTGTGTTAACCATTCGGCAATAAATCGAATAACTATGAATTCTTAATAAGTTAACCTCACTCGCCAAAAGACAGTGCAACAGTAATTAAACTCAATGCGTGTTTCGTTGAGGATGTTGACGTTGTCAGCGAAACACGTGTCGCGTTTAATTACTGAGTCACTGTCTTTTGGCGTGTGGGGTTAACTTATTAAGAATTCATAGTGAATTTACGTCAAAGTTCCCGATCCAACCACTGTGTGTAATAAATCGAATGTTAGAACGGCTAGGGCTACTAGTTCTCACTCCAGGACACGGGCAAATGCTTTAAGAAATCGGACAGGAACAAGTTCGCAATTGCAGAATGAACTGGTGACCATTAGAAATGTTCAAGTTTCTGCTCTTACCTTGAGAAGAAGACTGCGGGAGGCAGCTTTGACCAGTAGAAGTCCCACAAAAGCAACATTGGTATAATATCTAAGATAACAGAGAAATAACAGAAAATTTATTTTTTCTTATGGGTTCCATATTTGATTTCTACATTTTTAAATACAGTTTTATTTTCTGATTACGATGATGTATCGCCTTCAAGTGGGCTCGATTGATTGCCCCTGAGAACTAGGTGTTCGTTTTTCACAGATTACACACCTGAAGTTTAGCATACATATCTTTAAAAGTTGTCTTTTTTTCTTTGTTAAGTTCGAAATAAGTCATTTTTTTCTGACATTACAAAAAAACTGAGATCATAGCGCATTTCTGCATGACAATATTTCAGATAAAAATTCTGAAAACTGTATGTTGTAACCCCTGAAAAACAAACAACTAGTCCGCAGTGACAACCAATGTAAACGTAAACAATGTAAACTTTGTAATGGCCCCTTATATTTCATATTTTGGCCAAAATTTCCAATTACCTACCTATTCGTTTGTGAAGAGTGCTTTGAAAATTAAATTGACAGTCGACATTTTTGTTTCACACTCTATTTTGACAGTTCAATTCAATTCTTGTCTGTCGATTCTTATAAAAGGATTAAGATGTAAGAGACTGTGGTTAAATAATCAATTCAAGAATCAATTGTACCCCTAACCACATAAAATTTGAAATACTATATACGCATTTCGGCAGCTAAGCTGCCATCTTCAGTAGCAGGGAAAAACCTATAGTAATAAAAATAGCAATAACAACATTAAAAAAAAAAAAACCCACACACACAATTATATACCTATATGACAATAATAATAACAACAATAATGATGATGTGACCTATATTATTGTTATTGTTATTGTCACTATCATTGTTTCACATCATCACATCATCATTATTGTTGTTATTATTATTGTCATATATATAATTGTGTGTGTGTTTTTTTTTTAATGTTATTGCTATTTTTATTACTATAGGTTTTTCCCTGCTACTGAAGATGGCAGCTTAGCTGCCGAAATGCGTATATAGTATTTCAAATTTTATGTGGTTAGGGGTACAATTGATTCTTGAATTGATTCTTGTAAGACAATACAACTCTCAAGTAAAGAATAAAGTAAAGTTTAGGCTGTGAAACTTTTCACTGGCAGAATGACTTTTTTAATTAGCAATATTAAGCTACTTACCAGGCTACTTATACTTATACAGGGTGGCCCGAAATTAGCGTGCAATATTTTACAAGCGTGTATACCGAAATATGCTTCGCAAGGGAGCTATTAACTTTCTAAAAGAGAAAACCCTAGGACGTTTTCTTCTAAATATCTTCGAAACAAGTCCAGTTAAAATCATGAAATTTAATGGAATGTGTAAGTACGAAATGCTGAATCTTTTGCTGTAAACATACTTTTTAAAATTTTACAGGGGCGTCTCAAAGCTGGGGGTGGCGGAGGTAAGATTTACCCCAACTTTTTTTAGAGCATGTCGTTTTCAATTTTTCCGTAAAAATTTGCAACTTCGGGATTTTTTTGAAAAAGAAATATGCTCCTGTCTCGTTTAAGTATACAAACGAAGTTCACCATTTCTTGTAGGAATTTTTTGGGCATGCAGCGAAATTTTTGAATCGATTGTGCTCGATAATGGTGCCTCCTATCAAAACGAAACAGGAGCACATTTTTTTGCAAAAAACTCTGAAGTTGCAATTTTTTATGGAAAAATTGAAAATGACATGCTCTGAAAAAAGTTGGGGTAAATCTTACCTCCGCCACACCCAGATTTGAGACGCCCCTGTTAAATATTAGAAATTATGTTTACACCAAAAGATTCAGCATTTGGTACTTACACATTCCATCAAATTTCATAATTTTAACTGGACTTTTTTCGAAGATACTTAGAAAAACGTCTTCAGGCCTTCTCTTTTAGAAAGCTATAGCTCCATTGGGAAGCATATTTCGGTATACGCTTATAGGAATTTCTTATCTTAATTTTGACCACAGAACACGCTGGTAAAATATTGCACGCTAATTTCGGGCCACCCTGTATATTATTTCGCGGATAATATTAAAAATTTAACTTAATAATAATTAGCTTCAATTCGACTCTAATCAGTTCGATGGTTTTTAGGTACATATATACTTTTCTTGTTTACAGATATAAATATTCAGAAAATCATAAAACAAAAACAACATGAATTTGTTTCATCTTTGTTTTCATTAATAAATTGTTTAAACATATCATCCCTAGTAGATTACCTCAAAGTTGTATCTGTTTATGACACAACCTATATCTCTCAATTGAAAATCTAAATAAAAATGAAAAATCTTAAAGATGTTTAATTTTTTTATTATAATTTTCATCGACAAAATCGATCGTCCCACACACCCAGCTTCCTGCGGAACTCATCTTACAACATTTGTACAACACTAGGAGCTACGAACTTGTTGAGGAAATGCACGTGGAAGATATGGTTGAATTTATTAAAGCATAACTCAACATATTAGATGGTTGGGTCATGAATAAGGATGAATGGGATGAAACTCAACATATTAGATGGTTGGGTCATGAATAAGGATGAATGGGATGAAAACGGCAAAGAAAATCTTCCAATGGAAGCCTGTTGTAAATAGACTGAGGAAAAGATCAAGAACAAAGTGGCAGGATCCACCGCAAGCAATGGATCAAGGGAGCCTCTCTGTTTGAAGCGGCAACATTTTGCTGGAAATATTCAACCAGCCCTATATGTAAATACCCTTTTCTTCCTTATAAAAGCAACAGGTAAGGGGGTTTTTAGTTACTTTTGAAGAGATAGTAGGTTTTTGTACTGAAACTGCTGGAATATAAACTGTGCAGAGATAACCAGATGAAAGATTTTATCTCCGGAAGTATCACTACTCTAATTAAACATTCATCTCATACCTAATGACCAGCATTCCACAAATGATATCAATTCTCAATCACTTTTATGTAGTGCGATTAAGAGTTTGGTATTTGTTCAATACTAAAATTATTTATTTTAAGTCATCAACCTTCAGTATCCACAAGCCCAAAATCATGTAAGGTCACCCAATCACAATTTTACTTGGATAAATAAAACAAAAGCAAACATATAAATTCAAGTATGTAATCATGAATGAATTACTGAAGAACTATCATTAAAAATATACCTAATTACTATACTGAAAACGAGTTTGATAAATTTCATGTACTTTTTATACTTTCTAAGACATTTTGTTAACCAACGTGCAATTTCATTTATTTTTTTAAACAGCTGAGACACACTGCCCACAATCGACCTTTCCATCGTGACTGTTCTCGTAATGTCCTTCTGTTTATAAGAAGCATTTTAATTAACGGTTTTCCATGCACATTCGAAACATGCAATATTGAAAAATTTCTAACATACATAAGACTACTGCTGGTAGAGCAGGAAAGTACGTAGAGATCTACGGATGTTCCAAGCCCAACGATATGTTTGGGGTAGCATCCCGTATAAGATCTCGTAGTACACAAATTCTGGATTTAGTTCTATAATTCAATGCCTGGCGGGGTATTTGCCCAAGGAGTAGTTGTTCGAACGGTCCAGTACCACTCATTACCGCCGCATAATTTGGCTAATAATTAGCTCTTGTTAATACTTGCACGAAGCGTGTAAATATACAGCAAGCAATATTGCATGGTTCGAGTGTGTAGGGCAAAGCACCGTATTGATGAGTCCCAAAAGGACGAAACCAGTGGTCTACAGTTTTTCATGCACATTCGAAACATGCAATATTGAAAAACTTCCAACATACATAAGACTACTGCTGGTAGAGCAGGAAAGTACGAAGAGATCTAACGATGTTCCAAACCCAACGATATGTTTGGGGTAGCATCCCGTATAAGATCTCGTAATACACAAAATCTGGATTTAGTTTTATACTTAATTCAATGCCTGGCGGGGTATTTGCCCGAGGAGTAGTTGTTCGAACGGTCCAGTACCATTCATTTTAATTAACTTTTGTCTGAAAGCATTTCATAGGATAAGTTGCGAATTTTTACTTATCACTCTGACTTGAAAATCCCCATGAAAACCTGAATGCTGGATTCACTACTTCGAATAATAACTTTGTGTGATTTTTGCGAGCGTTTTTGTGAGTTTTGACCGATACTAAATATGCTTTTTGTTTTTCTGTTAATAGTAGTTTTCTTTCATGTATACTAATTATAACCAGTGGTAGCTCGTGACTTGTTCACGAGGGAGTGCTCTGCCAAAGAAAATCCTGAACAATGTGCGTGCGACAAGAAAATATTTTCCGTCTCAGTTTGAATTGAAACACGCAAAAATGGATTTTGCATCTATTTTAAGACAAAAAGTCAAATCTGACATTCACTGGGTAACCTTAGGCCCGGTTTTTCAAAGAATCCAACACCGCGTTAAGTCTGACACCGGCTTTGTTGCTATGATACCGACTTTCTGATTGGTTGTATCATAGCAACGAAGCCGGTGTCAGACTTAACCCGGTGTTGGATTCTTTGAAAAACCGGGCCTATATCTAACAAGGTTCCGAGTTGTCAGTGTTAGTTGTCAAATTAGATACGATAAAAATTAAATCTTTTAGGAGAGTTAGCATCAAGTAGGCAAGTTAAAATATTCTTGGGAATATTTTAAAATATGTACTGTAGTTTCTTTAGTCAAGTAGCTTTTAAACTTTAAAGTAAATTATTAAGTAACAGAAATTCCTGTACTTGGGCCGCTGAACAGATAGAGTGATCAACCTGCAAGAATATGCTCTAGCGGGGCCAATATTAATTTTTGACGACCGAATTGGAGTAATGCGACTTCGTTGGGTCTAAAGGAGGTGCAGTTCGGTCGTCATAAAAACAGTGGCCCCGCCTAGAGCTCGTGATTGCAGGGTGATCAGTGATCACTCTATCTGTTCGGCGACCCAATTATAGGCAAAACTTGAATAGCTACAATTGATGATAAGTTTACTTGCGAATGCAAAATCAAAATTCAACTGACAAGGTAATTTTTTGACATTTAAATTTCATGCAATTTAATTAGCGCGCTATGCCAAAAAAATCATTTTAACTTTTAAAGAGAGATAGGTAGAAAAAGTGGGAGAGAAAAGGGCACGTCTTTTATGTCATAAATAAAGTACTATGCCGAATGCATGGGATCTTGGTGTCTATTAGTATAGAATGTCTTTTGTTTAAACCACAAAATGTCTTACACAGAAGCAGACAAAAATGAAAACTCAATTGAGCACACCTCTCTTATTCCACTATGTCTATAGCTTCATTGCCCAAGTCCCAAGATGCATACAAACTGGCAGTACCATGGCAACTCCACATATGACAAGTGCTGAAGGACGGAGATTCATGGGTTCGCAGAATAGTGTTGAGGCGTTGGGATCCTATACCTTTGCATGCTGTATAGGAAATGCTGGTAGGAGCAGCGAGCAAGCGAGCGGATTAGCCGGCGAGGGACGAGTGTCCTTTCTAGCTAACCTCGGGTTGTCACGCATGGTCTGCACGGTCCTGCATGGTCCTGGCTCCTCTGGTTCCCATCCTGGTCGTGGGTAGTCTACCCCACTAGGAAAGGCCAGGCTGATATTTTGTACAATTAATTTCTGTATTAGGTTGTTAATATTGAATGTATATTTTATTCCTACTGCATGCTTAATTAATAATAGTAGTGTACATGTTTGTATTGAACATTTTTTCTTATAGTATGTTTTTGTAGTTTTTTTGGAAGATTGTGGATATACAATGCCCTGCAAAAGTATGGAACAAATTCAATCAAATTGAAACCAATGCAATTTGTAAAAAATCCTCGGACACGTCGATTTTGTTTGTTTTTTGCGCATAATTTCATGTATCGCACTTTGAATTTGCACCGGCCACGTGACCGCTGTGACGTCATCGGCTTTTTTTTTTAAATAGCACCCCATTTTGGTAGAAAAAAATTAAAAATTAGATTAAATGTCGAAATTTATGAAAAAACGAAAATCAAGTGTTATTATTTTTTGTTTTAGTTGACGCTTGAAATTAAATGTCAATAGACCGAATAATTTAGACGACCTAAAGCAATGGATAAGAAATGAAATGAGACAAATTTCACCTGACGTTATTGAAAATGTTCAACAGGAGTTTGTCGCACGCCTTGCATACTGCCAGGTAGCAAATAGCCAACATATTGAACATTTATTGTAATGCCTAATTGTCTCTTTTGTTATTGTTTATGACATTTCCTGTATTCCTGGAATGATATTTTTTGATTCGATTTTGTTTTTATGTAAGAAAGGCTTTTTATAAAATTTCGACATTTAATCTAATTTTTAATTTTTTCTACCAAATTGTTCAAGAAAAAATATGAATGTGGTATGTCGTTGTAATCAGGATGATAAGCGCTACAAGATTCTGCCAAAAAAATGGGGGGTGCTATTTAAAAAAAAGCCGATGACGTCACAGCGGTCACGTGGCCGGTGCAAATTCAAAGTGCTATTCATGAAATTATGCGCAAAAAACAAACAAAATCGACGTGTCCGAGGATTTTTTCCAAATTGCATTGGTTTCAATCTTATTGAACTTTTTACGGGCAAATTTTATTTTAGAGCATTTTATGGTAGGCATAGATAACTGTTTAGACCATTGGTTTTCAAAGTGGGGGGCGCGCCCCACTAGGGAGGCGCGATAAAATGTAAAGGGGGGCGCGAGCGAGAAACGGAAAATATTATTTTTAAATAAAACATTTGATTAAAGGTTGTTTTTTTAAAACATGTTTTACCTTGCTGTATTTTATAAGTAGGTACGTGGTACATGGCGAGCCCACTGGCTTCCTCTAGCTGTCTAGCTGCTAGACTGCTAGAGTCTAGCTCTCGGTCTAGCTCTAGCTCTCTAGCAGATAGAGCTAGAGTCTAGTTTGTGCCAACGGGGGGCGTGGGCATTTTCATTTTAGACAGTAGGGAGGCGTGACAAAAAAAACTTTGGGAACCACTGGTTTAGACAAAATACGCATAGCTAAAAGATTAAAACCTTTCTTTTATTGAGAAATAAATACATAGATAGTAAGTATGTACTTACAGTTCATTTGTTTATTGTTCTATTTTATTTGTCTTCTAGCATTTCTTCAGTTAGTTCTTCGTCCCCTTATCATTTCAACTCTTTCTGATGTTTACCATTTGTACCTTAAAGTATTGGAATAGTTAATATCTCAGGTTGCAATTGTTATATTATTTGTGCTTACCTTATTGTTAAATTCTTCACAATCATTTGCTGTTTTCTTCCATGTGTCTGTTTCGGTTTGTTGTTTGAGGTTATCTGTCATCTGTTGCTATTGGTAACTTCCTTACCGATAGGTTTCAGTCGTCACCCGGTTAAGGTCATTGCACTCTCATTTGATTGATGCTCCAGTGGCGTCCAGGTTGATTTTCCCATTTTGCTAGTGTGTTTCTTCTGCATTCTTTTCTTTCTTTTCTTACTTTCTGCTTGGGTTATCGTCGAATATTCATTGTAAATGAGATTAGATTGTATTTTTCTCGGTTAGACGTTCCCAAGTCATCTTTTGCCTTTTTCCAATCTTGACGGAAGCGACGCCTTTGTCGATTTCCGAATTCTCATTCTGAGCGAATCTCATTGGCTATCTTCTGCTACCTACATTACCTTTTTTGAAAATTCGTAAAATCTTGCCATCGGTCGATTTTGGTCATTCTCTCGTGAGTACTCTGCAAAGCGACTGTTGTTTTCGGGAGTAATTTGAGATATTTTCAAGCCACGTTTGTGGGATTTTTCTCTTCAAAAACTATCGAGACAGTTTGGATTATTGCGATTGTTAGTAATTTGGATCCGCTGTCTGTCCATTAAATTGGGATTTTCGCCGTGCTGCGTTTGAAACATTTGAGAGAGAAGGACAAAAAACCCTTTTTCTGAAGGTAGGCCACGTTTCATATCCTATTTTCTTTCTTCCCTGATTTTCCTTTGTGTGTTCCTATTTCATTCGATTTTTAGGGTTTTTCCCGAGGGTTTTTCTCCTGGGTTACATTTGGTAAATTTAAACCTGGCATTCACCAACACCCAGAAATCAGAATAAAATTGTATTCTATATTGGAGTTTTTCTATTGTGTTTGCGGACGGCTGCGGTGTCGGTCTGCCATTTTTGGATCATCCGATCATCGCACTAAGGTCAGATTATTTATTTCATTTATTTTCCATCGTCGTCTGGAGCGAACCAACGTACACGTGTGATTCGGCTTTTCAAGTTTAGTTTTGCTAGCTTGCTTTCTGTGTATAGCCTGGTAGCGGCGTAGCGTTACCAAAAATATTGTATTTGGTTGTTTATGTATATGTTCTCACTTTCTTTCAATTGTAGTAAGTAGTTTAGCTTAGCTAATTTGGATGTATAGCCTGACAGCGGCGTAACGTTGTTAACCACTTTGCTTTTTGGCATTTATTTTCTTACTTATATCTATTAAGTATTTTATAATATAAACAAATACACTTGGATATGTTCTACGTATATTTTATTTACTCGACGATCGTTTCGGAATTTTATTCCATCATCAGGAGTACAGAGAAACACTTATAACTATAAGTGTACTCCTGATGATGGAATAAAATTCCGAAACGATCGTCGAGTAAATAAAATATACGTAGAACATATCCAAGTGTATTTGTTTATATTATAGTTAATCATGTTCTACCAAGCGCCTAGAGAAAAATCAGTTAAAATTATATTAAGTATTTTGTTAATTTGTTGCATATTTCATTGCTTTGCTTTTTTACATTTCAATTAATTCTGTTTTTGTGCTTGATAGTGCTGGCGTTAGTAGCGGCACAGATTGTTGTGATTCGCGTTTGTTTCGCGCGCGGTAATCTTGTCGGTGCGTCTGCCCGTGCGGGGCCTCGTTCGTGAGCGTATTGTCGGGTTATCTGCGATTTGTTCATTACCGTCCTTTTGCGCATCGTTTCGTCGGGCTGTTGCTGATTTTAGTATTCTTCGAGCCATTTATTTTGTACTTTACTCATAGTTTATTTATTATTTTTGTTTAACTTTAATATTTTGCACTTACATTTTGGTAACTTCAAGAATTAATTATTATTGTATAAATTCAGATTTTAATTTTCATTAAATAGTTACACCAACTCTTAATTTGACTCGTGCTTTTATTATTGATCGTACCTTTCGTAATTTTGAGGTATACTACGAGTGCTGTCTTCGACTGAGCCTGGCTGGGACAGGGCCTATCTATTTTGAGTCGGTGTTGGTTATTTTAATTAGGTATATTTTGTGAGTGAATAAATTTGGCGTCACAACTTGTTCCATACTTTTGCAGCGCATTGTATATATTTGAAGTTATTTGCATGAGAATAAAGGAAACGGGGAAAAAGTCACCGAAATTTAGTGTTTTCTTTCAAGTGAGGAATAAATTAAAAATTAATGAATCACCTAAGTGCTGTACGAACACTACAACGCCTATTCAAGCACTATACTGAGTACAACAATTATAGGAATAACAGAAAAATAACAAATATTATAGTTTATAGGTTTATACCAAACTCATAGTTTCGTAAGTAGTAAAACGGGTTGGTCGATTTACAAAATGCCGGAAGCAGTGGATCATTTCTACTTCATATTATAGGCAGACAGGCAGTAGAGACGACAGCTTTCATCTCGTTCCGTTTCATTTTAAGGCATATGTACGACGAAGTTAGTCACACTGCTCATTAATGTTTCTCGAATTGACGCTTTTCAGGCGCACTTCTCGTCTGCCACGATTTTCTTGAATAATAATCTTTTTAAATTGGATTTTAGAAATAACATAAACAAACAATAAATATAATATACATGCGAAGTTAGTTGTTTTACTGAAATTACCAAAACGTAAGAATTTAAAGTATAGGTAAACTATAAACTATTTATAGGAACTTGTATGCACCAACACTGGAAAGTGGAAAGTCGATATGTAATATTGTATTTGAAGTTCAAGTAGAACTGACGAAGGTCACATCTTTCTTAGATCGAGCGCATTTTTGTTTTACTACTTATGGGACTATAAGTTTGGCATGAACTATACCTGTTTTATTGCATATCTGAACTGTCAAAAATTTAATTAAATAAAAAATTCAGAACGCCAATCACTATAGCTTTAATGTAATGTATCAGTGCAAAATAGCCCCAAAAATAACAGTCACCTGAATTGATGATTTTCCCAGCTTTTTCAAAATATATTTTTATTGCCAACAAACCAATTTTTTATATTGCCCCATCATATCTCATAATCTCATGAGATAAATTCAGTTTGCACTATATTGTTAGCAGTATTATAAAAATATGAGCAAGCAACTATGAATAATACTTTGTTCGAAACATTACTTTTCAGCAAAAATGAGGTACTTTCATATCAAATGTTTTGTTTTCACTGTGCAGTTAGTTATTTTTTAGTTGTCTTTATTGCCAACTGTTCATACACAGATTTAAAAAAAATACACCATTCAGCATACAGCAAATGGAAATCGGACCAATTTCTTTCATTTTAAATTTTAAAGAACTTAGTAAAATACTTCACCGATATTTTTCACGAGGCAAGAAATAACTAAAAAAAAGATATTATGCTGCGTATTTGCTTATATAATATTTGCGCAGACTACGGTAGGCTCCATATAAAAATCAACTGTGACGTAAGAGGTGCCAACTTACGTTTGATAATATCTTCTAGCAAAAGTAGTAATATTTGAATGCTGTTTAAAACTTATTGGTCTACTTTCATAACTTTCACACATATGCGATATGCAGAACCCAAAATGGGTATATTTTTTCAGACTTGGAGAGGGGACTTAGCTATTTACATTTACGACTGAAGCAACCGGAATACCCACAGTCTAAGGGTTTATTTGTGGAAAAGGCAAAACAAAGCAGGCGACCAATTGTGTAGTAAACAGGTGCAGCCGCGGAAACAGAATATCGCAGAACATTCGCCTGGTCGGTTGTTTGAATAATAATAAACAACGCTCCCCACGACCCGCTTGCCTACGACCATGTAGGCTTCACAACAAAATCAGCCGTTGCTTAAGAAGGCTGAGTTCATTCTCCAAGTTTTTGTATTTTTTGATTTAAGTGCAAAATTTCAAAATTTCCTAAAACTTTCATTATTGTCCAAATACCCGGCATACATTATTTGTATAAGGAACAAAAAATATTCACTTTAACTATTTTTTTCACATTTTGGCTTATACATGACTAACTACATTTTTATTTATAGTTATATTTCCTTACAAACAGATTTATCAAGATGTTATCACAGTAACTTGAGTTACTTCCGCAATCTGATCGACTCGTAGTTGCATAAATTAAATAATCAATACTAAATCATGTATTTAGTTTCAGATAATTGTAATACCCTTTGCTACATGGAAGTTAATATGGAAAGTAATATTTTGATAATTTTATAGATAAAAGAGCCATATATCAATTTTTTATCTTTCAGCCAAGTTCTATTACACCCAATTATACCTTTATCACACTTAACCGTCTCTAGCATTCCACTACAAAAAAACAAACATTTAATTACATATTACACAATCAACGTACAAAATCAGAATGCTTAAGTACAACCTTAACTACTTGTAAACTGTTTTCTGTCCATTTAAAGTACCTATCTTACATTACGGCAACTAAACAATATTAATTTAATACTTTCAAAACGCACATGAAGCAACAGCTACGCTTGGTGTGAAGATAATTGTCTTGTTTGTATCAATTACGATTCATTTAAATAATAATATGATTATTCAGAAACTATTAAGCTGGGAATCGAAATGTTAACGTCCTGAAGTCCAACAATTTAAATGTGAGCATCACCTGGACATTGGGCACAAGAGGAAGGTAGAATTTTACAAATGATGTGAAGTAATATAAAATTTAATAAAGGACAACATTATTACATTATGTTTAGTGTTTTTAGAAACTATCTACATATTATGAGATTTATGCACAAATCACTTAATATTTTGTTCAGAAGTATTAACATAATGACTACTTTCAAACGTTGTATTACCATGAAGACGATATAAAAATTGAAGATCTGTCGTATGAAGAAATTATAGAAATAATATCAAAAATAAAAAACTGTAAAACACCAGGCAGTGACGATATAATTGGAGAGTTACTAAAGGATGGGGGCAAAGATCGAGAAGATACCGATAATTACAGGGGAATAACCTTGCTGAACACAACATATAAAATAATGTCGACAATGTTATTCAGAAGACTAGAACCATAAACTGAAAAATAAATTGGGGAGATCAACTATTGATGCACTACATGTAATGAACCAAATACTAGAGAAAAGCTTCGAGTTCAATATAGAACTACACATGTTACTCATAGATTTCAAACAAGCATTTGACAGTGTAGACAGAAGAGGTATGTTTGAGGAAATGAGAAAATTAAATATTCCTACGAAACTGATTAACATGATAAAAATAACAATGAGGAACACCAATGCTGTAATTAGAACACAGGAAGGCATAACAGAAAGCTTCGAAGTCAATATAGGAGTGTGACAGGGTGATGCTTTATCAACGATACTATTTAAGTTAACATTAGAAAGTATAATTAGAAAAATCGAAGATCAGGCAACCATAAGCACAAAGAGAACACAAATAATTGCATATGCAGATGATATGGTAATCATAAGTAGATCGAAGGGAGACCTCATAAAGGCATTTAAAGAAATGATTGGGGCAGCGGAAGGTGTGGGAATACAAGTCAACAAACAGAAGACGAAATATATGAGATATGGAAGATGTGTAGGAGAGGGAGGCCACAGCCTACAGGTGGATAATTACAAATTTGAAGAGGTAAACAATTATCGCTGTCTAGGAACACAAATAAATGTAACTCAAGGGCATGAAGTGAAAGCAAGAATACAGTCAGGATATAGAGCATACTTTGCAAATAAAAATATATTGAATAATAGACAGATAAGAAAAGACAGATAAGAAAAGACACGAGAATTAAAATATATGAAACGATGATAAGGTCAGTAGTCACATATGCGATGAAAACCAGAAGCTTAACATTGACAGAGGAAGAGCAACTGAGAATTTTTGAACGTAGAATATTAAGGAGAATACTTGGACCAAGAAAAATAAATGAAAATGAATATAGACCGTTAATGAACTTCGAAGTGGTGAAAGAGAGAAAGGGAAAAGACATAGTAAAATATATTAAAGCACAAAGAATAAGTTGGTTGGGTCACATAATACGAAGCGATGGAACAAGAGCGATAAGAACAATAACAGAATGGAACACCAGTGAAAGAAGAGTAAGAGGGAGGCCCAGAATGAGATGGTATGATGACATTATGAACGATCTAAGAGCACTGAAAGTGGATAATTGGAGGGAATGGGCGCAGGATAGAAGAAGATGGAGGGAGATAGTGGAGGGAGCAAAAAGCTACAAACAGATATGAGGTGTTCATAATTGAACGAGGCGTGGGGACTGATCCACCCCAAAAAAGGATTTGGGAAGTTCTCTGGAGAACGGCCAAAACCTGAAAGGGTTGTAGGGCCAAACAATAATATTACCATCACTGATTGTTGGAGGAATTAAATCATTAAAAAACATTCACAGTTTCTGACATACCAGTCAATTATTTCATAATCAGTATTCATATAACATGCAATACATGAGGGGCGCCCGGTTGAATGTTGGAACTGAGCGGAAGGCTGCGAAAAATTTGTGCGCACTGCTAGATTTGTCTTGAACAAAGTTTAAATAACATTTGGAAGATTTCCTCTGTCCCTTTGAATAAGCAGATTAGCAATATTATTTGTTCAACTGTTACCAATATATTCTTAATTAATATAGTATTTTAAGTCAATTTTAGGCATTAAGATTCTTCCTCTGACACTTCTTTCAGAAGAAAAAGTTGTGCCCTACTAGAGTCTGAATTAAAAAATTGTTTGAATTGCATCAGTAGATGTCATTTTTCAGAGGCAAGCATACAAGAGATTGATTTTTTTATTTGAATAATGTACCCCAAAAATATAAACCAATCAAAATAGATCATTTTTCAATTTCCGAAAATGAAATGATTATTTAAGCAGTAAAAAGCTATCTATAAACCATACGAATACTTAGCATTGCGCATCATTAACTAGTTTTGTCCACGACTATCTTATAATATACTCTTTATACTTGTGTTTCTTCAATCATAATTAGATACATTAATCACTGCAGTGATTAATGAATATTATTCACTACACCAATAGGAACATCGCTTTGACCCTTTTTACATTTATTTAGTAGGCCGCGATGGCGATGTGTCAGTTCAAATTGAAACGTCAAATCAGCATGGTTTGCTTTTAATTTGAAATGCGTATTCTAAAAAAGAAGATATAATGAGTAGTGAGATAGGAAACGAGGTTTCTTTAACAGCACCAGCAATAAAAGAAGCTGCAGAACTTGCCTCATTAGATTCATTGCCCAAAAAACCAAGAAAATTATACCTGAGAGCGTATGTATGAATCTTTCTTACACTGGAGAAGGGAAATGAAGGTAAATTCTTTCTGGGAATCTGTTTTGATAGTCGTGGACAAAGTATAGTATACAACTCGTTATAATGATGCTATTATTACCTCGGATGATTACAAAACTCGCTCGTTTCACTCGCTCGTGTTGTAAACTTCATCCTCGGTAATAATAGCATTCATTATAAACTCGTGTATAATATATGTACTATTAAACATGCAAAACACAAAGGGACTATGTATCCGTTTATCAAAAAATGTACTTATGTGTTCTTTTAAATAAACTAAAGTTGGTGCACTTACGTATTAGAATTCTTTTCGCATTGCCAAAGCTCCCAGTCACCTAGTGTAACTCTCTCTATCTCATATTTCTCTAATGTTAGTTATCCTGGTTTGTTTTGTTTGTGGCAACAGTCGAATTTTCATTTCGTTCGTATTCCGTTTGTATTTTACGACTGTCAAATTGTCATGGCCTTTTGATTTCAATTTCGACACTTGACTTGTCAATTGGTTAATAGTGTTACTATAAGTTTCGAGTTATTTTATGTTGGTTAAAATTATAATAAAGTGAAAAATCGACAAAATGAGTGCTTTTTGGGTACTAAATAAAAAATAGCGTGATTCGTGGTATTCTCTTGAAATATTCAACCGTCAATTCGAAGAAGTCTTGCCAAGACAAAACCAAAATTTAGTTCAATGAATCCCTTGTGCATTTATATTTACCTTCGATAATTTTTACATGAACATTTTAACAGGACGGATATCTGGATTCATAGCAAGCTACAGTTATACATCTGCACTGTCTGAGGTTGTCCATGGTGTTTTAACAGTTAATGGGAATAATAAAGTTATGATGCTTGTGATATAAGATTATTCAAAAGTTTTTGACATGATAGATCACAAAGTTCTATTCTGCATTTGTCGAGGGGTTTACCACTAAGGAAATGGTTGGGGCAGGGTCAAGAAATAGTATTTCCGAAATGGTGAGAAATGGTGGAAATGGTGCAGAAATACTACGAAATAGTCCAGAAATAGTATTTTTTACTCAGAAATAGTAGGAAATACCCGGGAAATGGTAAAGAAATGGTGGAAATATTCAAAGAAATACTGGAAATAGTCTGAGAAATACTGGAAATTCTCAGGGAAATACTGGAAATAGTAAGGGAAATACCTAGGAAGTACTGGAAATAGTCGACCGATATTTATAAAACTTTCTACTCCCTCTTCGCGCCAAACGTACTAGTATTAGTAAAAACATTGGCCCGTAGGCCGGTCACGTTCTCCGCGGCGCAGAAGCAAATATGAGGCCACAGTAGACGGCCAATAGCGTGACTTCGACTTGACTCAATTGTTGGCACGTGAACAATATGTAATAAGTTTCTTCTGTAGCAACAGTGAGTGGTAGGGTCATGGTGAGCATTCAAAGCAAATAAAAAATCGAGTAAAAAATGGTATGAACTTTATACCTACAAGTATTCCTGGATTTATTATTTAATGTAAATTGATAGTTGCCATCTTATTTTAAACTCTGAAAACTATTTGTAAGTATCCCCGCAAATAGCATGATCGGTACCAAAATTCATATAAAAATTTTTGGAAGTGAAGAGCTTTTTAAGTGGAGGTTTTAACGATAGACTTTTATATTATTTTAGTTAGGTACTCGTAGGTATACACTGTTCAACAAAATAAAATTTAAGGTATTCCGCGAGGTATACTGTCATTTTTACTCGCTTTTTATGCAATTTGTGGACCTATAATTTAAGAAATAGTATTGGACAAGATTGATGCGGGGTGAATTAAACTGAGCCCGAAATTGAGGGGTAATATAGAAGATAATATTAACTACCGTGTCCAAGATCTTGTCACATAATTTATTATGTTTGGAATCTTTCAAATGTTGGAACTCTTGGGAGCGAATATGAAGCTCGATATAAACGAATAATGTTAAATTGATAAATTCGGTTTTGATTGATTAAAGTTATGTAATATCTCGGGACTTTGCCCCGATTTGCCGGCTTTTCAGTATCTACTTTGGTCATCTAGAATTGTCGGTATTTAACTGTGGTGACCATTCGCGAATTGCAAGAATATCTAGCATTTTTTGAATACATATTCGAACACATGTCATTTTAGTTATTGTAAATATCGGTAATCATGTTATGTAGGTCTCGATTTAGACACGGCGGCGGCGCGAGAGGTGACATACAATAGCATTGTTATTATGTTTATTGTTTTCGCATTTTTATGAAAACCACGACCGTGGGGGCTAAAATTTCAGTTAATTATGCAAGGAAGGGAAATTAAGTTTTATCAATTGAGTAACATAATTAGTAAGCAATACTTAAATATTAATTAGAGAGGTTATGAAACACACATCCAAACTAGGGAAGAGTTCCTAACGCATCATGCATACATATACGGGGTATCCAAAATTAAGTGTCCACAATTGCTAACTTCGTTATTATTGGACGTTCAAGGTCGGTTAAATGGGCAAAGAATTAGTGTTTTTCGTGAAGAATAAGATGGTGAAAACAAAAAAAACAATCGAACATCGCATTTTCGAGATATTCACATAAAATAAACGATAATTTTTTAAATAGGACAACATGTATATTTTTGCATATTTAAACAGAGTATAAAATTGTGTACATGAACATCTATTTGAAAATTAAAAATAACTTGACTTTTGGAGCATAAAAAATGCCCCAGTATCGAGCCCAGTATATCACATCAGGTAGGCCATGAAACTAATTTTGCGTCATAATTATTGTCGGCGGGTGTTAACAGTACATATTTGATTGTTATTTTACTACTTATTTGCGAATTTTAAACATGGGAGCCAACCAAATTTGTTTTATGGACTACCTAACGTGAGACCTAACGTGATACCAGCGTCAGCTCCTTCAAAACGAGCTTCAAAAGCCATGTTATTTTTAATTTTGGGATAGTTGTTCCATAAGACTTTTTTATTCAGACTTTTATTCTCTTTCAACACTTACAGAAATATATAGGGCGTTCCATTTAAAACATTGTTGTTTGTGTGAATATCACGAAAATGCGATGTTCACCATATTGTTCGTAATAAGAAATACTAATTCCTCGACTAATTCTTTGCCCATTTAACCAACCTCATAGGTCCAATAATAACAAAGTTAACAATGGTACGCACTTAATTTTGGACACCCTGACAATTCTTAAAGAAAATGGGCATTATGCTTCAAAATTTAATAAATTGTATAGGGGTTGTTTTTCAAGTGGCGTTTATAATCGTTTATAATAATAATAATAATATCTCTACTCACTCCTACTAACCCTAAGGTTAGCCCCAGAAGCTACCTATATAGCTTGTGCGAGACGGAGGAGGCGGCATATTACTATTGGCCGCAGGTGCGTCACAGGAACGACCTGCAGTTGTTAGTACTCTACCCACCATTTAGTGCGAGAATGAGGAAAACCTGGAAAACCTCATTAGGTAAAGCTGGATAGGCGATCCAAGGCGCGCCCTAGCCACAGCGCAGAAATGAGTCACCCATCCATAGCCAAACCGCGGGCACTGTTGCTGAGCATTAACGACTACTCACTCGCGCATGCCAGCAAGATTCCACGGCTCACGGCTGCGTGACACATTTATTTTACAACACAAAAATTAAATGTGCAGTAAATTATTTCACAAGAAGAAAATAGATAATGTATGCCATTTTTGTAATAGTAAAAGGCGAGGTAAAAGGTACGAATTGAATGAAACTGTAAAAAAATACTCGGGAACACTGGAAATACTTGGAAATGGTGAAGAAATACTCGGAAATGGTAAAGAAATACTAGGAAATGGTAAAGAAATACTAGGAAATACTCTGGAAATACTTAGAAATAGTAAGAAATGGTGAAGAAATACTAAGAAATGGTGAGGAAATACTAAGGAATAGTTAAGAAATACTAAGAAATAGTGAGGAAATAGTAGGAAATAGTAAGAAATTGCAAGGAAATAGTAAGAAATAGTAAGGTCATATTTGGAAATGGGAAATACTTGGGACAGATTTTTTCCTAGTGGTAAACCCCTCGGCATTTGTTGCGTCCACATTTGTCCATCCTGCATCCTGTTTCCCTCTCTTTCTTTCCCTACCCTCAAGCTCCTGTCTTTGTGGCGCCATGGACCATATAGTTTAAACATTCCGAGCATGGACATCATTTTTATTTCATTCGTGGTGTAAACAGGGTGCGTTTCCGTTTGTGAACCAAGTACACATTCATAGTGATAATATATATATATATATATATAATCATTTTCCCTTCTACCATCTGGTGTAGGGTGAATTTCTAAATGTTTATCCGTACACGAATCTGCACCATTCTTTCCTGTTCACTGTCATTGCCTTTGCTTCATTCCACGTTACGCCCCTGCTCTTCAAGATACCTCCAACTACCTGGTCCCACGTCTCCCTTGGTCTTCCTCTTCTTCTCTTCCCCTGTGTCCTGGCTTCCCATACCTGCTTGACTGGTCTATCACAGCTCATTCTTTGGAGATGTCCCCACCAGGCAAGTTGTCTTTGCTCTATGAAAGTAAGAATCGAGTCTACTTCCAATTCTTCTCTTATCTCTTCATTTCTTCTTTTATCGTACTTAGTAATACCAAGAATTCTTCTCAAAAACTTCATTTCTGCTGCCTGTATTTTACTTTTTAGACTCTTAGATAGTACCCATAATTCGCACCCGTATGTAAGGATTGGCCTGTATATTACTTTATAAATTTTTATCTTTGTTCGACGTGACACTTCCTTTTTATTGATAAAACTTCTCCTTAGGGCGTGATAAACTTTCATTGCTTTTCCAATTCGCTCGCTTATTTCTACTTCTTGTTTACTTTTTTCATCCATCATGATACCCAAGTATTCGAACTGACTTACTTGTTCAATTTGAACGTCTCAATCTGGATGTTTGTTTGTACTCTCTCCTCTGCCATTACCATCACTTTTGTTTTATTTTTATTCATTGTCATACCGTATTGCTTTAGCACCTCATTCCATATTGTCACATTTGTTTGCAAATCCTGCTCACTACCACCCATAACAACAACATCATCGGCAAACGCGTATTCTGATGCTTTAACCATCTGCAAGTGTCTATATCCCACACATAGCTTCCTTGTTCTACAATTACATGTTCTGCTGATATTGTAGTAACCGTAGGTACCTATTTTTTTAAATTTATTATTCCAAAAAATATCCTATTTCGTCTGTCGATTCATTTTCGTTTCGACTTAGGTAGTTTATTTATTTGAGAAATTTATGCGTTCGCTTTTTATGTAAACACTAGCGTAGGGGGATTAAGGGGATGTAAGGGGTCACGTCTGGAAATGAGGGGACTCGTTCTTGAGACGTAAAAGCGTCACTACGTGTTTTATATTATTGTCGTTCCTTTGTGAGTATTTTTATTGTTATAAAAGTTTTTGGGTGTCTACGAGATATTCACAGGTCAGTTAAATTTATATTATTTGTTTTGTCAATTATTTCTTGTATTTGTTCCGAAAGACATGTTGTTCGTTTATTAAATTTCAATCGCAAATTTTGTCATCAGATAGTGTGTATTTGCCTTGTTGGGTCAATTAATCTTTTCTCCCGTGAGAACAGTAATTCCCGAAGCGCCTTGAGTCCTATTGTTTTATTTGTGTGTTTATTTATGTGTTTTAATTTGAAATATTAGCCTTGATCTCCGGAACAGGGGACCTGGTATCTACTGAAAAAATATCGTTAAGGGCCCTGGTGCTTACGGTAATCTGACTCATAGCTGTGAGCAGCTTTAATTAGCCCGCAGTACCCACTGACGAAAGTTGGTTAACTAACAAATATTCTTCTGTTTTATGTGTTGTATGTAGAGTGAGTTTTTATGTGGTATGTTAAATTGTTTGTGAGTTTCTGATGATAAAATTGTTGTGTTCGAAACGAAAGCTATCAGCCACGATATTTCCAATTCCATGTCTTTTGGCGACATTCTTGTATATTTTGTGTTTTGTTTTTGATGCTTTATTTTTGAATATTTAATTGTTTTATTTTGATGATTTTCTTTATTATATTGTGCATAAAAATAGCAGATTTATACTGGACTGTGATCGAGGTTTTTCTTTGCACGGCTCTTTTTCCCCTCGTGAGTCTAAGTCAGGCTGAGCACGTTAATTAAACTATTATTTAAACAATTGTGTGTTTTCCTTCCAATTTTCCCAAATGAGCTATTTCATCAGTGCAATTCTAGACAAAATTCATTTTAAAATTAACACAACGTAGGGTATAAAATTTTAGACGATCACGATCACGAAATATGTTTTGACTGTTTTCTGTCAGACGAGCCATTGGGTTATACGGGATATTACAATATCATCCATTAGAACAGTAAACAACACCGGGCTCATTACTCCACCTTGTCTTAGGCCTTCTTTAATTGAAAACTTATCTGACTTCATATTTTTATTTATGACATAAGCGATGTTATTTTTATATAAACTCTTAATGGCTCTGATTAATTTATTATTCACTCCTCTCATTTTCAAACTTTCCCATATTTTTACTCGTGGGGCCTTGTCGAATGCTTTTTCCAAATCGATAAACGCGAGAAACGATCTTTTCCCTGATTACAGTAGTTTATTAGCTATTTGCCTGATTGCAAATATATTATCCTGCGTGCTTCTTCCTTTACGAAAACCACTGAGTTTCTAATAGTGTTGGCTCTATAATGCTTCTAAGTCTCTTTTCCAGTATTCGCTCGTAAATCTTCATTACTGTACTAAGCAAAGTTATACCTCTGTAATTGCCACAGACTCCACTGTCACCCTTCTTGTATATTGGCAAAATGACTCCTATTTCCCAATCTTTGGGAATTTCGTCCTCTTCCCATACCTTATTACAAATGTCCAATAGGAGCTCTTTACCCTTCTGTCCCATATATTTAATCATTTCCGTCGTAATCTTGTCGTGGCCTGGTGCCTTTCCGTTCTTTACTTCCTGTATTGCTTATTCTAGTTCCAGCATGCTTATTTCTTCCTCGTTCTCATTTGTTGTCAAAAATTCATCGTCTTCTTCAATGCTTTCCAATTCTACTTGGTCTACTTGCCTAGTATTCAATAACTCCTCGAAATATTGCTTCCATCTATTCATTATATCCTCCTCCTCTGTTAAAGTTTGCCCTAATCTGTTTTTAATTTTTATTGGTTGATCTATTTTTCCCTTCTTAAGTTGTTTTATCGTTTTAAAGAATAATTTCTGGTTAGCTTTACTATCTGTTTCCATCTTCTCACCAAAATCCTTCCATGATTTCTCTTTAGCTGCCAATACCATTTCTTTTACCTTTGTCCTATGTTCTCTGTATATGGCATAGTTTTCTTCAGATCTGGAGCTTAAATGATTTTTCCAAGCTTTCTTTTTTATCCTCACTTGCTCTTTGATTTCTTGTGTCCACCAGGCTGTTTGTCTCCTATCTTTAACCGTTTTACATACTCCACAGACCGTTCTGGCACTTTTTATAATTATTTCCTTAAAACGTGTCCACCTCTGATCTACGTTCATCTGCTCATCTCTTTTCAATCCCCTCTCACACTCTTCATTTATTATATATTCGTATCGAGCAGCTATGTCTTCTTCTTTCAGTTTCTAGGCTCTTATCGTTTCAACTTCGATCTTTCGTTTAGCTCCTGGACTTTCATTGCTTTCTATTCCTGATCCTCTTATATATGCTACTAATAGATAGTGGTCGCTATTTATTTCCGCTCCTCTTCTTACTTTTACATCTTTTACTATTCGTCTGTTTTCGTTTCCAATTAAAACGTAATCTATTATGGATTTTTCATTCCTTCCGGGCTCTTCTCTAGTGTATTTATGTATTTCTCTGTGCTCGAAAAATGTGTTTGTTATAATGAGGTTATTTAGCTGGCAAAAATCAAGGAGCCTTCTACCATTATTGTTTCTGACTTTCTCTCCATGCTTCCCTATAACTGTTAAGTGTCTCTGATCTCTTGTGCCCACCCTGGCGTTGAAATCGCCAGCTATAAATATTGTACCTTTACTTAGTTCTGTTACCCTGGTTAATTCTTCCCAGAATCTATCTTTTATTTCCATCTTCTCATCTTCACTGGGTCCATATACTGCTATGATTGTTTGCTTGCACGATTCCTCGCTGCTGGTCTTAATTTCGACAACCAGTATCCTTTCGGTCCACGCTTCCCATTTGCATATCTTATTCGCCAGTTTTTTATGTATTAAACATCCGACTCCTGCTGCCGCCCTCATATTTGAATCTACTCCACTGTATATCAAAATGTGCCCTTCCTCTGTTTCTACTAATCCTCTACCCTTCTTTTTAGTTTCTGCTATCGTCAATATATCTCATTCGTTTTTCGCAAATTCTTCAGAATGTTCGATCTCCTTGTTGTGTATGCTTCTTATGTTCCATGTTCCAAGTTTCCATTGATTGTCACCATTTCCCTTCTTCCAGTTTCTTCCTTGTCTATCATATATACTAGTCTGCTAATCCAATGCAATTTATTGGAAGCCGGTTTTTGGACGCCACGTATTTTAGTTCTGGACGCAGCTGGTTAGATGGGGCTCGATACGCTTAGTAAACTTCCAGTTTTCAATCTGCTATCGTGGCACTTTAGTTGATTTCATTGTTTAACAGATGGCAGGCACGGCGATTTTAATTCTGGGGTGATGCGAGACAGCGCCAGCCGGCAAGACGGGACGTTGCGGAATAAGATATCAAATAAGCTTTTATGTTCCCGCAGGGCACGGCGGCACGCTTTGTCGCTTGTCGGGGTAACACCTGCATGAAATTTATGCATTTACAATACTTTTTATGTCCAATTTTGTCTTTCTGAATTTGTTCACATATACCAGGCCCAATTATTTGAAAAAATAAAAATTAAGAGACAGCCCAAAAAGATGTTTTACTCTCAACGTTTTAACGTATTATTCGAAAAACCAAAAAACGCACTTGTTTTTTCCAGTAACTTTCGTTTTTGAAAACATTTTGAGGATCTGTATACAGCGCCGTAGCCAGGGTCAAAACTTAGGGGGGGCTTATGAATTTTTTGAGGGGGCCTAAACAAAATTTTTGGTAGGATGTCTCTTGGAATATGCGATTAAAATTATTCTAAAAATTGGAAATTATAATACTTTACTAAACTAGATAAATTGATAAATACCTATATACCTAGTTTGAGGATATGGATGCAATAAACAGTACATAAATATGACTAATTCTTGTAAAAAAATGAACAACGAAGAATGAAAAACTATTCAGTAGAACTTCACAATAAACTAAAATCTTCACTTCTTACAATGAAACAAAATACATACCATACAGGGTGTTAACAATTAGCGGGGCAGTATTGACAGCTTTGTTATTTTTGGAGCCACGATTCCTGTTAAATGACCATACTAGTAGTATTTCTTAATAGATTACTAAAGTTGACATACAAATAGGAAATTAGAAGATAGAGGAGGTCGCGGATTTCTGCTATTTAGGAAGTAAAATAACTCAAGACGGTAGGAGCACAAAAGATATAAAACAAAGAATAGCGCGCACAGGGTCGAGTTGCGTTTTACAAAAAGAAACAACTGTTATGTTCGAGAACGGTTAATATAGAGACTAGAAAGAGACTTAAAGTCGTATGTATGGAGTACGGCATTATACGGGTGCGAAACTTGGACAATAGGAGAAGCGGATCGAAAAAGAGAGATAGGAATAAAAAGAGGTAGGGGTAGGCCTAGATTAGACTAGTGCTCTCAAATAGTTAGGGATGTAGGATGTTCTACTTTTAGGGAAATGCATAGGTTAGCTCAAGATAGAAAAGAGTGGAGGTACGCGTCCAACCAGTCTTCGGACGGAGAACCTTATGATGATGATAAGAATAGCCGAACCGGACGTGCTTCCTAAAATTGTACAGGAAATTAGGGAACAAAACAGATATTTTTGTACAGAAGAGGAGGAGAAAAGATTTAATTTGGGATGCACAAACGGGCCTTAAGTACCTACATAGCTGTATACAGGGTGTCCCAGAACAACGGGGCAATATTTCTGGAGCATAGTTTGGGTCAAAATAACACTTAAATCATATATTTTGGTATATTTTGTGCCAGTTATATTTTAAGATTTCAATTTTTTGTGAAATGCTGGCATATCATATAATTAAAACACTGGATAAATCGACGTTTCGCCCCCGTTCGGGGGCTTTATCAAGATTTATTGTTATAAATATAAAATATAAATTTGTCAAAAATTTTTACTGACAAATTTATATTTTATATTTATAACAATAAATCTTGATAAAGCCCCCGAACGGGGGCGAAACGTCGATTTATCCAGTGTTTTAATTATATGATATGCCAGCATTTCACAAAAAATTGAAATCTTAAATCATATAAAAAAAAATTTCTAGGACGCCTCCCTTCGTAGCTATATTCGCCCTTAAAATTAAAGTCCCGAAGAAGGTTTTTTGCTGGTAACTTTCAAACTTTCAAACCTACCGAATGTTATAAAATTTTGACTGTAGGCATAGTAAGCAAGTATCTGTGATCGAGTGACATGACATCTTCCGTATCTTGTCTAGGAAGCCGGGGGTGGAACACCCCTAATGCTTTTCATCCCTTAACTTTTACGTTGGCGCTTTTAACGAATTTGCAATGAGATTTTTAAATTCCTCAAACAATTTTCTCAAAAAAAGGTACTCTTTTTTGAAACCGTTAAAACGGCCCGTTTCCGAGAAAAAAAATGTATACAAAGACATGGTTTATCATTTTTACCGATTTTTACTATACAAGCCAGGCTATTAAATATGAACTGCTTCATGAAACATGTGAAAAAATGAAAATGAAGTGAAAATGTATCAACAATCTGTTTTGCAAACATAATAGCAGCTACAATAAATTTTTGAAGTGAGCATATTGTAGACGCATACGTTTTTTGTGTAGTAAAAATGATAAATCATGTCTTTGTATCATTTTTTTTCTCGGGAACGGGCAGTTTTAACGGTTTCAAGAAAGAGTACCTTTTTTGGAGAAAATTGTTTGAGGAATTTAAAAATGTCATTACAAATTCGTTAAAAGCATCAACGTAAAAGTTAAGGGGTGAAAAGCATTAGGGGTGTTCCACCCCCGGCTTCCTAGGCAAGATAGGTACTTGCTTACTATGTCTACAGTCCAAATTCCAAATTTTATAACATTCGATGCAGTAGTTTGAAAGTTACCACTTATACCGGCAAGAAACCTACTTCGGGACTTGACCTTTAAGGGCGAATAGCTTCGAAGGGGGGCGTCCTAGATATTTTTTTTATATGATTTAAGTGTTGTTTTGACCCAAACTATATGCTCCAGAAATATTGCCCCGTTGTTCTGGGACACCCTGTATATGTAGTGTTTTAAATGGCTCAGATCTTTATTCCACATTTCACGAAAATTATTATAATTATTAAGGCTTATTTGTTAAGAATTTAGTTCGCTTTCAAAATATGTACGTATATAAAAATATACAGGTTGTTCAATTAAGAAAAGGTATTTTTGTTGACAACGCGAAAACCCGAAGTTCAATTACTTTTCTGATTTCACGACCTGAATCTACGTAAAAAATTGAGTAAAAATACTACTAGTTTGTCCATTTAACCGGAATCGTATAGCTCCAAAGATAACAAAGTTACCTAGTAATAGTGCCCCGTTAATTGTGAACACCATGTATATGAAATCTAGAATAATTATTATTGCAGTTTCCTATTTCGACTGTCATTAAATTTTTCTATATCAACGTTTTTTGTTCGCTCTAGGGGGCGGGGGGGGCTACGGACCTGTCTGTATGGCATGGTTGTTCAATCCCTGAGTTAACGCTGGAAGTATTTTTTAATTATTTTGTACTTCATGCACCTTATGTTCAATGAATAAATATTTGTCTTAATTATTTTGTACTACAAAGTCGTTGTTTGAACACTGCGCACTTTCTTAAAATTTGTTTAGTGTACGGAAATCCTTTTTTACAGACCATTAAAATGTACATTTTTTGATTAATTTAATTTTTTCGGTTTACTTACTGTCTTTATTATAGTAACCTTGATTTAGCTTGGGTTTTTCTATGCTTACTAACTCAACCGTCTACCCTTACGCGCGTCTTCAATTCGCTGGAATAGCATAGTATAAACGGTATAAATCAACTTTGTTAACATGGTCTCCTGCCACCAGGAAACTGCTTAATTCTCATAGTCCGACGGCTATATCTGTTCCGCTATCTCATAGAAAGAGAAACCAAAAAATCTCTATTTAAACTTACTTTTTTCCTGGAAATAAACAATCATGTTATCATTCTTGTCTTGATCCCTTTTGGGCATTCCTTTCCACATATTGCTTTTGTTTGGTTTTAACAAAAACGTCCCTTGAAATTGAAATGCTTTTCGAATAGGTAAAACGTAAAAATAAGAATTAACCCAGCCATTTATTTGAGCGGCTCCGACATTCAACCAAAACCGTGCCGCTCCTCTCAAATTAATTAATTTTCATTTTTGTTCATTTTGTAAATTAAGTATGTACCTATTTATTTATGGAACAGGAGGCCGATATCTGCCAGCACCCGGTTTTTGAAGTTTGGAAAGATATAAAATATCTATTATAAAGTAATAAAAATGACTAGAACATTTAAATCACATTGCTTGCCGGCTGTCAACTATGTACATAATTTATTATTTGTCGGTGTGTTTTGATCCCCGAAGTGCTAGAAAACCGACGACCACCTGCTAATGCGAAACTCTTGTTCGCCATCTGCAATGAATAGATTTAAAACATCTCTTCTCAAACTGCCAAAGAAAGTGCGTATCTATACTTTTGAAACTCAAAACCATTCCAGATCGCGCTTTGTCTGCCATCTAGCGGAAATGTGAGTACTTCTTTAAAAGGCGTCAAGGTTAATAGACTTCCTTGGCTAACTATAATGTATATAAACAAGGGTTTCGTGTACCCTTTTCATGCCAAGTTGTCTTCTTTGTTTGATCTTCCTCTTTCCTCGTTTCTAATTTGCTTGGTTTTTTGCCTCTTGTCGCTCCTGCTTCTTAGACTCTACCAAGGTTTTACTTGCCCTATCCCATACAAACTTCTTTCCGTTTACGATCATTTTCTGGTATCCAACTTTTACTATGTTATTTTCCTTTCTTTCTTCGGTTGCTATTTCTTGGATCTTTTTCTGTATATATCTCTCTTTGTCCGTTAGGTCGTTATTAATATAGACTTTTTGTTGTATGAACTTTAGTTGTGTTTGTTCCTCATAATTTCAATCTTTTTCTCAAAATTCTCCATCTCTGCTACACACATTCTATCATTGATCTTAACTGCCTTATTTACTTTGACTTGTATATTCAGGTTCTGCATTACAAAATCTTCAATCGCATTTTTGGAGCTTCCCTCATTATTAAACTTCAGTCCAGTAATGATCAAGTTGTTTCTTCTATTGCTCCTTTCAAGTTGTTCAATTTTCTGTTCTACCTGTTCCAAACATTCCACTCTTGACCTCAATTGTTTCAGCTCCTCTTTCATGGTTGCGTTTTCTTTCCTCAGTTGTGTCATTTCTTCTTTGTATTCTCGAAATTCTTCCCGGTATTCCTGGAATTCTCTTCTTTGTTCTTGTATCTCGTTCGTCAGCCCTGCTATCATTCTTTTGAGTTCATCCATTTCGGTGTTCTGCTTCTTCGGCTTAGGTGGTGTTCTGAATGTTGTTTTGCTCTTTTTGAACACGGAATTAACGTTTTTAGAGCCTCTCTTCCGTTTACCTTCGTCTGTAGAGGAATGATCTTCGTCTCCGCTATCTGTGTTTTCATAAACGTCCATGCAGTCGTGTATTGCTTTTTCTCGTGGAGATTCCGCGAAGAGAACGACACCCAAGTCAACCTTTCGAAGGTATCGCACTCTTGACCCTGAATTGAGTTCCCAGTTGTTTTCTTTTAGTTTCGAGGAACAATAACTCCAAAATACCCAGACAGTATCTATTTTATTTGATTCCGTGTTGTTGCAGATTTTTTAAGACATCCGGCAACGTCGCTTTCTATCCGTCGCAGATCGCGCGCTGTTTTACACAGCCAAATGACAATCAGCTGATGCTTTCCACTAACCTTTTCTATGAATTTTGCTGTTACTGTTTACTCTACCACAAAACCTTTCACAAATCACACAATCCTCTATTTTACCTTTGTGCCCGTGACACTTTTCCGCGTATAAAATAACTCGGTAGTACCGATTTCGGTTTAAACTTTCCGGAGGTATTTTTCGCGGTACTTACACGCGCAGTTGCCAGTCCCAAATTTCATCATAGAGATAATATTCAAGACAATTATTCGTTCGCGGTGTTTTCGACGAGAGCAGTTCACCATAAATTTAGTAAGTCCATACCATTTCATTTCCTTTCGTTTTCCAGTGTGTAACATCGTATTCGTCCACCCTTGGAGTGCCTGATAAAACGCCACGTATTTTTCATTCTTACTTTCGTTTATTTCATATTTATTCTTCATTCCAAAAATACAGTCCACAAGTACAAAACAGCATTATATTGGATTGAGGGCCGGTTTTTCGAATGTGGATCAAAATGTAACGCGAGGCTACATTTAATTCGGCTTTCGTTGCTATGATACAACCAATTACGAAGTCAGTACCTTAGCAATTAAAGCCGAATTAAATGTAGCCTCGCGTTACATTTTGATCCACGTTCGAAAAACCGTCACTGAGTGAGGATACTGTAAAGTTGTTCTTATCATATCTTTGAAACAGATTGCAACAGGTGTAGTTTGACAGTGCCAAATCCAATCTACTTAATATACTGCTGGAGGGTAAACGTATTCGACACGTTGCTGTATTATGTGCATACACCCAATTTTTATAAGGTTATAGAATTCTGTAAATATATTGTGCCAATGATACCCAATTGCAAGAAATACTTTCCTGCCTACTCCTGAGTTCTAAGAAATTAAATTTTATTGGCTATATGTTCAAAGAGTTCTAAGAAATTTAGGTTTTATTGGGTAGGAGAGAAGGCATTTAAGCAACATAGGGCAAGCTTGAGCTTTAATCTTCTTTCCTAATTCTAAAGATGCTGAAGTTGTCATTGCTTTAGTGTTAGGGGTAAACTTGTAAAGAATTCATATTGTTATACTCATTTTTATTTTAACATGACCGACCCTCTTCAGCCTCAGATACTGTGTGTGTTTCAGAGGAAAACTGCTTGCACTCTTGAGTTGTCCTAACTTTAAGATTACGGATATTTGGAAACCTGCAGTTCCAAATAGTCGCAGTAATAGTCATAAAAGAAAAAATTCGGGACCTAAGTGCCTCCGTCATACGTCAAATTTTCATTCCAAACAAAACAAAAGCACGTGCCATTTGACGTTTATCGACATTATTTACAACGTCTTAAACTAGTTTTTGCAATATAATTATAGAAGTTTTGCAGTGAAAACAGTTTATTTTCAATTTGTGTGTTGGGCTTACGCGTAAAAACTTGAAAACGACTATATGTAATTATAATTATATTTCAGAGGTTAGGTTAAAACGTCAGAAAGCACGTGGCTTTGTTTTGTTTGGAATGAAAATCTGACGTTTGTGACGCGCCACTTATCTCCCGAATTAAGGGATGTTAAATTGAAAGATCTTACAGTTCAATGTAAAACGCATCTTCTTTTAATCAATTTCCTATGAAAACTGTCATTCATTCAGTCCCTCATAAGTAGGGCTGTGCAAAATAATCGATTAATCGAAATATAATCGATTAATCGATTATTTGATTATAGATTTTACAATAATCGATTAATCAAATAATCGATTAATCAAATAATCGACTAATCGATTAATCGACTAATCGATTAATTAAATAATCGAATAATCGATTAATCAGATAATCGATTAATCGATCTTTGAGTAATCGATTTATCGATTACTCAAAAAAACGATAATCGATTACTTAAAAAACGATTAATTGATTAATCGGCTCATCGATTGTTCGATTATTTGGTTAATCGATTATTTGATTAATCGTTTATTTGATCAATTATTGTTCGTTTGATTAATCTATTATTTAATTAAGCGATTAATTGAATATTTTGTTCCATCGATTAATTAAATGAGTACTTTCTTATGGTAAGCCATTCTAGAGCTATTATTTTTATAACTGATATATCGCATATTATCCACGGATACTGGGACGAGGCATGATCGTGGATAATTGAAAACAGATAATGCAAACGAAAAATTTCCAATCCCTTAAAACATCAGTACATTACATTACATGGGTAAGTATTTCAAAATGTTTATGTTGAAAAGTCCCGCTTTAGTCTTAGCTTGATAGTTGCTGGTCTTGCTGTTGCTAGCGCAGCCCCTCCGCGCGGCGCAAGCTCGCAAGTCGGGGAAGTACCTGTTCGTGTCAACGCCAGCTGTAACTCGGGGTGTCAGTTTCGATACATTTACGTAATTAAACAATGGCATTTAAACGCGGAAGTGAAGTGTCGAATTATTTTATGAAAAAGGAGATTCTGGCGAGTGCATTAAATGCAGACACGTTATCCCATCTCATCTAATTATTTGATTATAGATTTTACAATAATCGATTAATCGATTAATCAAATAATCGATTAATCGATCAGCCGATTAATCGATTAATCAAATAATCGATTAATCAAATTTATCGATTACTTTACAACAATCGATAATCGATTATGAAAAGTAATAATCGCACAGGCCTACTCATAAGAGTGTAATGAGGGCAGTGCTGCCAGATCTCCCGTTTTAACTGTATCTCCAACGGTTTTCTTGGATGGTCTACCGTTCTCCCGTTTTATTCTTTTTATCTACTGTTTTTCACAGTGCACTCTAATATTCGATTTTACCGACGACACAGACGATAAATTAGGGTTTATCATAAGTTCTATGATAGTTTACGGAATAAAAGAAACCTTGTAGCTTTTCTGGTCGTTAATAGTACCCACCGCTACGAACAGATGGCCGCACTGCGGTGTTCCATAAATAATTTTGTTTTCTGTAGTTGATTTTCTTGATTCTCTTGATCTGGAATATGCTGAAATTTCCAAAAGCAGTAATAATGCAGGAAACTGTATGGACTACCGTTTTCTACCGTTTTTTTAAAGTGCCATCTACCGCATTCTAGTTTTACGATCTGGCAGCACTGAATGAGGGTCACCATTGTGTTGAAAATACAAATTACTTCCAATGACCATCATGTTTCCATCATCGACTTGCTGCTAATGACTGAGTAATTCATCGAAGAATAATTGAATTATTTTATCATAATCTTCTTCACCCAGTTGGCTCTTGGATTTGAAGTTTGTTTGAAAAAACTTATTTGCAGTAACTTACACTCTGAGTCAGAGGAAATATGTGTTTTTTTAAATGGAAATGGTGGGATTCACGGTAAAATTATCGAGTACTTTGTAGCTTTGTAGCTCTGTAGCTTTGACCACAATTCTTGGTTGTGGCCTTGTGACATATTTTTCTGAAATTTTCTAACTAAATTATATAAGTACATAAATTATTAGCAGGGTGCCACTAATTAAAAATTTAAAGAATTTTACGAACACAATTTTCATTTCTCTCTAAAGAATAATACATTGTGAAAAATTTAATATGATGAAATTACTGTCTGATAAACCTGATAAAGAAAATCAACTAACTCTGGTCTCCAAAAGAATCACAAGAATCTTATCCACTAAAAATACTTTGCAATGTTTTGTTTCTACTGAAAAACTACAGTGTTTACTTCTATTCGACAGATACTTTACTTCTTATCTGATAAGATATTTCCACATTTTAAAAATAATTTTGTATATAAATACATATAGTATTATTGATATGATTTGATTGTGTCTATCCTACGAATGGATAAACAAATTTTAATATACTTTCCACCAAAGGATAAAATTTATCATATTGTTAAAATGATGTATTACAAAGAAGGGGACGCAATTTGAGATTTCAAAGTTGAGGTGGGTGGAGGTAAAGGGTGTGGGCCAAAAAAGCAGTTTAAAATGGTTTTGAATTTCCCCTCTCGATACGTAAATCGAAGTGTTTTTGTCAAAAACTGAATTTACTTTAAATTCGGAATTATTCTCTGACAATGTGAAGGCATTTTAGAATATTTATGAATATGATGTACCTATGTTGTTACTTTCTGTTCAAATCATAGGTATCAAGTTTAAAGGATTAATATGTATGTATCAAGTTTAAGTAAACATTTTAAGTACGTAAAAAAACTACATTCTGAAGGTGCTGAATGTCTGATGTCTGACTTAAAATAAAAATTCTGCCCTAGGCAACTTTAAAGCACTTTAAATAAATACGTCAGGAATGCAAATTTTAACGTAAATCAGGACGTTCAACTCATTTGCTCTCACTTCTCTCTCGCAAACTACAATTTTGGAAGTTTCAAATGCGCAAGTAAAATAAATTATAATAATAAATTGGCTTATTTAGGCAATTATGAAAACATGCATAAAATGGTGAAGAAATAAATATTGATATTTGTTTTCAATCTCACCACAGCAATTTGCAATATGATAGACTGAAAAAAGCGAGGAAAAAAGGTTAAAATATCACAATAGTAAAGTAATCAAGAGCAGCAATTCACAATAAATACCATATCTTACAATATCATAGACCGAGAAAAGGTTAAAATATCCCAAGAGTACAGGAATCAAAAGCTGATGGTAAAAGAACCACTTCTTATTAGATGAGAGATTTGTTTTTTGAAACTATCACAGAAAAAGCTTTTAACACAGGAAGGCTGGTTATAAATATGGGCCGCCTGGTATGAAAAAGATTTGTTATACAATTGTCTTTTATGTGTAGGCTCATGTATAGTATGCTACGAGGTATGCTAAGTTCGTAATTTCTATGCCCAGTCTGTAAATCATATGCTTCAGAATGTCTTTCTATTTTCTAAAAGAAATATTCAGATACTCCATTATTAAAGACACTATACACTATGGAACACAGGTGCAACCATAGTATTTTTTTCATAGAAAACCATCCCACTTCTTTGAGGTGTGGGGTAATATATGTGCCCTGCACATAGTTATGTACCCTAATGCACTTGGAGACTAACCCCTGACCCCTGATATACGCTATCAACATATTGGACTTGCAGTAAGGTATTTTTCGCTTCAATATATTCTTCAAGTTGTTTGTTTACTGACAGGGGGGCTCATGAAAAATTTACCATCGCAAATGTAATAGAAACTATTAAAATCCTCTATATTTCTGCTTCTATATTTTCATCGTCCAAATCAGCATTTTTGCTGACCACCATCTCATTTAAGATTAATTAAATCACTTATTATTATTTTTTAATGGTGTATGTACATTTAGTGTAAATACCAAGAATAGATGGCGAGGTGTAGTTCACGAAAAATAATTGGGAATATTTGCCCGGGCAGAATAAAAGAAAACTCTTATATCGGTACTCAAGCTTTTGCAATTTATTTATTTCATCATCAGGAGTCTACAATAACAGATCAAAATGAAACAGCAGTCACAGAGCAAAATCAAAATCAAAAAACTTACTAGAATTTGAGGTTATAAACATCAGCTGCAAAAATCTTTCCAGGACTTCATGTAGGAGGGAGCTATTAAATGTAAAATTATTAAATGTCAAACAGTTACTAATAACTCAAGTTCAGGTTTTGGAGTTAAGTACTACATACAGTCTCGGCCAGAGTTTAGAAACTTTGTCAAGTTACATTTATATTCAATTCGATATCGGCACAATTCTAAATCTGATTGCAAAGTGGATATTTGACATACTCGTATGCATTTATATGGGTAATTGCATCTACAACAGCACTTTGAATTCGACACGGTTGGTGTGGGAATTCAAATTCAGATTGCATCACAGAACACCCAAATAAGAACGCGCAGCGTAATGTTAAAATTAGGAACCGCGTTTAGCGCCATCTCTAGCTGTTTACAAGAACCAATTGTGTACAGGCGCGCGTAGATAGAATTGAAATTTAAACTTAATTTTTATTAATATGTATTAAAAATCCAACTAAATTAAAGAAAACAAAAACTTATGCATACTTATATGTATAGGTATGTAGGCATCAATTTTATTTAATCAGCATTTTACATTGAAAGTAGAAACCTAAAGAACGCCAAATAGGCATTCTTTAGTGCACGAAAACTAATACTAAAATCAAATGAAACTTACTTGTAAACGTTAATTACAAAATTTGCGCAATTTAGTACAGTGAAAGCTCTCTTTACGGACAGCTCTAATAAGCGGACGTCTCTCATGACCGGACAATTTTCGTGGAACCAAATTTTTGCATATTAACACCTATGTTAAACACGTTCCCATAAGCGGACGCTCTGTAGGACGGACGCGGACACAACACTTTTCCCCAACAGGCTCAAAACGCTCTCACGAGCGGACACGAAGCTCCGAAAATGGACAAATTGAGAGCTTCGCAGAATAAAATTCGGAGTAAAATTGATACCAGGGATTACCCGTTATACCCGTTGCGTATTTACGTATTTACAAGAATATTTAATTAGTATGTTACATATATATGTAGGTAGTCTTGTTGGAAACTGTGTGACAATGGCACCAAATAAAACCTTTCTTACATTAGGGCAAATAATGGAGGTGATTAATGTTGCAGAGCGAGAGCATTTGGGTGTTCGCAAACTGGGTGAAAGGTAGGTCATTATTTCACAGTTTTATTTAAAAAAGTACGTGATAGAATTATTTTAGATTAGTATTGAAACATGCCTAGGAAGTTTTTTGTTTTCATATTTATGATTTAGTAATTTTTTGCATTTGAGCTTCCTTATGAGAGGACAGTTCTCATAAGCGGACAAAAAAGTTGGAACCGTTAGTGTCCGCTTATGAGAGCTTTCACTGTATATTAATTCAACACCGGGAGACATCGAAGGAAAACATTTCACAGCCGTTAATATCTTCTTGTTTTACTTTTTGGTAGAAGTTCATGATTTAACAAATAAATACTTCGCGAACTACCAATATATAACGTTTTATTTAAATATTTTACCGGTTTCAGGATTCACAAAGATCCCATCATCAGAAATGTTTACAATTTTTCGTACATTTCTGATGATGGGATCTTTGTGAATCCTGAAACCGGTAAAATATTTAAATAAAACGTTATATATTGGTAGTTCGCGAAGTATTTATTTGTTAAATCATAATTTCACAGCCGCATTGCTGCTATTTCGATGTCCGAGGAAAAACTCCTCATTCGCAGAGATGTCAAAGAAGTACCTACTGACGGAAGTCAAAATATATACGTGGCCTGCTGTTTTTTGTGCATAATTATTTTTTCTTTGTTATGCACCTATTTCTGATGCAATTATTGCGTATCGAGAAAACGTAACCATATTTAGATGTTCTGCGAACGTAACCACGGAATATCTAAAATAACGCACAATTTATAAATTTTCCATTTTGTCCGACGATGCCGGTTGCGACAGAAAGCGCATACTTTGGATTAAAATTTCACGAAATCGGTAATACAGAGTTTCGACGGCAAATGTCAGAGTCGTAGTGCCATCTAAAACGGTTTACAGAAACTGAAGCTAACATAGTTCAAGGTGGTGCATAACAGTGAAACCCCCCTGGAATGCATTTTTGCAAATCTCAAACTTCCAATTTGAATTGCGACACTAATATCAAAGTGACAGCTGTCAATTATAAAATATGTCAGACGCAATATAATAATCTGTAGTAATACAATAAGTGGTCTGGAATTGTCGGAAGTTTTACGAAAGCTGTTGCGTTGCTTGGTAGCCACAAGTGTAAATTTGACAGTTAAAAGATCACGAGCGCTTGCGCGAGTGATCTTCTGTCAAATTTACGCGAGTGGTTAGTAAAAGCAACAGCTTGAGTAAAATTACCTAAAAATTCCAGACCACGAATTGTATTTAACAAGATTATTTTTTGAATCGAAGCAAGGTAGTTCAAAACTAAATTTTATTTAAATTAATTCACATACAAATAAATGTATTGGGAATATTTGACGTTTGGCAGGTACTAAAGTAACTAGATTATATATTATAAATGCACCTACAAATTCGAAACTATGGCAACTTATCAACAAGCAAAATTATCAAAAAAATTACCGAAATAATACATGCAGGGGGGTTTCACTGGTATGCACGACCTTGAACTATGTTAGCTTCAGTTTCTGTAAACCGCTTTAGATGGCACTACGACTGACATTTGCCGTCGAAACTCTGTATTACTGATTTCGTGAAATTTCAATCCGAGGCATGCGCTTTGTTGTTATTTCTGTCACAACTGGCATCGTCAGACAAAATGGAAAATTTAAAAATTGTGGGTTATTTTAGATATTCCGTGGTTACGTTCACAGAACATCTAAATATGGTTACGTTTTCTCGATACGCAATAATATTGAATCAGTAATAGGTACATAGTAAAGAAATAATAATTATACACAAAAAAGCAGCAGGCCGGTACGTATTTTGACTTCCGTCAGTAGGTACTTCTTTGACATTTCTGCGAATGAGGAGTTTTTCCTCGGACATCGAAATAGCACCAATGCGGCTGTGAAATGTTTTCCTTCAATGTCTTCCGGTGTTGAGTTAATATTCTAAATTGCACAAATTTTGTAATTAACGTTTACAAGTAAGTTTCATTTGATTTTAGTATTAGTTTGCGTGCGCTAAAGGATGCCAATTTGGCGTTCTTTAGGGTTATTTATGTTTCTACTTACAATGTAAAATGCTGATTAAATAAAATTGATGCCTACATTTAAGCATGCATAGTCTTTGTTTTCTAGATTTTTAATATTAATAAAAATAAAGTTTAAATTTCAATTCTATTTATTCGCGCTTGGACACAATAATTGGTTCTTGTAAACAACTAGAGGTGGCGCTAAACGCAGTTCCAACTTTTAACATTAAGCTGCGCGTTCTTATTTGGGTGTTCTGTGAATACATGCGTCTAGACCCAAATGAAATGTTCCTATTGACCAATTTGGTGATGAAAAAAATAATCTCTATTGTATACTCAAAGAAGCGGTGAAAAGTAATTACATAATATGCGAGTGCAAGGTTTGTGTACAATTATTTCCTTTGACTTTTAATTTTTAGCTGAAAGCAATGGTTCTGACAGATAATACAACTAGCGAAATCAGATTTAGAATTTCCAATGCAAAAGACACGGAATTTGACTATGAAGTTTCTAGTACAATTGGGATTAGCAATCTGATTTCGAATTGTGCTGATACCGAATTGGTTGTAAATGCACCTTTACAGTTGAGTTAGTAGTTTTGGTCAGACTAGTGCAATTTACAAACTGATATTGATTAAATATATATTTTGGTACCTAAATGTGAATTGGTAACCTTTCTGTCTATTTATATTAAATAAATGGTCACTTCTTTCTATAAACACATTCCAAATACAAATTCAAATATTTGATAATGCTTGATAATAAAAAATCGACAATTAAACAAAGCATAAAACGTAAAAAAACAATGGAAAATTTTACCATGCATTATTTGCAACTCAAAAACTAGCATTTGATCATAGTCTACACTGCGCTCTTTCATTTAAAATAACAAGTTCGAGCATGGAAACAGCTTTATTGAATCAATTAATATTACAAAATCTGAGTCACCTTCAGTACTAATAATATTCCAAATTGCACAATATTAATAGTATTTAATAATGAAGGCATACGAATTACTTTGAAATACCAGTTACCCTCGTAGTTACCATATTACTGATGGCAGTGAATATCGGTCGTTTAGATTCATACTAGACATATTGCACAATCTTCATTTAGTATACATATTATTTATTACAAAAATGGGAATCATTCAATTCAGTAGGTACTGCATCAAACGGTGCACCACTCACAGGCAAAAGAATTTGAATAATACCGAGTTAGCTTAATATTAAGTTAATTATCATGCGTGTACTTCGATATACTTTCTTTATATGCAATTACATACATATGTATCTCTAAAAAAGCTGAAACTCCCCTATCTAAAAGGGACGTCTCCCTAGAACAGACACTTTTGAATCGTCAAGGAGGTATTTGTTCAAATGCAAATATCTGAGCAGACTTTAGCAATAAATGTAAAGAAAGGAGCTGTGCCTAGTTGTGTGACTTTTTAACACTGAATACCTACTGCACCGAGCAGCTAGCATGCGAATGGATAAAATAGAGAGCCTAACACATAAACTTCGCAAGGCATTGGTGCTGTGAGATGGTAAAAGTTGTTGCAGGTCCACTCGGTCCAATTGTGGTTCAAATCCCTTGGGTATACCTTTTTTGCTACGCAACTCACAGGGGGTACCAGCAATATAGGAATAACCTGTCGGTGTCTAAATTAATTTAGTCTTTACTACAGTTTCAAAATTTGCTTTCCAGCTTCTGGAGGAACTTCGGTAAAGATTGGATTATATAATTCATAATATTTATTCGTATTGTTTAGCAGATTATTACGAAAGAATCTTAAAAATATTTGGGGCCATTTAGCTCTGGAAGAAAGTGTTCTTGAATAATAGTTTGTTTGGGTATACGACAAACCCCTTTTATTTTGAAGAATTATACAGTGACATGCAGAAAGTTGGCCACATATGGAAAACTTTTTTATTGTAAATTTCTCAGAAAATTGTACCCTTGATAAAAGTTTGTGCATGAAAAACGAATACTTTTGGTAAAACTGAATTTCAGGTTTGATGTACGGGCAGTGCAAAGAATATAAAATAGCATTTGAGAAAATAAATTATCTAAAATCAACATTTTTGAAATTGGAAAATTAAAGGTCTTGAAAGAACCAAAGCAAAAAGCGTTATTGCTGAAAATGAAAAAATTAAAAAATCTATTCTTTGTCCCTAATGTACTCGGCAAGACCTCATGAAAAAGCTCTATAAGGCTTTTTTAATTTTATTTTTACGATCTTTTATTTAACTGTTTTAAACATGTTGATTTCAAATCATTTTCATTTTGCAAGTGTTATTTTGTATTTTTGTACTCCCCGTACGTCATACCTAAAATTTGATATTGTCAAAGACATTCTTTTTTCATGCGCCAACTTTTATCAAGAATACAATTTTCTGAGAAATTTACCATAAAAAAGTATTCCATGTGGCCAACTATCTGCCTGTCGCTGTATCTATAGCCAAAGTTTATCGATTGAAACTGAAACACCCTGTAGAAGTTTGCTAATAGAATTTATTGCTCAAATTTTATTTTCTCATTCTACGTAAAGATCTTTTTACTTAAGGTTTTTGTTACTTTGATCTTATTTTTGTCCATGTCCTATCTGGTTAGTTATTTGATTATTTTCCTTATCATTTAATTAAAACAACTTGAAAACTTTTCCAGAAAAATTCCACTTTCACGAATTATTTTTAGTCTTTTCTATACAGCTATGATATAAAAATTATTAAAAATAAATACAAAAATTTGGTACATAGGTGACGTTAAAATAAAGCTAAAAATAAAATGCAAATAGAATTATGTGGCGTTATGCACCACATAAAAGGATCAAGCAGTAAAATGAGGAAATTATTCCAAGCATAGAATACTAAAAGCAGCTTGGTTAGTATTTCAAATCTGCCTCAACCGTCAAGTGCATAATCTATTTCCATCTTGCACTCAAGTCAGGTAAGCAACGCTATTAATATTTATTTCCTTTCATCCCTTACTCATAAAAGTGCAGGCACATTATGGTGGTATTCTATGAGGGTCAGTTATTCTCATAACTTAATGAAGTTCCATTTTAAAAATAAGTCTATTGGCAAGCACGTAAGAAAGTTGAATGTGGCAAAAAATAAGAAAGTTAAAAAAAATTAGATAAGAATTAGCCAAACGATTTAATTCTGATATATGTGTATATTGTTGGGTCTTGCAGCAGCAAGTAATACTGACTATTCTATTTTGTATGAGTTAGCCAATGAGAAAACTACTCGCTTGCTTTGCTCGACTTGTACTTTCTCAGTTCATTTGATTTAACAAAAACCCTTACACCATAACACTGAGAAGCAGGTAGAACACTAACCCTTTCGGTACAGGAAGCGACCGCAGTTGCAAAAAATTTTCTTACCCGCCTAAAGTTGGAAGCTTGGAGAGAAGGTTTAGGACTGTAAACGATCGCAGTTTGATATTGGGGCGGCATTATGATAACAAACAACGTCTATAATTGGCGCTTATTGGCTAATTTAACCTCCCTCCATTTCCTCCCAGCATTCGTGTTGCATCATGCAGTATAATAGTGTGTTATGCGTTTGGGAGTGCATCTTCTGCTCAGATCTCAGAAAATGGCTTCGCGATCAAGTAATAATAATGAAAAGAAAACAAAATTTCACATTTTTTTGAACGAATAATTTGGCGTGCAAGACGGCTAGCGACCGGAGTCTGCGTGCTGTCCGCGGCCGTACAGCCAGTCAGAAATCGTTTTACCGCTGCCGTCCCGAAAGGGTTAATGAATGAAAGTACACAGTTATACTGAAATGAAATACAGTAGACTCCTGTTTAACCTGGCTTAACCGACTCTCAGGTATTCAATCCTCTGGATTATCTGACCTTCTTGGATTGCACTGCTTTAAGGGTGGGATACGCAACGACAGGACAGGAGATCGGTAGCACAAGTGTAAGACAGAAATAGACATAGCTTTAGCAACCGCTTGGTACAGTCAGTCCTGCAGAAAATTGAAATAACGAATTTAGGTAAATATAGTCTTAAAATAAAGCTAAAAGATCGGTGAGTATGCTCACGTATTTTATTTGGCTGTTAACTAAAATCCGAATGTACAATTTGTGTGTGAATAATGCTAACATTTCCGTTAAAATTTGCCAATACAGTTTTTGAGCTGGACTGCCTGGATTAACACCGTCTCAGAAGCAAGCAGAATGCTTCTCGGGTATTTGAATATCCCAGCCTTAACCGTCTTCCGTTTTAACCAACTGACCAATGAAATGTAACATGCGCAATAAACTGTCAGCATGAATTCTGCTGTGCATTTATTACACATTAGTCAATTAAAACAGGTAATTGATACTCAAAGGGAGAAAATATTTGGTTCTGCATTAGCCAACTTCTCACTTATCTGAAACGGGGTCGGTTAAGCAGGAATACTGAATGAGAGCAACATTCTCAATTAAAAAGGACAGATATTACTCTACCAAAATTGAGGTAAATGAATATACAATTTTCATGGAATAATAAACGTAAAGAGCAGTTTACTACCACATAAAACTATGTAACATACAACTTCATAAATATTAGTTCGTGCCGGTTCGTGCATTAAATAAGGCAAATAAATGAGAATTTTTGTGCATAAAATTTCCTTTAAACTATCTACTTTTATATTACATATATTCATTAATATTCTTCACTAACTCAACAGCCTACAATTAATGAAAAGTTGTATAATTTATTGTCAAAAAAGTTGTGTCAACCACCCTAATGTTTAAATATAGGTACTTGGTATTGCACAGTTTGAAATAGCACATTTCCAAAAATAAATACACAAAGGGCAGTAGCCCATTGTTTGATAGACCAAAAATAATCTGAACTCTTATAAATTTCCAAATCACTGCCAAACAATCTATTTTTGTAAGTCTGATCTGTGTTTCATTCAACAAAGAAAAAAAATGCTGTAAGTGAAAGCAGTTTTGTATTCAAAACTTCACTTCTAAAACGTAACTATTAGCGCAATGTCCAATATTTAAATATTTACGCAAACACAAAATTTAAACACAACAGATTTGCTAATTTATTTCATATCCAGAACTTTCTCCACTTAAATTTAATAACAAAGCTCACAAGACCAAATTGTGATGAAACATCAATCAGCTTGAATGGGCCAACAATTGGAGTTAATCAATGTGCACCAGTGTCTGTTGTAAACTTTTAATTATTTAACAAAACATGCAAAGGAAAACTACGTGAATGTTTTTGTGGCTACTCACTTTTCCAAATCGTATGCCGCAATTTTGACATTCCGCTTGCACCAGTTGACGAGTATCACAAAGAGTACAAATCAATTCTGTAACAGCTTTTCGATTCACTGTGTGGTCTTCCTTTTCATCATGGCAGAAACGACAGGTGTACACTTTGTTGCAACAGGGAGTCTGCACAAAGAAAACATTATATTACATAAAGGTAAAAAAAAATCCAAAAATAAGCACATTAATTTTAACCAGTACCAGAACTCACCAAAAGCAACATTTTTACATATACTTCTTTGTCGTAAACGCATCAGTTAACCAGTTAAAATAGTTTCCTTTGGATTCCAAGTTACTTCAAGGATAACGATAAGGGCAATATACAAGAAACAAGCGCAAGAAAAGATATTTTGTTATTTTAACTGGGATTTTAACTGAATAAATTTGGTGCAGTAAATGAGACTTATTATAAAACAACATAGTTTAGATGTGTGATTAACATTGCATTTCACAAGTCACTCTGCACTAAATTGGAGATCTGAGACCAGTACAATCATTCATTATTTTATTAAGAATTCTAGGCAACCTTACATGAAGGAAAAATGGCTTCCGGCTAAAAAATATTGCAAAATTTCGAGACCTAATGTAAAAGACATCAGTATTATTTGCTTCTGCGCACACTAAATCTGTAATACGAACTATAAACATTCAAAAGGGCAAATTCTGACAAATTTTGCACAACAGAGAGTATACTAGACATGCCAAGAGAATGGAGAGGACATAAAAATATATATTAGTATAGTATGTTCATGTTGTTCAGAAGTTTTTTTAATAAAAGCCTTAGTTTGGTACACCAAATTGACATTTTAAATTTCCATATTTCCGAGATTTTCCAGTCAGTTTTTAAATTTTCACTGGTTGGACTTGGTATGTAGGTAGGTAATATTCATTAAGGTGGATAAAGTTTTAAAAAAAGTTCATAGAATAGATCAGCGTTTCTCAAACTTTTTAAAACGCAGAGCCCCTATAAGGTCAGATCTAATGTGATGGAGCCCAGTATACAGGTGGCCCGAAATTAGCGTGCAATATTTTACCAGCGTGTTCTGTGGTCAAAATTAAGACAAGAAATTCCTATAAGCGTATACCGAAATATGCTTCCCAAGGGAGCTATAGCTTTCTAAAAGAGAAGGCCTCAAGACGTTTTCTTCTAAGTATCTTCGAAACCAGTCCAGCTAAAATTATGAAATTTGATGGAATGTGTAAGTACCAAATGCTGAATCTTTTGGTGTAAACATAATTTTTAAAATTTAACAGGGGCATCTCAAATCTGGGGGTAGCGGAGGTAAGATTTACCCCAACTTTTTTCAGAGCATGCCATTTTCAATTTTTCCATAAAAATTTGCAACTTCAGAGTTTTTGCAAAAAAATGTGCTCCTGTTTCGTTTTGATAGGAGGCACCGTTATCGAGCACAATCGATTCAAAAATTTCGCTGCATGCCCAAAAAATTCCTACAAGAAGTGGAGAACTTCGTTTGCATACTTAAACGAGGCAGAAGCATATTTTTTTGCAAAAAAACCCCGAAGTTGCAAATTTTTACGGAAAAATTGAAAACGACATGCTCTAAAAAAGTTGGGGTAAATCTTACCTCCGCCACGCCCAGCTTTGAGACGCCCCTGCTAAATTTTGAAAAGTATGTTTACCGCAAAAGATTCAGCATTTGGTACTTACACATTCCATTAAATTTCATGATTTTAACTGGACTTGTTTCGAAGATATTTAGAAGAAAACGTCCTCAGGTTTTCTCCCTTGCGAAGCATATTTCGGTATACGCTTATAGGATCATTTTGTCTTATTTTTGACCACAGAACACGCTGGCAAAATATTGCACGCTAATTTCGGGCCACCTGTAGTATCAAGTTTCTAAAAAATAAGTAAAGTTAAAATTATAATAACAAAACCAGCATTTTCTCACTTTTTAATGAATTTTTGATGGGAACGGGGAAATAGGAAATTTTCACACTTCACTGGTGGCGGAGCCCCTACGGATCTTTCATGGAGCCCTGGGGCTCCGGGGAGCACACTTTGAGAAACGCTGGAATAGATAATAGAATACACTTGAGGGACACATTGTATTCACGGTTGGAGTTACAAATAGGCCTGCGCCTAAAAATTGATTAGGTAGGTAATCGAGTAAAATTTATTTTTTGGTGAATTGAAAACTCAATTTGTTAAAAAATCGTATCGATGAATCGATTTACGATTCGAATTGTCCATAAATGATTTGAAGGGCGGATTTTTGAGATTACTAAAGAAATATCGCTTTGCACTGAATCGATACCCGTCCATTCGATTCGGTCAATCAGGAATCGATTAGTGGCGAATTTGTACAGCCCTAGTTACAAACAGAAAAATCTCTTTTAATATCCACTGTAGGGAAGTTATTCTTGATAAAAAATTCTGCTTTCCTCAAAACCTCTAGAAACCTTTGGACCTGACTGTAGGTGTAGGGTGTACACAGAATCAGTCTACAGGTCACTTTTAATATGCATTTTACAGAAAAAGGTTATTCTTGATAAAAAATTATTCTTCCCTCAAAGCCTTTAGAAACCCAATTAGATTTGACTGAGAGTTACAGCGTGTTAACAGAATCAGTCTACAATACATAAAGAAATTGCGAGAAAAAATATTAGTATGCATCTTATGGAGAAGAGTTATTCTTCATAAACAATTCTGCTTTCCCCAGTCTCTAAAAATCCTATTTAGATTTGACCGCAGACATACAGGTTGATCACAGAATCAATCTAATCAACAATACCTAACGTTTTTATTTGAAATCGGAGATTTTTTTAAAGAACAAAGCTTAATAATATTTCTAGCAGAATTTGTTTTGAAGGGAGTGGAATTTTTCATTAAGAATATTTTTTCCCATAAAAATTAGCGCCCTTCGTGGTTGAATGGATATTCCAGCAGTCTAGTAATCTTCTGGGCTCAAGGTCGAAGCTCGCTGCTCGCTGCAGGTAATTTCAAGCATTTTATTTCACTAGCAACAACTGGTCCTCTTCTGCATTCGCGGTTGATGGTTAGTGTCACCATCTCATGTAGAAATGGAGGGAAGTACCAACCAATCACAGAAATGTATGGAGTTGCACACAAGACAAGTTTGAAGTCCGTATGATGCACAGCCAGCTGTGACATGTGAAAGGGCTCTTATGGATGTAAAGCTATGGTATATTATTATATGAGCGATTATAATAGCCATTATTCACGAAGATGACGTCTGAGCCCACAAGCCGAAGGCCAGTGGCGCAAATCTTTTGAGTGAATAATGGTCATAAGCGCGAATATAATACTATGCTTTTTCTACACCTATTAAGCAAATAAATTAGACTCAAATTTGATAACTTTAATGGAACACTATAATACATTAATTTTTATTTTTCATTAAATGAACTACCTACTAGAATAATATATACCTATTGAAATTTGTGCAGTTAGTAATATATAAATTTAGAGTTGTCACTTCCATTTTAAATTCTGGCAGTTTTAGTGGTCGAATAATTGTTAGTTTGCACGGATTAATCAGTACCTACTCGTACGAAGTGCATACGTCGGAAAACGTAAACAAGTAATATGGCGATACACTTGGCTGTCACCCGACTCAATTGTCAGCTGCAGCAAGAGTTGATCGCGGTCAATATAAAATATCATTGGATCTGCGAAACCGTGATTATTGAATTTATATTTGTGATTGGCCGAATACAGTGAATTATGAATCCATAATTCACTACAGTGAATTATAGTTATGGTTAAGTGGTAGAGTAGCCTTTGGCTAAACTTCGCCATTCTTACTTTACCTTTCTTAATAAAGACGCTTATTATTATTATTATATTATTATTATAGGTAGAGATCGTTCATTTAGAGAAAATAATCCGCCTTTCATGCGCAGACACCGATTTTTATTAGCGTCGCTTCCGTTGCCGGGCAACGATGATCTCACCGGCATTCGACAACCAGTTCAGTGCAGTGGCGCAGTCGTGCAGTGTCGCAGTTCGTCGCTGGACACGCCTCCGCGCAGATTTAAGGCGGTGACATTGTTTTCTCTAAATGAACGATCTCTACGATATTTGACAAAGAAAATGCTAATAATTGTTATATAATTAAATAGGTGTAGAAAAAAAATGTTTTAGGACTTTGTATTATTTATTGGATATTGAATTTTATTAATTCAACATGAATTACCTAGTACCAAATAGTAACAGAAGATAATATAAACTACGTATTTATTGGATAATTTGGTTGCCACAAAATATTGAAACCGCAAAATTTAAAAGTGAAATTAGACTTGAAGGAAATCAGAAAAATAAAATATTTAAACATCAAACTGATAACGTTTTGGATATTTTCTATTTACACCAGCAACCAAAGACCATTTTAATCCCCTTCTGATATGTCTATAACTAAGTAAACAAAATTACTTTTAATCTGGTCCCTATAAATAAATCGGATATTATTTAGATAACAGATCTTACAGAAAACTATTATGTTCCTAATAAAACTGTAACTTTTATCTTACAGACAAAAAATGTATTTTATTAATTCGAGGACGAAAATATAAAAACCAGCAGCAAAATCTTTATCTACAAGAAATAGTAACTATTTTAATGAAATAACCACCAAAATTACAATTTTATCGAATTATAAATTCGAATCCCTATCTTAAAACGAAGTTTGTTTCAGCATTCGAAAGCACTTTCTTGTAGCACACTAATTTAATTTACATGCAGGAACTGAAATCTCCATCAATAGCCACATCTTTTGTAAGCAGAAGACTCTTTTGTATTTAACAAACACAGGTGCAAATGATTTTATACTTTTTGAGTTACAAAGGTAGGTACAATAATTTAAGTTATTTACACAAAGTTGATTATACGAGTACACCACAGATAATTCCCAAAGTTAATATCGTTAACAAATAACAATTTAATCATAGTTACTGGAAGAAGCGTATCATCAACAAATAAAATTACCTAAGTGTGATTTTATGAAGGTTATTTTTTATATACCTCTATTAAAAAAAGCAACCCTAACATGCTCCCCTGGGGAACTCCAACGACAATTCTTATATGAAATCTTTCACATAGACAATTAGTAAGCCGCTGCACTGCATAGGATGATACCCCATGTCACTTCAGTTTCTTAATTAGCTTTTCTTTGCTGAATGTTTGAGGTCTACAAAGACACCAATAGTAACACTGCCCTCACCATTATATCTGCATCACTTCGTGTAAACTAACTGCAGATTACAGTGTAGATTCAGATGAACGGTTCTCCTGAAATTTAGATTGACCCATGCGAGGGCAGGCTGATATTGATTAACATTATACCTCGCATTATACATAAGGCTTTGCATAAAATCTGAAGTTGATTTGTCAAATAGTTTGTTCCTTCTTTGCCAGCAATTTATTGATCATATTTTTAAAAATGTTTGGTGTTTTTTAACATTGGATACTGAGCTTCGCGAGGTAATTAAAATTTTGCATCTTAAAGGTTTAAAAGGTACCAAAATTTTTGCGGATATAGAAAGTACTTATCTCGGAAAGTGTGTTAGGTGAAGGTACTCTGTACTATGTGACCGTAAAAAAATGGGTGACTTAGTTTACGTCCCGGTTTAGGACAGATGAAGACGACCTATTCAAAAACACTTTTAAGAAACTTAATGTTACACACTCAGTTACATACTTGTTACAGACTCTGTTACATACTTAGTTACATACTTGTTTTTATGCCAGATTTCGCAAGAAAAGGTCTTAAACGCAACTGGTGCTGATTGACCAGTGCATTTTTATAAAAGTTTGCTTCTTCTATTCATCTAAAGTGTCCAGGCAAGTTTTTGTCTTCCTGTGTCCTTATTAAAAACCATTGAAAAAATTGCACCCTTACGAAAAAATCATATTTTTTAAATCGTGCACTCGCTGGAATTTGTAAGCAAGCCACTTGTTCTTTTGTAAGATTTATTGTACATATATTCTCCTTTTGGGTATAGCTAATTCGGTTTCTGCATCTTAGAGGGTTACCTACTAGGATGAGCAGTCAAGTAGGTAAGTACTATTTTATCTGCAAATCATCACCATCAGTGACAGGTTTACTTCTGGTTGTTTCTGCTAAAATTTCTCTTAATGATTTTACGTGATTTTATATGCTTCGTCAGTTTTTCCTAATCCTAAAGGTACGATTCTGATGCACATGACTGGCAACTGACTGGTTGCCAACTACTGTGTTAATACTTTGTGTGCAAAGTAGCTTCTGTTTGAGACTGGTGATTGCGACTCTTGTCCGCAATAGATCACGATGGTCAGTCGCAAACAGTGGGTGTTCTTGGTGATCGCGATTAGTAAAGCTTCTATTAAGTCTTAGCAATTTGTCATCCTCGAGATGAGAGCGGACCATTTTTCTGCAGTGATTATAACTCGACTGTTAGCCTCAGCAGTGGACTAGCAGACACTACTTTCGCTTTTCCCACATTCCTGAATATATTCTCACTTTTCTGTAAGGGAGTGCCTCCGTATCCGGCACCGGCCTTGCGTATAGTTGCCGGCGCGCTTCTATTTGGGAACGAAAAAGACTGATACAACGCATTTTAAACAGACCCCTTAACTGCCCTCTCGCACCAGACACACGCATTTTTTGCAAAAAAGATCATGTAAAAATGCGAGACAAACAACTAACCTATATGGGAGCCGATCCCACCCGGTCCGACAATACCAAACTACCAGTTCTATGCGATACCTACCTACCTACCGTCGCTGCTGGATGCATTACAATTAACAAGGTACTTAAACTGCCCTATTATTAATTCGTATACTGGCACGGCGGTCTAAAGTTATGGAAACCTGCTCCGGCAACAATACACCTATAAAACTGTAGCCAGCGCCGGTTACGGAGGCACTACCTTTCTGTAATACCTTTGCTTCCCTCCTTCATGTAGACCAATGGTTCCCAATTCTTTTTCGTGTAATACTTACCTGCATTATGAGTTAGTCACGTACCACTTAACTATTAAAAATTTCATTTTAAATTACGCTGTCCCACAAAATTCCGAAATTTATTGGAAAACATTTAACAACTGTAGCAGGTTTCTATAACCTGATCCAAGCAAGATGGAATTTAATTAAAGGAAGATTTCATAAATATCAACGTATACTTATTACTTCCATGTTCCGTATAAGGAAATGGAAGTATTGTATTACCGACAAAAATTCGTGTCCGAGATAAGGTCAGATTCGCATAGTACTAACTTCAAAACTTCGAAAAAAAGTTTTTTAGCTTCGTGTCTGTGCGTCCGTGTATCTGTTTGTGTGTCCGGATTTCTTTGGCATTCAATAACAGATTTTAATTATTTTTGTTTGAAAAGTGCGTCTCGGCGAGGACTCCAGACCGCTCCAGACCTATTGATTTTGGTAATAATTAAAGTGGGCGTTCATTTTAACTCTTAAAAAAAATAATGCGGCTAAACTAGGTATTAGGGATATGAAAAAAAGTTTTAATAAAAAAATTTTGTTACTATCAATTTTGCCCTAACTCAATTATTTATTAAGTTATTAACCATTATATTATAGTTGTATATGTTATCCAAAGAGCGAGTTATAAACGTCGTCATAGAAACATCTATATATATAAAAGAAAGTCGTGTTAGTTACACCATTTATAACTCAAGAACGGCTGAACCGATTTGGCTGAAAATTGGTGGGGAGGTAGCTTAGAACCAGGAGACGGACATAGGATACTTTTTATCCCGTTTCCGTGGGACGTTTTCAGTAATGTTCTTAACAAACTTTGTGTCACACCAGTCTATAAACCGTCTATAACAAATTTCATACACTTTTTTAAATTTATCGGGGAATAAATCTGTTGTAGCTTCATTTGCTGTATCTGCAGGAGTACAAATAGTTTCTTCCTCACCATCCGAAATCGACATTTTCGACAGTTTCACAAAAAAATATTACAATTTTAAACTGACAACTTGAAATTAATTACTAACTTGATAATTTTGGTCATTGTACATAAATACACGTATCCATAGTTACGCATAGGAACGTAACGTTTTTTTAGGTAACGCTCGATTTTATAAATTTTATTTGTCAAATCTGACAGTTGATAAGTGTCATATCAAGCCCCCGCCTCGCACAAAACAAAAAAATTATGTTGATCCGATCGCTACCAAACTTCACAGGAACACTCGCTGGGCTAATCTGAAGATTAACTTACAGTAGGTGCCGCGCATGTCGTACCGGGACCGGGCAGCAAATAATTTATAAAGTGAAAATGCAAACGTCAAACGGCATATGCCATTCACAGTTTATCAAGTTTCAAACGATTTTACCACAATTATTTCTTCAGAGGCAGCAACGCGCCGGGTACCAGCTAGTAATATAATACAAAAAAATACGCTCTCTAGAATTTCTGGGACACTTCTGTGTCATGGCAACCTTGATGCTATAACCGAAATTTTCTGATTTACCTTTGAATAATGAACATTCTTAGTCTTCAGGAAAAGCAGGACTCACATGTAATGATGATGTTATTTGACCTAAGGCAAATAAAATTTATTTAAGTATCTTGCTTGTTGATAAGTTGCCATAGTTGCGAATTTGTAGTTGCATTTATAATATATAATCTAGTATCTAGTTACTTTAGTACCTGCCAAACGTCGAATATTCCCAACACATTTCTTTGTATGTGAATTAATTGAAATAAAATTTCGTTTTGAACTACCTTGCTTCGATTCAAAAAATAATCTTGTCAAATACAATTCGTGGTCTAGAATTTTTAGGTAATTTTACTCAAGCTGTTACTTTTACTAGCCACTCGTGCAAATTTGACAGAAGCTCACTCGCGCAGGCGCTCGTGATCTTTTAACTGTCAAATTTACACTCGTGACTACCAAGCAACGCAACAGTTTTCATAAAATTTCCGACAATTCCAGACCACTTATTGTATTACTACAGAAAGTACAAAAATAGAAAATATTTTGAAAAGCGTTATCTGTTCTCTTATTATCTGACTGCACAAACACAAAAATAGAAACTATGTATCTTGAGAGCACATCTGCTTGTCTTATTATCTTCAATAGGAACAGATGATAACACCTATACATAAACAATTATCGAGATACCTATTACGCTCGCTATTACGAGTAAGTATTTCTTCCTCAAAGTAAAAAACAAACTAGATAATTATTTGTAAATAATTCTCTCGATAATTCCAAATGAATTCACCTCGGAATTCACATTCCGTCTTTCAACAACTTTCACACCACAAAGTATCGAGACATTTAGTCATACTAAAGAGAGTATTTCGAGGGCATTAATGCGAGTATTAATGTGACCATATCACAATATGTTCTAGAGCAGATATGGGCAACCTATGGCCCGCGGTGTCCGTATTTATTTATATTATATTAATTTTAGTCCTGCCTGCGATAACTTTAGGAAGGTCCCTAAATTCAACCCGCTTTGTTTTGTGTCTTTCTTATTTTTACCAGGACGTTTAAATTTTTTATATTATCGCATCGATAGTTCAATGTATTACCTACTTTATTTACGATAAATAAAATAATAAACTCATGGGTAATGAATAAACTTAAAAAAAGAGATCAAAATTTTTATTCCGAAAATTTTAATACGGCTCACTTTGAACAGAACCCACGCCTGTTCTAGAGTATGTACGGGGAAGAGGGGTCAAAGGGGCGAATGGCCGTGGCAAGTAGCTGTGCAGCACCATGTATAGTGTGACCACTTTATCTTGGCGAATCAAAAGAATGTAACAACTGACACCTCGACTGACACTATCTTAAAAACGCGGCACAAGTTAAAACGTTAAAACAATATAGTTTCATCTCTCGCTGTGTGGTGTTCATTATGTTCCGCTCGATTCTAAGGTTAACCATTACGAAGTAGGGGTAGTAAGTCATATCATAAGAAAATTGATTATTCCCTTGAAAGACACGTGTTTATTTTCATAAAGGAATTCCAATTCAGTATAATGAAAGTACGGTGCCCCAGTAGCGAACGCAGTATCATTTTATCATTAGGTCTGTAATACTGAGAGGGGAGCACAGTCAAATAAACACCCTGTATGTCATGCTTCATTCACATGCAGGGCAGCCAGGTTTGACAATAGCGGCAGTGCAACACTGCTTACAAAAAATCGTCCAACGATTCAGAATAGTCTACAATTCACCAACCGGCACCATGCATCAACTAATCAGTGGCTGGTTCCCCTCCATTCTGGTATCTTCCCACATAACATCTGATTGACTAACGCAGCAGAAAAGGGGTTTGTTTGGAATGAAAAGTAACAGTTATGGCAAGCACCTTTTGTATTTGGAGCTCGATTTAGAGTGAGAACCGAGAAGTGTTGCTGTTAGATGTATATATTTTTCTCCGCACCGTGGGCAGATTCATTGCCCTACATTTCTAATATACAAACAATCGCCCAATATAGCACTTCCTAAAAATTAGTATCACCCATTTACGAGCAGATAGAAAACGTTAAAAACAGGCGCAAAATGGGGTTCTCAAGTCGCCCAATTTGCAATTAATTTAAAAACGACCCATCTCAAAATCTAAGAAACGAATAGAATTATGAAAAACTGCCGAGGCACGTAAATTTATGAAGCAAAGGGGGGACCATTTTGATCGATTTTGATGTACTTGACGTCTGTAAAACCTACCGCCTAGCTCCAAGTCACCCTCACTTTAAAATCTCAAATGGCATCATATCACTTGTGGAAATCAAATAAGGAATACAGCAGTGATATTTATTTTTTAATTGTGCCTTATTTTGAGCTTTAAAAACTGAAATAAGGTGATTTCAACCTTTCAGTAAATAAGAAAAATAATGGGTTAAATTTGATACCAAATAAGAGTTAAACCTTGCAGATATCAGATAATAAACATTTCATACAAAAAAGAAGCTTTGGAATTTAAGGAAAATCTATCTTAGATGCTCAAAATGGACACAGTTATTTGCAAAACGATAATAAAGTCTATATTCTCGAATTGCCTTCTTACATTCAGGAATGTTTGGGAGGGAATATTTCGGCATGTTTCGGATATTGTGCACCTCAAATCAATTAAATTTTCTGGGTGGGTTTGACACACTACTGATTTAAAATAGCCCCAAAAGAAGAAATCTAGCAGGCTGAGATAAGGAATAATATAATAGTTATTTAACGAACAAGTGTATTAATCGCTTTTTAATATAAGAGTTCGTTACAAAATTTTTCCGTCGACTTTTAACGTAAAATCTTCGTCAACATCCGTTTATTAAATTTTGTACGAATTACGATTTCAGAAACTATAAACTTGACAGTGACAGATCTTCATGACATGACAACTTGATTTGGATATTTCATTGCATATGAACCTATGTTTGGTTGCCTAGGGTACTAAAATCGTTTATTAATAGAAATCATTCATTAATAGGGGTCATTAACGAACTGTTTTGCGTTTGTTAATCATATTCATAAATACACTGTCGACGGAAAAAAAATAAACATCACTGGTGTATTCCTCATTCGATTTCCTTTAAAATGAGGTCTCGCAAGTAATATGATGCCATTTAAGATTTTAAAGTGAGGGTACCTAGCTGGAGGTTGGGGGGTTGGTTTCACCAACGTCAACTATACATCAAAATGTGTCCCCCTTGATCCCTAAATTTACGTGTCTCGGCGATTTGACGTATTTCTATTTGTTCCTAAGATATTTGAGGTGGCTCGTTTTTAAATGATCACTGTATGCTAATGCATAAGTTACATCAAACAGTTTTTCAGTCTACGCCACTGGACATTAATACATTTGACCCATTGTAAACAAATCTGTATTTGATCGTGTAACGCCACTGGCCTTAATTAACATTTTAGGTTAAGATTCTGGAAAAATTAATCTAAAAATAAAATTGCTCCTAGTCAACAAACAAAAGCAGGTGTTTAAATCATGCTTGTTAATTCCTCTGACGTCAGTTGCTACTTACCACAAATTTTGACTTTCTTTTATAATGAGCACATCCTATGGGCTTTATGACATCTTCAGGTGGTCCTTCTGCTCCAGGGGTGTCTGCCATGTTAATAATCCTGTAAATTTCACCAAAGACGATTTATTTTTAATGAAATAAACCGTGATTGTCCTCAAGATTCACTTTCAAAATCGTGCAAAAATCGGTATACTTAATCAATTACTTTCCCCAAACATCTCACGGCCGCACCACACGAACTACGCGCAAGAAACTGGTGAAAACAGATTTCATAATAAATTCTGAACTGATTTTACGCTTGCGCATGTTAATTAAACCTTGTAAAGTTAATAACAATCAAAAATCTTAATTTAAGTCACACGAGGGCTAGAAGCGTAAAAAAGAAAGCAGCCTTCGGTAAAATGTCAATGCGGCCAAAAAACTAATTTTTTAATATCGTATTTAGGTCGTCATTTATGTTTTAACATTCCTGATCTTTATAGGTTTTATGGTTTTAAAATTTGAGATATTTGTAAACGATATTCCTTTTTAATGCTACTGAATTTTTACGATTCAGCTTGCACGTACAGTTTTTAGTATTTACCCGTGAAAAAACAAAGTTTTTATGCCAAGGCCAGTTTAATTAAAAACCTCGGAATGATTTACTACAAATTTAAATTTAATCTTCGCCTTGCATGAATGTTTCTTTTTTTACAATATAACGGGCAAAAAGCAAAAAAGTAATAGGAAATGAATTAGAAATTACAATTAAAATTAAGAAAAATCTTAAGCATGATAAATATTGTAAGTACTGGTTTCAAAAGTACCAATACTGATACCTTTTGTTTAATTTTGGTGTTTGCTTATGTGGATTGCCGAATATTACAATCAACATTTAAAATTATTTCCGCCTATATCAGATGCGAATACAATAATACAGATTCCTTTTTCCCATCGACACGGGGACGCTATTTTAGGCCCAATGTGCATAAGGCCCACAGTAATATAGTAATATATAGTCCAATGTGCACAAGGCCCAAAAGTCTCCCACCACTTTCTAGTCTCTGGACAAGGTACCAGAGTGACGCACTGTTCAATGTTTATTACTGTGGAGCCTAACGCACATTGGCCACTATGCACATTGGGACATAAAATACATTGGGCCTTATGTACATTGGTCCCTGTGCAGCGCACCCGCACGCCACCACGCACATCTAAAATGTACTTCTAGACACACAGATTTAAGACCACCAGGACAGTACCGACCGCGCGACGGCGGGACCGCCATACTGTGTCAAAATGCTGATTGGCCAACGTCAATCAATGAACACTTAAGAGTGACGCGCCAAACAGGCCATTAAAGTATAAGTATCAGGTAATTACGCATGATAACTCAATCTTGGCTTGCTCTTGCCACAATTCTTGCAGCATGACAAAACACGAAGGCATTTTTGACTTTTGAGTATATAAAACAATAACTACTAATAGATCATACTGAACACAAATAACTGAACTAGGTAAATAACTTTATGTAACTAAAAACTATCCAAGATTATACTTATTACAACACAAAATGAAAATACAACTCCCACGTAAACCTCTCGTCTCTGCAATCTCCCCTATTCGGGACCTAAGTGCCTACGTCATACGTCAGATTTTCATTCCAAACAAAACAAAAGCACGTGCCATTTGTCGTTTATCGACATTATTTACAACGTCTTAAACTAGTTTTTGCAATATAATTATAGACGTTTTGCAGTGAAAACAGTTTATTTTCAATTTGTGTGTTGGGCTTACGTGAAAAAACTTGAAAACGACTGTAATTATATTTCAGAGGTTAGGTTAAAACGTCAGAAAGCACGTGGCATTGTTTTGTTTGTAATGAAAATCTGACGTTTGTGACGCGCCACTTATCTCCCCCACAGAGTTAAGTGAGGACTGACCTTAGATGAAGGAAGCAGTGCTGCCGGTGTCAGTTTAAAAAGTGTACCCAAACATGTACAAAATGTACTGAATTGGGCGAAATCGTACTGAATGGCGGGATCTTCAGATAAATGTGAAAACTAGGCGGTTTTCAAATGGATTTTATTGGTAGAAAAATAAGTTCCACAAAACAGGAAAACAAAAAAAAAATTCATAAACTTACATATAAAAAAATAAAAATAAATTATTCAGAACCATAAGAAATAGAAAAATAAAATATGTAATTCATAAACTCTTATAAAAAGGAATGAAAGATGACGCAAAAGCAAGTTTTACTTTTGCATATATGTAATCAGAAAATAGGCTGAACGTAACCAAACATGTAAAGAGTAAAAACGTACCTGAAAATGGCCCTTTTTGAAAAAGGAGTACTGACGTATTTTTTTATAAATATTGTACTGAATTCAGTACAATTATTGTACTGAAACGGCAGCACTGCGGCTTCTCCTCTTCTCGCATCTTGCTCCAAAAATGAGTGACGCCAACCCGTATTTAATTTAGTATTAGATAAATAATAGTCAGTGATCAGTGAATGATTACCTGAAGAATACTTCTAATCAGCGGTTTTTAACCTACTTACCAAAGTAGCTGTTGTATCATTTAATTGATCACAAACGTAATGATGTCGTATTCCTTCCAAACTCGTCTCCCGCAAGCGTTTATTTATATCCCAACTAGGTTTTTCCAATGCAGGACCACCTGCTATTATTCCCTTGTTTTCATTAGTAATCGCGGATTTTCTTTAAACAAATATCTTACGTGACGGGCCACCAGACACAACACATGGATTGCAAAATTCTATAAATTATAACAAACCTTAGGAGAAAAAAGAAAAAGGATCCGCTTGGATTCGAACAAAAACTCTTCGCGCGTTTCGGTACTGAGCCAAGCTTGTTGCTAGTGTACCATGTAGTTTTATCAGTCTATTAAAGCACATGAAAATGGAACTTGCCTACTTGGCAAAACCTAGTGGGGATATAAATAAACGCGAAAAGACGGAGTAATCACCATGCAAGAACGTGCTCTAGGGGGGCCAATAGTAATTTATGACGACCGAATTGGAGTGATGCGACTTCGTTGGGTCTAAAGAAAGCGCATCACTGTGGTTCGGTTGTCCTAAATTGATAGTGGTCCCACCTAAAGCACGTTCTTGCAGGGTGATCACTCCGTCTGTTCGGCGGCCTAAGTATAGCATATATCAACTGATTCTCTTCCATATCTTTATCATCTGATTGGCTAGAGCTGAAGCGAAGAGGAATGAAAGTTGGCGGTTGTGACGAGACATGTTTGTAGTAAATTTAGAATATTTCAGGAACATTTCTGACGTAATGAATATGCACACTTACGCAACAACTGATCATAGCCTGATCGTGATGCACTCAGTGTTGTCCAAAGACGTATAAGTCTTTGGTGTTGTCACTGCTGTTTTTACCCACAATCTACTGTTCTCCTCGAGGCCTCGGTTCTCCTGTTTCCACTTCGAAATCTACTGTTGTACAATGTTTAGCGCCTATCGGCAACACAGCAGCAATCAGCAGACGTCAGTTGGGCTCAACCGGGGGCTAAATGGAAGTAAAAGTGAAGCCACTCAAGATGTAGACAACCCACAATACTTACGAATCTCCTTCTCTTTTTAAGTCAGTCTCTTCTTTGCCCTCTCATTCAAACAGCCGTATGACTTGATTAAGCGGGTAACAGACAAGTTGATATTTCTAAATTTTAATACTTACACTTGCTTTTTCGGACTCTTCATTTGAGAAATCAATAAAATATAAATAAAACTCATCTCAGGTAAATGTATTTTCAAGTACATTATTTATTTAGCATGTTATTTTACACGTTGATTTACAACTTATGAGCATACCCCTGTATCATGCAAGTAAATTATACCCTACAAGTCAACAAGTCGCAGCAGTCTGAGTTTCAGAGGGAACAACAAAAAATTCAGCAACTAAAGTTTTGGTTAGGTAGTATTTTAAATACTCCGAAAAAAATATTAAATGCTGGGTAAATTCCAGTTTAGTTTCGCATGTAAAAACAGTGCAAGGATAAGCAAATTGAAAAATACAGAGCTTAGTATTATTTACTGTGCATTTAGTAAGTATTTTCTTACTGTACCTATGCAAATTATGTAAGTACTTACCTATTATTTTATTTTAAAATAACAGCATAAACGAAGTTGTAAGTATAGGGTTCTCCATACTAAAATACCTACCCATTTTAATATTTAAATAAAATCCTATCTAAGCCGAGTAAAAAAATTGTTTTTTCACTACTAACCTTAAAACACTTCATTATTGACCGACATTTGCGCCGTGAAATTATTTTTCCCACCTCTTGTAATAGGTTAATGATGAATTCATTATTGATTGACCTAGGTCAATGATAAAGAATTATCAATCATAAAACAAAAGATTGAAACTCAAGAAACTTAATTTCACATTGGCATGTAATATTTACCCATGAAACTATAAGTTGTTACCTGGCTGCTGAACGCTTTTACAGCTGTAAGCAGCGCAATATATGACCATGGTACACAAAAAACTGTTACCTGTGCAAAAACACCTGTTAAGCTCTTCGCGTTAGAAATGGATGGAGATTCGTAAGTAGTACGGGTTGCATACACAACAGAAATGCCTCAAAAAGTTTTCACGGGGTAAACGGCAATGGGCCTAGGGCCTATCCAGTAGGGTCGTACATCATTGGTTGGGCCACAGACGAAAAACTTACATTAAATAGTATTCTATGATGTGCTATTGTTTAGCATATTCATGAACCATTAAAGTCAGCTGCCTGTAGTCTTGCTACTTTTATTTACTTTCGGGCATTTTTATGTATTGAAAATACGGCAAGAATAGAAAATTGGCTGAAGTAGGAACGTCGGATTACCTATTTGTAAAAATTTGCACTAGCGGTGTTAATATTTAGATGGAAGACGAGCGACATCAATCGGTAGCTAGCGAAACTAATAGATTACAGTTGGAGAAAAGCAATATGGCGGTTCGATCTGTTTCCAAATCCGAGCAACGAATTTACTGCATAGATGAGCCGTCTGTAAGTTAATTTCGTCTGTGGTTGGGCGAAGTGAAGCTCGTCGGGGAAAACCAAATCCTCGTTTATTACTTCATTTACGTGTTTGTTTTATATGTATCGTGTTTGAATACACCACATAATTGACACGTCACAAACGTCAGATTTTCATTCCAAACAAAACAAAGCCACGTGCTTTCTGACGTTTTAACCTAACCTCTGAAATATAATAATTATAGTTATTTTCAAGATTTTACACGTAAGCCCACACACAAATTGAAAATAAACTGTTTTCGCTGCAAAACGTCTATACTTATATTATTGCAAAAACTAGTTTAAGACGTTGTAAATAATATCGATAAACATCAAATGGCACGTGCTTTTGTTTTGTTTGGAATGAAAATCTGATGTATGACGGAGGCATTTATGTCCCCTATTACGTGGCAGTTTTCAATTGTGTTGCAAGTTGTAAATGTAACTTTCAAATCTTTGAAATTTAGTCGAAGATGAGCAGGTAATTATTTTAATTTACTTTGTAAGTAGATTTTAAGTGAAATTGTGAAATATTCATAGCTCCGAGGGTGTTTTTTCAAGAACTCAAGAAAGAGGGTAAAGTATTCTGGCGGTATAATTTTGTGGCGTGCAACGCCAAGTATCGTGAATTATTACCAAAGTTTTAATTTTATTTTTGTACGTCTACCTATACCTATGTAGTTTTGTAGTTTATGACTACTTATGTTTTTGAATTGATTATTTTGTTTTTTTGTTATATTTTGTGTTTCACCTACTTAGAAAATACATTTATTAAAAATCTACTGTTCAGATAGGCAAACCTACTGTTTTTTTTTTGGGAGTGACTACTGAACAGTCCGCCGGTTACTTTTAAATTTTGTTCCAGGCATAATATAAATACAATGGTAAGCTACGGCGCATATATCGCTCCTTGCTCCTCCCACTTCGATGACGTAAAATCGAGGCGGCGCGGCGATTCGAGAGACACCAACCACATACCTACTTAGATCTACATATGTGTCAAAATAAAACTTCAAATTGTCAGTGAAAAATGTTTGATTCAAATAGGAAAATTACAGTAATTGAGAAAAGTGTTTGTATGGAAATTAAGAAATGACTTGTTGGAGATTAAGATAAGTAATTTTGGATGGGGGTGAGCTTATTGAAGAAAATAATTACCTAATTGAGAAGAGTTTGACAGCTACAATTTTTCGGCAGGGGAAATTTTGGACTTTTTTCTCAGAATTGTAGAAAAGTGTTCAAAACATGAGCCTCAGGCTCGCTGAATATTGTACATGTATGATTATGGAACTGATAAATAAATAAATATATGCAAGATCTGAATTATTACACTTCACTTCACAGGAAAATTTTTCTTGGTTTGAAGGAATTTGGACACGTTTATAGGTACCTATAAGAAACTGCGTAAGAACTTGAAACTCCGAGGTAGAAATGCGTTTATTACTGTAATAGTACAGGCGAAAGACAGAAATTTAAACGCATAATGGCATAATTAATCAGAAAATATCCACGGCCGAAATAATAAATAGATAGTTTCCAAGAAGACGCACTTGGAACGGGATTTCGAAACATTATTCCTCAAGATGCGCAGTTCAGATACTGAGATACTTGCTAAAAGTAATTAATAAACTTTATGCATCCGAAATTGATATGAACCATGCAAATGCACTTTTTTGCGTACCATATGTTTAACATTGATTTTGTCTTCACGCTTACATGCGATAATCCATGCTTTCTGCATATCATTGTGTTTGGGAAACGAAAAATACCTTATGTTTGTGCCTTTTGTGTTCTTATAATGATTGTGGCATTTAGCCATCGCACAATTTGCCATTTTGACACTTGTCACTTAACGTTCGCGCCGATAAAGCAAAAACACATCCGCCAACCGGATCTTTCGGAGACTTCGCGCCAATAATTTCGCCTCGATGTGACGTCATGCGCAGTGCGAGACGGATTCCGGTCGGCAGCGTAGCACGGCATGGTTCCAGGACAGTCGCCACAATATCAGTAAAATGACGTTTAAGAACTTCGTTATTGAAAGACATCGCCAACAATATCGGTGCGTGTTCGGGTGTAGTACAAACACAGATTTGAAAAATATATATAGATATCTAGTTAGCATCAGAAACAGACTTGGGTATACAGGCCGCCATAATGGCCGCCATGTTGAGTTCCCTTTTGATTGGTTGCCGCCGACCAATAACACAGCTATTGCTTTCCACCGCAGCCAACGATAAAGACCGGCCCTGGCGCTTGAATATCACGTGACCGTAGGAGTTCCACAACTAGAACAAACGCCGTGCGCAGCCAACGGTTTTAGTATTGTGTGTTTACGTCGCTTTGTAAACATTGCTCTTTTTCAAGTGATTTTAGTTTAATTTAGGTACTAATTTGATCATTATTAATTAAAAAATTACTTTGCGTACTACCAATAAGTAAACAAAATTATTTTATTTAACCGGTTTCAAGATCTACAAACGATCCCATCGTCAGAAATGTTTAAGAAAAATTGTAAACAAATTATTATGACAGTTGACAAGGAAACTAAAATTGACAAATTATAATGATATTCATGAAATAAGATAACTAGATAACTGAATTTCAGTATTTACCTACGGGGTATAAGAAAAACACAAAGGAAAATCGAATACCTCGTAGCTTGAAGGGAAAAAACAATGAATTTAAAGAAAACCATATAGGAAGAAAACAATAAATTCAATTGAAAAAACCTTCAAGTGAAATATCAGAACAGAAAAAACTAAATAAATAAAATATCCATGGAATCTTGACAACTGCCAACTGCTAATCTTGTAATAAATTGTGGTCAAGTCTATGTGTTCTGTCTTGACAACTGCCAACTGCTAGTACATATTGTAATAAACTAAAAAAGAGAGAAATAAGTCAATAATAGCAAGAAAAAAAAAAAAAAAAGAAAAGAAAAAAAAAAAAAAAAGACTCGAGGATTAAGATGTAGAGACTGTGGTTAAATAATTAATTCAAGAATCAATCATAATAACAATAATATTGATGATGATAATATCAATAACAAAACAAAAAGAAAAAATCCCATATTGCCAAATAACCTCGAAAGTCCATGGTTTATATGGGGGGGGGGGGGCAAATAAACTAATTGATTCTTGAATTAATTTACAAAAGTTTAAATAAACTAGATTGTATTAAATCGACTTGATCATTAAGTAAGTTACAATTTTTATCATTTTTATGTTTATAAATTTCTATAGACTCTAATATATCCAATTGATAACTCTTTACAAAATTAAACAATAATTTAGTATTCTCCGGAGGAGGGAATTGATGATTGTTATCAAAGAAATGATTAGCAAAACTTGAATGATCATTCTTCAAACGAAATGATCTTAAATGTTCGTTATACCTAATACGTATAGATATGCCAGTCTGTCCGATATATATGCTGTTACAGTCTAAGCAATTTAGTTGATAAACACCTGTGTGGTCAAGTTTATGTGTTCTGTCTTTACTGTTAAATAAAATATGTGATAATATATTTGATGGTTTAAATGTGACTTGTATGTTGTTTTTTCTTAAAATACTGGCAATCTTTTCAGAAATATTTCCAAAATAGGTAATCCTGCAAAATTTGGTAAGTTTATCATTAGATAATTTAGGATATATATTGTTACAAGCAATTTTAAATTTTTTATTGTTAATGATTCTATTGATGATTTCAATCTTAAATCCGTTATTTATTGCAATTGTTCTAATTATGTTTAGTTCTTTATTCAATTTATCTAAAGATAGCGGTACTGTAAAGGCCCTGTGTATCATAGAATTATAAGCAGAAATTTTTTGACAAAAGGGATGAAATGAATTTGCTGAAAGAGTAATATCTGTATATGTTGGTTTCCTAAAAATATCGAAATTTATTGTATTGTTCTCATTTATTAAAGTTAGATCTAAGAAATTAATTTTGTGTTCAGTTTCTATTTCTTTCGTAAATTTAATTTTTGGATGAATACTGTTCAAGAAATTTTGAAAATTGTCCAATTGTCTTGTTGTTCCTTTAAAACAAGCAATAATATCATCTACATATCTATACCAAAATAGAATATGTTGTTTCCCTAATTCTGAGTTCATAATTTTTTCTTCAATATCTGACATGAAAATATCTGCTAATAAAGGACTAATTGGTGAACCCATAGCAAGACCTAAATCTTGAGTATAATATTTATTATTGAACTGGAGATAATTTTGCTCAATACAAAGTTGGAAAGCAGTAATAATATCATTTTTTATAACAATATTAGTATGAGTTTTATCTAAAATATTTTCAATTGATTTTAAGCATTCATTAGGAGGAATATTAGGGAACATATTTGTAACATCAAAAGAAACCAAAAGGGACCCTGTTGGAATATTTTTATATTTGATATTGTTAATTAATTCTAAAGAATTTTTTAAACTAAATTTGGATTTAAAATTTGTTGTATTTTTGAATATATTATTAATGTTTTTAGCTAAATTTCTCGTGGGAGCATTAATATATGATACTACTATAAGACCAGTAGTATCATATATTAATGCTCCCACGAGAAATTTAGCTAAAAACATTAATAATATATTCAAAAATACAACAAATTTTAAATCCAAATTTAGTTTAAAAAATTCTTTAGAATTAATTAACAATATCAAATATAAAAATATTCCAACAGGGTCCCTTTTGGTTTCTTTTGATGTTACAAATATGTTCCCTAATATTCCTCCTAATGAATGCTTAAAATCAATTGAAAATATTTTAGATAAAACTCATACTAATATTGTTATAAAAAATGATATTATTACTGCTTTCCAACTTTGTATTGAGCAAAATTATCTCCAGTTCAATAATAAATATTATACTCAAGATTTAGGTCTTGCTATGGGTTCACCAATTAGTCCTTTATTAGCAGATATTTTCATGTCAGATATTGAAGAAAAAATTATGAACTCAGAATTAGGGAAACAACATATTCTATTTTGGTATAGATATGTAGATGATATTATTGCTTGTTTTAAAGGAACAACAAGACAATTGGACAATTTTCAAAATTTCTTGAACAGATTCATCCAAAAATTAAATTTACGAAAGAAATAGAAACTGAACACAAAATTAATTTCTTAGATCTAACTTTAATAAATGAGAACAATACAATAAATTTCGATATTTTTAGGAAACCAACATATACAGATATTACTCTTTCAGCAAATTCATTTCATCCCTTTTGTCAAAAAATTTCTGCTTATAATTCTATGATACACAGGGCCTTTACAGTACCGCTATCTTTAGATAAATTGAATAAAGAACTAAACATAATTAGAACAATTGCAATAAATAACGGATTTAAGATTGAAATCATCAATAGAATCATTAACAATAAAAAATTTAAAATTGCTTGTAACAATATATATCCTAAATTATCTAATGATAAACTTACCAAATTTTGCAGGATTACCTATTTTGGAAATATTTCTGAAAAGATTGCCAGTATTTTAAGAAAAAACAACATACAAGTCACATTTAAACCATCAAATATATTATCACATATTTTATTTAACAGTAAAGACAGAACACATAAACTTGACCACACAGGTGTTTATCAACTAAATTGCTTAGACTGTAACAGCATATATATCGGACAGACTGGCAGATCTATACGTATTAGGTATAACGAACATTTAAGATCATTTCGTTTGAAGAATGATCATTCAAGTTTTGCTAATCATTTCTTTGATAACAATCATCAATTCCCTCCTCCGGAGAATACTAAATTATTGTTTAATTTTGTAAAGAGTTATCAATTGGATATATTAGAGTCTATAGAAATTTATAAACATAAAAATGATAAAAATTGTAACTTACTTAATGATCAAGTCGATTTAATACAATCTAGTTTATTTAAACTTTTGTAAATTAATTCAAGAATCAATTAGTTTATTTGCCCCCCCCCCCCCCATATAAACCATGGACTTTCGAGGTTATTTGGCAATATGGGATTTTTTCTTTTTGTTTTGTTATTGATATTATCATCATCAATATTATTGTTATTATGATTGATTCTTGAATTAATTATTTAACCACAGTCTCTACATCTTAATCCTCGAGTTTTTTTTTTTTTTTTTTTTTTTTTTTTTTTTTTTTTTCTTGCTATTATTGACTTATTTCTCTCTTTTTTAGTTTATTACAATATGTACTAGCAGTTGGCAGTTGTCAAGACAGAACACATAGACTTGACCACAATTTATTACAAGATTAGCAGTTGGCAGTTGTCAAGATTCCATGGATATTTTATTTATTTAGTTTTTTCTGTTCTGATATTTCACTTGAAGGTTTTTTCAATTGAATTTATTGTTTTCTTCCTATATGGTTTTCTTTAAATTCATTGTTTTTTCCCTTCAAGCTACGAGGTATTCGATTTTCCTTTGTGTTTTTCTTATACCCCGTAGGTAAATACTGAAATTCAGTTATCTAGTTATCTTATTTCATGAATATCATTATAATTTGTCAATTTTAGTTTCCTTGTCAACTGTCATAATAATTTGTTTACAATTTTTCTTAAACATTTCTGACGATGGGATCGTTTGTAGATCTTGAAACCGGTTAAATAAAATAATTTTGTTTACTTATTGGTAGTACGCAAAGTAATTTTTTAATTAATCATGGATTTCTACCAAATAGTGAAAAGTGAAAATATTAACTACTAATTTGATCAATTAAAAGTTGCAAAAGGTTATTAAAATAGTAAATAATAATTAAATAAGTAGGTAAATAATAAAGTATACTTAACTAATGCTTAAACTTAACTTAAACAATGCCGCGAACGTGTAGTGTTGGTTGTCGGTCCAATTATAAAACTGAACCCTAATATGTATTAACTTTTAATTTACCAGTGGATTTAAAAATGCGAGAAATTTGGCTTCGAAAAATTCCTAATGACTTAAGAGCCAAGTCTCCCTGCTGCATTTTCGAGCGATTCAGACGTTCGCGCCTTTACAAACTGTACTGCTATTTATTTATATTTTGCTTTCTAATTTTGCAAGCATATACAGAAAGCATTTCCTAAGAGTCGTCTCGTCGGCGATTTAAAAAAAAACGAATAGAAGTTTGTCTCTTTCGGCTTCAAATATACCCATATTTTGCGTACTTATAACTTACTAAAAAATCACTCTTTTAAAAATCCGAGACGAGAGGCCTATTTCCACCAGTTTCTTCTTTCAAACAAAACAAAGAATTTCAAAATCGGTTCATAAATAAGGAAGTAATTTGTAAAGAGAGCTGCCCTTGCAAACACAATTTAATGCCCTGCACTGTGGCGACCTCTGCTTCGGAGCAAAAAATTCTTGATGTTCGCGATCGGATACTTGGCTCTTATGATTTCTGTATATACTTGCAAAATTAGAAAGCAAAATATCAATAAATACCAGTACAGTTTGTAAAGGCGCGAACGTCTGAATCGCTCGAAAATGCAGCAGGGAGACTTGGCTCTTAAGTGTTTTAAAACGTCCACGAGTTTGCATCAATCTTTTTTCTGACAAGCATGTCATTTGGTTTGATAAGTGCGTTGTAAAAGGTGAGCTAAAAGAGTTTAAAAGACAAAGACCTGAATTAAAAGAAAATGCTGTACCTACAATTTTTGAAAATGTCCCCAAATATCTAAGTAAAGAACCTGTATCTAATGTTCGATTAGCTGAAGCTGAGGAGCAACAAATGGAAACCGCAATAAAAGAAAGTCTTGAAACTCTTCAAGCTCACAGGAATTCAAAGGTTTTATCAAATGTTGAGGACATTTCAAAATTTTATCGTGCTAATAATAAAATAAACAGAAATTGGATTTTAACGCAAGAAGATGACAAAATCTTCCTGTGCCTAAAGAAAGTTTTGGACAACAATCCATCACTGTTAGGATCGCTAGTTGTTGAGAAAGATCTGTCATTTTTTGTGAATGTTAACAATGTGCCGGTACAAAAAAATTGCCAAGAAAACTAGGAGTTTTGGCTCTGGACGCCACCGATATGCTTTGTTTATCCAGTCATCCACTGCATACATGTCAATTTACAAAAGTAAGGTAATATATCTTCCCCACCCTCGCAATATTAAAAAACTGATTTGTAGAGATATTAGTGCGATTTTTGTATTCCTTTACACTTAAGTTTTTCATTAATAAAAGATCACATCACCACAATATTTTGTTAATTTTTGCTTATATAAGAAGAAAAAATGTCGTCAATCCATTTAAATTATGTTGAAACAGATAATATAATAATATAATGCTGGAACTCCTAAGATCACGTGACCGCCGATATGTCATAACGCGCCATGGCCGGTCTTTATCGTTGGCTGCGGCTTTCCACTTTCATTGGAGGATTAACTTCACGCGCCAACGAAATTGAATGGAATGAAGCCACGCATATTTCCAAAAAAATTATCAAGTTAAATATTATTATGTAGTATGAAATAATGCAAACAGTTAATGGTAACAATTTTATAAGTATAATAGTGAAAAAATTATCAGTATTTTTAACAATTTATCTTAGAGTATAGCAATAGCACTAAATTTATTTATGTAAATAAGATCATTTGAGATTGAGGCTACTGATGATTAGATACTGGCCAAAAACAATTTAGCTTACATATGAAAAGTTATATTTCTCCCTTTGGTATTCTTATGAGCATTTTTGCAGCCCAATACAAAACAATGGACGATGAAGAAAAAATAATGAAAATAAACTTTTGAAATGCACCCCGTCAACCACTGCTAATTATGTTTTGTAATAAAATGTATCTGCACAATGAAATTAATAAAATCTATATAATACTAGCGGGCCCGGCAGACGTTGTCCAGCCAGACATTAAAAAAATTTTCGTAAAAAAAAATCCTAGAACCCGATTGCACCTACCGGGTCCAATATGTGAATGTAAACCATCCAGGGACCCACTCCAACATACACAAAAAATTTCATACATTTAAAAAATGTTCGTCAAAAACATTCCTAGAACCCGATTGCAGCGCCACCTACCGGATCTAACTGTGAATGTAAACCATCCAGGGACCCACTCCAACACACACAAAAAATTTAATCAAAATCGGTCCAGTCGTTTAGGAGTTCAGTAACACCCGATTGCAGCGCCACCTACCGGGTCCAACGTGAATGTAAACCATACAGGTACCCACTCCAACAAACACAAAAAAATTCATCAAAATCGGTCCAGCCGTTCAAAAAAACTCCTGGAACCCGATTGCACAGCCACCTACCGGGTCCAATTGTGAATGTAAACCATCCAGGTACCCACTCCAACACACACACAAAATTTCATCAAAATCGGTCCAGCCATTTTTTGTATATATAGATTGTTCATACAAAAATACTAAAATCGCGATTTAAAAATGGGGGGTGGGGGTAGGAGGGTGAAAAATACTTTACGACCTATTCTCATACCTACCAAATGTACAAAAAAAATCAATTATTTGGATATTGTTAATACAAAAATACTAAAATCGCGATTAAAAAATGGGGGGTGGGGGTAGGAGGGTGAAAAATACTTTACGACCTATTCTCATACCTACCAAATGTACAAAAAAAACTTCATAAAAATCGGTCCAGCCGTTTCGGAGGAGTGCGACCACAAACACCGTGACACGAGATTTTTATATATTAGAAGACTAGCGGGCCCGGCAGACGTTGTCCTGCCTAAAATTACTTTTCGTATTGAAATTTTGATTCATTAACCAAATCGTTTATTCAATGTGAAACATTTTTCTGATTACGTTTATGTTCAACCAAATACTCGTATGTCGTTCCTATCGTCAGTTATGATCCCGAGTGCATACAAAAAATTATGATTTTGACAGTTTGTCCGAATTTCCTGACTTACGCCTATCCATATCATACAAAAATCCAATAGAAAAAAGCACTTTCAGTTTTTTCCGAATTTTCCAATTTTCCGGGCAACTTTTCCAATTTTTCGTTCTCTAAAAACCTTATTTTTGAAAAGAATTAGCCAAATCGGTCCAACCGTTAAGCACTTTCAGTTTTTCCCGAATTTTCACATTTTCCGGTGGATTCTCCAAAAATTTTCTTTCATACAAACCTTGTCCTGACAATTACGATCACAACAAAGAAATAAGCCAAATCGGTCTAGCCGTTAACCACTTTTAGTTTTTCGCGAATTTTCAAATTTTCCGGTGGATTTTTCAAAATTACGATTTTTACAGTCCGAATTTCCCGACTTACGCTTATCCATATCATACAAAAATCCCATAGAAAAAAGCATTTTCAGTTTTTCCCGAATTTTCCAATTTTCCGGTCAACTTTTCCAATTTTTCCTTCCCTAATGCCACGTTCGGCCTCTGTTTTGTCGACGTTCCAAACTATTTTGTGCGTAAGCTCCAAATGAGCGCGTCGAACTCGACTGTACCCGTTGTTCCGGAGTCATAATGGATCGCGCTTGAGGCTTGAGAAATTCTTATTCGACTTGGCTCCAAACGCTGTCTACGCTCTTCGTCAGTCTCATTGACTCGACGATCATGTAGTTGGTTTGCATTGCCCGTACGCCGACCGATATTTTGACGCCTCACTGGTGGCATTTTTTCCAAACAAACACCAAATACATGATCACCAACGATAACACACTGACAATTCAATTTTTAGAACTGTCAAACTGAACGTCACATTTTTGTTTGTCAAGCAGATTTTCATACAAACATACCATCCAAATTTTCGACTTTCCCGGTGGATTTTCCAAAATTTTCTTTCATACAAACCTTGTCCTGACAATTACGAACACAACAAAAAAGAAATCAGCCAAATCGGTTGAGCCGTTCTCAAGTGATGAGCTTACATACATGTGGCAATTGATTTTTATTTGTATAGAAGAAGAAGATGTAGATTGTTCATACAAAAATACTAAAATCGCGATCAAAAAATGGGAGGTGGGGGTAGGAGGGTGAAAAATACTTTACGACCTATTCTCATACCTACCAAATGTACAAAAAAAATCAATTATTTGGATATTGTTCATACAAAAATTCTAAAATCGCAATTAAAAAATGGGGGGTGGGGGTAGGAGGGTGAAAAATACTTTACGACCTATTCTCATACCTATCAAATGTACAAAAAATTCAATTATTTGGATATTGTTCATACAAAAATACTAAAATCGCGATTAAAAAATGGGGGGTGGGGGTAGGAGGGTGAAAAATATTTTACGACCTATTCTCATACCTACCAAATGTACAAAAAATTTCAATTATTCGGATATTGCTCATACAAAAATAATAAAATCGCGATTAAAAAATGGGGGGTGGGGGTAGGAGGGTGAAAAATACTTTACGACCTATTCTCATACCTACCAAATGTGCAAAAAAATTTTCATAAAAATCGGTCGAGCCGTTTCGGAGGAGTGCGACCACAAACACCGTGACACGAGAATTTTATATATTAGAAGATTAAGCACCAAGTTTAATTTGTCAAAACAATAGAATTGTACACAAACGACGAACGTCAAATCAAAACTGGGTCACAAAAAGACAATTGACATTATTTGACAAACAGTTACGACACAACAATATTGAGTTTCCCACTAGGCACTAGACAAAAATCACTAAAAAGGAGATCATCATGGCGGACAATATACCCAAACCATTTTATTATATCCCCACTACCGCATGTTAGATATCCAGATTCTTTTAGGAAATCCGTGAGTACAAAACACTTGATTCTAGAGATACCAATTCTACTTTGGCTTTCAGGCTTCCGCATATAGTATAATGCAGACTAATGGAGGCGTAAAAAAATTAAGCTGATAGAACGTATTTTAAACAAAGCCCTTTCTTGCCCTCTCGCACCAGACACACGCATTTTTTGGAAAAAAGATGATGTAAAAACAAGCAAAATATATCAAACCGCTGCGGGGTCAGAACTCGTCTAGCCGTAGGAGAACAAAATAGCAGTTCTGTACCATATCCGAATACCCACCGAGACCGTTGGAGACACTAGCCGATAACGATATACTTAAACGTCATTTTACCGACATAGTAACGCGCAGCGGAAGCCTGAAAGCCAAAGTAGAATTGGTATCTCTAGAAAGTACTGTACAAAACTACCATTTTGTTCTCCTGCGGCTACACGAGTTCTGATCCCGTAGGGGTTTGTTATATTTTGCTTGTTTTTACATCATCTTTTTGCCAAAAAATGCGTGTGCCTAGTGCGAAAGGGCAAGTAAGGGTCTATTTTAAAAAAGCGTTCTCTCAGCTTTCGTTTTTTTTTACACTTCCAAAATGCCAAATATAGGTTACATTCAGTAATGCGCATGCGACCGGACTGTTCAGTAGTCATTCCCTTTTTTTTCCTGTCATACTGTCGAAGAAAATATTCATCTGGCAGCACTGGATGCACTGCTATTGGACTAGCAAAAAGTTATGTACTTATTTGAATTCTGAACAAAAACAAAACAAAACGATCAACGTTTATTTTTGATTTGACAGTTAGTACGTGTTTTGTGTTAGTGCCACAATGTGCGTGTTTGTACTATAAATGTGTAGATTAGGAATTACTTTAAATTAGATAAGGAAAGACTCCAGCATTTAAAAAGTTTCAATTGAAATAAATATTATGGATGTAACTTGGGAAGTTGTATTAATTGAGTGGGTAAGTTATGCCCCAAGTTTATTTAATTTAGAAGATACAATGTTGTATTTTAGGCAAATTGTTTAAAATTATCTGAATCTATAAACAGTTTGAAAGATTTGCAAAGGTCCACATTCTTTGAAAACCTGTTAAAGTTGTTGTAAGTATTCTTGTTTGTATTTGTCAGTGGGTTAAAGACATGTTAATAAGTAAAAGTGACAAATTATAATTCGCATTTCTAGATTAAACTCTACAGAATTCTCGGAAGGAGTCGACACAACATTATTTAATTTATTAAGAACGAAATATCCTCAGGTTATTTTAAAAAGAGAACCATGCCTTGTTCAAAGACCATTGAACGATTTAATAACCGTAACATCACTATTACTGCATTATTGTTGCATCATGGATAGAAGAGATGATTTAACATCTCCATTATGCAGTCGACTGTCGCAAAAAGCCCAGGTGACAGTAAAATACTTTTTAGAAGAAATGACTTCGACTGTTACGAATGAACAGTTATCATCAATAATCGCAGACTGTATGTTGAAAAGTCACAGTTGCAATTTGAAAGATTCTTGTAATTGGATAGCCAGTGGTGACTGTCCTGCGAATAGTCCTTTGGTTGAATTATTGCAAAGGACACCAATTTTAAAGAAACGACTGATTGATCGAGAAGTTAGTAAACTGATGTCGGTAATAGAAGCAGAACGATTTGAAAAGGCTGATCTGCAAGAGGAGCTGAGTGCTCAGATAGAGAAGAACACAAAATTAGGTAGGTGTTGCACAAAACTTATGACCATGTAGCTTAAAAATGTCCACATGATGGCACGATGGGGCTACTATACTGTTCTGTGTGCAAGTTGCTTGTTGAATAACATTTTGCCAACCTAAGTTAAAGCCAAACTACAGCGAACTATTTACCAGGCGAGAATGTGTTACAATGTGAGACATGTCATTCGCATTCTAAAATTTTTGCCCGTTTTGAAAAGAATATTGCAGTTACATAGGCGTGGGATTTCTGCATAGTTTTGAAGTTGCAGAATATTACAAACAGAGTACAGTAGAATGTCGTACAGTAAAAGTCGAGTCTTTAAAATCTTGAACTGAATAAAAACACTCAATCAAAAAGTTTTCAGTTCGCATTTTGAGGAGTCTGCAATTTAGGTGAACTAGAAATCAAGCGTGTATTTTCGTGTTCATAATACATATATATTATTGGACATGGCTAGGGTTGCCAGATCAGATAATGCAAAAATCGGGTATACCAACTGAAAAACTGTTTAAAAATCGGGACTTTGGTTAAAAAATCGGGACGCTAGTTTTTTGAGAGAATTATAATACAGGGTGATTTATACCAGGGGGCGAAAAGTTAAAATTAGGGTTCAGAGCCACAAATTAAGTAAAAAATGTCCACGAAGGTATGTCCGGAAATGCTTCATTTAAAAGAATATTTTTCGACAAAACAACAAATTACTCTTAAAAGAATACTTTCAAATAATTTTCTGGAAAGTAAGCGATGTAGTTTTAGAACACTCGCGAACGGCACTAGCCAAAACAAAAATACCTGCGCGGCGCGGCAACGCGGTGTCTCTTTGAAACCGGCGGCGGTGGTGGTGTGCCTGATAAAGCCATCGCCACAAAGCAAAGGTGCCGCCAAATTGCGGCGCATGGCGGCTTCGTTTTGTGTTGGTTCTACGCGTAATCAAAAAATCGGGACAGTTAGCGCCCCGACGAACAGTCCATCCTCCATCGGGACGTGGGACAAAGCCCTCGAAATCGGGACGTCTGGCAACGCTAGACATGGCGTTAATTTTAGAACTACAAAGAGTAGCCCCGAAAGTAGCTATAAAATAAACATTAAAAATTATTCTATTTTATTTACCCATTTTTTCAGAATTGAGCATCACAAGACCAAAAAATTACCTACAAATAAATTGCAATGGGTACTGAACGATTTTTTTAATTCCAAATATTACAATTTTGTATGAAAATGTTTGAACTCTGTTTTTGCGTTTTTCTCTGTGCTCCATTTTAAGGCAGAAAAAATAATTCCACCTCACATATTCAACGTATCCAATGTTGTCATAAGTTACTAATTCGCTTGTGATATCTCATTTTAAAGGAAATCGAATGAGGAATATAGCAGCGATATTTATTTTTTTATTATTCCTTATTTTGAGCTTTAAATACTAAAATAAGGTTATTTCAACCTTTCAGTAAATAAGAAAAATAATGGGTTAAATTTGATACAAAATAAGAATTAAACTTTGTAGATATCAAATAATAAACATTTCATACAAAAAGAAGCTTTGGAATTTAAAACAGGAAAATATAACTTTTAGAATAATTTAAGGAAAATCTGTCTTAGATGCTCAAAATGGGCCCAGTTATTTGCAAAACGATAATAAAGTCTATATTCTCGAATTGCCTTCTTACATTCAGGAATGTTTGGGAGTAGTGATGTTAGTGGTAATATTACCAAGGTAATATTACCGGTAAATTACTGTAAATTACGTAATATTACCCGACCCTGCGGGTTTTTAGGATTTTGCGTAAAATTTTCTAAACCGTGCTGTAATACATTTGCGATCGTTTTGCTATCGCAGTCACACTACTGATTGCTAGTGGATTAGTATTGACTATATATTCTGATTTTCCTGAAGAACTTCTGCAACTTGGGTCATCACTAACCCTTGGTCTTCCTCTCTTCCTGACCTCGGAAGGTCAGTTACAGACCCTGTTCAAATTTGCTAATCAAATTACGGTACGCTATCATTTAACAGAACTCTGCTCTTAAATCCATTTTCGTACGAAATCTTCGTAATCCAGCAGTGTAATTTCTACTCCGTATTCATAATAACATTGCACAAAACCAATTCTTCTTTGCAAATTCATGTTATTAAGGTTTAAATCGTTTGAATTTACGTTTATGTAAGTTTTATTTTGAGAACAATTTTTTAAATTGCGGATTATTTCGTTTAACACTTTTATCAATAGTTGTCATAACAACTCCTCTGTTTTCCATAGATACACTAAAATCCAATTATTGAAGCAACTAAATTCCGTTTACTTTTTGCTACTAGCTCAATTTCTTAAAACTATATAAGCATTTAAATTGTAGTCCTTACTTTATTATAACCCCATATTTTGTTTTAGAGAATAAAGATTAAGTTGTATTTCACAAAATTTTCTTAATCTACAAAATTACCGAATGTTACCATTGGTACCAATGTTACCGGGAATATTACCCGATTTTAAATTACCGGTAATTTTACATCACTATTTGGGAGGGAATATTTCGGCATGTTTCGGATATTGTGCGCCTCAAATCAATTAAATTTTCCGGGTGGGTTTGACACACTGTTGATTTAAAATAGCCCCAAAAGAAAAAATTTGCAGGCTGAGATAAGGAATAATTAAAAAATAAACATTACTGGTGTATTCCTCATTCGATTTCCTTTAAAATGAGGTGTCACAATAATATGGTGCCATTTAAGATTTTAAAGTGAGGATGGCTGGAGGTTGGGGAGGGTTGGTTTCACCATGGTCAACTATACGTCAAAATGTGTCCCCCCGATTCCTAAATTTACGTGTCTCGGCGATTTAACATATTTCTATTTGTTCCTAAAGGTCCGTTTAGACACTCAAATAATATGCGCAAACTGGCTTGTGCAAGTGAAGTTGTTCAAGTAAATCGTTGCATTTAAATGAAAGCTTGAAGCTTGCGCAAGCCAAAAAGTTTGGCTTGAGTTAATTCAATTTTGTCAGATAATTTGCAAGAAGTAAATCGTCATCAATATTTTCCATTTCAAATAAACAATACACTGCTTAATCAAAAGAATAAACTCTATAATTTATTTGACAAGGCAGAAAATTTAATAAAAATGTGCTTGCTAAACTGAACGTCTAAACAGAATTCAACGACACAGTTAATTTGCGCAAATTCGAATGCACAAGTCAATGTGCGCAATTTATTTGAACATGTAAATGAACCTTAAGAAATTTGAGATGGCTCGTTTTTAAATGATCACACTGTATGTCCTCTGTCCTGCTATCACTTATGACTTTTGCACGAAGGCATTCCATGTATTCGGCACATGTACTTTATGTCCAGTATAAAAGACGTGCCTTTTTCTACCTAATTTTGGTTTAATTTTTTCGTGTCTAATTTGACAACTCGGAAATTTGTGAAATCAAGGTTACCAGTGAATGTCAAATTTGACTTTTTGACTTAAAATAGATGCAAAATCCATTTTTGCATGCTTCAAACTAGGACGGAAAATATTTTCTTGTCGCGCTCATGTTTTCAGCGATATTAAAGTGTATCTTGGCCAATAGTAATATGCTGCCTCCTCCGTCCCGCACAAGCTATATAGTTAGCTTCTGGGGCTAACTTTAGGGTTAGTAGGAGCGAGTAGAGATATTATTATTATTATTATTATCTATAGAAATAACACGTCTTTGCTTTTGCATAACCTTGTTTACTACTTGCTTGCTGTTTCGACATTTGTGTCTGAAGTGAAAATAGACATTGACAAATGAGATTGACAAATGTGTTGTAGCTAAAATGACTCATGTGTTAATTGGTTTTAGTACCTATGTAGGTGGAAAAAGACTTTTTAACCTATTTGATCATGCTCATTGGTGCCTGCCTCTGCCACCAGCTTCGAGACAAACAAAAATTTTATGTGTATAAGTACTGCTCAAAGTGACAAAACTCGCATGAGCCTGTAGTATTGTGCTGGTGTAATTATTGATGTCATGTTTATTCTATGTATGTCACAGTAAAGACATTATTTTTTCTCATATAATGCTCCTGATGAATTTATTTCCAACTGTGACACTGCTCTAATCGTATATGTCTATTAGTGACGATTTTAACTAGAACAGTGATAGGGTTAACTTATCATAGTTCAAGCGGGGCTTCCATTGCACAGAAGTCGAGAATTATGATAAGGTCTCCCGGCAGTTGCCAAGTGAACATGCGGGAAGCCAATAGATGAACGGTATTTAACAAGTGCACTGTAGTTTTGTTTACATGCACTCCATCATATTCAGGATTATACACAGTACTTACTTCTATTCGTTATAGTAATATTAGTTTCTACTTTTATTCTAGATAAGCAACTTATTCAGCAGACAAATGAAATAAAGAAATTACGATCGGAAATAGCAGTCTTAGAAAATAAAACTCCGCCACAAAATAATAGCAAAAATTACCTACAAACTCAGCGTATCCTTCAGTCAGAAGTTGATAGCTTGGAGCGGTATGTTGCACAGCTACAAAAAGAAATTGACCAGCTGAAAGATGACGAATGCAAAGCAACTGAAAGGGTAAGTAGGAAATATACGTATGTAATATCAATAAATGGTAAAAGTGATATTGCGCTAGAGTACTAAGACATAAAATGCACTTGTGTAGAAACAATATTACATATGTATAACAGTTAGAAAAAAAGTGTTTCTTCCTTAGCTTCTGTTACTTCAAGGGAACCAGATCTATGTAAAATTTCTGGGCAGGTGCATTGTCCTGCAAAAACGAATTTTTTGCTTATCACATTTTTTTGCAAATGTACACTGTACAGTCCAACAGATTTAAGTTGGTGAGTGGTAGAGACGCCTGTGACGCCTGCCACAGCCTGCATCTAACTCCGCGCAACAGTGGCATGAACTTTTCTTTTACTCTTGGGAATAAATATTAATCATCATGTTTTCAGTCCGAAGACTGGTTACACGCGTACCTCCATCCTTTTCTATCCTGGGCTAACCTACGCATTTCCCTAAAAGTAGAACATCCGTAACTATTTGAGATCAGTAATCTAATCTAGGCCTATCCCCACCTCTTTTTATTCCTATCTCTGACTAGTATGTCGCGAACTATTCCTTCGTGTCTTAGAAGGTGCCCTACCATCCTATCTCTCCGGAGGGTTGATCATTTCGAAAATAAGTGTACACCGAATACCGATTACACAGGAATATGGTTAAGTACATTATGAATACTGCTGAATACTTGACTATGTACTTAAACAGTGAAGAATTCGCTTGTGTACTCATACAAAGGAGGGAATACTTGCGAATACATGGGAATACATGAGAATACATACGAATATTGGATAGAATTTACATAAATACAGGAGCAGTTTTTTTTACAAACAGCGCCCATTTATGTAATGTGTTTTCACTTTAATTGAATTGGACGTTTTCATGACAAATTTTGATTTTCTAAATTGTATTTTTAATGCTGCCAGGGTTCACCTATTTGAATAGCCTTGTATATTATATGTGTTGGGTATATTTCTTCAAATTGTTGTGTAATTAAATTCTTGTTTTCTGTTTGACAATAATTTATTATTATTTATATTAGTTGCGTAGGCATTCATGTCAACAAAATTGTTTCAGATAAAGAAGCTAGAAGCAGAATGCCACGTTTGGCAAGATATGGCACTGACAACAGAAACGAACTGTGATAATCTCAATGATAAATTGCAAAAGCAAGACATTGAAATTGGTACACTGCGTGTACACTGTAAGGAACTTACAGACATGTTAGAAGATTTCAGGTCTAGTCGAGTCCAGAATGAAAGCTCGATCATGAACGATTCTATTGCCTCAAATCGAAAATCATTTGGTCATACTTTTCCAATGGAAGATCTGGGACACTCTGTAATTGATGTGCAACTTAGAGATGTACAGAAAGAAAATGAGGACTTGAAGAACACACTCAAGGAGAGTGTAGCCAAATCAGAAATAGTAAATACTGAATTGATGGTGACTAGGAAAAAATATGAGGACATTACTGAACAGTTTCTGAACCTGCAGAATAATAACAAAACTTTGCTGGAAAAAGTAAGAAGAACATGGTTGTATTGGTCAAATTCCAAAATTTTTAAGTCAGTTAATGTAATTATTTTTAAGTTTCTCTTTTTAAGGTCTCATCATTAATGGAATCTGAAAATATGCTACAAGCAACCAGACTGGAGCTCATTGAAGCTTTAGAAAGTATAAAGGTTTATCGAAAAAAGACCGAGGAGTGTTGTGCAGAGATAAATAGCTTACAGAAAGAATTAGAAAGTACTGCCACTGCTTTGAAAATTTCAGAGTCAACCAACGTATCTCTTAGAAATCATATTAATGAACTAGCACAAGAAAATGAATCATTCAAAACTGCTTTGGAAGAAGAAAAGAAAACATATGCCGAATTACAAAGACATGCAGATGAGATTCACGAAGATTTTGTCATACTGACCGAAAACTACAACAGAACTTCATTTGAAATTCAGTCTGTAAAGAAAGTTTTTGAAGATTATCGGTCAAATATAGAGGCAAATTTAAGAAATCTTCAAAACTTAATCTTCGGAGAGAATGCAGAAAATGTGTGCGATATAAATGACGCATTTTTTAATAAAATGTGCGAATGTATATCTTCAGCAAGATCTGTGGAATTGAATGACAAGAAGATTCTTAGTGAGAAAATAGAAAGTTTGGTAGAAATAATCAGGAAACTAGAGGAGAACATTGAGAATTTGAGTGCTAAAGAAGAAATCAGTTCGAAGGAGTTGCAAATACTTCATAAACAGTTAGAAAATGCCGAAAAAGTAAATGCAGAATTATCGAATACTTGCTCACGATATTCATCGGAAATAGAGAGGTTAAACGATGTGATTAATAACATGACTATTGTTATTGAAGATCTCAAACGTCTGAAGGATGTATTACAAGATAAAGACCAAGAATTAGTAGATTTGAAAAAAGTGCGCGATAATCTGTCTACTGATTTAGAGAAAGCTCAAAATGAAATCGTTATACTAAAAGAAGAAAAAACTGATTCAAAACATAGAATTGTCCAATTAGAAAATAATGCTTCAGAATTAAAAGAAAATTTGGCAGATTCAGAAAGTAAAAGGAGAGAAATGGAAAAGACTGAAGAGTCACTTAATCGAACAGTTGATGAATTAGAGAAAACAAACTGTGCGATACTAATTCAATTATCTGAGGCAAATAAAAATATTTCTCAAAAAACCATGGATATTGAAGATAAAGAGCAAATTATACGAGAATTAGATTTCTTAAAGAAATCTTTGGAGGCAGAATTGGAAAGCAAACATGATATAATCGAAAAATCTGAAATAATAGAAAAGGACAATTTGAGAGTAATAAAAGAATTAAATCTTCAAAATGAGTCGTACTGTCTTAAAATAGAAGACCTAGAACGTAACTTACAATCTACTTCCTTAAAACATAAAGAAACTCTCTGTCAACTGGAAACTATTACGTTGGAAAAGGAAAAGGCGAAAGAAGATGCAATAAGTCAAATCACTTATTACGGGAAAAACATAGAAGTCCTTAAAATCACCATCGAGAGACTCGAAAACAATTTGCAGCTCACAAATGCCGAACTTGAGACAAATAAGAAGCTTCAAGAAGAAATGGAAAAGGAACGTCTCGCGAAAGACTCTCAGTGTAATGATCTGAATAAACAAATCAAAGAAGTTACCGAAAAGTTGAGCTTAAAAGAGAGTGAATGTACCGACAAAGATATATTGGCTGAAAAGTGTAGCCAGGAACTGTTGATGTTAAAATTGGAATTAGAAGAGAAAAAAGCAGGTATAAGAAATTTGGAATTGAATACTGAAGTTGTGAATGCAAAGATGACTACTATGGATTCTATGATGGCAGCTTCTAATAAACGGATCCAGGAACAAAGTGCAGAACTGAATATTTTACGAGAATGCAAGGTAAAGTTTCTAGTACTTGTACTTTTAAGGGTGAATTTAGTTTTGTGGATGCTGGGTGCGTTATCCCCATAATAGTGATTCTCTGCCACTCATGAATAAATTTTTCTCGGTTAGGGATTGTCGTTAATTTCTCTTAATTTGAGGTAATCAATTACCTCTTTGGAAACTTCATCAACTGAGAGTGGTCCTTTTTTAAGTGCTCCAGGAAAATTTTGGCTCTCTACCTTATCGTATTGCTTTTTCAGCCCTGTCATGGTGTTGGGGGAACAAATTTGTCTTTAATGAATTTTTACTAGCTGGAGGTTACCGTATTTCAGTTCTTCTAAAAGTTTCAATCTTCTAGTTTGTTGTACAGTGTTGAAAAGACTCCTGAAATTGTATCCAGACATCTACAGGGTGTCCTATTTTCGTTCTGATTTGGAAGGTTTCTCATAGAAGCAGCAGAGATAGAGCCTTGGGGTTTTCGCGAACGTGACCTACTTTCTTGAGTATAATAGAAAGCTGAAACCAGAATTTTGATATCGTTTTTAGTTTTCGAGAAAAAAAAAATATTGATTTTTATCGATTTTCAAAAATTCTCTACAATTCTTTTTGTGCTAAGCAGACTAAAACTGTTAAGATTGATTCCTATAGAACTTTTTCCAAGGAATTCAGTGGTGTACGTAGTTTTTTCTAGGAAGCGTATTTTTTGAGTTATGACATAAAGTTGAATTTTTTAAATGAAAAGCACAGCAGACTTTGGTCAAGTTCGAAAGGTCTTTTTTTAAGCTATCAAAATATACAGCGTGATTCACGAAGACGGTCGGTTAGACGTTTCTCAGAAACGGCAGCGAATTAAAATCTGAAAATTAGCACACAACAGTTCTCGGCTTAGACCATTCTAATTAAAATATTTTCAACTCCCGACAACTTCCGGTTATACCGGAAACGAGTACCTACTCTCTTATTTTAAATGGAATGCCCACATTTTTATTACGGATTTAGATTTTTGGTCGAATTTTAAGGTCACTTTATGCAAAACATCACATGTGTAAAGTGCACCCTGTTCGAGATATTAGACGTTAAAAATCGTCATTTTTCAAATTCACTCTGGAACAGATTATTACGGAACCAACTCGTATAACGGAACAAAGTAGTACCCTTATTGATTTAATTATTACAAACTATAGGAATAAGATCATGTCAACAGGAATTAAAGAATTCTCTGAGTTGAATATCGATCACAGCCCAGTATATTGCGAAATTAATGTGGAGAAGCTGACTTTTGTGCCAGAAGAAAGAAAAGTGAGAGACATTTCTAAAATAAATCTGGAAAAATTTTATAATGACGCCGAGAAAGCAAACTGGAGCGATGGCTACTTCACTGTTGACATTGATAAAAAACTTGAAATTTTCAATGCAATCGTAGTTTCCTTGTATGATCAGCATGCACCATTTAAACTTGTGAAGGTTCGTCCTAGGCAGAGGAAGCTGCCTTACATCACATTCGCCATTAAATGTCTAATAAAGGAAAGAGATAAGGCCAAAATTGAATATTTAAGGAAGAAAAGCGAAGTAACCAGAAAGTTTTATAATGACATGAGAAAGACGGTAAGACAAGCAATAGAGAGAGAAAGGGAGGCCTATTACAAAAGTAGATTGCAAGGGAATACACAGGCACGTACTTGGAGTGAGGCGAATAGGTTGGGTTTTTGGAGCAGGAAAAATGGGCAGGTACCAGAGACTTTAGCGGATTGCGAAAAGATCAGTCACTTTCAAACATCTGTGCCTCGGGTGTCAGTTAATCCGGTTCTTCTAAATGAGTTTAAATGTGGAAAATATAAGTATTACTCAGAATTTGCATTTATTATGGCTAATCCTGACGAAATAAAACAGGTTTTGCTTAAGATCAAATCTGCGGCGGTTGGCATAGACGGTGTCTCAGCATGCATGTTACGATTGCTGCTCCCTTTTTGTCTGTTGCCTTTGACACATATTATAAATGTATCTCTTGAGATTGGCATTGTTCCAAGTGTATGGAAGTCTGCTATAATACACCCGATACCAAAGAACAATAAGCCTGCTGTGTTGGGGGATTTGAGGCCGATATCAATTCTTCCCGTGGGATCCAAATTACTGGAAAAGATTGTTAATTTCCAACTGGCTTACCATCTTCAGCGATATAATGTGCTGCCTAATAACCAGTCAGGCTTTCGCAGCGGATACAGTACAGCAACAGCATTGTCAGCTGTTACAGATGATATTGTTACAGCAAGAGATAGGGGTATGGTGACAATAATGGTTTTGATTGATATGTCAAAAGCTTTTGATACTGTAAATTTTGAATTGTTGCTGGCAAAGTTGGGGTATTATGGCGCCAGTGCTGTAGCACTCAAATGGTTCACAAGCTATATTAAGCAGAGAACATGTACAACTAGGATAAATATGGAAGGTTCAATAAGATATTCTGAGCAGTTGGTGTTAACTTCTGGTGTCTCGCAGGGTTCTGTGCTTGGCCCTGTTCTTTTTAACATGTTTACTGCGGATTTGCCGGATATTGTTGGGAGTGGAACTTTGTATGATGATGTGCAGTATTTACACTCATTCCCAGTAGGGGAAATAGAGGTGGCGCTTGCTTCTGTGAATGCAGAGATTGGTGCTGTGGCAGAATGGTGTAATGGGAGTGGGTTGACTGTGAATCCAGCAAAGACCCAGGTGATAGTTTTTGGTTCGAGGAAGGCTGTTTCTTATGTCAAGTCATGGGGGCATGTTGTGTTGGGTGATACGGAGCTGCCATATACAGGATGCGTTAGTAATTTGGGATTGCGAATGGATGAACAACTCTCATTTAATGAGCACGTGAAATGTAAGTTTCAGAATGCCTTTGCTAAGCTAAAGTGTTTGTATCAGTTGAAGAACATTCTGCCAACTAGTGCGAAGATTACTTTTGTAGAATCATTGGTATTATCATTATTCAATTATTGTGACTCTGTCTATGCGCCGTTCTTAACCGAGAAAAATAAAAGTATGATTCAACGAGTACAAAATGCTTCTGTGCGTTACTGTTTAGGGCTACCAAGAAGAGAGAGAACAAGTGAACATATTTAAAAAACATTGGATGGTTGAGGATGAACGAGAGGATGCAACTTCATGTCTCGTGCTTTGTGTACAGTGTCTTCCATAGGGGGGTGCCTGAGTATTTATATCGAAGATTAAAGATTAGGAGTGATGTGCATATTAGAGACACTCGTTACAATCAACAATTTGACGTTCCTGCACATAAGACTAAACTATTCGAGAGTGGCTTTTCTTATATTGCACCAAAAATTCTGAATACTAATAATGGAAAAGAAATTGGTAGTATTAATGCTTTAAAAAAATCTGTAAAGTGCAAGCTTTGATGTGTGCAATCTGTGTTAATATTAATATTATGTGCTTCATGGACGCCTGCCACAATGGTGTTGTGCAATCAGATTGTTGGGGCTGTTATATTTTGTTATTTTTGGGTTTTGTGTATATTTATGTATATTTCTGGAAATTTATTATTATTTTTTGTTGATTTTTCTGGTGTGAGGGAAAGTTGAAAATCATCTACTGGATGAACTTTTCCTTTTATACATTCAAAGTTCTCAAAAGTTCTTGGTTGTTTTATACACTTCTAATTATAAATTAAAACTGCAAATAATTTCTTGAATGTTTAATAAACTACTATTATTATTACTATTATTGTTATTAACATGTGCTCTTCCAGTTTGGCTCGCCCTCTGACATTTTCTGAATGTTATTCCTCTTTTTAAAGAATGACTGCCAAATACAAAACGCCAGTAATTCAAAATATTTGAATATAGTTTTTGAGTACTCTTACTTCAAATAACATTTAAAAGAAATGCGAGTTTTGCATTTATATGTGTTATTTCCATAATTAAAGAATGCCAGAATATATTCCTTATGATATTAATATTTTCAACAGGAGAATTTAGAAGCAAAGTGTCAGGAGTATGAAGAACATATTAAACAAGTGGCCGGAAGTCTTCTTAAACAGTACAACGAGTCTAATAAGAAAAAGGAAGAATTAGAAAACTCAATTAAAAAGCTCAAAAATGAAAAAGAGAGAATGAGTACATTACTAGACGAAAACAACGAAAAAATGAAGAAGCTAGTAGATCACAATAACAATACTACAAAAAAATACATTACTCAAATTGATGAATCGGTCAAAGCACAGAAAGAATTACAAGCGAGTATCGACAAAATGAATTTAAAAGAAATTGAATATTTAGAAGAAATTCGATGTTTAAAAGATGAGTTGGGTTTGGTTTCAAGTAAATACACTGAAGCCTTGGAAGCTCAACAAGAACTTAAGTCTGAACATGATGTGCAAATACGAGATCTGACAGAAAACTTACACAACATGATTGAAAAATACAATACATCAGTTAAGTTGCACACCGAAGGAAAGGAACTATTGGAGATGACAAAGAAGCAGATTGATGTTCTCGAACAAGACAAGTAAGCCAAAAAGATTTGCATGCATAATTATTTTATAAAACACACTCGCTAGCTTGTTTCAAAGGATTTACCTTTGTTTCTTATTGAAAGTGATATAGAAGTCCCAATTAGAACTTTTTATATAATTTGTGCATTTTAAGAGGGATACGTATGTTGAAAACAACGCCGATATCAAGCTCTATGTTACGAAACGTAGCACTCTTAGTAATAAATATTTTGTAGAAATTTCTTCTTTGTCAGAAAGAAGAAGGTTTCTTCTACAATTCTGTCAAACCAAATTAAGAAAAAATATGTAAATAGTTATAGAAACGAGACGTGAAATTTGCCTTTTGGTGTATTTTTAGCAGCTAGAAACTTGGTTCAAAAAAGCAACTACTGGAAAACTAATTTGAGCACACTATAATATGAACATTAAATTGCTTGCGTTTCAAATTTGAATCCATTTAGACTGAAAATAAATAAGCTACATTAAATTTACTTCGACAATAAACCCATTTCTAAAAACGGGAGTCACCTCCTTTCACTACCAGATTCTAACCTCCCCTCGGCAGTCGGTGACAGCCGAGTACGTTCGGGCCGTATCTGGCCGGCAGATATGTTTCTCCTCGTTTTTCTCCTACACTGGCTGGTGTAGTGGGGGAGAGTATCACGCGACTGCGACAGAGTGCTTATTTTTCTTGAGCAATGTACGTATCCCTCTTAATGTACCCCTTCAGAAATTTAGTTGTTTGTTTTAAACTGTCCAAAATATAAAATGTACGCTGTCAGCTTCCATTCTGCATGGAGGTGTACCTTGCTTTTTGGACAAAAATAAAACAAAGTGCTCTATGATGGGTTGCAGTGACAACTGGTATTTTATACAGGGGGTTAATATACTGCACGGTGGGGTTTAGAATAAGCGATGTTAAGGTATTGCTATTTTAGTGCCAGTGTGAACCCAACTTTGTGGCACTACTAACATCTGCTGATCAGTGCTATCTAGGATTTTTTTATTGAACTAAGATTCACAGACTATTCTATTTGTAAAATCCATTAACACTTTTTCCAAAATACATACTTTGCATTTTACAGAGGGATCAACTTGCGCAAAATAAAGCTGTTCAAAAAATATTTAAATGAAACAACCTGTATATTATTTGCAGATTTTATAGCCAGTTTATTAAGCTTTTGATTGATGTAGAGATTGGTAACTGACAGCTTAGACAGAAATAAAGACGAAACCTTAAAAATTGCGATTTTTTCCATAATTTTATACCATTTTGGGGCATTTCTCCCATCTTGTCACCCAAAACTCATAAAAATGCCTACACTTTGTTTTTACAGAAAATTTAGCGAACAGAGTTTACACCGGTACAAGAAATCCCATTGCAAGCTTACTTCTTGAAAGAACTATTTTCTTCCATGATACTCCTTTTTTCAAATTTTACCTAGGCTTCATAAGTTATGGCGTATTTAAGAATATGACCGAAATATGACCATGAAGAGGCAATTTGGTGATGGAATTTTTTTTTCTCAATGTGAACTCAACTTCCAGAAACAAAATGGAACCATCTTTTGTGTTTTGGGTGCCAAAATATAGGATAACCGAATAAAATACCAGCAAAATTACTACAAGGTAAGGTTTAATTTTCAATTCTATCGAAACCGTCCGTCGCATCAATCAAAAGCTGAATAAACTGGCTATAAAATATGGAAATAGTATATGTTCCATTTGAAATTCTTAATATAAAATCCATATTGCATAAGTTGTGCATCCTGTATGATATGAAGTATTGTGACAACAGTACTCATGGATTTCGCAAATAGAGTAGTCTGTAAACCTGCTCCAGTAAAGAAATCTTGAATATCTTCGACGAGTAGACATCAGTAGCTCGTCAAAGTTAAGTCTACAATGGCACTAAAATGGTAATATCACTAACCACATCGTGTAGTATATCAGCTTTCATAAAATTTTATTGGGAATCCAAATATGTAAGCAAATGTGAGGTGTTCCATTTAAAAAAACAACTTTGGTTTAGTACTCAGATTGTGAACACCAAAATAATTTTATCGGATACTTCGTGGAATTCTCCACGTGCATGTAAAATTGTATTTTGATATCTTGAATAGAACTAGAGATATAGACCGACTACGTGCTATTGGCCCATGAGTTAAATTTGTGTTTCGCATGTTTGTCAAAACAAACTCGTTCAGCGTTAAGAGAAATAACAGGTGGCGATCCTACTGACATATACAATCATTTAATTTGTAATTTAATCAAGTAAACAGTTTACACACAGTAGTTGGATTGGGTACTATAAATTCATTGTAAATTTACCCCATACTAAGTGACATACTAAGAACTCTTTTACACTATCAGGTTTGCTAGTCTGCTTCCAGACCTGAAGTAAAATATAGGTGTCAGGTTTGTATCAGGTTCTTGTTAGGCCTGGTCTTGTGACCGTCAAAAGCTTCTGTTTTCGACCATGGATCATAGCACTCTTTTTGCTATGTGATATATCTGCCAAAAACATAAAAAGTGACCAAATCCGTCAAGAAAGATTTTGGTTTGTCTGTTACTTCAAGAAGGTGACTTTTTACTGTTTTAGAATATCTATTTCACCTTTTAAAGAAATCGCCAATTTTTGTTCTCTCGTAATTGATGAGAGGCTGCTTTAAGAGACCACCATATTTTCTTCCAACCAGTGTTTGTTTAAGTTCTGTCATACCTAATCATTTTTCAGTTTATCCCAAAGACGTGGTCGAACCTCAACTGCCGAAATTAAAAGTTAGGTATCCATATTTCTGCCCGCTGTTGTAGTTTTCTTTACTAAAATTTGAAAATTACTGAATGAATACCTGATGAACACAACCGGATAACGTGAAAGTAAGCTTTTATTCATGTTCCATTATTGTTTCATTCAGCAACAGGATACCTGAAGTCTAATTGACTCATCCGGTTGCAATTAAGTGCCGGACCTGAATGTGATACTGTGAAAGGTCACATTTAAATCAATGCTCTACTACTCTTCAGGTTTTCATCCAATCCGGAACCTGACAGGCATAACCGTATAATGTGAAAGGGCTATAATAATTGAACTTGACACATATTTTGCTGACGTCAGCATATTTAGGAGTGTGTAGATTAAAATGCTCAAGCTTGGTAAACAAGGTCTGTTACCCTTCCCCGTAAATAAAAATCCAATGCAGTCAGATCTGGTGATGTGGGAGGCCAAGGAAAATGGCTACCCGGTCCTATTTGTTAGGAAACTGAATATCTAGTTATTTTCTAACATTACGAACAAAGTGGACCGATCAGCCATCGTGCTGAAATGACATGTCTAAACTTATTCGATTACCCAATGAGTGCGTACGTTAATAAAGCTCATATCCCACTTATATAGTAAGTAACTATTTCCCAGATTAGGTAGGGATTTTCACATGCGCAAACGGATCCGTTAGCACCCTGAGCCCCCGCTCATTCTTCTACTCTGTAACGTTGCAAAAGTAAACACGTGAAAGAATCAAGATGATTCGTGTTTACTTTGGACGTTTTTACGTCATGCTCGGATTCCGAAGAGATGTGCATCACCTGTGTTCGTAAACACAGGTGGGTGAGACAAGCGCGCGCCGTACAAGATCGCCGTCAAACGAGATGGATGGTAGTTGCACGTCATGCATTTTGCATTCGACAGTCCTCCTACCGCTGGACATCTAGAAATCAATCCCCCACTATCCGCTTATAAAAGTGGGTGCTCCGCCGAAGAAAATTTTGAATAAAGGCCTGGTGTTCACTTGCTGTTATCGTAAAGGATATCACCAATTAAACATTTCCCCAGTCACAAGCTGACTGGCCTAGCTTGTCCGTGCCCAGTGAGTAGTAATATGTTCAAACCCCGTAATTAGGGACCCGGACAGTGAAGGTTAAATCGATTTCTCAATCTTGTGCGACAGCGTCTATGAATGAGATGACAGGAATCGATTGCACCCGGGTAACTGAGAGTCACTGGTGACATGCGGAGGGCGAACGAACTATTTACTTGTCACGAATATCCTAGCGGCACCGACGGTCCCCAACGAGATCACAATCTTGTTGCTGCAACGAAAATCTCACCGAAGCCCGTCCAGGAGTCGGTATATTTTATTGCTATTACGGATACTCCGAGGCACCGTAAAAGATCAGTTTTGATCATACGACGGCCCTAATGTACTATCAGGGATACTCCGCGAAAAACGCATTTTATTTGCATGTAAATATTTTGTATCTATAGTCAGTTTTTCTTTTACCTTTTTAAAATGTATATATAGTTAAAGTAATAGAATCCGTTTGTATTCTATTATTATTATTTCATCGACGTTTAGCAATAGTATGTAATTGAACTCGCCCTTCTGCGACTAAAAGCTTAAGGGTAAACAACGAATAAATCTTCCACCGACCAGACCGTACAGGCAACGCCGAACACGTTCATAAGCGAACGTGCAGATCCTCCTAGATATAAAGTGTGTCCCAATACGTGAGACCGAGGGACACGTGTATGTTTAGGGGCCCGAACCGAGAACGTCGTGGTATCAGTGACGTCCGAGTAGAGAAGACAAAAGTAATCATTGCAACTCCTCCCCACTTTATCCAGGGAGACGCGTTAAACCACGGCGCAACGGATAGGCCTCCTACGTCACAGAAAGCGAACGTTTAGCCCTCCCGGTTATGCTGCTTTTCTAGTTGCATGTTTTTCACTTAGCACGGCGCATAATCAAAATTTTTACGTGGTACGCGATACATATTCTATTTGTGCTTGATATTACAGTCCTAAAAGTTATAAATTCGATTAAGGGAGTCTTCCCCATTGCGTTGCCCGTGCGCTAAACTCAAAACTAATTAAGCAAATAATGGGACAAATAAGAAGAACGGCACATGTATTAAGCAGCAAAATTAAGAAAATAATATACTATGCCCACGTATATCCGCAGCTGACTTACTTATCAAGTATATGGGGTGGATCCAACCAGGCAGACATACAAAGACTACAGAGAACACAAAATAGGGTAATTAAAATATTATTTAACATGAATGTTTTAACTCCAACAGTACAGGTATATCGAGAAACGGGACTGCTTAACATAAGAGAAATTATACGCTACGAATCATGTAAACTTATTCACAAAATTAAACTTGAGCATTCGCAGACTGCTGTAAAACTGATAAAAAATCAAGATATTCACAACCATAACACAAGATCAGCAAAAAAATACCATAAACAGCAACACAGGACAAAGAAATCACAGAATACAGTTACAAACAAGGCAACTAACTATTACAATGAGTTGCCAGACTGCATTAAAGATCAAATGAACAAAAAGAAATTTAAAACAGACTTGCATCAGTACCTGAAAAACCAAAGACCTAACCTGACCTTAACGTAGATACCTAAGAAGACAGTATATCATATTTTACTTATGGTTTACGAGTTAAGTGCAATACTGTTTTAGCTCTTAAGTCTTAAGTTACTTAGGAAATTAGGTTTAAGCTATTTTTGAATATAATTAGGTATATCAATACAATGTACCTTACCTAATGTACAAGATCTGGATGGGACCAACTGGTCTCTTAAGATCTGTAACTTCTTTTTCAAAATAAAGAATTTTCACTTATAATACCACAAGAGCTTCAAAATTATCGGGTATTTCCCGATAGGTTCGTTGCAAACAAATGAAGGAGTCAAGTTTTTCAGGTTAAAAAATCACGAGCGCGAAGCGCGAGTGATTTTTCTTGAAAAACTTGACGACTTTATTTGTTTGCAGGGAACCTTGAGGGAAATGCCAGATAATTTTGAAGCTCGTGTGGTATTCGGGGGATTATTTTTCCGTCCCAAATGTCGGCCAATAGAATTGCACCATGAGATGAAATGAACAGTTAACAAATAAGAATTTCATAATGAATAAAACAACATTTAATTAAGATTCAGGCTAGTGCAATTAAAAATACAATTGTTGTAAACATTGGTGCATGTTTTCTTCAAGTCAGAGTTATCGGTAATGGTCCCAGAAGAGGTAGATGGCATGAGGTTTATGCTGTTGATGGCATTTTCTGCAGTAGGCTCACTCTTTCGCAGTTTCTTGACAATTAATTCGTGGTGTTCCTGGTCGAGTTGGAGATACGGCTTGATGGAGTTACTGTTGGCATGTCCAGTTATTTTGATTATCTGCTGCTCTCCCAGGCCCGATTTCGCTAGATTGGAGACGGCTGTTGCACGACTGGAGTGATTGGTGATTTTTTTGTTACCAAGGTCAAGCCCAGCTTTTTGTGCTGACTCCTTAACCCACTTTGAAATCGTGTTTTGGCCTACTGGGGAATCCTTGTACCACCTAGCGCCTGGAACTTTATTCCAGAATGGATTTTGGGTCAGGAATAGTCTGTCGCTCTTGATATTGGCATCTCTCTTCTCTCTCAATTTCTGGAACAGTCTCACTGGGCACTTGTCAGGGATTTCCCGATTCTCCACCAGCCACTTGCTGTCTGATAATTTTTTATCACCACCTTGTGTGGTCTTGCTGAAAATTGGATTGTATTCAATTCTCCCAGTTGTTTCCCCGTCATTTCGCTGTTCTGCCTTGAAGTGATGTATTGACGCCATGCTGCCCTCACCACCTCTCCAAGCCAATTCCACTGATATTATCATGAATAATTTTTTCTGGAGGCCATCAGGAGTTTCCTCGTCCCAAACAGTGGTCATTGCATCCCAATCTTTTTCCTCCAACGCTGCTGCACTTGCCCTCCGTTTTTCCGGAATAGATTGTAAAGCCTTACGCTTGGCATCACGAGCTCCTCGAGCGGTCTTGAATGCAGCATCCGAAAATGGGTTGATTTTGATGTCGAAATCGTTCAAATACTTTTCTTGAAGTGATTTGGCAGTCTGATTCCACATTGTTTTTATTGTACCTTCCTTATAGTCTTCTCCATCCATTTTCTTCATATTGTAAGCGTAATCTTTCATAATGTTTGCCAATTGCGCTTCACTCGTTTCAGCACTCAATGTGTATTCCCTCTCAGTACAAAAAGTAGTAAATTGGTTCCAAACTGTTTTTTTTGCCTTCTCCGTATTAATGGGAACATTTCCTTTGACTTTTTTATCGATGGTGGACAGAGAACAAACTCCAAATCGACTCATTTTCATGCAAAATCTCCGATTTTCACAATTGAATTCAACCTGTCAGTTTGACGTGTGGTTAATTTGACTGGATTATGATTTGTTTTTTATATATAGCAACTACCAGAGAAAATAATCAAAAAATTATCAGTATAATACCATGTAGGTTGTACCACGTGACGTCGAATGGTGCAATTCTATTGGTCGATATTTGGGTCGGAAAAATAATCATTAAAAAAAAACAAACTGTGCTGTAATTTTTGAAAATCGCACAGTTCATTCAAATTTTGTAGTCAGCTTTGAGATTTTGACGTTTACTGAATAAATATTCTATCGCGTCTCTTTTAAATCTAATAATTTTTATCAGAAAAATCTCTTAAAAGGTACGGCAATTGAACATTTTAATGGCTACTATAATAATAATAATAATAATAATAATCTTTATTGTGCAAGAAAAAAAAATATATATAATTAGGTGTATAAATAAATAGACAAACTATGTATTGCACAATAGGTGAGAGTTCAGCATCACTGCTGTTCTACCACTCTCCCTTTAACCCAAACTAAAACAGGAAAATTACTCGCACAAAAAAAAAATGCTTACACATTCCCCAAAATAAAGTTCTTTATACATCTTTTAAAAGAATAAAGCGTAAGTGAGCTCAGATAACCCGCAACTGTATTCAAAGTTTTCAGAGCTGCATACCTAAAACACCCCTCGAACTTTGATGTCTGATGACATGGAACATCGTAACTTAACCTATTTCTTACATTTATATTGTGAATATCTCGCCTCAAGAGTAATTCATTACACAGATAGTCAGGCACACCAGAATCAACTATGTTATACAACAGACAGCAAAATTGCAAAAAGTATTTATCTCTCATTGTGAGAATTTGCAAATCTCGGAAATAGGGCGACATATGCTCTCTTCTCTTAATACTATAAGCGAACCGCAGACATGAATTCTGTATCATTTGTATACGTTTTTTGTTTTGTTCAGTTAATAAAGGGTAGTACACAGATAGACAGTAGTTCACTCGACTAATAATCAAACTTTCACAAGTAAAATATTTAGTGTCACCAGTCACCAGTGACTTGAACTGATAAAGCGATTTAAGCATCATATATGCCGCACTTATAACCCTATTCACATGTTTTTCGAAACTCAAGTTATTATCGAAAGTCACACCAAGATTCCTTGCTTCCAAGACATCATTGAGCACGACACTACTCATTTTAACGTCAGTATTTTTGTAAGACAAAGCTTGCTGTCTCATTCTTTCTGTTCCGATGAGCATTATTTTAGATTTAGCTGGTTTCAAGACAAGACCATTATCCATTGTCCATTGCACAATCTACTTTCTTATTAAGATCAGTTTCACTATTTATACATTTCAATTTAATTATTGAGGCATCCGTTTGCAAGTCTTCCACACAAACGTTTTTAATGTCTCTAAACTGAAAAGTGATAGGCTGTGGTTTCTCAATTTCAATATCCAGGCTGCAAAACACTAAATCATGGTCAGTGACACTCATTTCCTTAGTTCCAACCTCTCCAACCACCAAACTGTTGCTTATCATAATTACATCAATAAGGCTCTCGCTCATCTCTGTGATTCGTGTTGGCGCTGTTACTATCTGTCTCAAATCCAAACGTTCCATCATTGATACAAGATATTTTCTACCATTACTTTCCTTGGACATATCAATATTAACATCGCCAATTATAATAATGTGATCAACCACTAATTTCATATCTATCATAATCTTTTCAATTACGTCCATTTCACTATAATCCATCGTAGGAGGGTTGTACACAACTCCAACACAAAACACTTTGCTTCTTATTTTTATAGTGATCCAACAATGTTCAATATCTGTCTGTTGTATCTCACCAGCATCATAATCCGTGTACCTAACTCCGTCGCGCACATAAAAGCCAACACCTCCACCTCTCTATCCCGCCGTATGAAATTGTACCCACTCATCACCACCATGCTCGTTGAATGCTCAGGGCTCAACCATGTTTCTGTAATTCCCAATATATCATAATCTTCCTCCATTACTAATTCTCTGAGATCTGCCATGGACGGCACCAAAGACCTAATATTCAGGTGAGCGACCCGTAAACACTTTTTGCTTCTATTACTACTAAATGGGAGATACCCCGGAATGGCTAGTCACATAAAATATGAAGAATCTGCACTATAATCTATCATACCTTTCACCATTTCAGCCTTCTTTTTATATAAAGGACAGTTTCTATCCCATGCTGCGTGAGCTACGTCTATATCAAGTTTTAACTTCTGTACTTGTTTCAGGCAGTTGATGCACTTGAGCTCCCCAGCATTACATTCTGACAGTTTATGATTTCCAGAACATTTAGGGCACGCAATATCATGCTTGCACCTTTCAGCTTTATGATCAAATGCGTTACAATTAAAGCACCTAGTCAACTCCAGTTCCTCATATACCCTGCACCTATCCCATCCAATATTAAGTTTTTCTTCCTGCATGAGCCTACAGAATGTCTTACCGTCCACTTCCATCTTAACGTTAAATCTGTCCCCATAACGTGTTTTCTGTTCAGACGTATGAAGAATCTTCAAATGAACATCTTGCTGCATAAAATCATTTTGGGCTGTAATCTTTTCCAAAAGGACATCCTCAGTGAACTTCTCTGACAAAACAGTAATTTTAACTTTTGGTGCCTTCTTTTTCAAAACCTTGACCTCGTAATCTGCACCCAGTTTTTTCTGCACTTCTACCTTTAATTTATCAGATTCTGCCAAATCCTTGCAGTCAATTACGACACCGCCCCTAGAAGCACCTCTCATACCTGTCACAGCGATCTTTGTGGGATCAATCTGCTGTTTCAAAACATCTTTCGTTTTTTGAGAGCCTTGTTCAGCCAGTTTAGGCCTAACTACCACCGATTATTTATTTTTCTTAACAATATCACTGTATTTGACAACATTGGAACCAACAGCCTGCTGCGCCGCATGTATGTTGTTTATTTCTGATTTTATTTCCTGGAAAGACGTTACAAATAGGTCCTCCAAAGTCTGTATTTTACTGTAGACATCGGCTGTACTACTGACGTCCCTGCAGGTTTGAAAATGGGCCACACAATCAGCACACAAGAACTGCAATAATCGCTTCTTAAGTTGCATACATCTGGCTTCGGATGTTGAAATGCCGGAACAGTCATTGCACATCCACCTCCCGCAAGCATCACAGCCATACCCAGGCTTACCCTCTTCAGATTCCTTGCATGTGAAGCAATTCATCATGCACAATATCCATATGCAAAATTTCTAACCACAAAATTTTACTTTTCAAAAATCTCTCACAGAGAAAGATAGAGCAATTCACCATCAAGCTCAGCCAATTCCTACTCCAAATTCTCTCTGATTATCATAGATCAACTAATTAAAACAACTCATCACCGGTAAAAAACTAGATTTTCACACACTTGTATTTTAGGTTAATAAAAGCTTGTGGAAGACCTAAATACTTTAGGTAAGAACTATTGAACATTTATGAATTGGCGGGCAAGAGAACAAATCAAGGTGTCATTCATGAGCCAGTAGGAATTATTAGAATATTATGCTCTTGGTAAGTTACTAGGCTACTTGGAAATTTTGACATCTATTAACATAGACAACAAATCCTTAAAAATAAAGTTACTGTTTTATGAATAAATTTGTGTCGTGGGAAAAATAGTGTACATAACTCGATGGAAAGTATGAAATGAATTTCACGCTCATATGAAATTTGTCACTTTCCATGCTCTTTAAGTAATATACTATTTCCCACGACCCCTTAGGAAAGCGACACGTTGCGTACAGCCATAGTGGGCCGGAAATTTGACAATTGCGTTGCGCGTGCGCTAAGCTCAAGACTGCTGTAATTTTTGAAAATCGCACAGTTCATTCAAATTTTGTAGTCCGCTTTGAGATTTTGAATAAACATTCTGTCGCGTCTCTTGTAAATCTAATAATTTTTTATCAGAACAATCTCTTAAGAGGTATGCCAGTTGACCATTTTAATGGCTACTCCGTGGAACACCTAAATATTTTAGGTACGAATTACTGGTCATTTATGAATTGGCGGGCAAGAGAACAAATCAACTTGTCATTCATGAGCCGGTCAGAATTATTAGAATATTATGCTCATGGTAAGTTAGTAGGCTACTTGGAAATTTTGACATCTATTAACATAGACAACAAATCCTTAAAGATAAAGTTACGTTTTATGAATAAATTTGTCTTCTTAAGAGGAGGTTATACCGCTCGATTTTAGGCGAAAAACAGCCTTTCTAATCTAAAAAATTACTACGCCATTCTTGAAGTTAGAAATGTGAAAATTTTCTAGTGCATAGTTAAAAGGTTCGAATTGAATCCTACATGCGACTTTTTTCAATTTTCTCATTGTGAAATCAAGAAAAAAATATTTCAAATGCACAAAATTAACGCAATTTCAGTCATATTTACGTTCCACTGCAACGCCTTGTCAAACGAGTAAAAACTTTTTGAGAAAAATGTCTTCTTTTAGGATATTTTGAAGCAGACGATCGCGAGGCAATAACATTTTCTCGATTTTGAAAAAAACGCCTGTATATTAATACACTTCAATGACTTACCCTGTCTTATAATGTCTTATGCTGACATTATTTTAAAATAATAATAAATTTAACGAAGAAAATACAACTGAAATGCAAATTAATCAATTAATATATAAATTAAACGTATAATGACAACAATATGATGTATTTGTTTTTATTTTCCGTGGATTGGTTGTTCGTAATATCGCCCCAGAATAATAAGTAACAGAAGCGACTTTTATATGTCGTTCTTGCTAGACAACTAGACACAATGCACTCACTTCCCCTTTTTTAACTCATTTTAACAAATGTTTCCATTTTAAAATTGAAATTAGCAAACGTCAAAAATTTGAAGTTGATTAAAATACTACCAATCAATGCACGTACGACAATTTTTTTTTCTCAAAAGGCTTCATTGTTTGTTGCTTCTGTTAATTTTATTTTGAGATATCGCTTTTATTTTGTTTGATGTAAGATTTTTCATGCAAATTGTTTTGTTTTACTTATACCTAGATATACCGTGAGGTACAATTAAACCATGTATATTTGATCATAACTTCCATTTGAAGAAAGATAGCAACTTCTAGTTTGCGGCATTCAATTATTCAATTTATTCATAGACACCATCTTATAAAAAATATACTAATCCATTTCAATTTTGAGAAAATTTGAAGATTTCATAAATTTTGAAACAACGCCATCTTGCGGCTCCCATACAATAAAATTCGAGATCTTGAAAACTCGTCCATTTGAATTTTTGAAGAATTTTCTTTTGAAATTGCACTTCCTGGTGAAGAAAATTGAAAGCGAAAACATTTTTTCTTAATTTTTTGTGGTTACTTTTATTCAAAGATTTTTTTCCAAAAGTTATGGGATGAATAGTTTCCGAGATATGGCCGGTCTCCAACTCTAACCTTAACCAGACACCCGGTATAGGTAAAATAAAACTGGGATTTCTTAGAATATAGGGTGCCAAATGCAAGAGTTGCAAACGGAAGTATCTGCTGTGGCTAAATCACAATAGGGAAAGAAAATGTAGCAACACGCCACCTGCTGGGTGTAGTTTGTACTACTACGAAAAGTATGGTAGCCATAATAATAGATCTTTTGACAGAATTTATGTAAATAGTTTGGTAATTATTTTGCATAAATAAAATGGAAATTGCAGCGAAAAGGAGCGTGTGGTTAATTGTCAAAGTAAGAAAGAAAGAGAATCCAAGCTATCCTTTCACAAATTTTAAAGAAAAAAAGTGCAACTATTATACAAATCATTCGGTTTAACAGAAAAGGTGAATAAATGTAAGGCTTAGATGCTAAAATTAAATGGAAATGGTTCATAGTTTTTAGAGGCATTGCCTTTTTGCTTTTTCCAGTAGCACTGAATGTCAGTAGGGCATAATAGGTACTTCAAAGTCAATAAATGATACCAGACCTAGAACAAGTACCTCCACAATCACCAGAAACACAGAAATAAATAAAATTTCATTTGTTTTTTTATTAAATTGCATACACTTCATTTGTAACTCATTTATAGTAAGTATAATACATAATTTATTAATACAACCTGGTGCACAGGAAAAGTAATGCAGCAACATGCTCACACTGTGAAGTTTTTCTAGCTTTGCAACTGCATTCTTTATATGCACATCTGAACCCTCCAGAAAAAAAGAAACGTCTAGTTCATGTGGAATAATCCCGCAGACCACTGATTTTTAAACACGAAGCATAAATTAATAACACACAGAACACTATTTCAGTGTCTAACCTCTAATTCCGCATAAAATTATATCATTGGCTTAATTTAAAACTTCTTGCCCTTCTATTATGCAACGAGAAGTAGAGTTTACCTCCAAATAATTGAACAAATAACCAATTCTTAACACGAAATCCATTTTGAAAAGAAGATTGTAGCAAGCAAATTATGACAAGAAAAGTAAGTTGTTTACATAACATACTTTTCTTCGCCGCCATAATTGGAACGATTACAGCGCCTCTATAGTTCATATTTTTTCCCTATACAAAACAGAATTCCAAGAGAAAATTTAATAACAAAAAATAAGCAATTGTATTGAATTACTAATAAGCAACTATTGTATTCTAAGTGAAAATTTGCTAACAAATAAAACTAAGCGATAATATCTAAGACATCAAAATTTCATCCAGATATTTAAGTAACATAGTGTCAGCTTGAACTTTAGTTAATCTTCATAGTCTTGAAGATGCTGACATTGTCAGCGAAACATGTGATGACCTTAATTACTGTGTTGTTTTGATGTTCGGGGTAAACTTGTAAAGAATTCATAAGTACACATTTTAATTACAACAACAATATAAGAAAAATATCAAACATTGATTTCATTACTTTCCATATCTTTAATTTAGTCATCAGTAATATATAAATAATTAAAACTATTTTTCGTGTCAGATTTATTAGTCGTTAAAAATTTGTTTTATCTTATCAAAATGCAAAAAAAACATTGTTTATATTCAATCTTATCAAATGACAGATTTTTTTACGAGAAAAATACCTTGTTTGAACATTGAGTTAAATAAACAGCAGTGAATCTGTTCGCCCATCAGGTTTTCTTTCTGAATTGGCGTTGTTTATCATGTTGGAGACGTCCAAGTGAACGGTCTCTATGTTTCTGGTGCTTCATTTCCCTTCTACTCATTCCTCTGTTGTCGTCAGAGACTTTGTGGACAAATAAGAAATATATAAGTAGTTGATCACTACCAATGAAATCTTCTACACAGTCTAATGAAATTAAACTGCAACTGCCGGGCTCAAACAGTTCGCTGCCTTCAAGATCAACTGTCTGACAGTATTGACTGAATTTTAGGCTGCATTTTGGAAGAGCGGGTTTTACAATTTCAATCTCATAATAATATTTGTCTGCTTGTTTGGAATCTCCAATATATTGAACAGCCCAAAATACCTTACCCATTCCAATCTTGCATCTAAACCAAAACAGTTCATTGTGAGCTTTGACAATATTCACGAAATTCGTTTCTGCCTTAATTTTTGTATGGCATACATTCTTGGCATGATAGGGCTTCCCTGTGATTTTCTTGGATTCCCAGTGTGCGAGGATGTCTTCCAGTTGCCCTACCCAAGGACATCTGTCCATTCCGCACTTGAAGCCTTTGTACTTACACTTGATCTCATGTGCCTCTCGGTCTTCCAATTTGAGTTTTGCTGTGCAGCCGGAACTGCGATTGATGCATGGGTATTGCATTTTTCTAGCCAGGCCTTCCAATGATATGTTTTTGGAAATGGTGAATATCCCTTGGCACAGAGGACATTTTGGAAGTTTTTTGCGGCACGATTCGCATATACTGTGTCCCGTTACACACTGCTGAATAGGTGGCTTCATGTAGTCAGTGCACACAGGACACTCCAGTTCCAGTAGAAGTTCACTGTACAGGTTTTCTTCCATTTTATTGAAAGAAAGTTGACTTTTTGGTGTATAATGTATTTAGAAGCACTTACTACATATATTGGAGTGGCGATAATTGATTTATAAATACCAGCTCTTATCAGTTATACAAATATCGGAAAATCTTATCTGATAAGGAACTTAGAAGTGCACGGTTTAAAGAAATGGGGTATTTCCAGGCTCACAGTATTTGTTGTTGTTCTAAAGTACCTATCAAATTCCAAAAACATTTTAAAATTTAAAAATATGTAGGCGCTTGGTCTTCTCAAAGATAATTTTTGTATATTTTTGAATAGATAATTTTTTCAAGTGTAGTATGTAGCTGTAATTTTGCCATCCGTGGGGATGTTTGCATTGCTACCTGGGTTGTATACTGCAACGCAGAAGTGCACTAAAAAAATAGACATGTATGTTCAGCTTAGTGAAGATGGGATTGAAAATTTTTTATATGTATAGGAAGTAGGACACAAACTTTTTATAGCTTATAATCCTTTAGAATTGTTCAAAAATAACTTCATTACCACTTATGTGGCAAATTTAATAAAATATTGAATATCCCTATGGTACGTCGGTGGCGGTTACCATATAATATCGCGTGTTCGATGGGCAGGAGAAACGAAGAAGAATACGTAGACTACTAAGTCGTTTATTAGTCTGTATGTTACGTTACATGTGTTGATGAATATATATATATATTTACAGTGCGTGTTCTAGTTATAATACAATAGTGCCAGGTAAGCGTTCTACATTATATTAAGGTTACTATACTACAATTTCTACACACGAAAAGAATGTGTAGCGTCGGCATCTTAACTCGAGTTCCAATTCAGTAAAGTGGGTCGAGGATATTTCCAGTGGCGTAACTGACGCCACAGGAGCCCCCTTGGAGTGATTAATGATAGCGCTCTGGAAATCGAACTTGGCGCCCAGAGCGAGTCGTCAATGGGACGGCTGCTGGAGGCGTCGGCTGATCGTGAACGTGGAGCGGTTCTTGATCTGCAAGGGGTGTGCTGGTGTAGTCGGCGTCGTTCAAGACGTATGCGGGTTTAAGACGGTCGACGGAAACTGTTACGTCTTTGCCTCGGATTGTGACAGTGTAGGTTTTGTCACGGCGTCGCACGACAGGATAGGGACCTTCGTAGGGTTGCTGCAGCGGAGCTCGGATGGCATCTCGGCGGAGGAAAACATGGTCTGCTGTAGCAAGGTCTCTAAACATAAAAGTTTTTGAATTATTTGTGTGGCGTGTCCCCGGAGTAGGACGCAGGGCATTAAAATGGCGTCTGAGGTCCTTGATGAACTCTGTGGGGTCGCTGGATGGCTTGAATTGTTGCTGTGTGATGAATTCACACGGGAGTCGGAGGGGTTCTCCGTAGAGCAGTTCTGCTGCTGTTGATTTTAGATCATCTCGCCAGGCGGCTCGTATTCCCATTAAGACGGTGGGTAAAACTTGTGTCCATCGGTCGGTTTCGTGGCATTTAATGGCGGCTTTGAGTTGCCGGTGAAAGCGTTCAATCATACCATTCGCTTGAGGGTGGTATGACGTAGTTCTGAGGCGGTTGGTGCCTGTTAAGTAACTGAGATGCTTGAAAAGGTGTGACTCGAATTGTCGACCTTGGTCTGTAGTTACGCGCAGGGGTGTACCAAATCGTGTTATCCAACCCTCGTAGAACGTCCTAGCTATGGTTTCTGCCTCGATGTTGTCGGTCGGAAAAGCTTCTGGCCATCTGGAAAATCTGTCGGTACAGGTTAGGCAGTAACGTTTACCTTCTGAGATGGGCAGCGGTCCGACTATGTCGATGTGGACATGTTCGAATCTTGCGGATGTTACGGGAAATGTTGCAAGTGGGCTGGCGATGTGTCGGTGAATCTTCGATCTCTGGCATTGTATGCATGCTTGGGTCCATTTTCTGCAGTCGGCTCGAATAGAGGGCCAGACATAGCGTTGAGCTATGCATTTGGTCGTCGCTTTAATGCCGGGGTGCGAAAGTCCGTGAATAGCATCGAAAATTTGTTTTCTGAAAGACTTCGTGACAAACGGACGGATGCTGGACGTGGATGTGTCGCAGTAAATTGGTATGCCAGATGAGGGTAGGTGTACTTCTTTGAGTTGGAGTACAGAGTCGGGTCGAAGAAATTTTTGAATTTCGGAGTCATTCGCTTGTGAGTTAGCTAGTGACTCGAAATCGATGGGTGCAGTTATCTCTTCTGTACGAGAGAGTGCATCGGCTACGAGATTGGTTTTGCCGGAAATGTGACGGATGTCAGTAGAGAATTGTGAAATGAAATCGAGGTATCGAAATTGTCGGGGTGAGCATTTTTCGGGCTTTTGACGGAAAGCGAAGGTGATTGGTTTGTGATCTGTGAAAATGACGAAATCACGACCTTCGATCATGTGCTGGAAATGCTTGACGGCTCGGTAAATTGCGAGTAATTCTCTGTCGTAAGCGGCGTACTTCTTCTCGGCGGGTGATAGCTTTTTGGAGAAGAAAGCGAGGGGTTGCCAATCTTCGTGGATACGCTGTTGCAGGACGGCGCCAATGGAAGTGTCAGAGGCGTCGCTGATTATTGCGAGCGTTGCTTGGGGGTTTGGATGTGCAAGAAGCGTTGCACTGGCTGGACTCTCTTTACAGGCGTCGAAAGCGGTTGCCGAGGCGGCGTTCCAGACGAGTTGTGTCTTGCCTTTGGCGTTGCCGTGTAAAAGGTCGTTGAGTGGAGCTTGGAGTGCAGCGGCATTGGGAGTAAAACGACGATAGAAGTTTATCATTCCCAGAAATTGCCTGAGTTGCTTCACTGTTTGTGGGCGGGGGTAGCTGCGGATGGCATCTACTTTTGCCGGAAGTGGTCGTGTCCCAGTTTCGGAGACTTGGTAACCCAAGAATGTGACGGATTTGGAACTGAAAACACACTTCTGAGGATTGATTAGAATGTTATACTGTTTGAGACGCTGGAATATCTGTGAGAGATGTGCGTCGTGCTCTTCCGCTGAGGATGATGCTACTAGTATGTCGTCGATGTACGCTTAGCAGAAATGTAATCCTCTGAGAACTTCGTCGATGAAACGTTGGAAAGTTTGGCCGGCGTTGCGTAGGCCAAATGACATGTACGGGAATTCGAAAAGACCGAAAGGGGTAGTTATCGCCGTTTTGGGTATATCTTCTTCAGCTACGGGAATCTGGTTGTAAGCTCGGACCAGATCGATAGTGGAAAAGTGAGTCTTTCCTTGAAGAGATTGGGCGAAGTCTTCGATATGCGGTACAGGGTAGCGGTCGGGGATGGTTCGGGCGTTTAGAGCTCGATAGTCACCACAGGGTCTCCACTCGTCACCGTGTTTGGGTACCATATGAAGTGGAGAAGACCAACTGCTTTCCGAAGGGCGTGCAGTTCCAAGTTGTACCATTGTCTCGAATTCTTTTCTTGCAGTTCTCAGTTTGTCGGGGGGCAACCTGCGTGGTTTGCAGTATACAGGTTGTCCGGGAATTGTGCGGATATGATGCTTTGTTGAATGCGTCGGTTTGTGAGGAAGTCCCATGGGTTTGGTAATTTCTGGAAACTTCAGCAGAAGAGGATGCTGAGGCGAGGTGCCAGAAACGGTTTGGATACATGTATGGTTGTCGTTGCATTTATAAGCGTGTGCAGAAATGCGAGTTAGGGGATCTAGTAGGCATTGATTTTTTATGTCAACCACCAGATTGTAGTGGTGAAGAAAATCAGCTCCGATAATGGGTTTGGATACGTCGGCAATGACGAATCTCCAAGGGAAAGATCTTCGGAGGCCTAGATTGAGATCTAGCGTGACGAAACCATATGTGTGAATGGGTGTGCCGTTTGCTGCCTGAAGAAGGTAGCTCGTCTTGATGCGAGGTGAACGAGAGATGTTTCGAGGATAAACACAGAGTTCTGATCCGGTATCAACCAAAAACTGTGCTCGGGAATCTCTATCGAAGACGACAAGGCGGCAGGACTTCTTCTTGGCCATGTCATCGGTTGCCGTTACGGGTGACTGGCCTGTGCGTTTCCCGAAGACTGGAAATTGCATGGGGGGCGGCACTGCCTAGCGTTGGTATCGAAAGTGCGGTGGTACCAACAAACTGCGCCTTCGTTCCGTGGAGAAGAGCGAGATAGGGAGCGTCGAGAAAATGCTGGGGATCGTGAGCGTGAGAAAGACGCTACACGTGCTCTGGAACGGGGGAGGCGGGATGCGGCAGTGGCGTTTGTGTTGAGTTGCATGGCGGAGACGGTATTAGATAGTTCCCTTACCATGTCGTGCAGAGATGAAACTCTGTGAGTGGATGAAGTGCTGCGGGGAACGGCGTCGTCGATAGCGTCGGCTAGTTCGGCGGCTTCATCCAGGTTAGCGTGCTTCTGTGTAGCCATTATCGGTTGCATGTGGGCTGGAAGGCGTCCCAGCCAGAGGGTACGGATCATGGCGTCGGGCACGGTGGTTCCGGCTAGGGCACGGAGGTGCCTCAGGAACTGAGACGGTTTGCGGTCACCAATCTCCTCCTGCTCTAAAAGCTGGCGCGTTTTCTGCTCTTGCGACGCGCACAGCCTCGCAATGAGCTCGGTTTTTAGCTTGAGGTACTTATTATTGGCGGGAGGGTTAAGCAATATGTCACGTACCTCTGCGGCATATTTGGGCTCCAGATGTCCGGCGACGTACGTGAATCTTGTCTCGTCTTTGTCGAGGCCGGCGAGGGAGAACTGGTGCTCGACCTGAGCAAACCAGATCTCGGGATCGGACTGCCAGAAAGGCGGGATTCGTATCCCTACACGTTCTGCGGCAGCGGGAGCGGCGGCGGGTGGTGGCATGCTGTGGACCGTGTTGTTCAAGCATCAGCTCTGGACCAATCGCTTGCAGTCGTCTGCCGGGCTGACGCGACGCCGCTAGCGGTCTGCGCTATAATGACCTCCTCTCTGACCTCCTTCGAAAGCGGAGTGCCCATTAGTAAGATAAAATAAATTCGTTGCTTACTTGAGTTCGTGGGTTCTGGAGGAGCGATCACTGGGTCGTACGGCAGGCGGCGGTCAACAAATTGCGGACATCAGGACGGCAGTTTTCTTCGTTGTAGGTCACCATTTATGAGGGTGGCCTTCCATCACGTCGGAGAGTCACCATTTATGGTACGTCGGTGGCGGTTACCATATAATATCGCGTGTTCGATGGGCAGGAGAAACGAAGAAGAATACGTAGACTACTAAGTCGTTTATTAGTCTGTATGTTACGTTACATGTGTTGATGAATGAATGAATATATATTTACAGTGCGTGTTCTAGTTATAATACAATAGTGCCAGGTAAGCGTTCTACATTATATTAAGGTTACTATACTACAATTTCTACACACGAAAAGAATGTGTAGCGTCGGCATCTTAACTCGAGTTCCAATTCAGTAAAGTGGGTCGAGGATATTTCCAGTGGCGTAACTGACGCCACATCCCCATTCAAATACATCGAAAAGTTATTATTTGTGAAAGTTTTTCTGGTGCATTCAGATAAATGAAAGAATTTTATTTTTAAAGCCCATTATAAAGTAAGTGCGATATAAAATATATGGAGGTGTCTGAATTGGAACTCTTGTCGGCCCCCACCATTCAGTTGTTGTGCATGTTACTTGTAACACAAGACCAATGAAACAAAAATTTTAAGTCATACACATAGTTAAGTATGATAATACATTGGAGGAAACTATACTTGGGCCGCCCAACAGACGGAGTGATCACCCTGCAATCATGAGCTCTAGGCAGGACCACTATCAATTTAGGACGACCGAACCGCAGTGATGCGCTTTCTTTAGACCCAACGAAGTCGCATCACTCCAATTCGGTCGCAATAAATTAATATTGGCCCCGCTAGAGCACGTTCTTGCAGGGTGATCATCCGTCTGTTCGGCGGCCCGAGTATAAGTAGCAAATAAATTCATTATTTCTGCAAATAAGCATTTCCAACAGTCTTCCTGACATGTCGATTCTGTTTCTACAGTAGATTTTCAAAATGCAAAAATGTACATGGTGTTACAAGCATCCCCTTTTCTGAACTCAACCATGACAAGTAGCAGGCCAGGCTACCGAGAGTGCTTTGAAAATGCCGGAAGATTTGTGCCAGAAGTTGAGTTCGACCGCCCCGGAAAATTCTGATATTTTGTATCTATCTTACTTATAGACTGAGAGACGGGAGTTTTAGATTTACGTTATCGTCTTTAAAAGGTTTAACCCTTCTGAAACTGTCTGCCGGGGTGCCGCTAACGCGTTAATTACCAGCGGTCAATTAAGGAATCGTAAATTTTGATGCCAATTTATGTCATACCTTTAAGAATAAATTTGGCTGCAAATATTTCCTTATATGGCGAGTAAAATTTAGAAAAAATTGTCAGCTAGGCGACAACTGCAACGAACCTTTGTAGATTTAGAAAAAACCTTCGACAACGTAAAATGGGGGAAGATGTTCGAAGTGCTCAGAAAGGTAGGGATGAAATATAGGGACATAAGAATAATACGTAATCTCTACAAAGAGCAAAAGGCAGTAATAGAATTTGAGCAGGAACGAGGAGAAGTAGATATCTGGAAGGGTGGGAGCCAGGGATGTGCATTGTCACCTCTAGTTTTCAACTTATACAGGGTGTCTGGTAAAGAATGGGCCATACTGCAGGGGTAGATTCTTTGGGCAAGAATATGACGATTTAACTTAATTTATCTTAGTACAATTTTACTCTGTTAAAAAGTTATAGCACTTTGGAAATCGTTTTTTTATTTCAATTTTTTAGCATAGATGGCGTAATTTAAATGACATCTAAGTCAAACTTGGAACCTAGGGGTTTTCGATGTTGCCAATCTATCCCTATTGCTAACCTTATCTATCCACGATATCTTTATCATACGTCTGTAGCACCACATTTTAAACGCTTTTACTTTTTTCTCTTTCCGCTTCTCCTATTGTATGCCGTACTCCATAGTTAGGGATGTAGGATGTTCTACTTTTAGGGAAATGCGTAGGTTAGCTCAGGATAGAAAAGAATGGAGGTACGCGTCCAACCAGTCTTCGGACTGAGAACCTTATGATGATGACTCCATACGTATAGGTACGTGGGAAGTTAAACTGATAGTTCTAAAATTTCGCACTTATCCGCGCCTTTCCGTTTTGGCAGAGCGACTATGATGTTCCTTTTGTAATCTTCTGGAATCTCACTTACGTATCTCGTATACACGGCTAACTAGTTTAAATAAACGCTCTCTTACCTCTTGACCTTCACACTTTAAAATTTCTGCCTGCAATCCGTCTACACCTGGTGCTTTACTGTTTTTAAACTTTCTAATGCTAGCCCAAACCCTCCTCTTATTATAGGACAGCCTATAGGTATTATCACCCTCTACACTGATTTCATTTTCTATTTCCTAGTTCTTGTTCCGCATATAAGATTCCCAAATATTCCTTCCACCTATCCGCCTTTTTGCCTCTTCCGATTAGGATGTCACCTGCCTTGCTACTAATGTTCTTGCTGCTAGATCCAATTTAACTGAAATTTCTCCTAATTATGCTATACGTTTTTCCTACTTCGAACTTATCTTCCACTGCTTTGCATTTATTATCAATCCACTGTTCTTTGGCTTTCCTACATTTCCGAATATTTTCCCACTTGACCGCTTTATATCTTTGTTTCCCTTCTTCATCTAGCCTATTTTTATATTTTAGTCTCTCATCTATTAGAGTCACAATTAGGGTTTTCGATCCCGGGAATCCCGAGATTCCAAATCCCGGGATCCCGGTAAAATACCGAAATATTAATTTACGCAAAAGGAATTTTTCTGCATTGCGAAATTGTTCTTGTGTCCCACAGGGCGTTACGCCCATGACCTTACAAGTTTCTATCAGCGCCGTGGATCGGTTTCGGCGCCTCCCTACTGCGTGCGAAAACAATCCGGTAAATCACCGGCTCACTCCCTGGTCGCCGATTGTATTTGTGAAAATACGTAAATTCGTTCAGTGTGTTTATTAGGTATAAATAGTAGTGTTTCCTATTGCAACTTCGGAATTTCGGGTTCGGGATTCAATCCCGGAATCCCGGCATTCTAAATTTCGATCCCGAAATTGAATCCCGATCCCGCATTCTGAAAACCCTAGTCACAATGGTTTTCTACTTTCAGTCTGTTTGTGACCCAATGTATCTCTAGCTGCAGAACCCAAACCATTTTTAATGCAATTCCATTCTGCCTCTACGTCCCTAAAGCCCGTTATTGCCAGGCACTTTTTACGCGGCTGAATCGTTTTAGGCCGCTGAAATTCATGCCGCTGAATTTTGCATTTAGGCGGGGTGTTATTGCCAAGAAAGGTATAATTAGGCCGCTGAAATTGATGTGTCAGTATGTTGACGTACGTCAGTATTTTAGCTTGTATTTTTGTTTGAGCGTAAAAATATAGAAAATAATATTAATCATGATTCTATCAATGGTTCAGAAACAATTAGTAATTAATAAGTTACAGTGGCGGCTTGTCCCATGACACAGGTGAAGCGTTGCTTCACCTAAAATTTCCGGAATAACTTTTCTTTTCTCTAATATTATTTTTAATTTTTTTCGTCAAATATTATTTTGATCTCAAAATTAATTCCTTTTATATTATTAGAATTATAAAATATCACCTTCAGAATTAGTCCTTTTAGCTTATGTTCATCCGACGTCCTATAATTTCTCTCCGCCGCTCTGCGCTCATGTGAAACAGCAACTCCCAAGTTCTATGCGTTGACGGCACTGTGCACGCGTCCAACATATAGAGTATTGTTTGCTTCCTAATAATCGTGTGTAATCGTGGTTGCCATGGTAACCTAGCTAGGAGCCTTGTCTATCTTATGTATATAAACAAGGCTAGGAGACATTGGTATTCTAGCATATGTGACGCGATACCCTCGGTTTCTGCATGTCACGTGGTATACGTTTTGTTGTTGGAAACTTGTATCTTGGAAATCATGCGCTGCGCACTGCGATGCGTTTTGTGATCTCGTATGTGTTTATTCACGGTGGAAGAAAGATTTTTTTAAGTTGTGAAAAACATGTGCCAGTTTTAGGTGGTAACAAAAATAAAAACAAAGTGTACAATCGAAATTTTAAAAAGGGGTGGTACTCCGAATTCGAGTAGTTGTGTGGCAGTTACTTTTGAATCAGTTTTTTTGTATGCCGTGTTTAATTTATTATTAGTGTTAAGTCAGGTGTGTCGAATAAGAGCGGTTTTAATGATAAACATGAAGGATCTTCTGAGCACATTACGTGCATTTGGTTTCTCAAAGTTGAAGAAGAAGTATTATTGAGGATGCTTTCTTAAAAGAAAATTATAGGCCGTATAGGCGTATATTAAACATTTCAATGAAAATGAGTTTTATGCAGCTGCAGGTTATTGAATTCTTGCAGTTTTTTACTTGGGTAAACAAGATCTATCATTTCGCGGAAGTTTCCAAGATGTGTTTTGAATTAATCGCGGAAACTGTAAAGAACTGTTAGAATTCTATGTATCGATAAGCCGCATAAGACATTCAAGAGCACTATAAAAAATCACGCCCGTGTTTACTGCCAATTCTAAGACTATTCAAAATTAAATACATAATTGACTGCATTTCGCAATATACATAGGTACCTATCGACGAGCATATCGAAAGGGAAATAAAAGAATATATTTTTTTTCTGTTCATGTGGATGATTCCACAGATATTGTCCAAAAATCTTAGTGTAGCATTGTAATTAGGTGTGTTAAGCCCTCGGTTAATCCCGACGGACAGTTGGTGGAAAGATTTTTTAGGATTTCATGATGTCGGTTCCAGCAGGATTGCCGAAACATTGTTTAACCTTGTATCAAGGTGCCTCTAAAAATTTGGCTATAAAACAAAACTTATTGGACAATGTTTTTATGGTGCAAGCATGACGTCAGGGCAATTACATGGTCTTCAAGCGAAAATAAAAGAAGCTGGGCCACAAGCAGTTTTTGTTGGCTCATTCAATTTTGCAAAGAGACGTCCTTAGGGCAATAAAGTATTTTTAGCGCAGTGGGGCGGTAAAATACTATTTAGATTTAGATCCTCTTTTCACGGTGCTCTATATATGTCTCTGATTACATACCGATTGTGGGTAAAAAAGTATTATTACTAACAATGTAATTTTATTTTGTCTCACCCTTTGAGCAAGGCAGTGTAAAACGCAACTTTTATGTGTCGCGAGGATTGAAACACTTCTTTTGTTAATGGTCGCAAGGGGTGGGTGTGGAGCGGCGAAGCTGCTTCACCCATTCCCCAAGCCACGAGCCGCCACTGATAAGTTAGTTTTAATGATGAAGGTGGACGATAAAGCTAAATTTTAATATTTACTGATTACTGTCATTTTGACAGTAAATGTCAATACTACTTTCTGCCGCCTAAAAATGAACATGCTCATTTAAAAATTAAGCAGCTGAAAAAATGGTTTAAGCACGGTAACCGCTTAAAATCAGAAAATTTCAGCGGCCTAAAACGATTCAGCCGCCTAAAAAGCACCTGGCAATAACGGGCTTAACAGTATTTTCATTCGCACCCTTCTTTCCCATTGATCCAACCTCGTAGGTTCAATAATAATTGAATTACCAATGGTGTAAACTTAATTTTGTCCACCCTGTATGAATTTGCCAATATTTTCTCGATACAAGAAGGGCCAAGTTTTTGGAATACTTCTTCAGCCCAAGAATTGATACCTACTGTTGGAAATTCTTGTTACCCAACTCAAAAGGACAGCCTTGTTTCATTAAAAATAAATTATTTTCACAGTAGTGTTAGTATTAGTAGAAAAAATATGTCATTTTTTATAAAAATAATGTTTGTATTTAGTGTATAATAATATTATTATTGACTTTCTTGAATATAATTAGGTAACATTAATAAATTAATTATTTCTAGTGTAGATGTTACTTTATTTGCAGAATTACTAGAAAATTTAGTGTAGCAGCACCCTTAGATAGCAATAAATTACAAGCCTCTGTCACTCAAAACTCTGTCGGCGCGCCCGTAGGCAAGTGAAATTATCGAGCAATATGGATGCTTGTATATTAGCTTCTGAACGTTAGAATGAGAAGGATTGCTGGAGTTAGGGGAAATTTGGAGGGGGAAAAGACAGGAAGAACATTCTCTATTTTAATATTAAAAATCACTGTCATGTGTCTTAGTGTATTTCGGACTAAAATCTTAGAATCCAAGAACGTGAACTGTCCCCTTAAGGACAGAACAGCCTCAGGGGTTAATGTACAGAGTCAAACTATTAACATGCTCAGATTTGTGGATGATATAGCAGTGTTAGCATGTAGCAAAGAAGAATTAGGAATGGTTTGGAATGGAATGGAAAATTTTAATAGAGGGCTACGGCATGAAAATCAATAAAAGGAAAACCAAAATTTTTGCATGTAGAGGGTGTAAAAATAGAACTAAAATTGAAATACAAATTGGTAATGAGAAGATAGAGGAAGTTGCGGATTTCTGCTATTTAGGAAGTAAAATAACTCGAGATGGCAGGAGCACTAAAGATATAAAACAAAGAATAGCGCAGGATCGAGTTGTATTTAACAAAAAGAAAAAACTGTTATGCTCGGGAACGATTAACGTAGAAACTCAGAAGAGACTCTTAAAGACGTATGTATGAAGTACGGCATTATACGGTTGCGAAACTCGGATAATAGAAGATGCGGCTCGAAAAAGAGTAGAGGAGTGAAATGTGGTGCTACAGAAACATGATGAAGATATTGTGGATAAATAAGGTTAGCAATAGAGAGGTATTAGAAAGAGTTGGGGAAAAGCGAAAGATATGGAAGACAATAAAGAATAGGATAGGTAGGATGGTAGGATGGTAGGACACCTAAGATACGAAAGCGGGTACGAAGGAATAGTTCGCGACGTACTAGAGTCAGAGATAGGAATAAAAAGAGGTAGGGGTAGACCTAGATTCGACTATTCTATTGCTCTCAAATGGTTAGGGATGTAGGATGTTCTACTTTTAGGGAAATGCATAGGTTAGCTCAGGATATGAAAGGATGAAGGTACACGTCCAACCAGTCTTCGGACTGAGAACCTTATGATGAGTATTCATGAGATAACAGGTTCAATTGAAATTGAGTCACCCGGTATTATTATTATTGCTCACCGTTTTGTTTTAATATTTTTCATTTCAGCACTGAAATAGTCCATATCTGTAAATTGTCTGAATCGGCTTCAACGAAACCTTGCTCTATTTTCCGTACACAAATATACTAACTGACACAATAAGTAGGAATAAAAACACATAAATAAACGACAAAAAACTATTTATACACCTCTAAATGTCAAAATCTGATTATTCGTAACATTATTGCTCCCTACTTTACCGATACCGACTGAAACTCCACGTAACTCTAGCTTTCTGGGTATCAAAACATCAATTCAGATGACCAATCACAAGCGCTTCTAAGGTAATGACGTAACAGAGGCAGGATGTGTTTCTGTTTAATTCTCCGAAGGCGCGCTTCGTGCTAAAATCGCCATTGTTTAAATTTTGGGCTACTGGTGAGGAAATAATTGTAACCCAGGGGGTCATTAAACACCTAGTTACTTATTTCTATCAAAATTATGTCGATTTTCTATTTAGTGCAAATTATGTAAAATTTCAAGCCGAAATTTGCGATACCGTCTAAATGATTCTATAAAAGGCTTTGTGAATACGTATAAATCCCCTTAACATCGTACACCTTTATACTATTTAGGTATATTGTAATTACCTTGGGCTTTATAAATACAATTACTATCCAAAGGCACCAGAAAAGTTTTTGTATAGCGTTCATGTTCAAGAGCAGAGCTGAAAAAAATGTTAAAAGATAATTAATTTTTCAGCGTTAAGAGGAATTCAGCGTTTTGTTAAAGAAAGTATCATTTAAACAAATAAAATATCTCTTAAGCATAATATCTGAGAAGTAATTGAGATACAAGCATGTTATTTTTAGTTAAACGGCCCTTACCTATGAGCCACTTTTGTGGTCACTATCAACATCGGGCACTGGTGTTTGAGACCAATACTCAATCACAAACACACGGTGACCACAGTTAATTTATTGCATACGGTCGGTCGTTGTTCGGTGTTTCATAGGTACCCGCTAATCTAAAACTGCTCTAGCATCAACAGACACTGTGTTTGTCGCTAACACAAACAGATTGTAACGGGAGCAAGCACTCATGTGACACCAGTGGTCTCGCTGAACACCTAGTGCCAGTGTTTGCCGTTTGTGGGTAGGCCTGCGACTTTTTTCGATATATCGATATGGATATCGATATATCTATATATCGAATAACGATACCGGAATGTCGATATATCGATATTTTTATTTCGATATAACGATATTTCGATATATCTATATTTCGATATATCGATATATTTATATTTCGATATATCGATATTTCGATTTATCGATATTTCGATATTGCAATATGTCGATATTTCAATGTTACGATATTATGGGTACCTATTTCAATTATTTACTACCTAACCTACCTACTTATACAGTATGACAAACTTCCATGTGTACATGGGAAAATAACATGGGTAATTACGTTTGCTCCCCAAGTATAGTTACAATGGTGGTAAAGGTGGCAATCGAAAGATTATTTTTTTCTGCATGAGGATGTCAAAAACTCGGCAACTTTCCAATTTATTAAACATTAAAAACAAAAATTACATTAATTTTCAAACTAAAACACAAAAATTCATCAGATTATCCATGGCAATTTGATTTTTTCTAATCAAAGACGTCTTTGATTCTTATGAATTTTCTAATTCGTCTGAATTGTCAACATTTATGGCCAATTTAAAATTTGGGTTTCAAAATGAACAAAAATATTTCTTCGGTATTAAATTATTTATTGCTGTTACCAAAGGAATAGGACTGTCGTTGAATTTTACAGAAAATTTTTCACTTATACAATAATCCAATAGAATTTGTGTATCTACAGTCACGTGTTCAAAGACAGCCAATCAGGAGAACATTTAACTGAAGAGTGCTTATAGGCTATTTTCACTTATGTCATCTGGATTACTGTAGCAACGGAAAAATGTCTATTTTGCAGTGCTGTCGAATTTTTTGCACAAAATGTCATTTCCAATATTGTTCTTTTTAATTTTAATTTCTTTTTAACAAATTGTTCTTTTTGGGCAAAAAATTTTCTTACCGAATAGCCCTCGAATCTTGATAATTCGAAATAACTTGATAAATTTCCTCAAGCGGGTTTCTCTGTGGCAACATACCTCCGCCTTCGGCGTCGGGATGTTGCCGAGCAACCCGCTTTCGAAAATGTATCAAGTTATTTCGAATTATCAAGACCCTTGGGCTATTATATGTGAAAATAAGTTCAGACGAATTTGGCGCTTTTTATAGGTACTCGTGTATTTAGCGCGGTGTCGACTGTCGACGTTTTACATTGATTTTAATTTTAAAAACTTCCTGTACCGGAAAGTTTGCAACAGTAAAACCTAAAACATAGTTGCAATTTGCAATGTGAAAGTGACTGTGAAATTACATTAATTCAATGCGGCATAGAGGATACAATTTCAAAATTTCAATCCTTTAACTATAACTTGTGACACGTGTCAGTCGTATTAGTTTTCCCGGTATTTCCATTTCTTTCATTATTTGAAGTAATCTCTCTATTTATAGAGTCAAATGCTTTTTGGAAATCTATGAACAAGGATCCGAAGCAGCAGTAAGAACAGTAGTAGGAGACACAGATAAATTTGAATTCAACCTGGGGGTGAGACAAGGAGACTCATTATCAGCTACATTATTTAACATCGTATTAGAGCACGCAATACGAAGAACTGACTGTAGAGGAATGATATCAAACAGAGAAGGGCAGATAATCGCATACGCAGACGACATAGCAATAATGTGTAGATCGGTGAAAGCTATGAAGGGTATATTCAGATGCTTGGAAAATGGAGCCAGAGAGATCGGGCTAAAAATAAATGAAGAAAAAACAAAGTATATGCAAATAAACCGGAAGAAGCAAAGAGAAGGAAATAAAATTAAGATAGACAACTATGATTTCGACGAAGTAGAAACATTTAAATATTTGGGTGTGAGAATAGGAAAGGGAAGTGAAGATGAAATCGATGAAAAAATACAAGCTGCGAACAGAGCGTACTTTGCAAATAAAGCAGTTTTAAAAAATAAAATAGTGAACACCAAGACAAAGCTCAGAATATACAAAACAATAATACGACCAATTATAACATATGCAGGTGAAACGATGTGCCTTACAAAACAAGAGGAAGAGCAACTAAGAGTGTTTGAAAGAAAAATCTACCGCAAGATATTAGGTGGCAAAAAAATGGACAATGGAGAGTACAGACGAAAAATGAATTTTGAAATACTCCACGAGGTGGGAGGAGAGGATGTTGTAAAGTTTATAAAGGCGCAAAGAATGAGATGGTTTGGACACATCAGACGCACCTCAGAAGAAAGTGTACTGAGAAGAATAACAGAATGGAGGCCAGATGAGGGAAGAGGCAGGGGACGCCCAAGGAAGAGGTGGATGGATGAGGTGATGGGGGATTTACAAATCATGGAGGTGAACAACTGGAGAGAAGATGTTAAAGATCGGAACAAGTGGAGAGCAATAGTACAAAGAGCAATGTCACACAAAGCTTTATGAGATTAAAAGGAAGAAAAACGGGAACTGATCCATCCCAAAAAAAGGATCCTAGGCTCAATGAGCGGATTAAATTCCATAAGGAACATTATGCCGGACTATATATATATAACTATAACTTGAAGAATAGTTGAATAATTCTTTAGAGAAGCGTTGTTTTGAAACTAAATTCAAGAGGTATAACCTCCAGTATTGAAGCATCGGTTCATCGTTTCTCTATGTACATACAAATAGCGAACAAGGTTTGCTTAAAATAGATCAGATCAAACATTATTTTGCTGTAAATGTGCAGGACAGCCACCTGATATAGTACTTGCCCGAGCATTGCTGGAACCATCCAGTATCATTAGAATCTCATAAATAATTAATGACATCTGATCTGACTATAGGAGGTCGGTATATAAGTATGTTTCGTTCTGAATGTATAGAGCTGTACCGCACTGATGAGTTCTAGAAAGGACGAAATCAGTGGCCTTTGTTGCCCTGGTCATTCAGAACGAAACAATGTTTGGTCTTATTTTTGGTTATAGGAATACAATAAAAAATTGTATCCATTTTTCAAACTAAGGGGCCTCCTTTCAAGTATTGCTGGCGGAGTGGGGAGGATCCAAATTCTAGTAACGCCACTGAATTCAATATTGTTTGTGATCTGGCGTTTTCGCTTTGTTTTATTAGCCTTCAACATGCAGTCAAGCCTTCAAGTGACAATAAATTACTCCAATCCTAAAATTTGGACTTTGGAGAAGAATTAATGGACTACTTACATCAAAATAGAAAGTGTGACTATTACAGGCAGAAGTAAGACGTTTCATAATGAGCAAGGAATATTTCTTTTTGATTGATAGAGGCAGTGGCGGACATAGGGTCTCCCTACTGGGTGGGGGTAAATTATTCTAAAACAGAAATGAATAGCTTCTTCCATAATGCATGCGATCGTGTGGGAACATAGCAACTCTGCCTAATTTTCAATTATTCGTCTTACGTTTAGTAACAAGTATCAACTTTTACGTAGGACAAAGTTTTCTAAGAAATCAATTATAAGAGTTTTTCTCCTGTTGCACACATTTTTGGACACACGGTATATAAGTATCTATCGAAATATCGATATTTCGATATATCGATATGTTGAAATATCGATATTTCGATATATCGACATATATCGATATTTCGATATATCGATATCTTTTTGATATCGATATTCGATATCAAATTTTCAATATCGCGCAGGCCTACTTGTGGGTACACGCTCATTCAAGTCAATGCTTCGTTAAAATGAAACACTGGTGGTGGACACTGAGTGATCTGCGGCTAAAGACTCGAAGAAAAATATTTGTGTATATGACATATTGCATTCCGTGTAGTTAAATTTTTGAGATTCAAAAATTTTTTATTTATGGAACTTGATACTAATTTTATTTTGTGTTCCTTCTAGGGCCGAGTTAAGCCGACAAGTTACTGAACAGAAGAAACAATTTGAACAAACTGAAGAAGATCTGAAAAAAGAAATACATTCAAAACTGGAATCGGAACGATTAAAATCGAATGAAAGTATTTCCAATTTGAATTCAGAGTTTGAGGAGTACAAAACCGAACAAGGAAGGAAAATACAAGAACTAGAAAATTCGCTTGAAGCAAGACAATCTGAGAAGATAGTTTTAACGGATGAATTAAAACAAGTTAAAGAAGATTATGCTCGATTAAAAACTGAATATAAAATATCCAATGAATCTCACTTGAAGCATATAGAAGAAATGAAAGAGATATTTGAGTCACAGAAAGAGGAGTTTGCGTCTCAAATTACAATCCTTGAAAATGACAAGAAAGAACTTACTCATGACATATTAGCATTGAAAGCAGAAAAGCAGCAATTACTCGAAGAATATGAAAATGTTTTGAAGGTTAAAGACGAAGAACTATACAGATTGAAAGCTTCACTGCAAGATTTTAAGAATAAAATAGAGAATTTAGTGGCAAATCAAAAATTAATCGAGGAACAGTGTGAACTGTGGGAGAAACGGTATGAAGAGTGCGCTACATTGAACAAAACAACTGTGGAAGAATTTGAAAGTAAGATTGCCAAATTGAAATGTGCAAGTGAAATAATGGAAACAGGAAAACAAGTGCTCCAGCAAGAATGCAACCAATTAACTGAGGAGCTGAAAACTGTTAAGGAATCTACAAAATTACAAATAAGTGAACTGACATGTACAATAGCATGTAAAGATTCCGTTATTGCTTCTTTAGAATCTAGACTAGAACTTTTAGAGAGTAGCTGCAAGGAGAAAGAAATTGAATTGCTCGAGTTGGAACTTAAATTTGATATCGCAAACAAAGCTATAGATGTTCTAAAAGATGAACAAGCAAAATCAGAAATGGCATGGAAAAACGAAAGAGAACAATGTGTGGAGCAAAATCAATTATTGGAACAACAGTTAAGTGAAGAAAAGTCAGCTCACAGCAGCGTTTTACAGAATTATAATTCTGTTGTAGAACAACTTAATAACCTAAAGACAGAGAAACAGGAACTTGAAGATCAATTATGTATGTTCGTTAGAGGTGAAGAAATAATGAAAAATGCTATTAAAGAATATGAATCAGCATTATTAGAGAAAACACGGGAGATAGACTCCTTGAAACTGATCATACAAACAAATGAAGCCGCTGTATTAGGCTTAAATGAGATGATCCAGAGTAATGTACAAAATATTTCATCATTAGAGAATGAAAAACAGGAGCTTCGTTTCAAGATTAAAACGATTGAAACCGATTTGAATGCAGCAAAAAAACATCGAGATGATATACTGGATGATCAATCTAAAATAATCAAGGAGATGGAAAATAACTTACTGAGGGCTCATGAAAATGCAGAGGCTGTACGAAGTGAACTTTTGGAGCGCATTGAACAACTCAAGAGCGATAAAGAAAATCAGAATAGTTTAATTGTTAATATAGAAACAACGCTTAACGAAGAAATTCACTCAAAAGAGTTACTGGAGGTTAGAGTATTGGAATTAGAGAATGAACGCTCTAAATTTATTCAGTTATTCACTATTATTAGTGGCAAAATTAATAATCTCGAAAACTTGTTGGCTGAAAAGTCCATAGATAGTTTTTGCAATGAAGGAGAAGTGTTCAGTGTGACTTCTTTAGAAAATCTAACTCAGAAATTAAATGCTATTGAAGACCGTGCTCTTACGGCATTAGAAAATAAAAAAGTAATAGAAACTCAAGCATCAGAATTTGCTGTTGAAATTCAACGCCTGAGTAGGGAAAAAGATGAACTGGCGCAGGAAAATATTAAGTTAACTAAAAAATGTGAACTCACTAAAGAAAGAATAAAAGATTCTACGGCGGAAATTGAACGTTTATTAAAAGAAAATGGTGAGCTTTTGCAAGAAAAAGATACTTTAATTGAAAAGTGTAATATACTAAGAAAAGAGAGTGTGACGAACGCGGAGGGGAAAGTGAATAAAGAAAATTTGGTTCAAAGTGCAAAAATTAACATGGCTACCGATTCAAAGGAAGATGAATGGAAAAGGAAATACTTCACGCTCAAGCAGAAGTTGACCTTGTCTGACCACACGAAAGTTAATTTAGAAAAAAAATTGCAACAGGTAAATAATAAGTATTATTATTATTTAGTTAATACTTTCACTTTTCACTATTTGGTAGAAATCCATGATTAAATAAAAAAATTACTTCGCGTACTACCAATATGCCACTTATACAACGATTTCTTGTCTTTTTCGAGGACGCCAAATTTTACTATGGCGTATTCTAGTCCAAAAACGGTGCTTCTGGATTCGGTCCCTAAATATACAGCTGTATCCCTCGGTACCACTTATTGGGATACGCTGTATATATAGGCGGGTCGGGTCGTTCTCTTATGAACGATCTCTCGGAGTTTTATATACGGTCAGGTCGGTAAGACTTAGTCGTTGATCACCCTTATGCTCTTAGTCGCAGAGGGGCGGGTCCTATTACTATGTTACTACATAATGCTAAACGTCGAATAACAAGACATAAACAAAATAAAATGGTACTCTATTAAGTTAACTATTTACATTTGAAAGAATTAAATCGATAAACCAGAATTGAATGTATAAAAACAGAATATATATTTACAGAAATACGAGATATTTGCAGTGAAAATAAAACTCAGTTCTCACGGAGTATGCTTAAAAGAATTGAGTTAATAAATCTGAATAGGTATATACAAAAATACGAGATATTTTCTTGGAAATAAAACGCGGAGTATCCTGATGGTGCGCTACGGCTTGTGTGATCAATTCTGAACATTTACGGTGCCTCGGAGTTTTCGTGGGAGCACCGAACGGTGCCGACTCCGAGCCGGGTTCGGGGCGATTCTCGTCAAAGCACGCGAATGCAATCACCTGGGGGAACGCCGCTAGCTTTTCCGTCGCAAATAAGTAAATGTTCTACCTTAAGATTTCACCCATTACCCGGATGCGATCGATTTGCACCGGTATATCGTCCTGTTACAGGCCCTAGGACCACACAGGAATAGGCAAATCGATCTAATCTTCATAGACAGACACTTTCAATTCCCCAGCATGAACATAGTTTACTTATTTGATACGGACGAGGTAGGGTCTCCTAGTTCGTAGGGGGCTAGGTTAGAATTTACTACAACGGTTTCTTACTCAAAAGTTAAAGGACGGTTACTATCAGTTGGTCACACGGCGAAGTTGGAACGGTCGATCAAGTACTACTAGGTCGGATGAGAGCAGAAATATTCTGATTATTTTATTTAACCGGTTTCAAGATCTTGAAACCGGTTGAATAAAATAATTTGTTATACATATTGGTAGTACGTGAAGTAATTTTTTTATTTAATTATTATTATTTTCTTCTAACAGCAATACAAACATGAAACGGAGTAATATGCCGTTTTTGCCACATTATGGCATTGTCAGCTGATCAGCTGTGTTGTTTGTTTCATTCCACAAACAGGTCGCTTAAACAGGGAAACAATCCGAGCAGTACAGGAAAATTAGGTTTTATTAAGCTAAAAATTCTTAGTTTTGGAACTCGGCAGGAACATTGTTGAAGGCGTTGTAAATAAAAATGAAGCTTTCTCAGATTAGGGAAAACCACCCTCAAATTTGATCCAGCTTATTTCTCTGCTGAATCGTTCAGTTTTTGAAAAATGTTCGCAATTAAATTTGAAACAAAAAACATTCCATTTATTTTTCGCATGCGGTGAAAAATAATCTCGTAAAAGCTGCTCGAAGACTAGCACAAATCGGATCGTGCTGCTAACTACGACTGTTGAGTCGATTTACTCTGAACTACCAATTTTACACAAAAAATCCCAGATTCAGCGGGAAGTTGTCTATAAAATCTGTTCATATTTTTTTCTTTTTTACATCTTTCGCTTAGTTTTTTACATTTTTACTTTGAATCTCAAGCTTATTTCCGCACCACGCCTGGGGTAGAGTTCATGTCGCGATTTCTCTATAGGCCTAATTCACTGATGTTCAACAGTTATCTGTATTCAATTACAAGTCAGCATAGACATCATCATGGTCTTGGATAGCCTGTGCGCTATCAGTATTTAGGCAGGCTTGGCCATTAGGGCGGATCGGTCAATGTATAGAAAAAGAAAATTTTCACCAAATAAAGATTGGCCATTATGCAAAAGTTGCTCCATCGAATACATGTTCTGAATATAAAATATTTGCTTAAAAATATTTATGTTTAATACTGCCCCAAGAGGCTTAAATTTTTTGCATAAACGTAAAAATCGACAATTTTTCTTCTTTTTATTTTGAATTGTTTTTTCTCTATATCAAAATTGGTCAGTGTACAAAAGTTGGTTTATGAAGTACATGTTCTGAATACAATCTATTTTCCTAAAAATATTTATGTTTAATACTGCCCCAAGGTGCTTCAAATTTTAACATAAAAATATAAAAATCGTTAATTTTCTTTTTTGTCATGAACTATTAAATCGCACTTAAAAGTCATTATTGTATACGGAATTTACTTAATTGCTAACTTAATTGCATCACTAGCATCACCCCTCACTTATAGGAAAAGCTTTAAAAGATTGTGAGCGGCTTCCCCTTGTGCCATTTCGATCCATCAACTGTACTTTGCCTGATTTAACAAATAACAAAGATTTAAGCACAGACCAACTTTATTTGTACGATATGTGCGAAGCTCTTAATTCTGGTTCATGCGCCGAAAATTTGTCCAAGAAGAATCCTGGACAAATGGCGCATTCAAGGTGGCTTACGACATGTAACAGATTTCTTAGATTGTACGTTTCCTCGCTTGAACCGACCGAAAATTTTCTCATATTGGTGAATTTTATATTACGGGTTTATATGCCGATGTGGTTTGCAATAAAAACTCAACCACTTTGCATTTACGGTGCTGAGCACTTACATCAAACCGTGAGGTTATCCCGATAGTTGCCAAACCAATTAAAGGCAATCATCGATTCTGTCATTCAAAGAAACGGATTTTTTGGGGACGCAGAAAACTTAATAGCTATGTTGGCTGACGAAAGTGAGACTGTAAGAGTACTGGCTTCTGGCTTTGCGTAGAATATTAAAAGCTCAACAAGCAAAAACTTTTACTCATGGCATTCGTACATTTCAAGTGCCCAAATTTAATTTTGAAGCTGAAAATTATATGGAGCTTATAAACTGAACTGAGGTGACTGTGACCGAGCAACCCTTGATAAAATTCATGAACCAAAATGACATGTACTATGTGTCGAAAATCCAAAGTTGGTAGACGTTTTGCCTAGAATTTCCATCTTCCCATGTCACACACAAGCAACCGAATGGTGTGTAAAAATAGTCACAGAGACAGAGTCTGGTATTACTGTTTGTGGTCCCGAAAGACGAGACAGATTCATCAAGGCAAGGCTACACTCTTGCAAGGTCATGCCAATTTTTAACACAAAGAAAAAATATCGACCCTTGTGATAGGACAGTTTTTGTAACTTTTCATTTTCTATTATACTTCTGCTTTATTGTACTTATGTTTATTGTTAAGTAACAACATGCTAAGAGAACAGTAAAAATATTCAAACCCATTTTATTGCTTTTCATCCATAAAAGGTATTTTTAACTTTCATGCAAATTTTAAGAAATTCTCAAAACTTTCAAGTGATTGGGGCAGTATAAAGCAATTGGATTTAGCAACTATAAAGACACGGCTATAATTGTGCTTCTACGTAGCATGTATCAAGGAATGGCCGAAAACGAATCCCATGAAAAAAAGTTCCAACCACCTTGTTGAATTTTAGGCAAATTTCACTATTTAATTTCTTTTCCAAGTCTTTGGGGCAGTATAAAGCAATTCAATTTATCAAATATATTAACACAGTCATAATTCTGCTTCTATGTAGCATCTTTTCCGCAGTGGCAGAAAATGAATTTCGAAAAAATGAAAATTCGAATCACCCTATTGGCCATGGCAATGCACAATCCTTTCTACTGTTGAGAATTTTTACCATCTGTGCCTTTCATTTGGAAAAAATTGCAGATGTTATGTCACAACCTGCAAAAGTATGGGCATAAATTTCTATGATGATTTTCCCATTTTTAATTTCATTTCCTGGGCCTTTCTCACGTCAACTTTTTCTTCCATTCCTAATTTATTTGTAAGTCACAAGTTTACCTTGCGCAGGAAATGTATGAAACGAAGAAACGATAACTCCAGACATGATTTAATCCTGTCTATCCTCTCTATTTTTTCTACAAACAGGCAGTATGAGATTCCATCCGAACAATTTAGGTCGTCCTGATTTTTTTGTGAAATTAGTAGTTCGAAGTAAATCGCACGCAACACTTCGATTTGCATTAGTCTTCGAGCAGCTTTTGCGCGATTATTTTTCACCTCAAGCGAAAAAGGAATAGAATGTTTTTTGTTGCAAATTGAATTGCAAACATTTTTCCATACCAGCATATTTTTCAAATATTGAATGATTCAACAGATAAATAAGGTGGATCGTATTTGGGGGAGGTTTTCCCAATTTTAAGGGTCGAACCCCACCATGATATCTGCGAGAACTTTATTTTATTCTATTCGTAGCACCTTCAATAATGTTCCTGCCAAGTTTTAAAATTTAAAGAATTTTGGGGTTAATAAGGCAATTTTGTGTCTAATTTTCCTGCAATAAAGCGAAAATTTTCTAATTTCTTACAGAACACCCTGTAAGTTTTTTAGTTTTCAATTTTCAATTTTCCCCATTTGCTAGCTGTGTTTATGATAGGGAATGGCAGTCATATGAGCCACTCATTGAAACAGTAATTTTTATTCTTGCCTTGTCTGCTTGTCGTATTTAAATTCATTTTTACAGGTACGTGATGCGAACAAAAAGCTTCTGGAAAATAGTAATGTGATCACGAAAGAAGAACATGAGAAAAAATTGAAAGATATCAACGCAAAATATGCTGAACTTGCTCAGAAATACCAAGAATCTCTTAGTTCAAACAGAAATGATTCCTCGTGTATTCAAAATGGAGAAGAAGTGGAGAAACTTCGGGCAGCATATTCAGATGTGATCAGTGGAAAATCCAAATTAGAAATTGAAGTTCTCGCATTACAGAAAGAATTGCATGACTTAGCTTTGATTCGAGAAGCTTATGAAAAATTAGTGGAAGAAAATAATAAATTGATAACAGAAAATGATACGATTACCTACAAGCGAAGCAGGGATAAAGAAGAACTCATTAGAGTGATGAAGAAAGAGAGAGAGCAAATGGAAGTGAAGCAGAATGCAAAGATACAGGAAATTCGTTCTGAATACGAGGGCAAATTGGAGAAAATGAAAGAAAAAATGGTAGGCTTTGGTTTTATATTTCATGTTGTTAAGTACAAATTGCTGACAGTTGTTGTTTATTCCCCCTTTTTTAGAAATACTTGTTTTGACTGTGTTGTGTGTGTTGTGTTGCCTTAGACCGTATTAAATGGGTGTACATAATGAGGAATCCAGGGTACTTGCAAAAAAGAAATTATATGCCATAAATTGATGCACTAGACTCAAATGAGGTTACATCAATAATTTTTTTCTCACTGCTCATATTTATAATTATAATACATTTATTTATTTGACGCCACTTTATGTCTGGCAAAACACTTCCGGCCAGCACGTGTTGTGTGCCCAAGTGCAAAAATACTAGCACAAAAACTCCAAATAAAACTTTTATTCAAGTTCCAAGCTACCCGAAACAACGGAAACTTTGGCTTGGCGCGGCGGGACGAGACGATACCATAAGCTTTCCAAAACCAGTGAGGATTTTATCTGTTGATGTAAATATTTATATAAAATGATATGAGTACTACTAGTCTAAGATCCTGAATAAGGTCGACCTTCACCCATCTGTTTTCCTAATGAAAGGTATTTTTTATCATACATAACATGTGAACAAACAAATCGCGGATGGGTTGTCTAACTATATCAGGTCAAGACTACCCTTAATTAAAAATAATGTAATTATTTTTTTTTTGATTTCTACACTCATTTGTTTTCTCAAAGAATTCAGTACCAATCGAGAGTACCAAGTATAAGGAACAAGGAAAAGGTAGGTTGTCTATCTTTTACTGCTCGCAATTACCGGGTTGCCAGGTATAAACAGGTGAGTTGGTATTATAAATTTACACTCATCTGTTTTCTCATTCAAATATGTGTTAAAATAAAGATAATTTTATTGCGAACATGGTGGTATTAGGATGCCTAAGCAAAATCGGTCAAGACACACGGTTGTCGCGCTTTAAATTGGAATATTTGAGTAAGCGAGCTGTGCGCAACAAACGAGCGTTGAGCGTACTATCATTGTTTAAACAATGTTTAAACAATGGTACTATTCTGTGCTAAAGAGGACGCAGCATAACAGCTGCATGCGAGGCAGCTGCCGAGTGAAAGAGAGTGTGCATGCCCTTTTTCCGTGCTATAGATAATTTAAAAACAATTTTTAATATAAGAATATATAACAGAATAATAATATACAAGAAATAACAGAGTAAACAGAGTAAATACTTAAAGAAATTAATACAAATTTAAAATTTTAGAAAACGATAACAAATTAATAACACATTATTTTAGTAAAGAAATATTTTGTTATAAAATTCTGATGTCATTATAGTCCGAGAGCCCGCTGCAAAATTGTGCACCCATCTGTTAACGAAATGAAATATGCGGCAAAGGCATGTAAAAACATCGTACTCAACGGAACGGCACCCGTGCCGGTCACCATTTGGTGCAAAAAGGTAAAAACAATGGCACTTCCGGTACGGAAATTTGCGGAAAATTGCGCGATTTGTTAACGAGATGAAAGTTGTGCCATCTTGTAGCCTGCGATTAATTGAATTGAAGTCGGTACCCGTGCCATCTTTTACCCCAGTACAAATCCCCGGCACGGCGACATTTTTGCAGCCCGTAACTCGGACAAATTCCCGTCATGTGTTAACGAGTTGAAATAAAATTCAATGGAAAGGCCATTATGTCCCCTTTACGAATATCCAAGCGTGCCGCCATTCAAAGCAGTCTAAGTAGGTGGCACGGCCCGATTTATAACGCGCTACGCGGCGTTATTTTCAGGGAATTCGGCAGCGAAAGCGAAAGTTTACCTAAGTACTTACTCCCTATACAGTCCTTTTTTTAACTTGATCGTAATGTCACTCAGTCCAGCAGTCCGAACGCTGAAAAGAACGTAAGCCAGCATGCAATTCAGCCGCTACTTTTATTTACCGTCCTTTTTTACACAATGCAAATCGCCATACCGGCATTCCAGACATTCTTTTTGAAAGTGTCTCTTTCAACATGCACTATTTACAGCTGCCCGTGCGGATTATCTTACACATTAGGTATGTTGATGACGTAAGGATCAAGTTAAAAAGAAGGACTGTAGTTAATTAGTTACCATTAACAGGTGTCACAGTGACAGATGTCAATTGTGCACCACACAAAAAACATTTAATATTCGACATGTTGCGCGACCATTGAAATTGATTTAAAAGTGACATTTCGACACCGCGTAAGGCGTTATAAATCGGACCGTGCCAACTACTTTGACTGTTTTGGATCGCGGCACGTTTGGATATTCCTAAAGGGGACATAATGGCCTTTCCATTGAACTTTATTTCAACTCGTTAACACATGACGGGAATTTGTCCGAGTTACGGGCTGCAAAAATGTCGCCGTGCCGGGGATTTGCACTAGGGTAAAAGATGGCACGGGTACCGATTTCAATTCAATTAATCGCAGGCTACAAGATGGCACAACTTTCATCTCGTTAACAAATCGCGCAATTTTCCGCAATTTTCCGTACCGGAAGTGCCATTGTTTTTACCTTTTTGCACCAAATGGTAACCGGCACGGGTGCCGTTCCGTTGAGTACGATGTTTTTACATGCCTTTGCCGCACATTCCATTTCGTTAACAGATGGGTGCATAATTTTGCAGCGGGCTCTCCTACTATTACACATATACCTAAATACAAAAAGTTATTCAGCATCAGATTCATCAGAAGTTGCAAGATGATATTCAGTTTCTGAGGAATTGTCATCGTTATCACTGCTTGTCAAGTGCAATATATGTATGGTCAACTTGTAAGGGCGTTGGGTCCCCAACGAACCCTGTTGGTTTTAAATAGCCATCCATGAACCAACCGCAATTTTCAGTACGTGCCTTTATCTCTCCCACTTTTCTACCTAATTGTGTCGTGTTAGGGATAGCGGCATAGCGGTATCAACAGGCAAGGGACAATCTACGGTAATAACCACCAGTGCCTGGCATATGCAGACGATATGGTAATTATAGCAAACACAAGAAATAGCCTCAAAACTGTAATAGAAAGGTTAAGTGGAAGGGCTCTAAAATTGGGACTGAAATTGAACGAAAGCAAAACGAAGTATATGAGTATGGGACCAGAGATGCAACAGAATCTGGAAGTCGTAACTTGCCTACTCGATGTTCACTCTCCTGAGAGATTAAATTTTTTCCCATTTAATTTGACACTGACAACTCTGAAACTTGTGAAATATTCCAATTTTTAAAGCGCGACAACCGTTTGTCTTGACTGATTTTGCTTAGGCAACCTAATACCACCGTGTTCGCAATAAAATTATCTTTATTTTAACACATATTTGAATGAGAAAACAGATGAGTGTAAATTTATAATACCAACTCACCTGTTTATACCTGGCAACCCGGAAATAGCGAGCAGTAAAAGATAGACAACCTACCTTTTCGTTGTTCCTTATACTTGGTACTCTCGATTGGTACTGAATTCTTTGAGAAAACAAATGAGTGTAGAAATCAAAAAAAAAATAATTACATTATTTTTAATTAAGGGTAGTCTTGACCTGATATAATTAGACAACCCATCCGCGATTTGTTTGTTCACATGTTATGTTTGATAAAAAATACCTTTCATTAGGAAAACAGATGGGTGAAGGTCGACCTTATTCGGGATCTTGTACTAAACACACAGGATGTTCCACCTAAGATTGATTCTTCCATAGCTCTCTTTTTATTAATTTCAGAGAAAAAAGTTCTATAAAAGACCCCCATTTATTTTTTTTGGCGAATATTATTGCTTTAAAATTATTTTCACTTATGTTCCATTTCTTTTGCGCAACACCTTACTTTATTTTTTTAATTGATCACAATAGATATGGTTGCTTTGTTGAATTTAACACTCACTTTGTTAACCGTACATTGTGTATAACTCCCAAAGTTTCAATTCATCAATTATAACTTAGAAACGGCACGAGATATTGAAAAATATCCTAGTTTTGAATCCTTTATCTAGCTGGATTGGAAAATACTGCTGACTGACCTGACTGGTATGTTTTGTAATTTTTGACCAATCAAGAAGCATTATTTTCCTGCTCCCTTTAATAGAGGATTAAAAACTAGGATAGGGACATGCATATCCCTATTCTAGTTTTTAAGCCATTTTTCAATATCTCTTACCTTTTTAAAGTTTTAACTGATAAAATTTCAAAAATTACGATTTTCAACATGAAACAACCCTTAAATTCAAAAAAAAGCATTAGAAAATTCAATAGGTAATATACAAGTGTTCCGTTTGAAAATAAAGTAAGGTACTGCCCAGAAGAAATGGGACAGTCAGTATAAGTGAAAATAATTTTTGTTCAAAATAAATAAGGGTCTCATGTGGATTTCTTTTAAAAAATGAATATAAGGGAACTATGGAAGAATCCGTTATAGAGAATAAACTGAATACAGACTGTGCCAGCGCCATCTGCATTGTAATGGCCATACTACTATTTTCAATTTTAGTCGACTATCCACTTATAAATGTCCAGTTTAGATGTGCATCTCAGCTAAATGTAAACAAGATGGAAAAATTGCAACATTATTTGTATTCCAACACACCGGTTCAACCAAGTAATGTATCAAGACATTCTTGGTCGAAAATGAATAACGAATAATTAACTTAGACAACCCTACTTTCTAATTACGATAAATATGTGTACAAATAGTAAAAAAGGTGTCGAGTTTATGACGGATTGTTTCAATAATTTGAGAAATGTTTATTTAAGGTGAACGAAAAATATTACTATAAAAGTAGTGAGAGTCTCTAAGTTAATCCTTTATTGATAAATCTTTTTCTTATTTAACGCCCTATTTAATTTAATTTCAGAATGGTGTTGGAATAGAAATGTGTATACATTGTCCCGTTTTTAGTGCTCAAATTCCCTGCCCTTAATACGGAGAATTTGGAAATTAAGATTCTCATGGATAATGGGGAGTTCGGATAATCGGGAGTCTACTGTATATTTTTTAATCTTTATGCTAAATTTCAGTGAAAAATTATAAAATGCACTTGCAGCTCGGCCTTTATTTCATGAATTTTAGCTAACGTTATACGAAGTATTTTAGCAAAGAATTCAACCCTCAAGGAGTCGATTTTCAGTAAATTATCTGACAGCTTTATAATATCCTTCTTCCGTCATAATTACCAGTTAATCAAATCAATTACACTGGATATACGATAATCAAAACACTTGTAACACTTTTAATCAGTCGTAGAAAAAGAAAACTCAAGAACTGGAACAACTAAATACGTAAATAAATAGCCACCATGTTGATGGAAGCCATGACACTTACATGAAACGTCACACCACTGAGAATGCCCTCAAATATAGGGGATTATTTTGAAATTCCGGCTTAGTTTTATTACCAAGTAGCAATTACCTTATAATAAATGACAAAAAAGTGGGTTTGTTGCTGTGGAAGGTGAATAATATTTCATTTGCTATGGGTTTAAAACATTTTTATTTTAATTCATTAACTAGCGCAAGTACCCTACTATAAGAGAGCAGAATCTCTTAAGGTTTTTAAAATTCTCGTGTACATACATCATTTTAACTTGGAACTGTAGAAGTAAATCTCGTAATATAATTTTTATAATCAACAGATAAAATTGTATAAAGAAGAAGTGGACAGAGAAATGCTGAAACTCAGTGCTGAGAAAAATGAAAATGTAAGTACATAATATAGTTCGGTATTTGTATATGCAGTAAAGTTTTAATTTTTGGTATTGTCCTATAGCTATACCTGATGCGAAACTTGCAACAAGTGAAGGATAATCTCAAAGAGGCAAAATTAAAAATTCACGAGACTGAATTCGAACGTGACAGAGCGCTGGATGCTCTAAAACTTCTTCAACGACAACAGCAGCAGAGGCATGACAATGATCTGTTCAGTTCACGGGAATCTCTTCAGTCAGTTAGTTCTGTCGATAGGAATATGTATCCAAGAGACAGTGTTTCGTCAAGAGGATTCCATCTGAATTTACCGACAGGTGTTAGAAATGTTAACTCTCGTGATATTTTGGAGAGACAAAGTTATAGTAGGTCAGCGAGTAGTAATGCTATTACATTGCCAAATGATGAAAACTTAGTAATGCAGCATAGGAATGTTGACGACAGGAAACTTGCCACTTTACCGCGCACGAGCAGGATGGATATTATTGAAGAGGTTGCCGTTTGTAGAAGGAGAACTTCTTTGACTCCGGTGCCTTCCGATATCGGTTAGTGTCAATTTTTCTTTTCTATAGTGTCAGTTTTTTCTCCTTATGTCTTAATTTCCATTTAAAATGTATAGACTTATTTATATAATGATTCTGAATTAAGTCAAATCCGAACTTTAATTAGACGAGGCTAATATAGTAAGTAGTCGGTCCATATCTCTGATTCCATTTAATATACAGTACAACTTCGCTAATCCGGACAAATATAGTTCTGGGTTTTTTCGGACAATTGAAGTGTCCGGATTAGAGAGGTATTTTTTCGGGTTTATCAACCTTCATTATTTCACATTTAGGGAACAAAATTAATAAAACAATATGTATTCTATCATAAAATGAAGTTTATTTGAAAATAATGAGAATACGTAAGATACATAACACGGCGAAATATCGAGTATGTACATGCATTTGTAATTTTTTACTAAATTACATATTTATAATTTTGTAAAAAATGATTTGAGATTTCGCTGGATTGTCTTATTTTGAAGCCTGGAGTTTGTAGTTTCTTTCAATTTTTTTTGATAATAATACATCGTGCAAAGGGAGGTCATTTTCTTCAGCCCACTGTACACTTATAGACCAGAGCATCAATATGATTGATTTTAAATGTTGATTCAACAATTTCTTCACTGTCATTGTCAATTTCCACGTTATCATTTTCGTGCCCATTATTAATAACCTCGTCAATTATTTCTTTTTCTGACAGCTCTTCAACATACAATTCATTTTGACCTGTGGCCCAAGCAGCTATTTATTCATCAGTTAAACTGTTCGTTAGTTCAAGGGTACGCAATGATTCTTTAATTTCTTTTAAATCTGCATACACAGTCTCAGATTGCAGTTTTTTTTGGAAATCGCTAAGTGGAAGATCATCTTCTTCATCCCACTTTGGTGTTAAATCTAGCCATAAAGCTGACCAACTTCGTTGAATATTTTTTTCACTTATGGACTGCCTAGCCTGATCCAAATGAACTGTGGTATCCTTAATACTAAAGCTTTTTAAAAGTTTCATAATTATCGCCGTCGTCTTGTGCAATGATGTGACTTAATAAACTTTTTCTGTACAACACTTTAATATTTTGTATCAAATTTTGGTCCATAGGTTGAATTACTGCTGTACAAATGGGTGATAGATATAAAATTCGGAAGTTTGGATTTAAATTAATCTCTTTTTCTTTTGGATGAGAAGGAGCATTAATGCTTCACATGGCCTATTTACTTCATTTAAAAACCTTTTCACGCCTGGGATAAAATAATTATTAAACCAATCAAAGAATAAGTCTCTTGTCATCCAGCCTTTGTTAGTTGCTTTGTATGTTACAGGAATTTGAGCATTTTTAAAAGCTCTTGGATTGTGAGACTTTCCAATAACCAAAAGAGGGAGTTTGTGTGTATCGGCAGCGTTACAACATGGCATGAAAGTCAATCGATCCTTAGAAACTTTTCTACCTGGTGGCGATTTTTCTCCTTCATGGACCCACGTTGTTCCCGACAAAACCCGACAGAAAGATGCAGGTTCGTCGGCATTGTAAACCTGCTCTGCACTTAAACCCAACTATCTTTATAAATTTTTCTTGAAATGGTTTTATACCTTCTATGTCACTAGAAATTCGTTCGCCGCATACTTTCGCCGTAATTTAAATTTGTCTAGCCAACCAACACTAGCTAAGAAATCAGTCTTACTGGTTATTTGTTCATAATATAATTTTGCTTTAGCACGCAAAATTTCAGATGAAATTGATATGTGGTGACCACGTTGTTGCAGAAACCAGGCATGTAACGCTTGTTCCATCTCCGGATTTCCGGCTTTTCTAATGACTTTTTTTACTAAAATTAAAAGATAAATATTTTAATGTTCAATAAGAAAACATAAATTGATCTTAGAACATACCATTATGAACTCGAAACAAAATCTCTTATTTTCGCTTTTTTATTTTTAATGTTGAATATGGTAGACTTTGCGACATTAATTTTTTCGGCTACCTGTAGTATACTGTTGCCTGAATCAAGAGCATTTAAAATGTTTAACTTTTCCTGAATTGTTAGTGTATTGTGTTGCCTTTTAGTTGGGGCCATAACTAAGTAACAATGAAAATGCGTCAAGTGCAATTAACTCGACAAACAAAATCATAATAATATAACTTTATTTAGCATAGCTATTTACATTACATATCTGAAAAATATTTTCTAATCCTAAAACATTTTCTAATCCTAAAACAATCCCCAAATTGAACATTACCACATCTATTCTTTTAAGTGTAACGCAAGTAATTTTCTAAAAGAATTTAAATTGTCACAGTCACGCAAATTTCTTGGCAATTCATTAAATATACACAAGCCCTTATAAAATAACGATCTACTTGTACGTTTCTTATTGACCTTCTCGATATAGAAGTTATCGGCATTCCTAGTTGGATAACAATGTACAAAATTAACATAAGTAATCCTCTCATGCAGATATGCAGGTAACATTTTCATTTTTATTTTAAATATACACAGCAATGTATTAAACAATATTCGTTTTTCTACAGACATGAAGTTGAGTAGACTTAACATTAGTGATATAGGTGTGTATCTGTTGCATTTAATTATTATTCTCATTGCCCTATTTTGCATCTTTTGCAACTGCTGAATCATATTTTTGTTTAAATTAAATAACACCGCTGAGCAATATTCCAAATGTGGGGCAATTAATGACTTATATATAACCAGTCTAGCATAAAAAGTTAATGACTTACCAATTCTACCAAGGAAGTATATCTTTTTTGACAGTTTGTTCATTATATATACACAATGATTCCCAAAATTTAACTCCTCATCAATCATCACTCCCAGGTACTTCATTTCGTGTACGTTTTGTATCTTTTGATTACTCATTTTTATTTCGGCCAAATTCAAGTCAATTTTCTTCAGATTATACTTGTTGCCCACTACCATATATTTAGATTTTTGAACATTTATACACAATTTATTATTACAAAGCCATTCATATATATTACCCAATATCTCATTCATAGTTTCACACATGTTGTTAAAATTTTTCCCAGTTATATATATCATTGTGTCGTCAGCAAACATATTAATTTGGCATCCATCAGCACACTTCAACATATCATTCACATACAATATGAACAATATAGGTCCAAGTACAGTACCCTGAGGTACACCGTGGGTCGACTCTAATCTACTTGATAAAGAACTCTTATATTTCACTACTTGGGTTCTGTCACTTAAATAAGATTGAAACCATTTCATAACGTTGCCACAAAAACCTATTTTACCCAGTTTATTTAACAACAGTTGTCTATCAATTGTCTCAAAGGCTCTCTTAAAATCCAAAAATACAACCAAAACCATATTGTCATTATCAATGTCCTTCAACCACCTGTCACTTACATTTAATATCAGAGATTCACACGAATGATTTTTACGAAATCCAGACTGATTTGGCATTATTACACTATTTTTATCACAGTATTCTATTAATTGGTTTTTCACAACAATTTCCAAGACCTTTTCATAGACTGGAGATGTGTTTAGTGGTCTAAAATCTTCGCAACATTTACAATTATTCACCTTAGGAGCTGGAATTATTGTCGAGGTTTTCCATTCTGAAGGGAACTTGCCATTCTGTAGTGAGCAATTAACTATGTCCAACAATCTGTTTCCTATTACCTCACATGCATCCTGCAATACCAATGTGGATATCCCATCTTCACCTGATGTTTTTTTAAGTGATTTTACGATTGATTTTATTTCAGACATTTCCACGTGCTTAAAGGATTCAAAAGTACTCTTAGCTTCTACATGTCTCAATACATCACCATCATTGTCAAAAACTCGTATACTATTCAAAATGCTCTCGACACTTTTAACAAAATATGTATTAAATTCGCTTGCTATCACTTGTTCATCAGACAATTCAACACTGCCAAACATTATATTGCCACTTGCTGTTTTCCTCTTATTTGGTAATAATAATTTTAGATTTTTCCACATGTCACTACAATTTTTTTTATTGTTGTCAATTACATTTGTACAGTAGTTTTGTTGTGCCTCTCTTACCATTACTGTTACCCTGTTTCTTAATCTTTTGAAATCTTCCCAAAGCTGATCATTCCTACATGTCTATTAAAAGTTGCTGCCTTATACTTAATGTCTCTTTCATTCATTGCTTGTATAATTTCACTGGTCATCCACTTATTATTTACATACTGTTCCCTTACACACATCTGCACCATAGGACACATCACATCAAGTACCTCTATAACTGAGTTTATAAAACAATTCGCCATCTGATCCACATTGTTAGATGAGTTACTCCACTCAGTTTTTACCAATTCAAGTTGAATATATTCCTTGCTGTATCTTTTAAAATTGCGTTTATTCAATTTCATGTATTTATTTTGTTTTTCATCATTCACACTCACATCTAAGGATACTATTGAGTGATCGCTAATCCTGGGTGTTAAATGAACTGTATGTTTCAAATTAGTATTATTTGTAATAACATAATCAATCAATGTAGCACTATTCTTTGTTATCCTTGTAGGTTCATTTACAATCTGCTTTAACCCATTTTTGTATATTATTGTCTTACATTTGTTAACATAATATTGATCACTCAACAAGTCCAAATTAAAGTCGCCCACTATAATTATCGATCCTGTATATGTCACATGATCATCCAGTAGATTTTCAAAATATTCCAGAAATGATGCATCATTCACCTGGGGAGGATGATATACAGCTGTTATTGCATAATTTTCTTTCGCTAATTTAATATCTATTGTCAGCACCCATATATATTGCTCTATATTTTCATTCAATTTAATCTTGTATTTATAACCACACTTTATATACATCAATACTCCGCCTGTTCTTCTGTTCGTTGTTAGACACTTTTCTACTTCATAACCAGTTATATTCAGTTCCACATCATCTACATTCTCATCTACATGCGTCTCGGTCATACACAGTATTACAGGTTTCCACATTGCCACCAGCGGAACTATATTATGTTTATTATTCAGGAATCCCTGACAGTTGAAATGCACAATGCCACCAAACGTAACCTCACCTTTCTTCATATCAATTAGTTGCTACATGTTGTAATTTATTTTCTTGCAATTTCTTTCAATCATTTTCTGTAAACAAGGGCAGTTTCTATCAAATGCGTTATGATTTATATCGATATTTATCTTCAATGTATCTTTGGTTTTCAAACAGTTGATACATTTTTCAACATCATTTACACATTGTTCAGATTTATGATTAGATGCACACTTGGCACATGTTACATTATTTTCACAGTCTTTCGCGAAGTGGGAAAATCTCAAGCACTTGAAACAACGTACTATGTTATGGTACTCATATACTTTACATTGTCTCCACCCTATATTTAGTTTACCCAATTGCTGGAAATGTTTGTATATTTCACTTCCCACTTGAACTATTATATTGCAGCTACTATTATTCTTATTACTTTTGTATTTTCTTATCACTTTTAGTTTATTTTCGACATTTATAATTTCCAATACATTCTGCAGAATTATCGCTTCCACAATATCTTCATCTTCTTCATTCATAGCACTTATCTCAACACCAACAATCACCATTTGAGGATTTTTCAATTTTACATCCTCCACTTTGTACTTAGTACCTAATTGTTCTTGCACTTCAGTTCTGATTTTATCCTTAGATCCTGCATCCTTACATTCAATTACCACACCGCCCTGTTTGATATTCTTAATATTTTCTATACCTACTGCCAGCCTACTTGGATTGATCTTCTCCTTAATATCTTCTTTTGTTGTATTGCTATCCTGTTTTTCATCCAATGGTTTTATTACAATAACTTCCTTATTACCCTTCTTAAGCGCATCAGAGTAAGTCAGCTTATTTCCTATTTGACCAAATGATCAAACTTCCAAGCCACCAGATGAACGACTGACGACTGACCAAATGTTCAAAAGCGTGCCGCATGCCACATAATACTCTAATAATCCCCTCTCTACAAAATCCGAGCGGTGATGATGTCAGCCACGTCGAAATTTGCTTGCAGAAATGCACTTTTCATATGTCCGGATTTAAGAGGTAAAAAGTGTCCGAATGGGGCGCGTGTCCGGAATACTGGAGTGACCAGATTGCGGTGTGTCCGGATTATAAAAGTTGTACTGTATCAACATGAAATTTTACTTGTATGTGGAGAACCCCACGAAGCTTCTGATAAAAACTTGATGTATACAGAATATTTACGTGCTAAGTACCAAAGTCAAGTTTTTTTTAATGGAATGCCCCACATATTGCCATTTTAGTGCCAGTGTGAGCCCAACTTTGTGGAGCTACTGAACTGAATTTTGTTAAAATGAGAATAATATTACGAGTATAATCGAGAGAGGTCTTGCTTGGCACTTGGTGAAACATAATGGACTAGTTAAATAAAATAAAGGGTAGTATTTAATTGAACATCAAATTATTGCTGTTTTGGTAAGCTATAAAATCTAGAGGGACAACAAAAATACTAACTGAGCATCAAATTCTGTGCAACTAAGAAAGCTAAAGTTGCTAACTCTTTTATGACAATGCGAGTAAGTATTTATCTAATAAAGCATCTAAAAGAGATTAGAACAGCTAAATTAATAACCTGGCACCGGAAGCTGAGCATAAATTAAAGTAAAAACAGACATCTGCAAAATATTTTATTGTCCTCTTTTTTGTGAAGAAACATAAAAAATTATAATTTGTGCAACACAATGAGAACTTCAAATAAACTTCAAACTTCCAATAAGAAAATGATACAAAAAATTTGCAGAGTTTTATGTACAACACATCATGTATACATATTCATTTATTGAATTATTAATGCAGGTCTGGATTTTGCAGTACGTCCACGCTTCCTTTTTGGCCCGATGGGAATATTTTTCGCTTCTAAAGGCGGAGCTGTATATTTCAGTCTGATTGCTAAACCCAGAACATGTTTACTCATATATATATTATTTAAAAACTGTGGAAAATTACAGCTACTGTTCATCCACTCGCTTTTTTGTTTGGGCATAATGACTTTCCAAGTTAGAAAAAAAGTTTTTTTTTAATTCATCGAAGGTTTCCCATTGATTCACACATTGAATGTCTATTGCCTGCCCCTCTGGAGTAGATATAGATAGTGATCATAACATAGTGGTTATGAAGGCTAATTTTACATTTGAGACTTTGAAACTAAAAGATTGTGATTCGCGCGATAAGTTCGAGAAAACACGGAGTACTAAAGGGCGCGGATGAAAATGCTGTTAGGGACGAAGACGGAGAATGGAATTGCAATAAAAATTGTTCTTTTTCAGCAAAATTGTTGGCAAAATCGAAATAAAGATGACTAAGTTTAAATAACTGTTACATAAATATGTTGCTAGCAAAATTTGTGAGAAAGGATTTTTGTGTTGAAAGAGGTTAGACTTTACACAAAAAAATGTGATGCTCAATATGGAAATTAGATACTCATCAGTGTTTTATGGGGCTAAGTATGAAAATTAGATGCTCAGTCAGTGTTTTTAATGCTAGAGTATACTGTCAGGTGATGTGTGTAGAATATCTGTTGTTTAACTTTGTTGTCATTTTACAATTATTATGTTGTCCAGGTGTTGTTTGCCGGTTGATTTATTTGATGAACGAAAATTTAATAGTTACGAGGTAAATTAAATAGATGCTGTATTTTGTTGATCATTCACATGTTTGTTGCTCACTTAAAAATTTCCCTAAAATAAATGCACGTGGTTGTTTCGTAAATATGTAAGAAAATCCTTACAGTTGTTTGAGACGTTGCCATTCTTCTTCAGAGGAATACAAGTTTGTACTAAAATACAACATAAAATTTAGTTCTATACAGGATGTCAAGTAAGGAATGGGCCATACTTCAAATCTAACTTCATTGGGTCAAGAAAAACCGATCTGAACCAATTTATCTTAGTATAATTCTGCTTCTTTAAAAAGTTACGGGCCTTCGAAGAACAATTTTTTATTTAATTTTTTCATTATTTCTCGTGCACTTAAAGTTATTTCAGTGAAATTTGGTAGAGGGAGGTTTTTTGGGTAGCTAAACAATAATATGCAATTACTTTTGAACAAAACATAGAGGGCGCCAACTTTAACCCCACGCCTTCTTTTGTTTTTGTCGTATTTTGTTCGCTGGTACAAATTTTAAAACAATTACTGGTTTTACGGAAAGAGCACTCGATTAACTGAAAAAGAAGTTATACTTGTTGTGAATCGCTAAAACGTACCGTTTTAGAGAAAAATGCATTTAAAGTTAATGCTGCTTTGGTATACCAATGACTGATCAGAATACGTCCTCCGTTTTAAGCATTTTAATCATGGTAGACATGGTAGACAGTCAACAATTTTCATTTGAAAAAATGAAATAAAAATGTTTTCGAAAACCCATCTGAACCAATTTATCTTAGTACTATTTTGCTTCCTTATGGGTTTCCGAAGAATGTTTTATTTCTAATTTTACAAATGAAAATTGTTGGCTGTCTCATGTTTCTGTATATTTGACGCCTACCATGATTAATGTGCTTAAAATGGAGTCCGGATTCTGATCATCATTGTCATACCAAATTAGCGTTAACTTTAAATGCATTTTTCTCTAAAGCGGTACGTTTTAGGGACTTTCAACAAGTATACCTTTTCTACAGTTAATTGAGTGCTCTTTCCATAAAACTAGTAATTGTTTTAAAATTTGTACCAGCGAACAAAATACGACAAAAACAAAAAAGGCGCGGGGTGAAAGTTGGCGCCCTCTGTGTTTTACTCAAAAGTAAGTACATATTATTGTTTAGCTTTCCTATACCAAGTTTCACTGAAATAGCTTCAAACGTGCACGAGAAATAATTAAGAAATTAAATTAAAAATTAATCTTGGAAGGCTCATAACTTTTTAAGGAAGCAGAAATGTACGAAGATAAATTAGTTTCTTTTGACTCAAGGAAGCTAGATTTGAAGTATGGCCCATTCTTAACTGGACACCCTGCATAAAGGGTACCTAGTAAAATTATTACTACCTCAATATAAAACTTTATGACACAAATATTTTAAGAATGTTTGAGCCGTTTATTTACAGATAATATTAAATAGAGGGTTATTTCCAAAATCTGTTTGATCGTTTGTAACAAATTTCTTGCTGTAACAAGCGTTCCTAATTTCAAAGTTTTCCCATAAATTAATTTTTTTACCTTTGTTGCAAGTGTGTAACAATTTTACATTGTTTGTTCCAAAATTATGATTATGTGCTTCACAATGATCGGCGCATCCTGTGCTTGTATTATCACGTTTAATGTCTTTTTTGTGTTCTTTTAAACGGGCGCCTAAATTTCTACCACATTTCAACTCATAGATACAACTCTTTTCCAGTTTATTATGTTTTCCTTTGTTGTTTTCTGATAATTTCTTTGAATTTAGTTTATTAACACTAATACTTTTAATATTTAGTTTCCTTAATTTTTTTGAGATAATGAAGTCAATGTTTGGAACAAAATTTATTGAACACCATGACATATCCATTTTGTTTTGGACTCCCGTATATAAAAAGTTTTTTATTTTCGTTCTGTGCTTATTGAGAATCAATTTATCCACTAATGTAACTTCACAGCCGTTATTGGTAGCTATCCATATCCATATCCATTTTGTTTTGGACTCCCGTATATAAAAAGTTTTTTATTTTCGTTCTGTGTTTATTGAGAATCAATTTATCCACTAATGTAACTTCACAGCCGTTATTGGTAGCTATGTCTTTTATTGTTTTTAGTGACAGCAATCTACATATGTATTAAACTGTGGAAATCCGACATTTTGATACTGTGAGATTGGTTTGAATCGTTCGGAATAATATTGTCTGTGGTTGTAGGTTTCCTATTATACTGAAGTCTAAAGAACCAGACCTTTCTTAATACGAATATACACAGTGTCCCACTTAACTTGTTTAGTATGGGGAACTTTTAAACCGCGGTAGTTACAAGGGTGCTCAAATGGAGAAAAATGTTGCTTATTATAATTGTACCAAGAGAACTTCGGAAACTATTTCCGTTTCTGAGAAAATCGGGAAAAAGTGAAAATGGCCGAAATATTGTTTTTGTTCTAGAGCCCTTATTTGTTGATATTTTGATATGAAATTTTAAACCAAGTTATGGTTGAAAATTCTCAACAGGCCGGCGGTATCAATTTTTATACAGGGTGTTTAATTTAGGCGTACCAGAGGTTAAGTTTGTTTTTTCTTATGGCCGCCATATTGGTACTGGTCATATTCGAGTAGACGGTTTCAAGAGCTCTTCAACCATGTATAATAGTCAGCATAAAAACCTTTAGTTAACAATGGAAATCGAAAAATTTGTCCCTAAGATGTAACAGTCCATTAAGAATGCCACAGTTTCTCTTATCTAGTTCAATAATTGTTCAAAAAGTCCTCCGTCAGCATCTTAACAGTTTCTACATCGAGTTTCCACCGAGTTGACCCCATTTATCAAAAATTGACGAGGAAGTTCTCTAAGAGCGTTCACTACAGCTGCCCGAAGAGCATGCTGATTTTCATATTCTTGACTGTATACGTGATTTTTATGTAAACCCACAAGAAAAAATCTAGGGGTGTTAAGTCCGGGGAGAGAGCTGGCCAATGTATTGATCCTGTATATTCCCTGTATATTAAAAATACGTCGGGTGTAACTTAATACTATCATAAATGTGAAACATACTTATCCATTTCTCACCAAATAAATTGTTTCGATTCTGACGATTGACGAACTCTATGTGAATTGTGATGAGGTGCACCATCCTGCTGCAACCAAACGTTCTGAACTACATTTACCTGCGATAATTAAGTTATCTTATTTAATTGTTGTCATAATAAACGTAATGCTTTGTTTTCCATAGCTTGCTAGAGAAGAGAAATGTGGCATTCTTAATGGACTGTTAATCTTAAAGGCAAATTTTTCGACTTTCATTGTTAACTAAAGGTTTTTATGCGGACTATTATACATGGTTGAAAAGCTCTTGAAACCGTCTACTAGAATATGACTAATATCAATATGGCGGCCATAAGAAAAAACAAACTTAACCTCTGGTACTCCTAAATTAAACACCCTGCATAAAAATTGATACCACCGGCCTGTTGAGAATTTTCAACCATAACTTGGTTTAAAATTTCATATCAAAATATCAGCAAATAAGGGCTCTAGAACAAAAACAATATTTCGGCCATTTTCACTTTTTCCCGATTTTCTCAGAAACTGAAATAGTTTCCGAATTCTCTTGGTACTGCTAAATTACAATTATAATAAGCAACATTTTTCTCCATTTGAGCACCCTTGTAACTACCGCGGTTTAAAAGTTCCCCATACTAAACATGTTAAGTGGGACACTGTATAGGAATTATCTCAAAAAAATTGAAACTAAATATCAATAGTATCTGTTAATAAACTAAATTTAAAGAAATTATTAGAAAACAACAACCAAAAATGTAATAAACTGGAAGAGTGGTATCTATGAGTTGAAATGCGATTCTTCTTGTGATGCTATTTATATACATAGATCAATGCGGTAGAAATTTAGGCGCCCGTTTTAAAGGAACACAAAAAAGACATTGCAAGTGATTTGATAATATAAGCACATGCTTTGCCGATCATTGTGTAGCACATAATCATAATTTTGTAACAGACGATGTAAAATTGTTACACACTAGCAACAAAAAGGTAAAAAATGAATACGTATATGGGAAACTTTTTTAATTAGGGAAGCTTGTTGCAGCAAGAAATTTGTTACAAGCGATCAAACAGATTTTGGGAATAACCCTCTATTTAATATTATCTATAAATAAACGGCTCAGACATACTTAAAATATTTGTGTCATAAAATTTTATATCGAGGTAGTAATAATTTCACTAGGTACCCTTTATATAGACCTAAATTTTATGTTGTATTTTAGTACGAACTTGTATTTCTCTGAAGAAAGACGACATCGTCTGCAACAATTATAAGGATTTTCTTACTAATATATTTGTGAAACAACCAAGTGCATTTATTTTAGTTAACTAGTTTAATATTACGAGAATTATTTATCATCATCATCATCATAAGGTTCTCAGTCCGAAGACTGGTTGGACGCGTACCTCCATTCTTTTCTATCCTGAGCTAACCTACGCATTTCCCTAAAAGTAGAACATCCTACATCCCTAACTATTTGAGAGCAGTAGTCTAATCTAGGCCTACCCCTACCTCTTTTTATTCCTATCTCTGACTCTAGTATGTCGCGAACTATTCCTTCGTGTCTTAGAAGGTGTCCTACCATCCTATCTCTCCTACTCTTTATTGTTTTCCATACCTTTCGCCTTTCCCCAACTCTTTCTAATACTTCCCTATTGCTAACCTTATCTATCCACGGTATTTTCATCATGCGTCTGTAACACCACAGTTCAAACGCTTCTACTCTTTTCCTATCCGCTTCTCCTATTGTCCAAGTTTCGCACCCGTATAATGCCGTACTCCATACATACGACTTTAAGAGTCTCTTCCTAGTCTCTATATTAACCGTTCTCGAACATAACAGTTGTTTCTTTTTGTTAAACGCAACTCGGCCCTGCGCCATTCTTTGTTTTATATCTTTAGTGCTCCTACCGTCTTGGGTTATTTTACTTCCTAAGTAGCAGAAATCCGCGACCTCCTCTATCTTCTCATTTCCAATTTGTATTTCCATTTTAGTTCTATTTTCACATCCCCTACATACCAAAATTTTAGTTTTCTTTTTATTGATTTTCATGCCGAAGCCCTGTGTCAAAACTGCTTCCATTTCATTCAAAGCCGCTCCTAATTCTTCTTTGCTAGATGCTAACACTGCTATATCATCCGCAAATCTGAGCATGTTAATAGTTTGGCCCTGTACATTGATCCCTGAGGCTGTTCTTTCCTTAACAATATTAATCGCATCTTCGATATATAAGTTGAAAACTAGAGGTGACAATGCACATCCCTGTCTCACTCCCTTCCGGATATCTACTTCCCTTTGTTCCTGCTCACATTCTATAACCGCCTTTTGCTCTTTGTAGAGATTATGTATTATTCTTCTGTCCCTGTATTTCATCCCTACCTTTCTCAGCACTTCGAACATCTTCCCCCATTTTACGTTGTCGAAGGCTTTTTCTAAATCTACAAATCCTATATAGACGCTCTTTCTCTTTTCTATCGTTTTTTCTATAATTACTCGTAAAGCTAGAATGGCCTCGCGCGTTCCTCTATTTCGTCTAAATCCGAACTGATCTTCTCCTAATATTTCTTCCGCCTTTTTCTCCATCCTTCTTTGCACAATTCTAGTTAAAATTTTTGACGCATGGGAAGTTAAACTGATAGTTCTAAAATTTTCGCATCTATCCGCGCCTTTTCTTTTTGGCAAAGCTACTATGATGTTCCGTTTGTAATCTTCTGGAATCTCGCCTGTCAGGTATATGCGACTAACTAGTTTAAATAAACGATCTATTACCTCTTGACCTGCGCACTTTAAGATTTCTGCCTGCAAGCCATCTATACCTGGTGCTTTATTATTCCTTAAACTTTTTAGTGCTATCTCAAACTCTTCTCTCATTATAGGACTCCCTAGGTTATCCCCCTCTACACTGCTTTCGCTTTCTAATATATCTTGCACTTCCTGTCCCGCATATAAGTTTCCTAAATATTCTTTCCACCTATCTGCCTTCTCCCCACTTCCGATTAGGATATCTCCTGCCTCATTTCTAATGTTTTTGGTACTAGATCCAATTTCTCTAAAATTTCTCCTAATTATTTTATATGCTTCATCAGTCTTTCCTATTTCGAATTTATCTTCCACTTCTTTGCATTTATTATCGATCCATTGCTCTTTCGCTTTCCTACATTCCCGAATAATTTCCCACTTGATCGCCTTATATCTTTGTTTCCCTGTTTCATCTAACCTATTTTTATATTTGCGCCTTTCCTCTATTAGACTCACAATATGTTTTGTTATCCAGGGTTTCCTACTTTCATTCTGTTTATGACCCAAAATATCCCTAGCTGAGGAAACTAAACTATTTTTAATGCAATTCCATTCTGCCTCTATGTCCCTAACAATATTTCCACCCGCGCCCTTCAGTGCTTCGTTTGTCTTTTTCTCGAACTTATTGCGCATATCATCATCTTTTAGTTTCTCTGGGTCAAGATACCTTCTTCCGCTTCTTTTTTTCAAAATCTTAAATTTAAGATTGGCTTTCATAACGACTATGTTGTGATCACTATCTATATCTGCTCTTGGATAACTTCTACAATCCTTAACTTGATTTCTAAATCTTTGCCTAACGAGAATGTAATCTATTTGATATCTCCCTAAGTCTCCTGGCATCTTCCACGTATAGCATCTCCTAACATGATGGTGAAATAGAGTGTTCGCGACCGTTAAGTTATGTTTATCGCAGAACTCTATCAGTCTAACTCCCCTATCGTTCCTATTGCCTAATCCAAAGGGGCCAACTATTCCGCCCTCTCGCCCTGTGCCTACGACTGCATTGAAATCTCCTGTAATTATTAAATTTTCGTGCCCTCTCACAAAATCTAGCACATATTCAATATCACTATAAACTGCCTCTACGGCCTCATCACTGTAGTTAGAAGTGGGCATATATACCTGTATTATTACTGTTTTTACAGGTTTCGAATCTAACCTAACCATAACTACCCTGTCACTTTGCTGTAAGAAATTTTCTACACTCTGTCCTACTTTTTTCCGCATAACAATTCCTACTCCCGAATTTCCTCCTACAGATCCTGTGTGTATTACTCTAAAATCTCCGCTCCAGAAGTCTCCAGCTTCTGGCCATCGCACTTCACTGATACCTACTACGTCTAATGCTAACCTATCCATCTCAATTTTCAAATTCTCTAACTTCCCTACTTGTTTCATGCTTCTAACATTCCACGCTCCGACTCGTGAGATGTTACACTTATCATTTCTGATGACTCCCCCCGAAGCAGTCCCCGCCCGGAGATCCGAATGTGGGACTATTTTACCTCCGGAATATTTTACTCCAGAAGGTGCCATCATCATAAATTAAAGTACGCTGTACTAGGGATAAAATAATGTGGTGGTTTCCCGTTGCCTTCCACATCGCAGTAGTGTGTATCACAGTGCCATACCAACCCTCACGATCTCTGCCACTATGATTACTGAAAGAGCTGCTGCCCCCTTCCATATGAAAATATAAATTCGAACTCACAATTGCTATGACTTGAAATTGTGTTTTTAAAATGTGACTAATACTAGGAAGAATTAAAGTAGTCCGTATAGTTAAGGAGCCGCAATGGTAAATTATTGCTACTGACACATTTTTTGCCAATAGATTCTTATTTTACTGACTCTGCATCATAAGGAACGCCAGAATAATACTGTCAGATACATTACAAGTCATGAGCGCGTGCCAAAGAACCCCAAACTTATCTTAAGCGGGAGCGTCACGACACATTTTCTACCATCAGATTTTTCTTTTACTGACTCTTTGTATGATGAACAATGTCAAAATGTCAATGCGAGACACATTAGATAGTCGCGAGTGGATGCCAGACGATTCCAAACTTTTCTGAAGAGCGCCATTTGAGGTGCGACTCAGACGCAACTTTCTTATAGCCATATTCTTGTTCTTTGTTTTTGATGCATTAAGATTAATAACGTCTGGCATGGTAGAAAATACAACAATAATTTACCATTGCGGCTCCCTAATGACTATGCTTCTAGATATTTTAAGCTGAATGTTTTTAAAACTTGAAAAAAATAAATCTAATAATATGAAGAGAATTAAAAATATTATGATTTTGGAACCATAATTACGATGCTTGTAATTATGTCTGACATCCTCATAACATTATTAAAATTGTTAATGTTTGTCTCCACTATTGCCATAAGTCTCCTTGTCCACTACCACTTCAACTTCACCACTGTCAAGAGATTGTTTTGTCTTACCAAACATTCCTTGACCTCATCCTTTAACATATCTTTCTCAATTCCATGAATTATTTTATGGCTTGCTTAATTACATTCTCATCAGTGCCCTCTCATAAAATTTTCACACAATACTCGCAAAAGAATTTCACTTTACGTTCTTTCTTAAGGCCAGTGCCCTGATCTTTGTCTGTGAGAAATATTTAACTGAACATCTTTCGCACATCCCTTTCTTACATTTATCACATCCAAAGCATTTCTCTCCAACTAGCTCTTCCACTATTGGATTCCTTACACATTTGTAACACTTTTCAACTATGTTTCCAGTGATCCACTCCAATTTGAAAAGCTTCAGTCACTCGCCTCCTCGAAAAAGGTTTTGGCCTGCAAATCCTTCGCTGACCAAAAATCTCCATAATCATGATCAGAAATGGCAGAACTGTATACACTGACTTCAAATACATTTCCTTCCAAATTTGTAAGAACAGTATCTATGCAAGTCAGTGTCACCTTGACTTCAAGTTGCCTCATAAACTCGTCATCAATCCAAACTGAAGTAACAGGTTTGGGAAAACTTCTCGTGGTTAAAAATTCTTTTCACTTTTCGTTGATTAATATCTGATCAATTGTACGAACAACAACTGTGATCAATGACTGGCCCAATAAACCGCGATTGGCGATAATAACGGTAAAACAGACATCAATTTCTGTGATGTCAACGGTAGGTGCCGGTAGGGTAGGTGTATACAGTGCCCGTCTAAAGTCCGTTCCCCCCCTACTAATTTTTGAACCACCTGAGATATATCCATGAAATTCAGTACAAGGTAGTCACAGGTCACAAGATATTTTTTACGTAATGATGACAGCTGTCAGTCTCAAGATGGCGGTCGGGCGCCATTTTGAAAAACATTTTTAAATGGGAAGGGGGTCATGTGACACCTCTTTTTAAAGGTCTTATCGAGTGCAATATCATACTAAAATATGGCGTCGATATCTGAAAACGTTACAAAATGGTGGCTAATAAAATTTTTAAATAATCATGAATGTTGCTTTCAATCACGTTTGTATTGAAAACAAAATTCATTGTCGCGGTAACATCTTGTTTTCTACTTGTCAAATGTAGTCTGTTGAGTTCCTTCATTTAGACTAAATGTGACCATGGCTCGCAGCTTAGAAGCGGTTTTGATTTTTGGAGAAGCTGGAAGAAATTACTATCTAGCAGCCCGTATGTTTAATGATAGATTTGCCGAAAACCCTATTTCGAGGCCATATTTGCGGAAACTTGTACGTAAGCTCCAAGCAACTGGTACGCTGAAACATGCTCCAAGATCAGGAAGACCCTCTCTTTTAGAAGAAAAAAGGTAGGAATTGTTGCTGAAATGGCAATCAATCAGACTCAGTCCACATCTGCAGTTGCTGAATCGTGCGAAGTAAGTGCGAAAAGTGTTCAAAGAGTCATAAAAAAGAGAAGTTTCATCCATATAAAATTAAAATACTGCATCCTCTCACGGAGGGTCGAATTTTATGAGTGGTTAACAAGAACAAAGGAGAACGAGGCTTCTTAGAACGTGTATGTTTCTCAGACGAATGCACGTTTTTTCTTAATGGAAAAGTCAACAAACAGAACATACGATACTGGAGCGATACTAATCTGCATATTTTTAGAGGGACTTACCCAGTTTCCTGAAAAAGTGAATGGTTGGGCTGGGATTTTGGGCAATGTTATTTTCATCAGACAAAACCTTACAGGAAATCTTTACAGGAATCTTTTAGAAACTGAAATTGAACCTCGAATAAGACAAATTGTATTAGACCAACAGGAAGAATTTGAAAATCGTGAAGTCATATTTTAGCAGGACGGGGCACCTCCCCATTTCTATCGCATGGCTAGAGAGTTTCTCGACGCAAACTTTCCTGGGCGATGGATAGGTCGCAGGGGAACTACGGAATGGCCACCAAGGTCTCCGGACCTTACACCCCTAGATTTTTCTTTGGGGATATCTTAAGTCAAAAATCTATGCCACTGAATGCCAACCAATAGAAGAGTTGGAACGCAGAATAAGAGAAAGTTGTGAAGAAATAGATGCACAGACATTCATCAACGTCAGAGAAGCTATTTATAATAGAGTCCTTTATTGTCAACACTTAGAAGGGTGCCACTTCCAACACCTGATAAGATAATTGTAGGGTTTTCTTTTCTGTAATGCTGTACCAGTTCCTTTTTTAAAATAAATAAAAACGTAATTTTTTGCAACCAACTATTTACTTCTAATTGTGAATTTACATTTACAAAACACATTCGTAAGCTTCGGGATTTCCCGGTAAGCGGTAGTTTTTCCTTAATAAACTCTCTTTTCGCCTCTTATTGGTCGACTTCATTAAGAGATTTCACTACAAATTAGAACAAAACTTGGTTAGAAAAATGTTAAAATTTAAAAATTTAACAAAAGATATCGACGCCATATTTTAGTATGATATTGCAATCGATAATACCTTTAAAACAAGGTGCCACATGACCCCCCTTCATATTTAAAAATGTTTTTCAAAATGACGCCCGACCGCCATCTTGAGACTGACAGCTGTCATTATTGCGCCAAAAAATATCTTGTGACCTGTGACTACCTTGTACCGAATTTAATGGATGTACCTCAAATGGTTCAAAAATTAATAGGGGGGGAACGGACTTTAGACGGGCACTGTATGTAGCTATTTTCAAATATAATAATTGTATTTAAGGAATTGTAAGATGAGAAACAGTGCGTGTTTTAAGCGAACAAAGGTGAATTTATTTCATACACAGTTTTCCTTGAAGTGTGAATGTTATATAATATGCTGGATATTTGACCGGATAGTTCAGTATCCTCCCAGAGAGAAGGATTTCTAGTATTTTTTAAAAGAAACGTAAGTCGTATCTTTCTGTGGTACTAATGATAACCCTTATGATTCTGTTGTTTCAGTTAATTATCATTACATGTTTCGTTTTTGTATGGTTTATAAATAAACATACTTTTGCATATCCACATTGGCATTCAGATGCATTTTTTAAATTTAAATTGTCAATTTCGCAATAATTTTGTAACTTGCTTCATTTATAAAGAATTCGCTTAACGTTGGAATAAGCCCAGCAGAGTACCAAAGTTTGTAAATTTTAACGTGAACCAAGGTGCCCAACCTAACTGTCACTTTCTTTTACACATAAATAAATAACTTTCGTCCAGTACTAACTCATCCAGTCTGTAAAAATCTCCGTAAGAGAAAAATTAGGCAGATAAATTAGATTTTCCAACTTAATTCTATATTAGGCGAAGAATATATCAATACACCTTTGTATTTAGGCAAGAGTTCAAGTTTTGCGAATACTTTGCCTCAAAAAATAAAACCGTTTTGTGACTATCTTATTACAAATTAATAATATAAATGTATTTCTTTGCTTAATTTTATTTTGTTCATTTAATTATTTTTTACTCGCGAAATTACTCTTTTATTTATTTAACTTGTAGGAAAGAGTCTTCAAATGGAGGACGAAGAAGATGATTTCAATAATAAGTACCTGTCAGATCTAAAAGAAGGACGTTGCATATTACCACCAGGCAAGGAATCAACTGCAAATCGTGTCTCAGAATTGGTGTATAGAAATTCTTTATGTCCGCCTCATTTGAAGTCATCATATCCTGCCGAAACACAGTTTACCAGTCCTGGACACTTCAAAGATGAAGATATAAAAGTAAGCACATTTTTATAGATTGCAATTTTATTTTTTGTTTTTGCCATTTTTAGTATTTTATGAATATATTTTCGAATTAGAAGATATGAAATTGGTTAAATTAGAACAAGGTTCCCCTCACGCGTTCAGTTAAACCCAATTTGGTCTTGTCTAATGTTTCTTCTGCCATATTTTCCATCTTTGTTTGCCCAGTTTTGGTTAGCATTTTTAAAATCATCCTAAAATTTTCCCATCTCCCATCTCCTCTCCCTTTTGACAGAATTAACATGATATATCATACGTAATCTTCCAGTATACACAACTAACCATTTAATATAAGTAAACAATCCGTTATATGTTGACCTGCTTATTTTAAAATGTACATCGAAGCAAATATTCATTTCAGCTGTTGCAAAAGTAAGAAAAAATCGTCTACACACATTCCAACATTCGATTATATTTAGTATGTTTAATTAATCATGACAAATAACGCAAACAATAGTGAATGTCTTAGTTTTAAACCACCTTAAATTAGTAACAGTAAGCGCAACACAGCAACACTACATAAGTAAGTTCTTGTGGCTGGAAAACTGTCGAAAAACCCAATCAAAAAGTGTAACTTAAACAGTCAAAATACACTGCCGGACAAAAAAACGGGACACTTGTTTTTATTTTTATATTGAGGCCCTACAATATTTTTATGTAAATTAACTTACGCAAATAATTAACGATTGCCTTACTAGTGGGGAAAAAATAAACTTTTAGCTGAATATTGCACCTTTTGTAAGCCTAAACAGCCAAATCAACATTTTGACTCTTCATGCATCTTTATTGAAACATCAAAATCTTTTAACTTATTGGGCTGCTCTGTATTTTCTATTGTTTTTTGGTTAACTTTTAACATTTTCCATACAATGCGCCCCGAAATTTGTTCACAAATTGTTGTTTTAAGTCACGATGGCCGAAGTGTGCGGTATATTGCTCAAGTGCTGAATATACCCAGTCACACATAGCAAAATGCATTCTTGCGATTTCGTGAAACTCATGGGTTTGCAAGGAAGGTCGGATCTGGTCGTCCACGGACTACGAACCATCAAGATGACCGTTTTCTCCATGTAGCTGTGCTGCGCGATCGAGCATTGCCATCACCTATTCTTCCTGGACGGTTAGCCGATGTTCGAGGAGTGGCAGTTTCAGCCAGAACAGTTCGAAGAAGGCTAAACGAATATGGTTTGACTTCAAGATACTCGGCTACGGGTCGCCTGTTGACCGTAGAACATCGCAGAGCACGACTTGTGTTTGCACGGCAATATGTAAATTGGGACGAACATCAATGGAGGAATGTGCTCTTCTCGGACGAGCCAAGATTTAGTGTTAGGTCACCCGACGAGTGTGAAAAGGTGTGGCGAAGACCAGCGGAGCGGTACAGTCAATGTTACATATCTCCCAGGATCAGTTTCAATGGTGGTAGCATTATGGTGTGGGCCGGAATATCTTTGGGGGCTCACCCAGAATTGGTTTTCATTGAAATGGAACAATGACTGCACACCCATACATTGTCGAGAACCTGGAAACCCATGTCACACCATATATGCCATTTATAAGGACCAATTTTGTGTTTATGGATGACAACGCCCGACCACACACAGCAAAAGTTGTTATCGAGTATCGTAAAGAGGTTGGTTTTGGACGCCTCCCATGGCCAGCCAATAGTCCAGACCTGAATCCCATTAAACATCCGTGGGATCAGCTTGGGAAAAGGATTAGACGTCGCCAACCCCTACCAGAAACATTAAATGGCGCTTCAAGAAGAATGGGAATAAATACCCCAACAATCTATTGATAACCTCATTCAGAGTATGCCACAACGTTTAAGGGGAGTAATTAGAGTTCGTGGTGGTAACACCCATTACTAATTTGGTTCTACCCGTGTGCTTTTCCTGTTAATAATTTTTTTTTTCTTTTTAAGTTCAGTTGATCTCTAAAAAATACTTTTGTTAGGTTTTTGTTGACGAATCATTTTGTTTCTTGTTTTTTATTTATTGTTACGATGAAAATAATATAGTTAAATATAATTTCAAACCCTCCGTTGTTTTTTTTATTCACTAAAATAGTAATTCTGAGATTGTCCCATTTTTTTGTCCGGCAGTGTACATTTAAGAGGGATACGTACGTTGAAAACAGGGGCGATATCAAGCTCTATGTTACGAAACGTAGCGCTCTTAGTAATAAATATTTTGTAGAAATTTCTTCTTTGTCAGAAAGAAGAAGGTTTGTTCTACAATTCCGTCAAATCAAATTAAGAAAAAATATGTAAATACAGTACAGACTCATTAATCCGGATCCTTAATAGTCCGGATTATTCGGTAATCTTGATAGTTCCTTGATTGCATTGCATACTTTGTAATCCGGATCATTTCAGTTTCGGTAATCCGAATGCGCCTCTAACGTACCTTTTAAATGCTTTGCGGGCGCGTCACCCCCTCCTAAGGTGTTTTTCTAACCAATCCCCAAATACTTGCCAAATCAGGCGTTCGGCGGCGAACCCGAATCAGCGTTGCCACAGCTAGTACAAATGTATGAATCTAGTACGTTTTTGACCTGATTGTACAAAAATACATTTTAAATTCTTTTTCCGATTTAATGCTGGCTACTCCACTGGTACAAGTTGATTTTGGTCAACTGGGAGTGGCGGCGAGGGTATCAAAGGGTGAAAATAAAAATGCCGGCAATCCGCACACTTCCTTGCAGCTTATGGATGCCAAGGAGGCTTCTTTGTTTTGCAAAGGAAATACCGACGTCTATAAAGAGCCGTCGCATTGGAGTTCGAGAACATTTTGACATTAACGACTTTGCTTGATGAAATTCCAAATTTACGACTAAAGGTACGCTTTCGTTTGCGCCGGTAGATGCGGCGTGTACCGGCAGCCGACACACCCGTTGTACTTCTCCAATAGTATTTAAATAGAACTGCTCTCATTTGTGCGTTTCACCAGCCGGCTGGTGCATTCACGTTCAAATGCGACTGTGTCCGTCGCGAATGTCGGCCGCCGGTACGTGCCGCATCTACCGGCGCAAACGAAAGTGTACCTTTACTATTTTTCAACACTGTATAAATGCTCTTTACCCCTTGCCCTGAATTCACAGAAGCCGATTAGACAGATTTAAGCATTCAACAATGTATAGATTGGGCTGAAAAGAACAACGCACCCCTAAATGAATTGTTAATACTCAGGCATCAAGCATTTTGTTTGAGTCAGCAGAAGGTCAGCCAAACTAAAATTACAGACTTTATTTATTAATGTAGTAGAAGCAATTATGCAAAAGTGTTTTTATGTTCATTTTACCTGTTTTGTATGTTTTTACAATGAAATCATTCAAAATCCCTCTTGTTCAGTTCTTTTATTAACAAATATAGATTGATTTAATAATCCGGATTTTTCAATAATCCGGATCACCCATGTTTTTATTGATCCGGATTATCGAGTCTGTACTGTAGTCATAGAAACGAGACGTGAAATTTGCCTTTTGGTGTATTTTTAGCAGCTAGAAACTTGGTTCAAAAAGCAACTACTGGAAAACTAATTTGAGTACACTATAATATGAACGTTAAATTACTTGCGTTTCAAATTTGAACACATTTAGACTGAAAATAAACAAGCTACATTAAATTTATTTCGACAATAAACCCATTTCTAAAAACGGGAGTCACCTCCTTCCACTAGCAGATTCTAACCTCCCCTCGGCAGTCGATGACAGCCGAGTACGTTCGGGCCGTATCTGGCCGGCAGATATGTTTCTCCTCGTTTTTCTCCTACACTGGCTGGTGTAGTGGGGGAGAGTATCACGTGACCGAGTGCTTATTTTTCTTGAGCAACGTACGTATCCCTCTTAATGGCACATAGTGGCACTAACCATCTCAAAACATATTGGAATTGATTTGACAGATTGTTCGACTGTAATTCCCAGGGCTTAATTGCTTTTTAAATTTGTTTCCTCATCCTAGGTCATCCCACTCAACACTAGTGTCTTTTTCTGCGTCTCCTAATTCTTGCCCAGTTATTTCATCACCACAAACACGAGATTCCGAGCTTGGCGTGGTGGGGAACTATTGTAGATAGAAATTGTACAGTCACTCATAGATTGCCTTTTGATGATCAACAGGAGGCTTTTTAGAATCCAAACGAATCCCACGTGTGTTCATATCATCTGTCAGTAATTCATATTGCATTGAATCACAACTACAAAAAGGCTTACAATTGGCGACGAACCAACTATCGTTTAAACCAATTGTAATTCATTGTTTGATAGCGTTTAGAACGAGAGTCACCTGAGCATTAATTGTTTTTGTCTCTGAAAATGTCATGTTCATCACAAATAGCTTTTCTTTATAGCTTTTCCCCGTTTCGTATTAGGATGTCTCCTGCTTCATTTCTAGTATTTTGTTACCAGATCTCATTTATGTGCTTTGTAAGTCTTCACTACTCTTAACTTATCCTCCACTACTTTATCGCCTTAAGTATATCTTTGTTAACCTACTTCATCTAGCCTATTTTTATACGTGTCCAAGATAAGGAGGCCCAGTATGGGGATATTGGAAATGACAAGAGATACGGATTTGGTTAAATGGGAAAAAAGTTGCGTAATTAAAGGATCAATAAAATGGCGCCTAGAAATCCTTGATATAATTTTCCGTTTTTGAGTTATTTTGAAAAAACTGAATTTATGGATTTTTAACTATATTTTTTTCTGACTTTAATATTAAAATTAAAGCGAAACTAACAAAACCTCTTCGTAGCAACTTTTGATGAAATTGACGATTTCAATGCCAATTTTTTTATTCTATGTTTCGTCTTCGGGCAACCATCATCAACTTCATTTTTTTAAATACGGTCCTGATTTTCTGATGTCAAATTTTATGAGCCCTTCTTATTCTGAATTCAACAATGTACCACACATTATGGTTTAATTACGTTTCGACCCGTTTTTGACCATCATCAAGAAATTTTTAGGATACGGACCTGCATTTCTCTTAATTTTCTAAAAATTATGAGAAATACCGTTAGTTGGGCTTTCTTCTGATATCAGAAACGAACAAGATTTTCCAAAACTGCAAGATGCGCTATGCTTAGAGTAGGGTAGGTGCTTATCGCTAGTATCATCTAACAGATTTGTAAAACTCTTGTGGTGCACTTAAAAATTGCCCAACTTATACTGTATGTACATATTTTTTACAAAACTGTGAGACATACAGGTCTGTATCTTAAAAATTCTTTGATGATGGCCTAAAAAGGGTCGAAAACGTAATTAAACCATAATGTGCTGTACATTGTTGAATTCAGAATAAAAAGGGCTCATAAAATTTGACATCCGAAAATCAGGACCGTATTTAAAAAAATGAATTTGATGATGGTTGCTCGAAGACGAAACGTAGAATAAAAAAAATTGGCAATGAAATCTTTACTTTCATCAAAAGTTGCTACGAAGAAGTTTTGTTAGTTTCACTCTAATTTTAATATTAAAATCAGAAAAAAATATAGTTAAAAATCCATAAATTCAGTTTTTTCAAAATAACTCAAAAACGGAAAATTATATCAAGGATTTCTAGCCGCCATTTTATTGATCCTTTAATTACACAACTTTTTTCCGATTTAACCAAATCCGTATCTCTTGTCATTTCCAATATCCCCATACTGGCCCTCCTTATCTTGGACACGTATTTTCATCTCCATTATTTGTTATCCAAGGTTCTCTTACTTCATTTTGTTTATGACAAAATGTCTCGTCGCGGGCTCTGAACTGTTCATAAAACAATTCCATTCAGCCTCTATGTTCAAATATTGCATGTTTTGAATGTGTATGGAAAACCTCAGACCAACTGGTTTCGTCCTTCTGGGACTCATCAGTACGGTGCTTTCCCCTACACACAATTTAATCTTGCTATAATATACTGCCGCGCTCTGGACAGATATCAGCAAGTGACAACTACTTTGAGTAATTATCTAGTATTAATTAGTGATACTGGACCGTTCGAACAACTACTTCTCGGGCAAATACCCCGCCAGGCGTTGAATTATAGAACTAAATCCAGATTTTTTGTACTACGAGACGTTTCAGACTGCTACCCCATCTAAGATGGCTTTGAAACAATCCTAATTTGTCTCCATGTACGTACGTGCTTTTAAGCAGGTCTTTGTTCCAATATTGCATGTTTTGAATGTGTATGGAAAACCGCAGACCAACTGGTTTCGTCCTTCTGGGACTCATCAGTGCGGTGCTTTCCCCTACACACTCAAACCATGCAATTTAATCTTGCTATATATACTGCCGCGCTCTGGACAGATATCAGCAAGTGACAACTACTTTGAGTAATTATCTAGTATTAATTAGTGATACTGGACCGTTCGAACAACTACTCCTCGGGCAAATACCCCGCCAGGCGTTGAATTATAGAAATAAATCCAGATTTTTTGTACTACGAGACGTTTCAGACTGCTACTCCATCTAAGATGGCTTTGAAACAATCCTAATTTGTCTCCATGTACGTACGTGCTTTTAAGCAGGTCTTTGTTCAAATATTGCATGTTTTGAATGTGTATGGAAAACCGCAGACCAACTGGTTTCGTCCTTCTGGGACTCATCAGTACGGTGCTTTCCCCTACACACTCAAACCATGCAATTTAATCTTGCTATATATACTGCCGCGCTCTGGTCAGATATCAGCAAGTGACAACTACTTTGAGTAATTATCTAGTATTAATTAGTGATACTGGACCGTTCGAACAACTACTCCTCGGGCAAATACCCCGCCAGGCGTTGAATTATAGAACTAAATCCAGATTTTTTGTACTACGAGACGTTTCAGACTGCTACCCCATCTAAGATGGCTTTGAAAGAATCCTAATTTGTCTCCAAGTACGTACGTGCTTTTAAGCAGGTCTTTGTTCAAATATTGCATGTTTTGAATGTGTATGGAAAACCGCAGACCAACTGGTTTCGTCCTTCTGGGACTCATCAGTACGGTGCTTTCCCCTACACACTCAAACCATGCAATTTAATCTTGCTATATATACTGCCGCGCTCTGGACAGATATCAGCAAGTGACAACTACTTTGAGTAATTATCTAGTATTAATTAGTGATACTGGACCGTTCGAACAACTACTCCTCGGGCAAATACCCCATCTTAGATGGGGTAGCAGTCTGAAACGTCTCGTAGTACAAAAAATCTGGATTTAGTTCTATAATTCAACGCCTGGCGGGGTATTTGCCCGAGGAGTAGTTGTTCGAACGGTCCAGTATCACTAATTAATACTAGATAATTACTCAAAGTAGTTGTCACTTGCTGATATCTGTCCAGAGCGCGGCAGTATATATAGCAAGATTAAATTGCATGGTTTGAGTGTGTAGGGGAAAGCACCGTACTGATGAGTCCCGGAAGGACGAAACCAGTTGGTCTGCGGTTTTCCATACACATTCAAAACATGCAATATTTGAACAAAGACCTGCTTAAAAGCACGTACGTACATGGAGACAAATTAGGATTGTTTCAAAGCCATCTTAGATGGGGTAGCAGTCTGAAACGTCTCGTAGTACAAAAAATCTGGATTTAGTTCTATAATTCAACGCCTGGCGGGGTATTTGCCCGAGGAGTAGTTGTTCGAACGGTCCAGTATCACTAATTAAGCCTCTATGTGCCAAACATTAATTAATTTGACCCCAAGTCTTAATAATTGTCTTTTTTTCGAACTTATCACACATTGTATCATCTTTTATTTTCTCAATGCCAAGATGTCTTCTACCATTGAGTTTTTTCAAAACTATTAAAACTAAATTATGTATGTTTTAGACCGGAAATATTGAATTCAACGACAGTATGAGTACAAAATTACTACCTGGCGAGAAACCGCGTACAAAGAAAGACGTTGGCACAACGTCGTACAAGAAACCAGGTCCACCAACACCTAGTAAAAATGGCGGACGTCTATCCCTGCAGGGTAACGAAGCATTTCCCAGGGAAGTTTTGCGGGATCATAATGTGGAGGGAAAAACTCCGAAGCGTATCACGCCCAGTCGCTTAAAAGCTTTATTCATGGGGCGCAACTCTAGCAGCGTTAGAGATGAGGTAGGGACAGCGTTGGTTATTAATATTGGTAAAAATTGTTCGTGTCGTTGTGTTTGTCACTATTTCTATTCTTGTACATATGTCACTAAAAGAACTTGTTTCGTGGGGAGAGTTACAAAGTATTTTAGGCGGGTTTTTGGAAATCTAACGCCGGTTCCGGTTGCATTAACTGTTTTTATGATAGCTTCGACAGTGTGGGTAGATATGAGCTGTAAAAATGAAACCTTTATTACTGACGATCATTTTTGGTGAAACATTTTTATTCGCAAAAACATTGAGGCATTAACTAACATTATAAAAAGGTACAGTTTGAAGGGAAATGGTTTATTTACTATTTACTTGTGTTGATTTTACATCGAAGTGTGAACAGCAGCCGAAATATAACTTCGTAAAATCACAACCATATCTTTGATTACGGCCGATTTTAATTTCATTTATTGTAATGTGCATTTCAGAAAATAACAATTCATGTTTTGCTCCTGTAAATTTTCTTGTAAATAAATAATATATCATTAGCGTTTTCATTTCACTGTCACGAATTTTGACGTATGTATGCAAAAATAATGCTTCTTTTTATACTTGTATTCTATCTCTATTTGTACTGAAATCGGTTTGTTTTCCAGAATCAACAACCAACTACTCCAAAAAGCAAGCGCTTGAGCATTTTCCGAAAACCTCACTAAGGACAGAGGATGTATTTTGAGAGTATTATTTTTGTATGTGTATCTACAGGGTGATTACATAATTCAAGACACCACTAGAATCTTACTTAGTTGAAAAAATCGACGATAGGTTTAAATTTAGCACTTTTACAGAATTCGGTGCTCGTTAATATAGCATAGATGTTTTTAGTTCATATCCTTTCCAGGCAAGCCTGATTAAAAGGCTACAGTAAAAGTTCGAAGTAATTTGAACGTGACTTTTATACCCTTTAAGATAGATTAAATCTCTCGAACTCAGTTAATGAGCACCAAATTCTGTAACAGCGTCAAATTGAAACCTGACCTGTCTTTTCAAATAACCGAGTTCCCACGAGTGACCCTTGAATTTTAATCGCCCTGTATATTGTTTTATAATTTGTATTATTATTTATTCTTTGTGTTCTCATCAATTTGAATACTTTTGTACAAAGTTTGCCTTTTATTAAAAATAAGGTGTGATCTTGAGCTTTTCAATGTTCGAATTCCTTTTTGCAGTTTAAGTGACAGATTTTCATCAAGCCAATGCATCATTTCTGCGCAACTTCTTTATTTGTCGATTTCAAAAATAAAAAAACTGTTGTAATCATAATAATCTATATACAGGGTTTCCCACGACGACCTTACACGATCTGTATACCGTGTGACAAACTTCCATGTGTACATGGGGAAATAACATGGGCAATTACATTTTTGGGGATTCCTGCTCCCCATGTGTAGTTACAGTGGTGGTAAAGGTAGCAATCGAAAGACTATTTTTTTCTGCGTATGAGGATATCAAAAACTCTGCAATTTTCCAATTTATTAAAGCATTAAAAGCAAAAATTGAACTAATAATTTTCAAATTAAAACACGGATATTCATAAGATTACCTATGACAATTTAATTTATTCTAATCAAAGACTCCCTTGATTCTAATTTCTAATTCGTCTGAACTGTCAACATTATTTATCGACAATTTAAAATTTGGGTTTCAAAATGAACAAAAATATTTATTCAGTCGAAGAAAAGGTTTTCATTGTGAAAACATTTTACGGCGGCAATAGTCTGCGGGTAGTCCGTGACTTATTTTCTGTAAAATTCAATAACAGTTCTATTCCTTCAGTAACAACAATAAAAAATTTAGTTAAGAAATTTGAAGATACTGGGAATCTTTCATTGAAAGAAGGTAATTTTTACTAATAAATTTACTTGGTTTTTATTTAGATAATTCTGATTCGCTTATTATTATTACCTAGTTGCTAATTCCTTATTGTTCGCTAACTTAAATTTTACTGGGATTATGAGAAATTTAACAAGTGATAACGTGGAGTGAAACAAAACTAAAATTAATATTATCATTTATTTTTTTAGTCGTTCCAAGAAATCTAAATGTTGAGGTAGAGGAAATGGTAATAGGCCTGATAACTGCTAGTCCAACATCTAGTTTAAGGTCTATTGCCCTAGAATGTAATGTTTCAAGAGAAACTGTCCGTAACATATTAAAAAAAAAACAAATATCATCCCTTTAAATTCCAATGTCACCAAGAGTTACTTCCTTTTGACGAAGAACCAAGGCAAACTTTGTGTGAAGAAATGCAAGAACGGGCTAATCGGGATCGCAGCTTCCTCTCATCAATTTGTTTTACCGATGAGTGTACCTTCACTTTAAATCAAGAGCCAAATTCACAAAACGTTAGGCATTTGGCCCAGGAAAATCCCAGAATAAATCTAGCCACTACAACGCAATACCCTCAAAAAATCAATATATGGGCAGGCATTTTTAATAATCGCATTATAGGACCATTTGAAATACAGGGAAATTTAAATTCAGAAGCTTATTTAGATCTCTTAATTAACCATATTGGGCCTGCATTAGAAGTTGCACATGCGATTCGGGAAGTCTGGTTTCAGCATGACGGATGCCCAGCACATTTTGGAGCACAAGTGAGGGAATTATTAAATGAAATATTTCCAGAGAGCTGGATTGGTCGAGGTAGTGCTATAAACTGGCCAGCTAGATCTCCCGATTTGGCACCGTGTGACTTTTTCTTGTGGGGTCATTTAAAAAATAAGATTTACAAAACTCGTCACCCAAATATTGATTCTTTAAAATGCTATTTTTGCGGAATGCAACTTAATAAACGATCGTCAACTTGCGAATGTGAGAAATTCTTTCCATAATAGGCTGGGATACTGTCTGATACAGAATGGGGGTTTATTTGAATATTTGTTATAGTTATTTTTCTTTTTTTATGTTACTTTAATTTCATTGTATATTAATAAGTTTTTGTCCTTACCTAGATATGAAATAAATAAGTATTAAATTGCCAGATTACAAAATTCATTAGAGCAAAATAAACAAATGTTGCCGCTTGTTAAATTTTTCATAATTGCAGTAAAATTAAAGTAATTTAATTTTTATTATTTCATTTTACTGCTTTAACATTTTCCCAAAAACTTTTTAATATGTTAGACGACACCTACAATTTACCCTAAACTATGGACCAGCATTCACCAACGAAACATCCACACCGGTAATCAATTAATTGTCAACTATAGGTAATGACAATAATAATGTGAACGAGAATTATCTAAATAAAAAAACAAGTTTATGTATTAGTAAAAATTAACTTCTTTTGATGAAAGATTCCCAGCCTTCAAATTTCTTACTAAATTATTTGTTGTTATACCGAAGGAATAGGACCGTTATTGAATTTTACAGAAAATAAGGCACGGACTACGCGCAAACTATTGCCGCCGTAAAATATTTTCACAATGAAAACCTTTTCTTGGACTGAATAAATATTTTTGTTCATTTTTAAATGTTGACAGTTCAGAAAATCCATAAAAATCAAAGACGTCCGTGATTAGAATAAATTAAGTTGTCATGGATAATCTGATAAATTTCTGTGTTTTAGTTAGAAAATTATTAATGTAATTTTTGCTTTTAATCCTTTAATAAATTGGAAAGTTGTAGAGTTTTTGATATCCTCATACGCAGAAAAAAATAATCTTTCGATTGCTACCTTTACCACCACTGTAACTACACATGGGGAGCAGGAATCCCCGAAAATGTAATTGCCCATGTTATTTCCCCATGTACACATGGAAGTTTGTCACACGGTATAGAAAAGTATATATAGTAGAATTATATAAATTTGCACAAATAGGTAATCGAGGATGCTCAATTCGACTAAAATATTTTTTACTTTCTGCGACTTCCGGTTATACCGGAAATAGACACCAACTTCCTTATTTTAAATGGAATGCCCACATTTTTATTGCGGATTTAGATTTTTGGTCGAATTTTAAGATCACCTTATACAAGACATCATATGTGTAAAGTGCACCGTCTTCAAGATATTAGACTTTAAGAGGGATACGTACATTGCTCAAGAAAAATAAGCACTCGTTCGCGTGATACTCTCCCCCACTACACCAGCCAGTGCAGGAGAAAAACAAGGAGAAACATATCTGCTGGCCAGATACGGGCCGAACGTACTCTGGTGTCACCAACTACCGAGGGGAGGTTAGAATCTGCTAGTGGAAGGAGGTGACTCCCGTTTTTAGAAATGAGTTTATTGTCGAAGTAAATTTAATGTAGCTTATTTATTTTCAGTCTAAATGCATTCAAATTTGAAACGCAAGCAGTTTAATGTTCATATTACAGTGTACTCAAATTAGTTTTCCAGTAGTTGCTTTTTGAACCAAGTTTCTAGCTGCTAAAAGTACACCAAAAGGCAAATTTCACATCTCGTTTCTATGACTATTTACATATGTTTTCTTAATTTGGTTTGACGGAATTGTAAAACAAACCTTCTTCTTTCTGACAAAGAAGAAATTTCTACAAAATATTTATTACTAAGAGCGCTATGTTTCGTAAGATAGAGCTCGATATCGGCGCTGTTTTCAACGTACGTATCCCTCTTAAAAATCGTCATTTTCAGATTTCATCAATTATAACTTGGAAACGGTACGAGATAAAAAAAAATTATTTACATGTACCTATCCTAGTTTTTAATTCTCTATCTAATGGGTCTGGAAAATACTGCTTCCTGATTGGCAACTTTTTGACAAATCAGGAGGCAGTATTTTCCAGACCCTTTAGATAGAGAATTAAAAACTGTGATAGGGACATGTAAGTCATTTTTCTTTATCTCGTACCGTTTCCAAGCTATAAATGATTAAATTTAAAAAATGACGATTTTTAACGTCTAATATTTCGAAGAGGGTGCACTTTACACATATTATGTTTTGCAAAAGGTGACCTTAAAATTCGACCAAAAATCTAAATCCGTAATCAAAATGTGGGCATTCCATTCAAAATAAGGAAGTTGGTGTCTATTTCCGGTATAACCGGAAGTCGCAGAAAGTCAAAAATATTTTAGTCGAATTGAGCATCCTCGATTACCTGTTTGTGCAAATTTGTGTAATTCTACTATATATACTTTTCTATATACAGATCATGTAAGGTCGTCGTGGGATTGTATACAGGGTGATTCAGAACGGGCGTGCCAAATTAAAATGGGTGCTAGAGGAACTCCAAATAAGACGAAAAGTTTATATGAACATAATGTTCTAAAGTGACTACTAACAAAGATACAGGGTGTAAAAGATTTAATATTTTTTAAATATTTTTTTATTTTCTTAGTAACTAGGAAAGTTATCGAATTGAAATTTAAGGTGTAGTTTTCATTTGCCAAGTTCTAATTTTCCAAAAAAAATTTGATCTGCTAGCCCCATCAGTAGCGTTGCTACAGGGTAGGCCGTTTATTTATTTCCCCAATCCAATGTTACGCCACTGGCGAATGCAGGTGATATTAATGTATTTGAAATCTACGTTCAATTTGGGAAGAAATTGCTATCTTCAAAATTTTTCGTAAAATGCTTAGTTTTTGAATGAAATAGCTTTTTGTGAAATCGTGCACGCATGTACTGAAATTTTCCATAATGCAATAATGGCTTCACCGATATACAAGGAAAGTAAAAATTGAAAAAAAAATAGTTTATTAAGAATAACACTAACAAAACTAACAAGAGGAACGAGAAAACACATCAATTATTACATTGCGATATTAAAAAAAAATATTAAGACTTTTACACCCTGTATCTTTGTTAGTAGTCACTTTAGAACATATGTTCATATAAACTTTTCGTCTTATTTCGAGTTTCTCCAGCACCCATTTTAATTTGGCACGCCCGTTCTGAATCACCCTGTATAAAACACAAAAAATGTTTCTACCTACCTACCTACCTGTGTCCGTTATAGACTCCGAAACGGCTGGACCGATGTTGATGAAATTTTCAGGCAATCTTCAGATTAGCCCAGTGGGTGTTCCTGTGAAGTTTGGTAGCGATCGGATCAACAGAATTTTTTTTATACGTTTATGTGAAGCCAGGGCGGGTCGCTATAATTTATAAAGTGACAATTGACAGCAGTCATTCGCAGTTTATCAAATTTCAAACGATTTTACCACAATTATTTCTTCTGAGGCAGCAACGCGCCGGGTACCAGCTATTTAGCATAAATGTCAACGTCAGAAATAAATATGGGTGCAATAAAAAAAGTTGACGGTCGCTATTGAGCATCTGCGGCACGTGACCAAAATGGGCGCGGTTATCCAATAACTTTGCTGCCGCTGTGTTTTAGTTTATGATTTCTGTTTTTAGTGGGTTTTTGTATTTTATATTTTACATTATCATGTTGTATAATGACTATTATAACACGTTAGACGCTGAGAGTGCATTTCGATTTAGAGAAAAGGTTCATGCAATCGGCATGGACCCGTCTAAGGTGAAATTGGAAATATGCATTACCATAGGTTATTCAGTCTACTTGCTAAAATAATAAACCAAAATTATAGGCAATAACATGCTAAATAAAATCAAAGAGCCCTCGAACTCTGCAAATAAAATTGGATTCTCCTGAAAAACAATGCACTACAATAGGCACAAGCATTGCTCAATGGTAAAGGCAAAAGCAAGCATTATTTCATGCGATATTGAGCCATAGTTCACTACCAAAGATTCGGAGATATGTTTTCTTCTTGATGATATATCACATCTATCTTTACTTGAGACTTTTGGAAATTTTGTGGAACTGTATCCCATAAGTACTGAAGGAACCCAGTCAGAATTAGTTCTATCAGATAATTTCGCAGGCTTGCCTAAAGAACCGGATTGCTGAAAATATCAATTAATACCTACCAGAAACAAAATGTTTCGAACATATTCTATCATATTTTACTTTGGAATCGTTTAAATTGTATCTTTTTAGGCTATTAATCCAAGCATTTCGCAGCTCTGGAGCAACAGTATTAATTCGTTTATGATTACCAATTTAAGATGGTATTCGATAAAAATTTAATTTGTCTCTAAATGTGTTACTCCCGCAATCTACTACCATGCAAAAGCTTGGCATTTTAGCTTGAAAATAGTGAAAAACGACCAAAACTCCAAACGCAAACATGAGAAATATATCGAGGTTAAGATTCTGTTTATCCTCCAAGCAACGACCTTGGGATTTGTGATGTCGCACGCAGATGCCCTATACAAGAGCAAGAACTCGCACTGCATTGCCAATGTTACAGCGAGATGAAAAAGATTATTTTATGTAAATATTCCAAATTTTGAATAAACCATAACAGAGTTATTAACAAAAGGAAAAAAATGAGGATTTCAATTTTTCGTGATATCTAGCAAGCCATGCAACTATTTGAAATTAGGTTTAAGATGGTCACAATAATATAGCATTATTTATTTAACCGATTTTGTAGTTCTTCAAATAACAAAAATACCAATACATAGCAGAATTCGTGATTCGTCCTGAATATAAAAATAAAGTCCATGCAAAGTAGACACCAGCTGCCATTTGTGGTATAACCGGAAGCACCATGACTTGTCAAATATATTCATTGAGAAGCTCGAAGTCTGATCCCAGATTTTCAGAATTGTAACTGCAGCATAGCAGAAACTATCTGTGGTCAACGGTTTGCATGAAGCACCCTGTATATTAACATGTCAAATTTTAAGCTTCTTACGAAAGAATCGCTGCTTTTCACCCCCTGAAGTTATTGAATGTAAAAACTGATACATTTTTCAGTTGCATGTGCAGTACATAGGTATTCTTGGAAATTTAATTTTTTTGGCTTTAGTTTAGTTTTAACTTTTGGTTGGAGGCAAGATACTTAAGTGTTCCTGAAAATTTTGGAAGTGCAAACACACACATACACGTCATCGATTTTACACATGTAGAATACGTACTTCAGATTTCTTCTAGCAGCACATACAAAAACACATAACCTACCGAAATTACTTCTTCCGCTTGCACATTTTCATTTAAAGTTTTATTTTTAAATGAAAGTATTAAAGTTCCTTATTTTAATTTATTATGTACCCTAACTGTCTAAAATGAGCCTTACTGAATACCGTGACATCATTAGGCACTTTTACTTACCGCCCATGTGCAATTTACCACTTTGCAGTTATAAGAACTAAATTAAAAATCGGCAGACTCGACACACTGCTCTGGAGACAGGACTTCTCAGCTGTTCAATATACCTGATAAGTATACTTATAAAGCTATCTCCTTTTTTATGCATTTTGTTTACAGCAATTTTTCACGTAAGTTAAATAAACCTTCCTATAAAAGCAGAGAAATTCAAACATTTCTTTGTTTTGATAGTGTGGATACAAATCACCAATTACTGAAATAATTTGAATTTCTATAACAAATTCAAAAATAAGACCTTTTCAACTGTATATTGTCTCTATTGTTCAATGAATATAAATATAAAGGTAAAATCTAACAATACAATATATATATAAAATAACTAACTCGATGTAAAATTTTAATGAAAGTCAACAGCCTTGGATTGTGGAACGCCGCGTCGACGTAAAATATCATCCATCCGCATCTGTTCCTGTTGCAGCTGCATTCTGATAGCGCCCAACTGAGTTAGAACACCCTTGCTCTGACTATCTTGCACCGAATTTCCATAATTAACGAAGTTGCGTTGCACTGCTGGCACTTGCCACTTGTCTTCAAGTCTGCGGAGTGCCTCCGAACTGGTCCTAGAGGAATTTACAGCTATCGAGTTCTTTAATTCTTTGGCAACTGGTGAATGGGCTTTCAGTACAGGTATAGGAAGCGCGTCATCGAATCTCCCAGAACTACTACGTCTTTGCAACTTGGGACTTCTTTTGAAACTTAAGTCTTGTTGCGTTGCACTGTGCCTTCGCTGCACTCTAGCAGAACTATCCTTAATACTCAGAGCTTCTAACCGTTTACTTAAAGCATCTTGTCGATTTAACGTATCTATTCTACTTAACGAATCGTATCGTCCTAAACTATTATTATAAGCACTATTATCATAACTCAATGAATCTAATTTATTTAAAACGTCTCTGCGGGAAGATGTATCATAACGGCTACTGTCGTATCTATTTGCCGGTTCTGAGAACACAGAACTGGAAGGAATATTGAAAGAATATGGATTTCGGCGGGAAACAGGGGGAGAATAATGAGAAAATGGTTTTGAGGCAACGTTGGTGTTTCGAGAGTTTATAATACTACTTTCTGATTCTGTATGCTTTCGTAAGCTCCCTCGCCCTTGGTACTCCTGCCGTCTTCCGTAAAAGTCTTCACTGTTGTGTCTCAGCTAGAAAGCACATCAACAACTCGTAAGTCATACAGAAAATGGATAGAAAGTAGAGATAACATGCAATAACAAATAAACAAGGGCCACTCTTTTTGTGATAAATTTCAGTACTGATGAGTATTTGCATTTAAACAATAATTTAATTTTTTAGTTACTTTTTATTCATCTTTTACAATAATCACCAAGAATAATGTAACAAAATAAATTTACACGCATCCAAGTTACCACTGCTTGGCATTGGGTTTTAAACGTGAAGGTTTTTTAAAAGCAAACAAAACTGAACATTGATAATAGCCTTAAGAGTTATTATGCTATGTAATAAACAACTTCGTGCAGCACAACCAAGGTAATCTTACTATAAATGATACTTTGACCAGCATCAAGTTCGAAAGAAATTAACAATTTCTTAATTTTAACTCCAAACACAATTTTGCAAAAACTAACAAGCAAAAGCTCTACTATACCACAAAGTTACGAAAATAAACTTATTATTTTGCAAAGATAATGCAAGATAAATTGGACTATCTGAAATTTACTGTGAACCATTGGGTTGGCAATTATTTTAGTAGATACGAGGGGTCGTTTTTATATTCCCGGACTAGGCATGAAAACAAAAGACTAGAGCAGCAACAAAAATTTATTTTTCAATACGGTTCCCTTGCTTTTGAATACAGGTATTACACCGCTTTAATAACATCTTTAATCCGTTGCAAAAATATTCATTCGGTTTCTCCACAAAATGGTCCTCAACAGCCGCAATAAGTTCGTCATTGCCCTGAATTATGATTAGGAAACAAAAAATAGTCACTAGGTGCTAAATCTGGACTATAAGGCGGGTGTTCAATTTCTTCGAAGCCACAATCAGCAACAGCAGCTTTTGCAAGTCTTGACTTGTGCACTGGTGTAGTGTCGCGAAGCAACAAAACACCTCTCGTCAGTTTTCCTCGTCTTTTCACTTTAATTGAATCTCTGAGGCGATGCATTAAGCTTGAATAATACTCTCCCGTTACTGTTCTACCTGTCTCCATACAATCAATCAGCAAAATTCCCTGGCAGTCCCAAAAAATGGTTGCCATTATTTTTCCTGCCGAAGGGGTGACCCTAAACTTCTTGGGAGGGCTGGAGCCCTTAACATGCCACTGCATCGACTCTTTTTCAATTCAGGTTCATAATGATGATCCCACGTTTCATCTCCAGTGACAAGTCGGTTGATAATTAAATTTGGCTCATCTTAACAAAGCGTCAAGAATTGTTCACACGCCTCTACCCGAACGTGCATTTGGAATGGCGAAAGCATTCGCGGAACCCATCTTGCACTAACCTTTGCCATTCCAAGGTACTCATGTAGGATTCTGAAAACCCTGGTTTCTGAAAGTCCTAGTAAAGCTGCTAATTGCCGCTTCTTCAATCTTGCATCCTCCAGTACCAAACACTTGGTTTTTTCAACATCTGAAGTGATCACGTCAACAGGGCGACCTGGGCGGGGATCATCATCCAATGATTCTCGACCATTTTTAAACGGTTTTGACCACTCGCAAATAGTTGACTTAGAAGGACAATCAACCCCGTACACAACCAACATTTCTTCAAGAATAATTTTTGGAGTTTTTCCTTGTCTGGTAAGAAATTTTATAACAGCCTGATATTCGGTTTTATTCATTTTGGTGCGCGACAACACAAACTGGCAGTTAATGAAATTAAACATGTTGCAATTGTTCTCTAATTTGGCATACACGTTTCCAAAGCATATGTGATTACAAAAAAAATTAATGGAAAATTGTCACAAAATTTAAAAGTGCCCAGTCCGGGAATATAAAAACGACCCCTCGTAGGTCATACGGCAGGAAAAGGAAACCAAAAAAGGAACTGTTACTTTCAGTGGAACCTTTGTTGTTTAAGATCAAGTGTTATTGACCTTGAAGTGATATACCCAATGAACAATTTTCATCACTTCAAGTAACTGGTAGTTTTTCATAAGGGTTTTTTTAATAAGGTTGCGTGCGACTTTATATTGGATGCTTATAAGGTTAATTTGGTTGCCAAGTTTTATAGTGGGTATGTAAAATTACTAAAAGGTCCAAGAACTACAGGTAGAAACGTTTTAATCACCAATTTAAATCACTTCTGGTAACGGAACTTTCTAATGGAATAAATTCAATAAAAACTGAACGGCTAATATTTGATCGAAATCTTCGGACACGTCGATTTTTGATTTTAATCGCACACCTTCTAACGTAAATTTCATCACCATTTGGTCATGTGACTACGAGTTATGACGTCACAGTACATTTTTTAAATAGCAAGGTATGGTAAATTTTATATCCTTGGATAGATTCTTTCGAGAAAAATAGTTTCAAACTGCACGGACGTATACGTCATATTTGTGATATTGGAGGGCGCTTCCATTTTTTAGAAGTACAAAATGCAAATTACACAGGCCAGAAAGAATTGGAGCTAAATTTTGGCAATGCTAACTGTCTGACAATCACATTATCATCAGTATATTTTTCTATTACATTCCATAAAGAAAAGAATCGCAGACTTCATCTTCAAAGAAAAGATGTCATACTTAATACGAGGGTTGAGTGATAAGTCTGGTAAAAATTAAACAAGGAATACTTTTTTCTGCAAAAACATATTTTATTTTTTAACTTGTCCCTTTTTAGGTCAATACACTTAATCCAATTTTTCGATCCCTTCCGAATAATACGATTTCTCCAACCCTTCAAAATACGAGTTTGTTGCATCGATGATCTCCTCATTAGAGCCAAATCTCTTTCCGTCGAGCCATTCTTTCAAATTCGGAAACAGGAAATAATTACAGGGGGCTAAATCTGGTGAATATGGTAGATGTGAAAGCAATTCGCACTGTAATTCGTGGATTTTAGCCATGGCAACTCCACACATATGCACCCGTGCATTGTCTGGATGGAACAGAACTTTGTTTTTGGCCAAATGCGGTCATTTTTCCTTCAAAACGTCGTTGAAATGGTCCAATAAGTTAGAATAATATTCGCCGTTGATTGTCTTCCCCCTCTCAAGGTAATCGATCTGGATTATGCCGCGTGTATCCCAAAAAACTGTAGCCATGACCTTGTTCCTTTGCCTTCTTCAGTGCAGGTTCGCCTGAAGAAATCCACTGTTTCGACTGTTCCTTGGTATCTGGTGTACAGTGATGGATCCATGTTTCGTCAACAGTTATGAAACGACGCAAAAACTCCTTTTTATTGTGCCTGAACATCGCCAAACCTACCTCTGAAGTTGTCCCACGTGTGCGTTTTTGGTTGATCGTAAGCAAATGCCATCCATCGCACGGCTAGCTTTTTCATATCCAAATGCTCGTGTAAAATATTGCGCACACGTTCATCTGAGATGCGTACTATCTCACGCACTTTCACTCTGTGGTCTTTCAATACGATGCCATGGACTTTGTTAATCATTTCTGGTGTAGTGACCTCTTTTGGGCGTCCTGAACGTTCGGCATCACTTGTGCTTGTACGTCCACAACGAAAATCAGTAAACCACTTATGAATCATTTTAACCGATGGTGAAGAGTTCCCATAATATTTATCAAGCTTTGTTTTGGTTTGCTTAATGGTTTTTCCACGCAAAAAACAATGTTTAATCAACGCATAGTATTCACTTTTTTCGATGTTTGCTACAAAACGATGGGTTGACTGATTTCAATGTCTGTCACTACTGAACTAAATGACAGATCTGTCTGAAATTTTTAACATGGCCTACTGAGAAATGGTATTTGACAAATGTTATAAGAGATTTGCGATTGTGACACCCCTTAATAGACTTTACCAGACTTACCACTTCGCCATAGTAATTTACCACCAACGCCTAAAGAGAAACAAAGATGATGCCTCTAAAAGCAAGAACAAGCAGGATAGTCAGTGAAGTGATATGGCTGCCTAAACATTGCTGTTACCATAAAACAATGTTTATAAAGGTTGCGGAAACATTCTCGTTACTTGATTAAAAGGCTCATAACGCCTATAAGAAGTTATATAAGAGTAGCAGTTATATCTCTTTCACTTGTGTTATAAAACTTAGGTTATAATAAGGTTACTAAACCCTCATAGAGCCCGCCACTTAAGCTCTTTACGTGGTAACTGAAAGGTTGTCATGAACAATTTGTATTACTAAAGGTTTTATAATTTGGTGATGGAAATATTTGGAGAACCTTTATAAAACAAAAATTGTTCAGCCAAATTCATTCCTTTTTCAAGGGGATAGGAGAGACCAAGGATGGTCGTCACACTTTTTGGTTTTTAATTTCTCGTGCATTTCTGGAAAAGGATATCAAAAGTTCATTGGCTGTATGCTGTAGGTCTACCATCAGGTACATATAAATTTTGGTGGGCCAAAAGCGACTAGAAACGTTTTTTACAAAATAAAAGAAAATAATCGAAAAGTGGGACAACCTGCCCTGTCGCTGGGTTGGTTGTCGCAGGCCTTGGATTTGGCCGCCGAGCATTTTAAATGGGCAAAATATTGTTCGATACATTTTCCGTTTTTTATACAGGTTGCACCTGAAATGTTTGACCATACTTCAGGGGCGTGGTGTATGGAACCAAACAATGAAAAAAGTTCCTATGGACATGTGTCCGAAAACGTACCCCTAAAAAGTTACAGCAATTTTACAATTGATACATTCAGAATAAGATTTTCACTACAACTTATAACATATTATCTGAATTTATCAAGGATGCTATACTCATATTAGTTTTTTGCTCCCTAGTAACTAAGTGACTGGCAGCAATATAACAATAATTAATTTAAGTTAATCAAATTCTTAGTTTTAAAAGTCATGAATTACACTAATGAAACAATGGCAGTCATACATTTCACTTACGGATGAGCAAACGGTTACTGCAACTTGGCTCATCGGATTTATGCCGATTGGTTTCCTAACCTGAACGCTACTTTTGCAGCAATCCATTAGTGTCTTTGCGACATTGGATCTTTCATAATATGAAATACTGCTGATCGTGGAGTTCACTGGAACACCCGAAAACTGGCATTAGAAGAAGTTAGAATGGATTGGCAAGGGTGAGCCAACTGTGTGGCCAACAAGCTCTTTAGATTTCTTATGGGAGCCACTTAAAAAAATCTTGTTTACACTAAACCGATGCCTACCGCAGAAGCTCTCCAGGAATCCTAGCGTGTTAGGCAGTCGATGGTTCGACCTTGCAAGGGCTTTATCGTTGCTGAAGGAAGCGATTCCGAACATTTATTTTGAGCACGTAGTTTTAATAATAATCATATTATATTGTCCCAATTGCAAGTAAACTAATTGAAAATATTCCGAATAACATTTACGATAATTATAATGGGCTTGATATTAATCATAGTGGCTAGGCGCAACAACTGCATGTTTTCCCAGGGGCGGCTAAGGCAGCGAACATTTTATTTCCGAACTAAATTTCAAGATCTATATTGTTAATAATTCCTATATCTTGGGCGACGATTTGCCTGTAAATGTTATCTAAGATTTTTTTGATTTCTCGTATGTGCAATTTACTCACTTTTCGATTAAATTTTTTTAAATTATTGGAACATGGGGAAGCTCATGCTCGAGGATTGAATTTCAATTTTCATGACTGACTGTGGCCTTTTCTGCAAACACTATTGTTGTTTTACTGCATTTTGAATTTATTGTATATATATTAGGAGAAGATCAGTTCGGATTTAGACGAAATAGAGGAACGCGCGAGGCCATTCTAGCTTTACGAGTAATTATAGAAAAAACGATAGAAAAGAGAAAGAGCGTCTATATAGGATTTGTAGATTTAGAAAAAGCCTTCGACAACGTAAAATGGGGGAAGATGTTCGAAGTGCTGAGAAAGGTAGGGATGAAATACAGGGACAGAAGAATAATACATAATCTCTACAAAGAGCAAAAGGCAGTTATAGAATGTGAGCAGGAACAAAGGGAAGTAGATATCCGGAAGGGAGTGAGACAGGGATGTGCATTGTCACCTCTAGTTTTCAACTTATATATCGAAGATGCGATTAATATTGTTAAGGAAAGAACAGCCTCAGGGATCAATGTACAGGGCCAAACTATTAACATGCTCAGATTTGCGGATGATATAGCAGTGTTAGCATCTAGCAAAGAAGAATTAGGAGCGGCTCTGAATGAAATGGAAGCAGTTTTGACACAGGGCTTCGGCATGAAAATCAATAAAAAGAAAACTAAAATTTTGGTATGTAGGGGATGTGAAAATAGAACTAAAATGGAAATACAAATTGGAAATGAGAAGATAGAGGAGGTCGCGGATTTCTGCTACTTAGGAAGTAAAATAACTCAAGACGGTAGGAGCACTAAAGATATAAAACAAAGAATGGCGCAGGGCCGAGTTGCGTTTAACAAAAAGAAACAACTGTTATGCTCGAGAACGGTTAATATAGAGACTAGGAAGAGACTCTTAACGTCGTATGTATGGAGTACGGCATTATACGGGTGCGAAACTTGGACAATAGGAGAAGCGGATAGAAAAAGAGTAGAAGCGTTTGAAATGTGGTGCTACAGACGCATGATGAAGATACCGTGGATAGATAAGGTTAGCAATAGGGAAGTATTAGAAAGAGTTGGGGAAAAGCGAAAGGTATGGAAAACAATAAAGAGTAGGAGAGATAGGATGGTAGGACACCTTCTAAGACACGAAGGAATAGTTCGTGACATACTAGAGTCAGAGATAGGAATAAAAAGAGGTAGGGGTAGGCCTAGATTAGACTACTGCTCTCAAATAGTTAGGGATGTAGGATGTTCTACTTTTAGGGAAATGCGTAGGTTAGCTCAGGATAGAAAAGAATGGAGGTACGCGTCCAACCAGTCTTCGGACTGAGAACCTTATGATGATGATATGTTTCCGGAATATTATTATTATTATTATTCATGTTATTATTATTATTATTATACTACCATACGGATGAAGATGATGATGAGGATGTATGCAACGAATCAGTTGAAGAGGAAGACACTAACGGATGAGTATGATGACGAATGAAATACATTAGTTCATTTTTGCGTACAAAATAAATAATACATTTCAAATATATTTTGTATATTAATCCATTTTTGCGTACAATTTAATAAACATTCCTTTTTGCATATTTTCCACTTTTTTCACGTATTTTAAGAAGTTTGATAAACATTGATTGTCGGGTTTCCATGTCCGATCTCATCACATGTTGGACATCATATATTTGCAAAGATACGAGAACAATATGTTGTTTATACAACCATATTGGTTGTTATGGTTTGATATAATTAAAAATCCCTAATATAATAATGGTCAGACAAATTTGCTGTGTATAAATTTATTGATGTAACAGTTTGCCCTTTTTATTGTTGGACTAGCGATATAGCGCAATATTTTTGTCTGTCATTGTCATTATTGATCACAAAATACGCTCACCTGCATGTGTGATCTTTGTCCGACAAGTGGTAATCAGTGAACATGTTTTCACACGAAACTGACACTTTCCGAGTGTCGGACGGCCAATATGGCGCACAACATTTGTCGGACAATGTTACCATCAGATTTTAGAGATATTCATTTAATATTTATGAACAAATCAGCTGGTTGGTAGTAAAATTCTTAAAAGTCGTTATTTTGACCAGATATAGGTGGTGGACGCGCCGAACGGCGCACCATTTTTGTTGGACAAATGTCCTTTAAGCGTTTGTAATTTTATTAACTTTTAATTAGAGTTATAAAAAATGTGATGGTCATACATTTTTAAAGCATCAGCACATTAGCGCCTTTCGCGATCGCGAACTCGAAAACGCCGCGTTTCCAAGAACTTACGTATACAGAACGTAGTTGACTCGTAAAACTACACCAGTACACGACGTTACAGAGGAGTGGTAACCAATTTTCAAAAGATGTGCTGTCCCGTGGACTATAATGCATGTTTCACTTGTGGTTATTTTCCTAATGAATTTAAAACTGCAAAAATACAACCCTCGTTTAAGAGTAAAGATAAAGTGTAGAGAACTACCGACCAATTTCTATTTTGTCTGTTTTTTCTAGTTTTCAAGTATTTAATCAAGGTGAGAATTACAGGTTTTTTTTATATCGATACAATATCATAAGCAGTTCTCAACGTGGTTTTATTGGAATGATAAACATCATCAGCATTGCAGGAAATGATGATGACGACCCCATTCATTAAGTTCAAGTTACCGAGGTTGCACTTTACTTTAAAAAATGTCTCTCATCGAGATATCTGACCAACTTGTTGATGTATTAGGTAACATATTATTATGAAGCAGTGGTAACTCTTAAATTATAATGTTAACAAGCACTAAACAAAAGGACTAATTACACAGAAATTTATTAAAAAATAATTACAAAATTCATTGCCAAACCTGCTCATGATGTCTTTGACCCCTCCTCTGTTCGAAGTATTCTTCCTCCTCCATTCTCATTAGCTGCTGCTCTAACCTTCTATTTCCAAGATCCTGTTCTCTTCTCTCCTGTTGCTCTTTTAAAGCTGTAAGTCGCTTTTTCTCCTCAATTTGCATTCTCAATTCCGCCTGATAAGCTTCACGTTTTAAATGCTCCTGGATACAACAAAATTAAATATTTCTTATTTACCAATAAGAATATAATAGACGAATAGGAGCATGCAGAAAAATAAATCTAAAAACATATTTAAAAAAGGATGGAATGTACTTCAAGATTAATAAAAGCAAAAGATAGATTAAAGAATAATTATAAAATTAAATTAATATTGCAAGTATTAATAATGCAGGGAATAATTCATACTACGATTACACAGACTTACTCTTCGTCTCAAGTCGTCTGCTTTTTCTTGATAACTCCAACTATCCAAAAAACTAGGCACATATACATGTTGCTGCATGTCCGCAATGTGCCTTTCTATAAAAAGAAAATTCAATAAATCATACGATAAAAATATGTAGCAACACAGAGTTGCAAAATTCCAAGTTAATATTTTCTCCTTAAACTGCATCCTGACCATTCTAATCTGAGTTGTGACATGCTTAGAAGTGCAAAGAAAATCGTTATGCAGATGAAAAAAAAAGAATGTTATATATGGGCTATCCCTTAGAAGATGTGTCCCACGCATGGAGTTGTCTATATACACATAGAGGGATAATCACTCCTACCTGCGAGTTGAAAAATGACGAAAACTACGAAGAAATAATTTTGACTGTTGAGGTGTAGAAGAGCATGCACTCTGGCGTTCTGCATTTGTTTGATCTGTCAGTTGTTATATAAATGAACTAAAAATGTCATACGAAAACTACGTCATTTGATTTATGGTGAAATTGTTTCGTATTATTGTGTATTGTTTGCTTATTCTTTGAATTGTTATACCTATATTGCTACCCATGTTGCATTCGATCATCAACGCTAGATGCCCAGGTGTATAATTTTTTCAGTAAGTACACATTCTGTTATAATATTTTGAAGCAATTAATTGATATAAAAAAACTAAGATAACTGGCTAATGTTACTTTCACTGCTTTAAGGCTCACTACTGCAAGGTGAAAGTCGTGGTTAGCTGCAATAGGAAGAAACTGATGAACCCATGAGTGCACATGGTGTGGTTTGTTCCTTTCACTTTTCAGGGGATGTCTTTTTGGATAATGGACAGTACCAACATTGAGGTTGAAACGAAAAAACAATATTAATCTATAGTAGAAGTCATGTGCCTACGTCTTGAGCATGTTTTCTGTAGATACCTACCGGTGTCATAATTTGTTATACAAGCAGTTTTGCAGTTTTGAAATGGGTGAACTGCCTGCACTATGGAACATTCTGACTACATTTTTTAAATCTACCCTAAATTCTATAGTATTTCATGTGGTACAATCTCTATCTAAAATTAAGAGTTTTTGGGACATTTATTTTTTTTCAATTCTCGATTTTGTACACCCTTGTTAAAATCCTTGTCACCGACTTTCTTAATTTATTCTTAATTATGTTGCCCATCTATTTTGCCTAACTGCTACACAAACTTGTTTTAATTATTTTCCTTTATGCCATGTATTTCATGTTTTCTACTAGCAATCGTTTTTTTTAAAAAACGAAGTGCCAGCTTACCTTAACAACTTGGAATAACTCAATTCACATTCAAATTCAGCATAGTGTCACTCAATTATTTCGTCTACTGCAAAATAATTAATTCAATGTGAGCTGAGATTCCCTCCAAATAGAAAGAAAGTAATATTTTACAAAGTCAGTACTTTATTTAACGAACTTTTTATATGTAAGTGGCTTTTTCGTTTTGTGAGAGGCTGAAAATTCTGTAAGCCGCACCTGTGCTTTGAATACAATTTCCTGGTACCTGCCCTACACCCCTATGCACTACACGCATGCTACCCTATGCCGTGCGCAGTTTCATTCGGGTCAACTTATCAAGATTTGTTGTATAGGCAACTCTGTGGTCCCACATAGTCAATGCCCATCGTTTGAGATTCCCTAACATGTATAATTATATTGCACACAATAAATAAATAAATAAATAAATAAATAATATACAGGCCTAACAAAATATTATTTATTTACGTTTAGGTTAAGTCAGCTATTACTCAATCTACTCAAGCAAAGCTAGTTGGAAAAGATATGAAGCAAAAAGTTACTACCACTTGGTGAACTAACTTCAGTTAGCAGTTAACAATGTAAATCGGTCTGTCTTGTGTACACACCTTATAGGTAATAGAAATTCCCTCATTTAGAGAAGCCTTTAACGAAGGTGTCTTTAATGATAAGCGGCTAGCCATACCAATGGGGTCGTTACACAATTTTTAAAAATCATATTGTAACAAAGCATAATTAACCGCCTGTAGATCTAACAAACTTAGATTAGGCGTTATCTATTTTGTTCGATGAAACATCGCGCCTTACAAAAACTGCACAGATGAGAGAAGACGTCACGACGTCAATGAACCGAAGAGAGTTGAAAGAGAGGGTACAGGGACCGCGCGCGGACAAATGGGAGGAGCCGAACCCCCGATCGGCCGTTCACGAAGTTTGGAGGAAGAATTGACAAAACGCGGTGTCACCGGCATTCAAAAGAGATTCACTCAGCATCAATCCGGCAGACATTCATCCTGCATTCTCATACCAGACATTCTCCGAATAACTTCCAGTATTATCGCGAGTACCTGACTAACTGATTTGCATCGTGTGAAGTGATTAGCTGTGATACAATAATTAAATGCTGTTATTTAATGATTAAGGCTGTGAGGCTGTCAATGATTAAATATACGTTAGTTGATCCGGTGTAGAGGTATAATAGGCTGGTGAAGGCTAGTTCTGAAATTCTACGGGTAGCCGTGGATATTCAAGCCATAAATTCGCACACGCCGAAAGCAGATTGAAACATGCGGTGAAAATAGCATTTGCTGTGAAAATAGCACGTCTGCCTTCGACCGACGCAGTGAGGGATTGAACATCCCGTCCGGTTGAATTTCGGAGCAATTATACCCCTGCTTACGTAACAATTAATGGCCATCCGATTAAGGGATCGCCGAGAGTGGCTGTTACGTATATCCCCGATCTACACATCACCTGGTTGCACACCTGTGCGGCAACGTTAACCAGATACCGAGTACACAGTATAATTCATCCCACGGGACGACAGACAGTTACCAGAAAACCGTCCCGGAGAGAATCTCTTGCGATACCTGGCTATCAAAACCCAGTATCGTTTGTTATTCGCTCATGTATATAATTACCGTTTAGACTTTACCGTATGGATCATATTTAATTTCCTGTAAATATTTTATATAATACCGTTTGACCAGTTTTAATGTACATAGCTAACTATAATAGAATCATATTTATTTGTTTCCCGTGTGTATTATTATCTCCGTAAGCGAATAAGTTTTCCAACCGACCGACCGAGATGCAACAACGTGATCGTTCATAAGCGAACGACCCGAAATAATTTAGTATACAGTGTGTCCCAGGACGCACGAGGGAAAGTTCGTTGCAATATTTTCCCGAAGATTCTCGTAAAATATTTGACCCGTATTTTTTATTTTTCTCACAGCGAACGTTTTAGGCATCTAAACCACCATCAAAGTTAAGACCCTGGCCCTTTAAGCCTTTTAAATGATGACGTATCCGCGGCAATGCCGAGGAGTGTCGATATTAGTCGGAAAGTACAACCGTTGTTTGTTTATGCTTGCTAGCGCAAACGTCATTTTGTGTCAAGTCAAACGCGTCAAACGTAAACTGAATTAATAAACAATCGTGGCAGTCTAGTCGTTTGACAGTGTCCAGTGTTGTTTTTCAGTTTGTCTAGTTCCCAACTAAATGAAGCACTCGCCGTTTTTTTTAAATGTTTTTCATTTCAGCACTGAAATAGACAAGAAAATAGTCCAAATTGGTAAATTGTCTGAATCGGCTTTAACGAAACCTTGCTCTATTTTCCGTACACAAATAAATACTAACTGACACAATAAGTAGGAATAAAAACACATAAATAAACGACAGAAAACTATTTATACACCCAATACAAATAAAAATAACCTCCAAATGTCAAAATCTGATTATCCGTAACATTATAGCTCCCTACTTTACCGATACCGACTGAAAGTCCACGTAACTTTAGCTTTCTGCGTATCAGAACATCAATTCAGATGACCAATCACAAACAAGAGATTCTAAGGTAATGACGTAACGGTAGCAGCAGGTGTTTCTGTTTAATTCTCCGAAGGCGCGCTTTGTGCTAATATCGCCATTGTTTATATTTTGGGCTACTGGTGAGTAAATAAATGTAACCTAGAGGGTCATTAAACACCTAGTTACTTATTTCTATCAAAAATATGTCAATTTTCTATTTAGTGCAACGACCCCATTGTACTTTGGCTCCCTGACTTCCGCATGCGCCACAGCATTACATTATAGTTATACGTTATACTTAGGTTTAAGTACTTCGTCAGTCAAAACTGCATCCAGCAGCGACGCTAGGTAGGGAGATATCGCATAGAACTAGTAATTTGGTATTCTAGGCCCGGGTGGGATCGGCTCCCGTAGAGGTTAGTTTTTGAGGTTAGGTTTTTATATTATCTTTTTTTGCAAAAAATGCGTGTGTCTGGTGCGAGAAGGCAGCTAAGGTTTCCATTTAAAATGCGGGTCTGTTTTAAAAAGTTTCCGCATGCGGAAGTCGAAGAGCCAAAGTACAATTGGTATGGCTAGCCGCTTGTTCTTTAATGCTGCGTATATACATACTCAGGGACTTCATGTTATATTATAATTGGTAGTGCGCATAGTAGTGATAAACTCAATTATACAGGGTGGCCCGAAATTAGCGTGCAATATTTTACCAGCGTGTTCTGTGGTCAAAAATAAGACAAAAAGCTCTTATAAGCGTATACCGAAATATGCTTCGCAAAGGAGCTATAGCTTTCTAAAAGAGAAGGCCTGAAGACGTTTCCTTCTAAATATCTTCGTAACAAGTTCAGTTAAAATTATGAAATTTTATGAAATGTGTAAGTACCAAATGCTGAATCTTTTGCTGTAAACATAATTTCTAAAATTTAACAGGGGCGTCCCAAATCTGGGGGTGGTGGAGGTAAGATTTACCCCAACTTTTTTTACAACATGTCGTTTTCAATTTTTTCATAAAAATTTGAAACTTCAGTTTTTTGCAAAAAAAATGTGCTCCTGTCTCGTTTTGATAGGAGGCACCGTTATCGAGCCCAATCGATTTAAAAATTTCGCTGCATGCCCAAAAAATTCCTACAAGTGGAAAACCTCGTTTGTATACTTAAACGAGACAGGAGCACATTTTTTTTGCAAAAAACTCTGAAGTTACGAATTTTTATGGAAAAATTTCCGGAAAAATTTAAAACGACATGTTATGGAAAAAGTTGGGGTAAATCTTACCTCCACCGCCCCCAGATTTGAGACGCCCCTGTTAAATTTTAAAAATTATGTTTGCAGCAAAAGATTCAGCATTTGATACTTAACACATTCCATAAAATTTCATAATTTTAACTGGACTTGTTTCGAAGATATTAAGAAGGAAACGTCTTCAGGCTTTCTCTTTTAGAGAGCTATAGCTCCTTTGCGAAGCATAGTTCGGTATTCGCTCACAAGAGCTTTTTGTCTTATTTTTGACCACAGAACACGCTGGTAAAATATTGCACGCTAATTTCGGGACACCCTGTATAATTAATGCCTGGCGGGGTATTTGCCCGAAATTAGCGTGCAATATTTTACCAGCGTGTTCTGTGATCAACAATAAGACAAAAAGCTCTTGTAAGCATATACCGAAATATGCTTCGCAAAGGAGCTATAGCTTTCTAAAAGAGAAGGTCTGAAGACGTTTTCTTCTAAATATCTTCGAAACAAGTCCAGTTAAAATTATGAAATTTTATGGAATGTGTAAGTACCAAATGCTGAATCTTTTGCTGTAAACATAATTTCTAAAATTTAACAGGGGCGTCTCAAATCTGGGGGCGGTAGAGGTAAGATTTACCCCAACTTTTTCCATCACATCTCGTTTTCAATTTTTCCAGAAATTTTTCCATAAAAATTTGCAACTTCAGAGTTTTTTGCAAAAAAATGTGCTCCTGTCTCGTTTTAGTATACAAACGAAGTTTTCCACTTCTTGTAGGAATTTTTTGGGCGTGCAGCGAAATTTTTAAATCGATTGCGCTCGATAACGGTGCCTCCTATCAAAACGAGACAGGAGCACATTTTTTTTGCAAAAAACTCTGAAGTTTCAAATTTTTATGGAAAAATTGAAAACGACGTGTTGTAAAAAGAGTTGGGGGGGGGGCCTCCACCACCCCCAGATTTGGGAAGCCCCTGTTAAATTTTAGAAATTATGTTTGCAGCAAAAGATTCAGCATTTGGTACTTACACATTCCATAAAATTTCATAATTGAGGACCGTTTTTTAAAAACTCGACAACTACATTTTTGTCAAAAATGAGTTATACATGAAATGTATACATTTTGATAGTAAGGAATCCAATGAACCAATAAAATCTTTAAAAAGTCGACATCTACTATGCTAAACGCATGATAAAACATTGGGGGGTTTCTTAAAACTCGACAACTACCGAAAGTGTTCTGAAAAAACTCGACATCTACATAAAATTTACGCTTGGTACATAAGTAAATAGGCCATTTTATATGTAAAAAGAGTAAATAGAATAAAATCGAGTTGTTTATTTACTACAAAATTATAGCGCAAGTCTCTGTTTAAGTTTAAGAATATTTAATGAATATATGTGTAAAAGTTTGGGGTAAAAATTGGAGCGGGTACATTTAAAGAACATCCCCAAATAGAAACTTCCTTTTAAAATAAGTAATGCTATGGTTACCAAAACAAGGCATGTTATCATTAATAATAAAGAGGCGTATAAAGAAGGAGAAGTGCAAGTGGAAATTCTAAAAAAGCGGCGTAAAGAATGCAAATCAAGTACTCACCTTTGGCCAAGGAAATTCCAGCATGTGACTATGTCAGTATTAAAGAAAATGAAGTGATAGTTAGCTACCATTAGCTACCCATATTCATTATAAAATTACCCCAGATTCACTTAATGGCGCAACCTGTATTTGCGTTTCTCGTATTCGCGTAGATGTGGAGTTTAAGTAGTTGTCGAGTTTTTTAAAATTTTCCAATTTTCAATATTTTCTTACAGATGTTTCTTATAAACAAGATTACTATTTTATATGTACTTATGACGGTATTGTACCAGAGAAACTTGTACTAAAACAGTGTCTTTATATTTCAATTAACAACTTGCTGAAAGATTTAAAACGTTCTCCTGAAAATTTTGCTTTTTGTAGATATCGACTTTTTAAAAAACGGTCCTCAATTTTAACTGGACTTGTTTCGAAGATATTTTGAAGGAAACGTCTTCAGGCCTTCTCTTTTAGAAAGCTATAGCTCCATTGCGAAGCATATTTCAGTATACGCTTATAGGAGTTTTTTGTCTTATTTTTGACCACAGAATACGCTGGTAAAATATTGCACGCTAATTTCGGGCCAGCCTGTATACATAGACTATCAAAAAGTAAAGTGATTGTGTTTAAAACTTAATAAAATAATTACTAAATGGTAGAAAAAGAACCCAAATACTTAACAATAAAATTAAATCAATTAGAATAAAAAAATGTAATGTGCTTTTTGACAAGCAATGTATTTACTTAAATTCTCAAGGTAAATAGACAACTCTACTATACCACGTAGTGGCTATATACACATTTGACAGCCTACTGTTATCGTCGAAAATTTAAGGGATAGTACTGGTACTCTAAATTTTGAAAATGGAGTTACACTGTTGGCAGTTTTCTATATGAATATCATAAATACCCTATTGTAAAAATGATACATGGCGCTTTCCCGTTACTTGCACATACGGAAGTACATATAAATTTTAATCAATAAGAGTACACTGCAATTCAATTCAATTCAAACCTATATTTTATACCTCTAGGACTTTCAAGCCTATTTGTTAAAATACTCTTAGGCATCTCCATTTCTCTATTCATTAAGGCATTTTGTGCGCTAGTCAATCTCTGATCTAAATGGCCAGTATATATGTTACGATTTCGGCGCATATCTCCTAGTCCATCAACAACTTCAGGGCACAGTTCTTTTTCTGGCTCTTCCTGAGAATGTAAGTCATATTGAACCTGAAAATAAAGCAAATCGTAATACATTATTTTCTTTGAATTTGTAACAACACACCAGTGGGGAGTGTATATTTTGTATGTCAGTCTGTGCAGCTCTATTAACTATTCGCTTTTTAGAAGAAGGTTCTACTCGAAAACTCTGAACTATGCTCTTGATTTCATCATTTTTCTATAAAAACAAACAGTTTATTATACCAGAAAAACTACACATTTGATCAAAACTTCATATTACGTAAATTATATTATAATACAGGGTGTTCCGTTGGTGTGGGGGTTTTTTAATTTTAAATACCTACCAAATTACAAAAACTCAGATAAGGATACATTATTGCAGAACATAAAGCTTAAGCGTGCAAAAATTTCAGGCGGAAAGTTGCTTGAGTAATGTATGAAAAACGAGATAGTTGAAACTTTGTAAAACCCCCTTAACATGTGCCTGCACGTGCTCCCACTTTATTGTGCATAGTACACACTTGCAGTTGCAGCTTTTATCAAGTTGAAAAATTAATAGGTAACTATTTTAATTTGTCAGTTTCAGTTGTAGGTTGTAGCATACCTGTACGAATCATATATATCCGAAGTTCGTAATAACTGCATATTATATTAAAGAAAATTAAATAACAAAAATGCGATGTAATGTATTTAATATCTCCAAGAAAACCACTTCAAAAGTCCTCAGTCCAGTTAGTTACAGCATGATTTTTGAAGTTTCTTGGCCATAGTATTCCCATGTTTATATCTTTCTGGAATATTCACTTTTTCCTTGCAAATCGTATCTACTGTTGACTTAACGCATTTGTTTACACATCTGACTTTATTCTCTGCAACTTATTCTTCTTTAACTTCTGCTTTATGCCTCATGGCGTCGGCGTTTTAGGGGTTTCCACCCATCTTTTCCATTCCTTTCCATCGACAGTAAATCCCCACCTGTTGGACTGTTCTCCCCTACCTCTCTGCCATCTCTTAAGGTATGGTTCAGTTTTGGTGTTTTTCAGTCGACGACCAAAAATGGTAGCCGTCAACGGCGCCGACGGCGACGTAGTAGCCACTGGTTACTTTTGAGCTTCCACGTTCCAGCATACGACAGTCGTGTTTGAGTCTTCAGAGGTATCTGACGTTTGCAATGGAATTGTGTCTCGCATTATTACAAGAAGAAGAAGACGACGACTTGGAAATGGTTCTACTGGCACACTGCCTTGAAGAAGAGACGTCTGCTCGTGTACAGAGTTCCATATTTAAAAATAGATATACAGAGGGGTAGTAGTAGTAGTAGTAGTAGCTCAACATAGTGTACGCAAAATTAGAAACTATGTCAACAAAAACGCAGAAAAATCCAATATGTCCAGAAGAGAAACTGGCTCTATCACTGAGGTACGTACTGAGGAGTACGTCAACTAAACATAAAAATTTTAAAAATAAACAGAAACCCTATGGTAACTTTTGGAACGTAAAATTAGGTACCTATTGTCTGTAGTCTACCGCAGTACAGTATAACTGTTATCGCCATAGAGATATATTGCTTGAGATGCAGGAGTTTCCTGTGAATAGGTTGCAGTGTATGAACTATTCGACGTACTGTGAGAATCATTACTTGATGAAAGTGACTGCGGTAATTGTAGTTCCGTTACGACATTTAAGATCTCTACTTTAGCCTGGGCGATTAATTGTGGTGCGAGTTTTTTTACGGTTAAAGCTATGCTTCGCATAAAAATGTCAACGTCGTCTTCTTCCTCGAGTTTTTGGAGTAGTTCCTGGAAGAACGCTCTGCGTTCGACCTGTCTGTTTTGGATGTGCTCTAGGAGCACTGAAGTAGTTTCACTTTTGCTTTTGCCACCATTGCGACATACAGTTGGTGTTGATGATCTGCTGTTATCGGACCCACAAGAACCAACTGATTCAATCGCATTTATATCAGTCCTCCCAATTACTTCGACGGCTGGTTCTGACACTGGCTCCCCACAACGCTCTCTTCCACAAATTCTTCGTCCTCATCTTCATCTTCTTCCCTAACCTCGCTCTGGTCCCATTCTGAACAATTTGGCAAAGTATTAATAGACCTAAAATGTTAATTACCTATACCAATAGTTGCATTGCCCAGGAGAACAAATTTTCAGCGCACCTCCTCTCAGAATCCACCGTCTCCAAGAAGGTCAGATGCTCGAACAATGACCATTTGACGAGTTTCTTGGCAGCTTGCCCTGTACTCGTTTTCATACTTTTCTTTATTTTGAAATAATTATTTCTTATGGACTTTAATTTACACTTACGACTACTCAGATCCTAGTTGTAGTACTAGGACATCAACCCGAAAATGTGAACACATTTTCATGTGAGGTTGCACGTGTTTACATTTCCAACGAATGAGCAACCATGTTATGATTACGATCCAAATGACCAGGTTTCATCTGGATTTGTACCATTGAAACGACCAGGGGGTTTTACAAACAATGACGGTTTTGAAATCAGAGAAACATTTGCAAGATATTTCAGTAATGAAGGCACTCTTGGTTGGCAAGAATCACGTATTAATAGGTTAAGTAGTTAAAAGTGTACAACATTTTACCTACAAGTACAAATAAAACGTGCTGTTTTCTTACCATTCTTCCCTACTTTTTTTTCCGACCACTATCCAAATGTTTTCTTTTATTTGCTGGTCTTTATATTATTTGTTTTGGGCATCATACAACGCTCTGAAGTCTCGAACGCAATTAATTAATACGTCGTCTTCAGTGGAAGAAAATTTCGGCGCCATCGTCGTAGACACTGACCATCAAGGTTCGACGGCGCGTTCATACTGATTACCCTAGCAGTCTGCATGCAACGGCGCGCTGTTGACTGCTGCATTTGCAAGTTTGGACGTGCAAAGCGAACCGTGTTGATAAGCGAACATTTCAATCAGTGTCCCGCTGTTGGCAGCGACCGTCAACGGCCGCCGACAAACGCCAAAACCGAACCATACCTTTAAATGATTTTGTGGTCTCTGCCTACTCTTCTTTTACCGTGGCTTCTTGCTTCAAAATCTTTTGATCGAAGTAAATGCGATAACACTCACGCACGTTTCAATTGCATCATATCAATGCTGTATCAGTTGGGTACCGGATAATTTTACATTGTGATACCAAGAGGTATGGTGTCATAATTACCGGGAGTGATGGGACTATCAAGGGTTATTGGAATATAATTTAGAACTAACAAAGAATAGGCTATGGCGAGGTTGTGACAGATGGAGTCCCACACCTTTTATGTATGGCTGGGTCAGATACACGTTATAGAGATTTTGGTATTACGTAACTCTCATCTAAACTGAAGCTGATTGAATGTTTATGTCATTCTATGTGTTCAAATAGTCCATGTATTGGCCACCCCTTTGTCTAACTTATGACACTCTCCTGCCGCTTTAGTGAGTTAGCTAAGTTTTAAGGGTTATGCAAAATTGATTCGAGTATTGATTACCAAATAATTATTAAGTACGGTTTGAAATCCGAGTAGGCAGATGATCACATGGCCAAATATTTAAATAGTTCCCTTATTAATTAATCAGGTTAGATAACCTGTAGGGAGTAAGTCAAGCTCTCTTACTGTAGTTACAAGGGTAGGGTTAGGACTATTACAATATATTATGTTCTTTTAATAAATATTTCATTATTTTCGTCATGTCAAAACACTATGTATTTCAGTAATTTCTTTAAATTATATCGTCTGTCTATGTTTTACCGCATTAAAAATATTGTACACGGACGTGTTAATTATACCTTTGCCAAGTGTTCAACGTAGTCAGCCTTTCGTTGTTTCGAATATAACAATCGTCTCTGTTCGTATTCTCCTAAACCAGCGTAAGGTGCAGCAGTTACTCGATACTGTGGATTATTTGGACTGTATTCTCCACACCGTAACATGGCACGACTGTCATCATCCTAATTAAAATTACAAAAATGTAGATAAATTCAAAAATAAAAGCCAACTTCTTACAACAACCTCGTGCAATTATATTCAACTTTTTTACTCATGCATTAATATGCTAAAATGACTCCTGCATTGATAAGCAAAAACAAATGGATTCACAAGTTATCTACTTTTCAATAAAATAAATTGCATCATGCTTACCGATCTAAATGTTAATGGACTTTCAGAACTAATGAGTTTATTAACGAATGCTTGTTTATCTTTTTCTACACTTTTCGCCTGACTACATAAATCAAGACCTTTGAGAACAGGCACACTCTAGAATGACAAACCAAAAAAGAAAGCTTACAAAAAATCATCGAATGTAACCTGGATCTACAATAAAAATAACCAAAGTTGAGTTTGTAGAATATAAATACATAATAAAGTTTTGCAACTTATACAAGTCCAGTGCTGAATAAGGTAATTCACTACTAAAAAAGCTCAATTATCTAGAATAACGCGAAGTAGAACCATACTTATAATCCAGAGAATTGAAAAAAGCTCTGTAGCTGCAAATTATCATTTTATTGGTCACAGTACACCACACAATGACAAAAATAGCATTTCTAACACAGAAACTTGAACTGATTTAAAAGTAATGATCATTTTAACAAGCCTCCTCATAAAATAAAAATATCAATAAATCTTTTACTACAGTCCGGAAAAAATAAAAGTAGTAACTTGGCCTTCAATATGTTTACCATATTTTTTGAGAGATTTAAATCTAACTTGAAATATGTATTTAAGAATTATAAAATTTCACTGGAATGCTATCTGTTGTACTCAATTTATAGCCTCGAATGTTTGTACGTCGCAAGAAATAAAATGAAATAGTGATTTAAGAATAAATGTTTAAGCAAGCTATGAGCGACTTAGACAATTCAGACAGCTTCTCGACATTTAAAAACAATGGCTCAACAACACAATAATAATGCTCAACATTAAACGACAATTGAAGTTAGTAGTCGTAACATGACTTCAAGAAGAGTATTCACAACGTCATGTTGCTCAGCAGCTTGGGGTTGCCCAGGGAAACACGTGGAAAGTTTGGAAACGATATAGAGAAACAGGTTCCATAACGAGGCGACTAGGTACAGGTCGGAGGAGGAAAACGAACTAAAATCTGCGATTGAAAGCGCTTCGAAATCACATGCATACTGCTTGAGACCTTCAAGATCTCGTGAGGGCAAGGGGAACAAGAATTACTGTCCAAACTGTCCGCAATACGCTAAGCAGTGGCGGCTCCTCAATAAGTGCGCTCGTGCGCGCGCACTGCCTACAAAAAACTGCTGTTAACCTTTTTTGATAAGGTTCAAATTAAAGTTTAAAACTTTTTGAATCTCCAGCGTTTAGATAAGAAATAGTATGCGCGCCAAGCATCCCGCGTCGTCAGTTTCAAAATACCTAGCAGAGAATACACGTGCAAATGTGCAAATACATCCAAACCGTCTGGCGTTCGAGTGTAGCGTCTGGCGTGTTGAAACTGTGGGGTGTGGTACTCGTACATTCGATATGGGAGCGAGATCGGCAAAACTCGGCAAGACGTGGGAAAATTCGTCATATATGCTTTTAGTATAGCTCGTATCTGTGTGCCTTTTCAGTACACACTTGGAAGTTGAACCTTGCGGTTGTGCTAAGCATATGCATAATATAATACGGAAATTGGTACTTCTGCGGCGTTGTTCTTTTGTTTACCATATTTAAGTTTGAGATAGCTCCTGGCTTTGCTTATAACTTGAGTAATTAGCTGTATTATCGTGTTTATTATTTTTAAATATTGAAATTTCCAGTGGTTTAGTTTGTGGTGGTGGCGCGTGTTATGTAGTGATAGCGGCATAAATTCCATTGACAATATTATTAAAATTAACTTTTTATTATTGGACTTGAGCACAAAAATTGAAATAAAACGGTTAGATAGGCCGACACCGGTTTTAAAAGTTAAAACTAAATCAAATTTGTGCGAAGAAAAAGGAAGGTCGGTCTTTCACCAGGCATTTCACCAGCGACATTTACAAACGAAACAAATGGATATGTGGATGTACGGTAAGGAATTCTCTTTTTTGTTTTCAATGCCTGTTATTTTTTACTCCAAATATGGATAAGAATTGGAGTAGTATAGGCGTTACTGACTTGAACCATTTGCATGAAAAAATAAGAAAACACGAAGTGTCCAAAGCTCACTTGCAAGCTAGTACAGAATTTGCGTTCCAGATTCAAGTGAACACTTAAATATTGTGGAGTGAACTTTAACAAAGTGGTCGCCTGATTTTAGCATTTTTCAATATTATTATTGTGTTGTAATACTTACTTCATTCAGTTAAAAGTGAATATGGTTTCTAAATATATGTATAGTGGAGACGAAAAACTTGAAATAAAACGAAATTGACGTCCTAAGTCTGAGCGAATTATCAAATACTTTTCGAAAGGTCGCGGTAAAAATTGTGTGCGAAAGTTTAACCTTTTGGATTTGGGATTTTCGTCAAATATTGCGGTGAGTGAAATTTCTTGTTTTAAAATGGCTTCTAAAGCACGTCATAAAAAAATACGGGGAGAAACCGCCAGACCCCCCCAACCCCTGAACGGTGATTTCATTCCAGAGCACTGCCAAGTTCTAAAGTCACGAGCCGCCACTGACGCTAAGTGAAGCAAACTTTAGATTAAGATGTCCTGCAAGTGCTCAAATGAACCAGAGAACACTTAAAACGATCTTCGTCATTGAACTCCTGTCATGTTTTGTGATGATGATGTGATGTGATGTGATGAGAACACACAAGAGTCTGGAGGAGACCTGGAGAAAGTTTTATGCTAAATACAGTGGATGGACCAATCAACGTGACAACGGGATTCCAAATCACAGATGTCCACTAACGCCAATTCCAGGATAATGTATTATGCATTTTTTCTACTTTCAATACATAATATAAATTTTTAAGACATTCACTTGAATGTTATGACATACTTTAACGCCCTTTTACTTTAAAGACGCCAAATTGGCATCTTTAGTGCACGCTAAATATAACTAAATATAACCAAATCAAACTTACTTGATGAAAACGTTAATTACAAAATTTGTACAACTTGATACATTAACTCAACCCCGGGAGATGTGTAAGGGAGACATTTAATAGTCACATTGCTGCTCTCTTGATATACGAGGAAGAACTTCTCGTTTACTAATTATTTCTTAAGCAAATATGATAGTCGTGGCCACGCTGATAGTAGATAAAAAGTTGCACGATACTCTTATCGTAACTTCATATTACGATACACGATGGGTGATCAAAGGAGGCCGAAGGCTGAGTTTGATAATTAAATTTTCCCATCTTATATTGTAATATGAACTGTTACGATACTTGTACCGTAAATAATTATTACAAAACCATGGTTAAAACAATGTTAGTGGGCTCTATTGCGTTCGGCATTGCATTACGACTTAAAACTGCACCGGCAAGCGGCCTTTAGACAAGATCTCACTACGCATTTTAAAAACTATCTGGAATAATTATCGTAGTAGGTCGGAATTATTTATATTAAAATTAAAAACATCTATCAATTTGACTTTTACATTTCATATTGGATAAAAATTATGTTACTACCAGAAACTACCAAGAACTTACTTTTTCTTCTGATTGCACATGTTGTCTTCTACTATTTTTATTTCCCATGTTTTAAGAATAATTAAGTTAAGTTTTGCAACAAAAGCAATTGCAGAAAATGAGAAGAGTATAACTTGAATTTTAAACAAAAATATTACTCCTTATTCAAAGTTATCAACATACCTATGTGTTGGTACTTTTAATATAAAAATTAGGAGAAACAGTAATAACTAAGAAAACAATAGGAAAAGAAAACTATGAATTCTTAATAAGTTAAACCCCACACGTCAAAAGACAGTGACACAGTAATTAAACTCGACATGTGTTTCGCTGACGTCAGCATCCTCAGGAGTTGAAGATTAATCTAAATCTAAATTTACACTACATTGCTATAAATACTCCCCCACTACTGAAGTAAAATGAATTGATAAACCTATAGGGTTTCTTAGAACTTTTGGAACATAAGAGCAATAAAATTGGTTTCTTAGAAGTGGAGGGTAAGTATTTATGGCTAGTCTATCTACCCAATAAATCTATACAGGGTTGAGATTGGAATTCGACCATAATTACTGTTAAGACAACTACGTTTATTTTTATATATCGCTATACTTTCCAAGGCGTTTAAATCAAATTTATTTATTTCCTGGTTTCCAATGTGTGCGACGCCATGCTAGACTTATCTGTTCGGCCTTACTTGTAAAGGGCTTGATGCTCCTTGAAGCGAGTTTAAATCTCCCAATTTCTTAGGTGATTAACTAAGCTTGAGAAAAATGTCATTGGATGGATATGTTCCTGCATAACTTCTTAGCTTGTTAGCTTCAGAAAAATACCCTTGGATGGTGCCGATTCGCACATGTTCCTGCATAAATGGAGGATAAATAAATAAACTAAACTAAACTAAATAAATAAACTAACGTCTAACGGCCAAATTAGCAAAATAATTATTAATAAAAAAGGTACCATCCAAGGGCATTTTTCTGAAGCTAAGACGTTATGCAGAAACATATCCATCCAAAGACATTTTTCTCGAGCTTAGTTCATCATCTAAGAAAAATTGGGCGATTTAAACAGCGCGAGTGGATGCGAAAGCAGTGTAGAGGGGGATAACCTAGGGAGTCCTATAATGAGAGAAGAGTTTGAGATAGCACTAAAAAGTTTAAGGAATAATAAAGCACCAGGTATAGATGGCTTGCAGGCAGAAATCTTAAAGTGCGCAGGTCAAGAGGTAATAGATCGATTATTTAAACTAGTTAGTCGCATATACCTGACAGGCGAGATTCCAGAAGATTACAAACGGAACATCATAGTAGCTTTGCCAAAAAGAAAAGGCGCGGATAGATGCGAAAATTTTAGAACTATCAGTTTAACTTCTCATGCGTCAAAAATTTTAACTAGAATTGTGCAAAGAAGGATGGAGAAAAAGGCGGAAGAAATATTAGGAGAAGATCAGTTCGGATTTAGACGAAATAGAGGAACGCGCGAGGCCATTCTAGCTTTACGAGTAATTATAGAAAAAACGATAGAAAAGAGAAAGAGCGTCTATATAGGATTTGTAGATTTAGAAAAAGCCTTCGACAACGTAAAATGGGGGAAGATGTTCGAAGTGCTGAGAAAGGTAGGGATGAAATACAGGGACAGAAGAATAATACATAATCTCTACAAAGAGCAAAAGGCAGTTATAGAATGTGAGCAGGAACAAAGGGAAGTAGATATCCGGAAGGGAGTGAGACAGGGATGTGCATTGTCACCTCTAGTTTTCAACTTATATATCGAAGATGCGATTAATATTGTTAAGGAAAGAACAGCCTCAGGGATCAATGTACAGGGCCAAACTATTAACATGCTCAGATTTGCGGATGATATAGCAGTGTTAGCATCTAGCAAAGAAGAATTAGGAGCGGCTTTGAATGAAATGGAAGCAGTTTTGACACAGGGCTTCGGCATGAAAATCAATAAAAAGAAAACTAAAATTTTGGTATGTAGGGGATGTGAAAATAGAACTAAAATGGAAATACAAATTGGAAATGAGAAGATAGAGGAGGTCGCGGATTTCTGCTACTTAGGAAGTAAAATAACTCAAGACGGTAGGAGCACTAAAGATATAAAACAAAGAATGGCGCAGGGCCGAGTTGCGTTTAACAAAAAGAAACAACTGTTATGCTCGAGAACGGTTAATATAGAGACTAGGAAGAGACTCTTAACGTCGTATGTATGGAGTACGGCATTATACGGGTGCGAAACTTGGACAATAGGAGAAGCGGATAGAAAAAGAGTAGAAGCGTTTGAAATGTGGTGCTACAGACGCATGATGAAGATACCGTGGATAGATAAGGTTAGCAATAGGGAAGTATTAGAAAGAGTTGGGGAAAAGCGAAAGGTATGGAAAACAATAAAGAGTAGGAGAGATAGGATGGTAGGACACCTTCTAAGACACGAAGGAATAGTTCGTGACATACTAGAGTCAGAGATAGGAATAAAAAGAGGTAGGGGTAGGCCTAGATTAGACTACTGCTCTCAAATAGTTAGGGATGTAGGATGTTCTACTTTTAGGGAAATGCGTAGGTTAGCTCAGGATAGAAAAGAATGGAGGTACGCGTCCAACCAGTCTTCGGACTGAGAACCTTATGATGATGATGATGAGTGGATCGACAACACTTAGTCAAATGAGTTGCAACATCTCGTAAACCAAGCCCTAAATCAAAATTTTACAAGAGGGAAAGAAATAAAAGAAATTAACGCTTGGGATAAAAAACAATACCTTTGAGCCACAGACGTGCGCAGGGAAAAGTTAGGGGATCAATGGGTATTACAACCCCCTCTTTCCTCCGTTCGCGCATCGATTTTTTTGATCAAAATTACACAAACATTGTGCCAGTATATGGAAAAATGTTGTACAAAATTTCAACATATATCGTAAAAACAAATTTATAAAAATAGTTTTTTAAATTTTAACTTTAACACCCTGTATCTTAAAAGAAAGAAGCCTAAATGAAAAATGGCATAAGGAAAGTCCCATTATTTTCGGCCAGATAATCTGCGGTTAACGGCTTGACCTACTTTTTTGTAACACCCTGTATATTTCATCATACCATGCACTAACACAATAATTAATAGATTTTCTGTTGGCTTGCACAACTGTTCGGATTTCAGAGGTTTTTGAATTTTTGTTCGGATTATAGAGGTAATGTTTTACGAGCAGCTGTTTGGATTACTGGAGTTTCAGATTAGGCGAGGGATTAGCGTGTGATCAGTTTAAAGAGGTTGCACTGCATCTGAAAGAGTTTGAAAAAAACAGAAATATAAAGCAGATAAAAATGGTGGGACACCTTCTGACATATGAATTAGTTCAAGACATACTAGAGGCACAGACAGGAATAGAACAGCAGAGGCACGTCCACATTAGACTACTGCTCGCAAATAGTTGGGGATGTAAGATGTTCTACTTTTTGGTAAAAATGTGTAGGTTAGCTCAGGACAGGAAATAAGAAAGGATATGGAGGTACACGTCCAACCAGTCTTCTAACTGAAAGCTTTATAGATGCCGATGCTGATGATGGACTTGTAATTAATAAGGCTAGATCATGTTTTTATAAGTAGGTATTTTCTACAATATTCTACAAACTCTAACTGGTTAAAGATAGGCAGAAAGAACAAAATAAGAAAACAACTTACTTGACATCGTTCATCTTTAGGTGAGAATCTTGCGGAAGAATTAGATCGAAATGTATCTATTAAATGTGAACTGTTTGATAGGCCACTATCACTTATGTCTTCGAAAACATTATTTTGTTCTGTTTCAACATCACAATTTATTTGCTACAATTAATTTGCAGAAAAAGAAGCACTTATTAATTTAAAATTACTATAATACCAATCTAAGATTTTTATGGAAACAAGGTGTGATTTAAGATAAAAACAGACTAAATAAGCTTTGGATTAACACATATTGGGAAGTGCAAGGGATAAATAACAGATAATGAGAGCACATTTTACCCCTTCATGTTGGCGTTTGAAAAATCAATATCAGCAAGGTCAATGGATTTAGACACTCCTTTTCATGCAAATTGCATCCTTGAGAGGCTCTTCTTCAATCACTTAATGTTACTAAAGAATTTAATTAAGCTAGCTTGCATAAACACAAGTACCTTCTGTAAATTTAACGAGATGAGCAAATTGTAAGTATCTACGCCAGAATTTATGTATGTCACCACACACACAAAATTCAATTGGGCATGTGAATATTTTATATTGTGATTAATAGGTTGACAATATGTAATTTAAAAATAAATATTATTCGATCCAACAAGCATAACAAATTACAATTTATTGTATCTGAATAGGCTATCACGCCAAAAATATGCAGATATTATAACAAGTTTATTTTACTATATTTTGTCAATAAGTAGGTACAATGTTTAGTTAGGTATAATTATTATTGATATTGTTACCACAAGCTGTGTTGTTTGTTAATTAACAATTACCTGCTGCTGTACCACACCTAACCTATTTTTTTCCTTAACTAACAACCGTCTTTGACGCTCTAAAAATTCCTTTATATCTTCAGGCATTATGCTTGATCACATCTTGACTGAAATTAACACACAACCAATTAAAACGTTATAAAATAATTGGTTTGTTTGGACATCATTAATTTAAATATTACGGATAACCACAATTTAAATTTATCTTCAAAATTCAAAGATTCAAACTTCAAAAATTAAAACTTTTTAACAAACAGGGTACTACCAACACGCAACATAAGAACAAAACAGAATAACAGAAATCTGCATTAAGGCTGGGATTCATCAGCTGTTAGTCTATAAAGTGCTGCCACCTATCGCCCAAAAGTGTGATTAGTATGATGTAAAATACAGTATGATTGGTTTGCGTCACAGCTGCAAACTCTTCAGACGGAGCCTCTATAGCTTGGAATTTTCAAGGTTTTTTGCTTTAGCGGCAACCGAATAAATCTAGGAGGATTAGTCGGCGGTCCTATCTTTAAATTATTATTTTCTATTTAGAAATATGAGAACCAACTGACGCGCTACCGCCATCTACATTGCCGTGGCCACACGACTACTACTGTCAAACGTGCAGTTTGCTGTGCATTTTGGCCAAATATGCACAAGCTCTAGAGAATGTAATAAAATTTTTGTTCCAACACGCTGGCTGAACGAAGCAACGTATCAAGACGTTCTTGGTCGTAAATGAATAAGGAATAATTAACTTAGACAACCCTACTTTCTAATTACGATAAATATGTGTACACATAGTAGAATGATGTCGAGTTTGTGGTGGTTTTATGGCGGATTTTTCAACAATTTGAGGGAGATTTATTTAAGGCGAACGAAAAATATAACTATAAAAGCAGTGCGAGTCTCTAAGTTGATCCTTTATTGATAAATCTTATTTTTATTTAACGCCCTATCTACTATAATTTCAGAATGGTGTTGGAATAAAAATGTGTCTACATGTCCCGTTTTTAGTGCTCAAATTCCGCACCCTTAAGGTTAGCAGGTTTGCTAAGTTATGACTTGGAGAGGGTACTTAGCTATTTACATTTACGACTGAAGCAGCCGGAATACTCACAGTCTAAGCGTTTGTTTGTGGAAAAGGCAAAACAAAGCAGCCGATCTGTTTGTAGTTAGCAGGTGTCGCCGCGGAGACAGAATATCGCGGAACATTCGCCTGGTTCCGTGGTTCGTTGGTTGAATATATGTATGTTTTAACAAACAAGTAGTGTTGTTCGAAGGTGCACAATGCACCACAAAAGTGGCGCGTCACAAACGTCAGATTGTCATTCCAAACAAAACAAAGCCACGTGCTTTCTGACTTTTTAACCTAACTTCTGAAGTATAATTATAGTTGTTTTCAAGTTTTGCACATAAGTCCAACACACAAACTGAAAATAAACTGTTTTCACTGCAAAACGTCTATAGTTATATTGCAAAAACTAGTTTAAGAAGTTGTAAATAATATCGATAAACGTCAAATGGCACGTGCTTTTGTTTTGTTTGGAATGAAAATCTGACGTATGACGAAGGCACTTATGTCCTGTAGTGGCACAATTGATGACCAATTTGCTCATTGACACCCCTCTAACGAACAAAATGGTACAATTTGACGAAGCGAAGGCAATCAAAGCGTATTAGACTGCTTGACAAAAATAATAGAAGGAAAATTCCGTTTTATACCGTAACCGTAACTTTATTTTTGATCCAAGATGGTATTATAGTTATACATTTACATCATTGGTTATACGTTATACCACAGCATAATACGGCAGAACAGCTCTCCCAAAATTTTCTAGCTCGCGTAGGGGAGCCCGCGCAACTTCTCAGGCTCCCCACGTGTTCTTTTTCGTTTGTCGCCGAGTTAATACCGGCGTCAAACCTTTTGATAATACGCCGCGGTAGTAAATCACTTACAGTTAGAGGTCACCAAATGCACACCAAATGCAGCTAAAATAGTTCAAAGACACCGCCAAGCAGTATTCCTGTATTATGCTGTGGTTATACCTCATACTTAGGTTTAAATATTTCGTTAGTCAAAGCTGCATCCAGCAGCGACGGTAGGTATGGAGGTATCGCATATAACTGGTAATTTGGTATGCTTACATGCTTAGCCCGGGTAGGATCGGTTCCCGTAGAGGTTAGTTTTAAGGTTAAATTTTTTACATTATCTTTTTTGCAAAAAATGCGTGTGTCTGGTGCGAAAGGGCAACTAAGGGCTTTGTTTAAAATGCGTGTGTCAACTCTGGGGTCTGTTTTAAAAAAGTTTCCGTCAGCGCGTCAGCTAAGTGGGATCATCCACTAACATACTAACATGGATCCGAAATATTTTACTGCAGGTAGACACTAGACACTCGTGTCAAATGGCACAATTTCAGTGTCGCCAACTACAGCACAATTAAAATAATGTTAAGCCATAGATCTTTGTGCTAAGCACACTCGCCTTTGGGCGGACCGAGACACTTAAGATTCCTGATTGATGCCATGCGCATTCTATTGGTTAGTTTGTATTTTGCGCGGGTAGGTATCATTCTAAAGGCTGCAGGCGCAAAAGAATATTATTTTTAAACTTCGGTAGCTATTTAATTGAAATAATTAGTCGAGTATTACATTGAATTTTGTAATAAAGTATACTTACCTACCTTTTACCATCGAATAGGATGGGTAGATATAATGAATTTAATACGATTTTAATAAAGTAGAGACAATGGAACTAATATGTAATATGCATAATATGTTATGTAACGTGTGGGCAATTACACACAACGTTAAGAGAACATATTTTATTAGTTAACACTTATTTGCATATGATTATTATATTATACAAGTACACAACAACATTAGGTAAATACACGACTACGCCATTGACAGCGATTGCCAACTGGGTGCGGCCCATGAACTTGACCGTCAACCTGTGTCTGCCGTGCGTTCGGATTTACCGCAACCAGGATCGTACGTAAGAGCTTCTGGTTACGTTACATCCCCCTTTTTGTATTCAAAGATTTAGTCTTTGAGGTGGATTCACTATTCTTCCTGACCTTGTCTTGACGGGTGAGGCCAGGTTTGGTCCTGTAATTGGTTGGGAAGAGTGAGAATCATCTCTCTCAACTTCTTGGGTTTCTGGAGGTTGGAGATTTACAGTCGATGTGGATGGAACGACGGTAATGGGTTCAGTAAACTTGGCTTCGGTTTTACGAAGATGATAGGAATTTCTTCTATAAGCACTTCCATCTTCTGCTCTTACCAGGACTGACCTTGGATTTTCCGTATTTTCTATTACTTCTCCTTTCCATTTCCTGTGTGCTACTCGGATGCCAACTTTGTCTCCTTTTTGAAACTCTGGTCTTACTCTGGTTGTTCGATCTGCGTATTGCTTCTGTTTTTCTCTCAATTTTTTCAGTTCTTCAGAGACGTTTTTTGTAACTTTTGGTTTCAATTTTTCTTTTGCAATTGGTAGTTTTGTTTTAGTTACACGGCTCATTAACCTTTCGTTTGGAGAGTGCAATACATCATTTCTTGGTGTATTTCTGTAATTTAGCAATGCCAATTGAACGTCAGAGTCATCTTCTGAGCACTTTTTCAAAATGTTTTTTATTATTTGAACACCACGTTCAGCTAATCCATTTCCACTTGAGTGATATGGACTAGAAGTCTTGTGTTCGAATCCCCAGGATGATTCAAAATTTTTGAATTCTCTGGAAGTATATTGAGGACCATAGTCGGTCTCGAGCACTTCTGGAATTCCATGGGTGGCGAACCATTCTTTAAGTTTATCAATCACTTCCTTTGAGGTGAGTGTTTTTAACAGTTTATAGTCCACGAACCCGGAATAACTATCGTAGATCATCACGTTTTCTTTACCGCGAAACGTAAAAAGATCACTCGCGACGATTTGCCATGGGAAATTTGGTATTTCTTTATTCACCAATGGTTCTTTGATGTTCGCGCGTTGCGTTTTTTGGCACACCGAGCACTTGATAAAGTCTAGTATGTCTTTATACTGCGATTTCCAGTACAACAACGGTCTTGTGCGTTTTAGACAACTTTGTATGCCGAGGTGTCCAGCATGAATGTCTTTTAGCGCTCTGTTCACTTCTGATTTAGGAACAACTATTTTTTCACCTTTGAAAATTAGACCTTCGTAGTACGAAAGTTCTTCGCGGAAGTTGTGGTAGTGCTTTATACAATTTGGCAGTTTTTTACTTTCATCTGGAAAACCATTTTTTATGTATTCCAGTAATTGTTGCAATTCGAGATCTTGCTTTGTTGATTGTACAAAATCTTCTCGTGCTTTTCTGCTCATGCTTAGTATTATTTGCACTTCCAATTCTTCTTCCTCATTTTCTTCTTCTTCATTATTACAGTCACGACTCAGAGCATCTGGAATTGGAATTTCTGTCCCTTTTATGTACCTTAATTGTGGTGAATACATGAGTACAAATTAACTTTTCGGTTCGGCCGAATTGCTTTTTAAAAAATATTTTATTGACAAAGTTTGGACCGTTCTTTATTAAAACAAGAATTACAAGTGTTATTCGTTCTAAGTGTAGATAACTAATGTAAAACAGCATATACAGTTGAAAGTACAACGGAAAGATAAAAATGTATCGAGTCAGCGGTCTCCACGATCGCCGCTGAGTTCTTAGGAATTTCCCAGAATTCGGGTAGATAACTCCTCCCTCCTTAAGAATTGGCCCTAGGGACCGGCATGGGTACGTTGGGCAAATTGATGATTTCTTCCACGTTTCCCATTTTTCTTTTCTTCTGATATATTCGATTCCCAAACTTGAAACATACATAAATGATAAAAATAAAAATTAAGACAAATGTAAATGTGATCCAAAATTTATTCCACGATTGATTGGTTGATATTTCTTCGATGTATTCCATTTTGTTTCTGAAAAGTGGGAAGTTCTTGAAGTTGTTCTTGAATTCTTCTACTGTTAAATTTAAGTTTGCTCTTGATATTTTCGGGTTCTTGACTTCGAACTGAAATGAGTCCATCTTGTTTAGGATTCTTTCTTGATTTATTAGAATTTCTTTAGGTGTTTGAATTTGACAATTTTGTGGGATTACTAATGAAAATGTTCCTTGAACTAATTTCTGTGATTGATGATCGTTACAGTCTAATTTTAACTGAATGGTATTTGGAAATATTGCAATCCATTTATTAGAGTTTTGAATTTGAAAAGTTATTGATTCGGTGATCGGAGCTTCTATTACATGGCAGTTTTCATTTGAAGTCTTCATGGTTAAGATTGACATCTCGCAGGTGTTTTCGGAGTGTGGAAATTGTTTCAAGTTGGCACGTTTACAGAAATATTCTTCTTGGAGTCTGGTGCATTCGATTGGGTCGTATGCAAAGTACATTTCAGAGTATAAAATATTATTTGAAGTTGGTATAATTGTCGAAAATAAGGATAGGTCATGATTTATTTGTTTAGGTAGTGGGAGTAACTGAAAATACGTGAAATCAGTTTTATATGTGATAGGAATAGATATAATAAAAGTAATTTTCTTGTCGTAAATATAGCTTTTTACTTCAGCCAATTTTTCGAATAGGTATACGTTGTCCAAATTAAGTGTGAATGGTAATTGATTTGAATCCAATTTAAATTTGGCAATCTCTTCGAAGAGATCGTTCTGAGTAATTATACTTGAATGCAACGTTTGTAATTTTGAAACCGCTATAGAATTTTCTATATCTTGTAGTTTTTGTAGAATTATTTGATAGATGTTTATAAGTTGAAAAATAAAATCTTTTATTGTAATTAAAATGTTTGTTTGGTTTTGGTCATTTATGTAAGTCTGTATAATTAACAATTTTGACTGTAGCACAAGTTCGTGATGATAGATTTGATTCAGACTGTCGTTGAACTTTTGTATTAAAGTATTGGAAATACTATGAGTTTCTAAAATTTGTTTTTGGAGCTTATTTTGGTTGTTACTTAATTGCTTAATTAAGTTCTCAAAATGCTCACCATCTGTTGCGTCTAGATTCCCTGTAATAACTTTGAATACAGAGCCTAGGCCATTAATTATTCCTCTTTTCGATTTTTGGTTATAAATATTACTTATAGGTAAGATTTCGTAAATTTTGCTTTCAACCGCAAATTTTGTAGTGTTTAATATCTTTGCGTAATTTGATAATTCTCTCTCATAATTCGGATTTCTTGATAATTTAGAATAAAGGTTTAAAGTATAAGTGTTTAATTTTTTCAATTCTGAAATTATAGGGTTTAGATCCCTGTAAAATATCAATTTCCTATCATATTGTCTCAACTTTGCATTGCCCAATTTGTTTATTAAAAGTCCTGGAGTATCGTTTAAATCTTCGATGGTAATGTCTTGGTCTTGTCCATGTCCGAGTGTTAGTCGGAGTCCGAACCTGAAATTAAAATTTTTCTTTTACGTAATTTTGGTGGTCGTTTGATATTTGTCACGTGTATTTTTCGGTCATCATTAGTCGTCAAAACTTTTCGCAGTGGGTCATAGTTTTTCACTTTTGTCGTGGTTTTGAATTTGTTAGCACATTTGTTTCGCGAGTAGTTCTTTTCGTTTATTTCTTGGTCTTCTTCGATTTCTACATCCTCGCGATTTTCGTTTATTTTGGAAATTATTCGTTCTTTTTCTGTATGCAATTTAGAATTTAGGTGCGAATACAAGATTTGGGTCGCATTTTTATGTTTTGCAATATAATCGTTTAAAAGTTCGTGTTCTAAATTTAGGTCAAATGGGTCTTCGGTAGTTATGTGTCCACTGATTATGTCTACTGGTTTTAGTTTTGTCGCTGAATGAAATGAATTATTGTATGCGAGAATGGCGTACATCATTTTCGTTTGTATTGTCTCATCATTAAAATTTTGTGAATTTAATAGACGTATGTGTTCCAAAAGTGTTGAATGTAGCCTTTCGACAGGGCTGTTTGATTCCGGGTGATGTGGTGTTATGAAGTGTAAATTTATTTTATGGAGGCTTAGTAGTTCTTTTATAACGGAGTTTTTAAACTCGGTTCCATTGTCTGTATTAATGGTGATTGTTTTCGGAATGCCATGATGAGTGAAAAATATTAAAAGTGAATTTACAATTTCTATTGAATTTAAAGTATTCAGTGCATAAGCTTGTGCGTATTTGGAAAATGTGTCGATAAGTGTCAGAAACTTGTGTTTTTCCACCTGAAAGGTATCCATGTGTAAAATTTCGAAAGGTTTTGTAGGTGTAGGTGTAATATTGAATTTAGCTTTTATAGGGTGTCTGTCATATTTACAATTTCTGCAAAGTTCACAGTGATTTATAAATTTTTGGATAGTTTTCCGGAGTTGAGGCCAATAATATTTTTGTTTAATTCGGTTTTCTGTTTCATCGATACCGCGGTGGTTTGTTTTACCTTCGTGGTAGTTTTTGATTACATTTTCAATTTCGTCAGGATCTTCAACATCAACTAGTTTGGATACAGTGCGCTTTAACTTATACGACGGATATTTAAAAGTTTTGCGTATAATTTCACAAAAAGGTTCATATAATTTATTATTTTCGAAATATATAACGTATAGTGCATTGGGTGCCAAATATTCTTTTACAAAGTTTATAATGTCTTCGTCACAAGATACCTGGACGTATAGTCTCTGTTTATTTTCGAATAATTTCTGAATTTTCACCTTTGCAGGAGAGTGATGAACTTTCGTAATTATTATTTGGTTTTTTGCGTAGTTGATTGGTGTGTCTGTTATCGGAATATCCACTATGGGATTTTCGGATTCGTTGGTATGTACGGTCAGGTCGTCACGTTCGTCTTCGTCTACTTGTACTTGTAAGGATTCGGAGTCGTCGGGTTTTCGGGTTTGTTTTGAAGTTCCGGGTAACAGGTTTTCGTCGAAATTGTCGATATAATAATCGTTAGTGTTTTTATTTTGTTCTTTCACGTGGATCTCAATTCTGGATAGTGCGTCCGCGTTTGAATTTAATTTTCCTTTTTTGTATTTGATTTCGTAATCGTACTCTTCTAGCTTTAACCGCCAGCGTACTAATTTTGAATTCGGTTCTTTAAGAGAAAAGAGCCATTGCAGTGGCTTGTGATCAGAAAGAATTTGAAATTTAACTCCGAATAAGTAGGGTCGAAAATATTTGACTGCCCAGACGATCGCAAGTAGTTCTTTTTCGATAGTCGAGTAATTTCGTTCGCTGTCGTCTAAAGTTCTCGAGGCATAAGCCACAGGAAGGTCGCCACCTATAGGACCCTGTGATAGTACAGCGCCTATAGCAAAGTCACTTGCGTCAGTAGTCAAATTGAAAGGTTTGTCAAAGTCCGGGTATTGTAAAATAGGGTCGTTCATTAGTAGGTCTTTACAAATATTAAAACAGTTGATAAATTCTTTAGTATGTTCTATTTTTGCACCTTTCTTAAGACATCTAGTTAATGGTTTAGTAATTTTAGATAAATCTTTGATAAATTTTCGGTAATAACCGAGAAGTCCTAAAAAGCTCTTAAGTTGTTTTTGGGTTATTGGGATTGGAAATTTTTTGATAGCTTGAATTTTTTCAGGATTTGGTTTTACACCGTCCTCTGTAATAATATGACCTAAGTATGCGACCTCTTTACGTAAAAATTCTGACTTGTCGAGTTGAATTTTGAAATTCGTTTTTCTCAAACGTTCGAAAACTTCTTTTAAATTTTGTGTGCTCTGTCAGAGATGTCGAAAAAATTATAATGTCATCTAGGTAGACTAGGCATTTTTCGTTATGAATTCCTCGGAGGATGTTATCCATCACTCTTTGGAACGTAGCTGGTGCATTTTTTAAACCGAAGGGCATACGCTTAAATTCGTAGTGCCCGTTTTCCGTATTGAAAGCTGTTTTTGGGACATCATCGGGATGTACCTCGATTTGATGGAACCCTGAGGCCAAATCGATTGTCGAAAAATAATGCGCCTTTCCCAATTTGTCGAGTACGTCTGTAATGTTAGGTAATGGGTATTTATCGTCTATAGTTTTGTCATTTAGTTTACGGTAGTCAATTACTACACGCCATTTTCTCTTACCGGAAGCGTCCAATTTCTTGGGCACTATCCAGATAGGTGATGACCAAGGCGATTCGCTAGGTTGGATGATGCCCTGATCCAGCATGGTTTTAATTTGTTTTTGCACCTCTTCCTTGTGCACAAATGGGTAACGGTACGTTTTTGTGTAAACGGGAATTTCGTCTTTTGTTTTGATGCGGTGTTTTATTTGATTGGTAAATGATAGGTTTTGATTTTCGTTATGAAATAGGCCTGAATATTGCTGAAACAGTTTTAAGAGTTCCGTTCTCTCTTCGATATTTAAATGATCAAGACGTAATTTAGAAAAATCTAGTTTATTGTCACTTGTTCCTTTTTTATTACGAAATTCATGAGTAGATAAGCTATGCGGATACGGGCTCAAAATCCTGGCTTCTGATTGGTCCATTGAAATTTTTACTTCCGGTCCGGGACAAGAACCTAGAATTAGTCTGGACAACAACCTAAAATATTCAGGAAACGGTAATGGTGGAGGTGACGTTCAACTATTCTCCGTCAGATGGCGTTGTCGTCAAATAAAAATTAAACTATTCTCCGTCAGATGGCGTTGTCGTCAAAATTAAAAATGGCGGCCGTCGCGGCGACGCCTTGACAATTGACAGGTAAAAATTTGCAATTGGCAAATTGACAGATGGCGTTGTTATCAAAATAAAGAAGAATATGTAAAAACAGATGGTGGTACTGCAACAGAGTGGGAGAGGTAATTGAGTAATTACACGCATGTCAAAACAATAAACAGTTTTATTTAATGATAAAAGATAAACATACACTTAAAAGTAAAACAAAAATTAAATCTATTAAGTGGCACATCCGACATCCTCAACTAGGTGCAAACAGAAAATACATAGCATTAAGAATAACAAATGTTGCACGTTTGTGAGAAAATGTACAGAAATAAGTGTCGTTCGCAGTTACAGCAATATACAGCGTTGCCGAGCTCTTCATAATGCCAAATGGTTGTAATTGTGTGCTTGGAGACGACGGCGACTTCAGCGATGGAAACGATATTTGCGTGAATGAGGCAGTAATGGCAATAACAGTTGTTTTCGTTGTCAATAAAATATGATTCTATAACGCACACGTTCTCAAACGTGTGAGGATTATTATTATTAATATCGGGCACCACCACAATTTGCTCATCGGTCACCTCTGGTTCGGAACTTGACTCATAATCGGATGAACCACTCATATTTTATGTTATATTTTAGCAAGTAAAAGTTACGCGAATTCGAAAATGTTCGCAGCAGTGGGCTTGCCCACGTTCTTGGTACCACGATAAATAATGGAGAGTTCGTTTGGCACCAGAGAGTCTATCATCGTTTTGGTCACATGAGCACTCATTCGTTGTGGCAGGAACAATATATTTTTATCCAGCTCAACTAGCACACTTTCCCCGAAAGACGTTTTAATTTTCCGCATTCCTATTATGGGATATTTACGGTGAAGAATCATATCAGCAGGAGTAAGTTTTGGTTTGAACTCACACTGGGCCAAGTCATTTAATTTTTTAAATTGAGCCATAATCTCTCGTACTTCGCGCAAATTAAACCGTTTTACTGATCACACTGTTAACAGAATGAGCTAGAATTTATAGTGTTCTATTTATATATAGATATACAATAGAGAGGGGAGGAAAACGACAAGGTGGCAGGCGCTAGATTTTCTTATCAGCAGGATACACACATCCGGGACCCGCGCTTTTTAAAAAACCCGCGAAATATTTTCAGATATACGTATGAACGCGCCTTTAGCCCAGTTTCCAGGGCCGCTCGCCGGATATATGATGATAACAACATAACAGGAAGTGTTATCACGGGCAACCCATATTATTCGATTTTAACCACGTCTTTGAGTGAATGAATATTGTGTTCGTGTTTTTAGGCGCGGCATTTTACCTGAAAGGGATAGTATTTTACCCAGAAGACGAACGCGGAAGACAGATAAGGTGAGTGTTGTAATTCTATAATATTTTTCCTTACATAAATGAGCTCAAACGGGGTGGTTAGTACAAACTATTTAGCCGACGCATTTTGTTAAAAATTTGATATACAGGGTGGCTTGGAAAATTTTAAGTATGTGTTAATGCGTTGAATTAGATATGCGGGTTATGTAGTCGCCATAAATTTCAACAATTATTTTTGGTACTCTTGATTTCAGAAATACAGGGCGTGGCCAAAAGGTTGTAAGTATTTTGTATGACACATTTTTAGCGTTTTTCATTTCAGGATTTGTATTTTAACGTTCTGTAACTAATACGCAATTGTTTGTTTTCCACAGAAACGGTGAATTGGTATTCCTGGAACATCTTATGACTAAATGGAGAAAGAGTCGATTAGGACACCCCGTATGATCTTCGGTGAGAGAGAGGAAAATGGGCTGTTGGACATTTCGGATTTTAAGACGGAATTAAACATCAGGGAACAAGCTGAAAAAAATGTGAGTACATTCCTTAGACTTAGTAAATTTCAATTACAATTATTTTTGCTGCTCTAAACGTGCTATACAGGGTGTACGTGTTGCTTTGAATTAGATATACAAGGTATTTAGGTGGCAAATTTCAATTATTATTTTTAGTGCTCTGGATTTCTGAAATACAGGTGCGGTCGGAAGGTTGTAAGTATTTTACGGCCATGTATGACGTATTTTTAGTGTTTTCCATTTCAGGATTTATATTTCTATTTACTATAACTAATATTTATTTGTTTGTTTTCCACAGAAACGGTGAGAATTGGTATTCCTGGAACATCTTATGACTAAATGGAGAAAGAGACGATTAGGACACCCCGTATGACTTTCAGCAAGAGAGAGGAAATTGGACTGTTGGACATTTCGAATCTGGAACGATGGTGACGTCATCAATCTTCAAGTCAGCTTCAAATGACGCGACTCTTGCAAGTATTTTATGCTACCTGGTGATGCTCTTATTCTAATTTATACAATAAAAATCATTGTACTTAATCGTCGAATTTATTTAATCTTACATTATGGTAATAATTGACTTACATAAGTATATAAAGTGAAACAATTTCTTACTGCACAAACACAATAGGTGTTATTAAGATGACTTAAACAATATGGGATATTTTTGTCAAAATTTGGAACAGATTCACAATCTTCGGTTTCTTCAAGGTTGATTATGAGAGGGATCGAAGTAGTAATAGTCGATGCTGGAGAGCTTCTTTCACGCATAACCACACTCTCCAAGAATTCCTTCTTTTCGCGTCCTTTTACGTACACCCTTTGTACATCGGTAGAGCACAAAAATTCTCCCAAAACATCGCCCACATGTTCGTATTTAATGTGACCACTGCTGTACCTGATACAATGATGATTAGATTCCAAATACCTGACTTGTCGTGCTTGTTCCACAGATAAAGACGAATAATTTTTCGGCGATTTAAATACGAAATGTTGCGTTCTCATACCATCGTTTATGGCGACTTCTTTCGCCACAAATTCGGGAATACGAAACCCCTGTATGTCTACAACTAGAAACTTCATCTTTAACTCTCTCCGTCCTTCCTTCCTTCCGGACAATCTGCTCAATACTGAGGGTTAAAATTACATTATATTTCTAACGGCGCCAGACAGAGGTTTATACTCTACTACGCAGTCGTGAATAATTATGCAGTAGGCTCGGGTATTTTCGGGAAAATTATTCGAACTTTCGAATTCCAGTTTGACATCTACGGTCGACGACTTTAGAGCCTCGTTTTGCTTGGAACAGTCAATAACAAATATTGCTTTCTTGTGGAACTCGTAATATGAGAGTAAAGGTTCAGGGCGTAATTTTCCGCGGAAACTTTTTTGAAAGTCCACGTACATTAGGTATGCGTCCATGTACCGTTTTTTCCTGAAATCCATTCGCAGAGATTCATACGGATAACACTGTGAGTTTAAATAAAGTCTCACGTCAGTTAAATTTACGTTGTCAAAGTAATCAATATCTCCTGTCGGATTATCTTTTCTCCCTGTTTGAAATGCCACAATGACATATCTGGGCCGTTCAACGTTTGTTGTAGTTTTAACAGCCCACACATCCCGATTTGTCTCTCTCAGTGCAGGTAACTCGTGAAACTCCCATCGCCTGAACGGAATCAGTATAGGTGAATCTTTCGATATTTCGTTCAAAAGCCTCAATTTCACCGCGTCATTTGGATATACGTGCTTCACACGTAATTCGATGTTAGTAATTTCAATCGATGCCGTCTTAGTGCTGGCGGGAGGAATTTGAAAACAATTATCATCGGTTCGTGCTCTTATCAAGCGCAGTGTATGCTTTCCGCTAATGACCCGCCTGTAATCTTGGAAGACCCCCAACAAATAATCCAAGGGCATTCCAACTGTATAGGTCTTATCAGTATGGAGGGTTGGAATAGGGGTGTCGTCTCGAGGGTAGTTCCACCCTAATACGTCGTAGGGGACGCATTCGCTGGGACTGAGGGATATGTAGGTGCGTAGAGAGCTAGTTGTTCCGGGGTCTCTAATTTTATCCACTTCTTTTCCATTTAATTCGTAAGTTATAGATTCAAATAGATAAGCCCCCGAATTATTTGAAAGCTTCACTTCACCCACACCTTCCCCGCCAATTTTTAATTTTGCTTCTATATGTAAAACGGCCTCATTCAATGACACCAACACATCCTCTTGATTGATTGATATTATAATTTCATCCGAATTACCGAAAGATTTGGTCTGGGGGTGATACGTATGTATTTCTTCCCGGACGATAGAGTCATCAAAATTTGGGTCGCCGAATATTTCTAGTTTGCTTGACATGGTGCCCCAGAGACCGAAGAAACCTGATGTTTTCTAAAGTTAGAGCCGCTCTGTTGCGTCGTTGTTGTTGTTCTTGAACTGTGTCTGCTAAGACTGAATCTTTCCGAAACTGTCCTGCTTTAATATACTCTGCGAAAGTTAGGCCCATGATGGCTGCCTCTTCAGCTCCAATCTGATTACGACTTCTTCTTCCCGAAAATTTATCGGTTGATTGTCCTGATCGAGCAGTGTAAGCGTAATATTGTCTATGCTGGTTTTGTTCACGAGCGGTAAATAAATGTGATTGGTCGGCTCAATATTTATACTATATCCTGGAGGGACTGACGGGCTGAATTCGTATATGGTGTGAGCTTGGGTGCCGCCGTAGTAGGCGCCACTAGTAATATTGCACTCTACTCTGATGGTTACAACCTTGATTATGTTCACGGGCAAGTCGGATTCGTGCAGAATATCGGGCTTTAGTTTTCGTCTGGAGAATCCCAATATGGGGCCGATGCTATCTTCACGGTCGAAATTAACGGGAAAAGCGCTTTTCAGCTGACACTGCAACGTATTGTTGTTCGCGGTCAGAGACAGAATTTTCTGATTTTCCTCGTATGTGGCGTGTTCGTCGGCGAGAATGACTGAATGCAAATATTTCTCGATGTCGATTATTTCATAGGACCCCGTCGGAATTTTAACAGACACTTCCGCGTTCTTATTGGTTTTCACGTTTTTAATTGTGTAATAGAATTTATTACGCCCCACATCAATGTTAGGTATAGAGTTGTAGGTATGAAATCCTATAAGAGCCAACGAACATTCAAATCTGGGGATAAGTTCAATCGGGGGATAGAAATTCGCAGACAACTGATTGCTTAGTCCCTTGAGGGTGAACGTCTGAGACATGACTGATAGAAAAACTCTTTGGTACACAATTTTATTTATTTGTCAAAAATTCTAAGCACAAATGACCGCAGTTAACGCTTCCGTAGTTTTGATATCTGTTGTAATTGTATAATATTTTACATCCGCGAAAATAATTAAGTAACTCGAGAGGGGGTTTGAGATCTCCAAAACTGTCAAAGTACTGCACAACCCCGTCCCGCTTCTTGTAAGCCACCCAGTGTGTCCCCCGTCCAGATTCGCTGTCCAAATTAACTACTGCAGACTCGTTGCGTTTGAAGGTAGCCGGCATACCGTCACGCATAAACACACCTCTGAAATGGGGAATTTTCATTTGTTTTGCGTACTTTACGATATCTGAGTCCGTCAGGGGTCGTCGACGATTATTGATTCCTACCGGCATTTTGTTCAGTTTTTTTCGCTCTTGAGAAAGAGACCCATGCCTCTTCGGTACGGTTTTAAGTATAGACCGCTCCCCTTTTTACCCAAAGCAATTGCTTCCATAGTTTTGTTGTGCCGAGATAATTCGTCGAATTTCTTGGTTGCTTGTTTCGAGTCGTTAACAACCTTCGCAATCCCCGCCGCCCCACCAGATAGAGCCCCCAATGCTGAAAGTCCCGCGAAGATGGCCGGCAAGAGAGGTAAAAAACCGCCAGATTTCGGAATAGGTATAACTCGAGGCGTTCGAACTTTCTTCTTACCTCCAGCTTTACGTACTGCGTTCCGCGCCGCTTCTAAAGCTAATTTAACGGCATCGTTAACATTTGGCGCTCTAGCATCTTTTATCGCTTGCTTAGATGCTTCTATGATTCGTCTTAAAGCGACTTTCTTTTTCTTGGCCTTTAATCGTTGTTGTTGTCTTCGCCGCTTCAAGCCCATTCCTAGTTTACGTTTAACTTTCATCGCGTTCGTGACCGCCCAAGCTGCGGCCTTTTCACCGAATTTTGAATCTGTCGCCTTCACTCGGTCCCACGCTTTATACTCGAGAATTTTGTCGGCTTTGTGTCGTTCCTCAAGATTCTCACTTTTGGAATAAGCTACGTCGTGGTCTTTACACGCTGCGTCTAAGGGATTAATACCGGTATCCCCGCGTTGAAGTCTTTTTCTCAATTTAGTACCAGGGCCACAATACTGATAACCGGGCACGTGAAGTTCAAACGGGAGCTTATTTATAAGAGCGTTTAAAACACCCTCACCTTGATAGGTTAACATAGATACTGAACCGGCCACGAAGAGATATGCTCTATAAATAGGCGCGTACGTGTAATGTTCGATCAGTTAATAGAAATGCGTATAATTAAGCAAACCGCCTCGCTGCCAATAAGAAATCTCGATGATGTTGCTGGATCTGTTAAACCGAAACTATCAAAGCACGGGTGTCTGCTACCAAACAGCATACGTGCTCTAATTTGCGGCCCCAGTGGATGCGGAAAAACGAACGTCCTCATAAGCCTCATTTTCGATCCTAATGGTCTGCGTTTTGAGAATGTTTACGTGTACTCGAAATCATTGAAGCAATGGAAGTATGAAATTTTGCAGAAAGTTATGTCACGTGTTGACGAAGTGAACTATTACCCCTACGAGGATAATGATAAGGTATTAGATCCATCGGAAGCGAAACCATATTCTCTGATGATATTTGATGACATCGCGTTTGTTAACCAAGCCAAGGTTTATCCATATTTTACGACTGGGAGACATTGGGAAATTGATTCTTTCTATTTATCTCAAACCTATACTAAGATCCCGAAGCATCTTATACGAGATAATGCGAACTGTATAGTGTTGTTTAAACAAGACGCTCTGAACTTGAGACACGCCTACGATGAACATGTGACGACAGACATGACATTCGACCGGTTCAAAAATATTTGTTCAGAATGCTGGAATGATAAGTACGGCATGTTAGTGATAGTAAAAGATAATGCGATTAACGAGGGAAGATACAGAAAAGGGTTCGATGGGTACATTGTAATATAAATACAACCGGTTCATTGATTATCGGTTCATATCAACTGGTGAATCGGATCTGATCAGTTCATTAGAAGTGCCCGCTCAAGAGACCAAAGAGGCCGATCGATGGGGTCAAAGATACCGATCGAAGGGATCGCATCAAGCGGTCGCTTCCATTCGAAGGGCTCAAAGAGACCGCTCATGCGCTTTTCAAGCGATCCCTTTAAGCGCTCGCTTGGACCCATTCAAAAACCGGTTGACCGGTCGGTTAACCGGTCGGTTAACCGGTTCAAAACCTGTTCAACTTCAAGCGACCGCTTGAAGGGAACGCTTGGACCCATTCAAAAACCGGTTAACCGGTTCAAAACCTGTTCAATACCTTATAAAAACCAGTTCAAAATGACGGGAAGACATAATAAAGTTAACCGTGGTCCTCGACGTAACATCAAACCACCCAAGTCTACTCAAATTACAGAGGAACTTATTAAAGCCGCCGATAACATACGAAAAAAATATATGGCTTTAAGGTTGGGAAGAGCCGAAGAGGATGAATCAATCGGTAGACTTATGAAATCCGTATCAAAACCTTTGAGTCACATAAGTGAAACCGCTAAAGCAATCGCCCAGGACGTAATTCAAATAAAAGAGGAACGTAAAGTTAAAGCGGAACCGCCGCACCAGGAACATCACCACCATCACCATCATCAATTCGACAGCCCCCCTTCAAAATTAAAGCGGCGAAAATTATCCTTTGTACCGTTAGAGAAGATTGCTGAAAGTTCAGACCCCGAAGAAGAAGACGCAGCAGAGGGGCCCTCAAAAGACGCCGAAGATGATGTGTTTGAAAGTATGCGAACTGAATACGAAAGGACGCCGGAACAAATTCAACAAGAGTTTCTCGAACAATATCCGCCGATAGCGAGAAATTACATAGAAGGTTACATATTGGACAAAACCCGCGAATATGATTCGGCTTACGGCATTTATTTCGATGGGAATAAGTGCAAATTGGGGAACAAGATAGTCGAAATAGACGATATTGGCAATTTTATAATTGAAGGAAACAAATTTAATGCGACCCGTGGGTTGTACGAATTACTTTTCAAACGTGACCCTAAGGAGACTCTTTATAGCAAAGAGGATCAGCGGAAGTATAAAGAGATGCTGGAATTGACTAGCGCACACAAACGGAATTTCAATCCGCTGGATCAAATCCAGGGCACCAAGTCTCTAAAGTACACGAAAATAGTGAAACAGCTGTTCCCCAAGCAACGGTCAAAGTCTTATGGAGGGGAGGGTTTATTATATAATCAAAAAATCTGTACAGACAAACCAGTTGATTATATTTATTGGGACGATGTCAACGAGCTTGTAGATCGCTTAAAGTTATTAATTGCTTCGCAACTGTCGGGTCATACCAATCATCAAAACGAAATTTTGTCAATCGAAGAAGAACTGAGGGAAGCCGGCGTGATAGCATGAGTATCAACAAGTTCGGGAGAAGCGCCCAACATAACGCATCAGCGGTTCGAGGGCCTCGAGGCATCGGTTTCCATCTGACCCCAGAAGGTGACTTTAACATTCAAAATCGTAAATTGTGCAACGTTAAATTACCTACCGGTGAAAATGATGGTGCGACAAAGATCTATATCGATTCAATCAAAAATATTCTGGAGACAAAGATCGATACTGTTGATCTGATGTTGAAAAACCACATAACTGCAGCAAATCAAAACATACAATCTGCGAATGGTGTTATTAAAGGAATGGGAAAGTGGCAAGAGGTTAAGGCAAAAGAAATTCAATCGATGCAAGAGAACAAAGCAGATAAACAATACGTGGACGATAAGATAGAAGAAGAAATTGGTGCTGATGTGAATAAAATGGAGCAGTTTATAACAACTAATTTACAGGCGTTCTTTACTAAGGAGCGCCAGCAAGATGTCACTAAATGGGAGAAATTATTCCAAGATAACAATCGTATATTAACCGATAGAATTAATAAATTGGAACAGAATATTAAAAGCTCTTCGCCGAAACGTGTAAAGCCCACGCCCACAACGACAATCTAAGATATGCCGCCGAAAATTAAACCTTCAACGGGAAAATTGCAAGTTGTTCGAGAATTGCATAAGCCTGCTAGAAGGAATTTTTCGCGTAGGCGCACAATTATAAAGGGATACGATGATTTGTGGCAGGCGGATCTGGCGGAATTCGGCCAATATTCAACAACAAATCGAGGACATAAATATCTTTTAGTGGTAATTGATTGTTTTTCAAAATACGTGTGGGGAAAACCTCTAAAATCAAAGACCGCTCAAGAGGTCACGAACGCTTTGGCGGCAATTTTGAAACAAGGACAACGTAAACCTAAAAATCTGCAAACAGATCAGGGTACAGAGTTTTTCAATGTGCATTTTAAGAAGTTGACTGATAAGTACAAAATCAATCACTACAACACGTACAGCGTTAAGAAAGCGGCGATCGTTGAACGGGTTATTAGAACTCTAAAAGAGAAACTTTATAAATTGTTCAGTTTAAACGGGACATATAAATGGATAGATCTAATTGATGATGTAATACTAGAGTACAATAATACGGTGCACAGAACCACAAACAGGAAACCTACAGATATAACGAAAAATATGGAAAATGCGGTGTTGAATTCCTCGTTTAACCACACAAAAATCGCGGGAAGGCCGAAATTTAAAAAGGGGGACATCGTGCGAATAAGTAAGACAAAATTTCAATTTGAAAAAGGCTATACACCCAACTGGTCAACGGAATTATTTAAAATAGCGAAAATACAAATTACCAATCCGTGTACGTATCTGTTGGAAGATATGGAGGGGCAACCAATCAGCGGGGGATTTTACTCTGAAGAATTACAGAAAACTACGCAACCAGATGTTTACTTGGTGGAAAAGGTTCTGCGCAAAAACAAGAGGGGGGATTTGTACGTTTCCTGGCTTGGTTTCCCGGCAAGTCATAACTCGTGGGTGAAATCTTCAGACGTAGTTTAGTCGAGGTGAAACAATTGCCGTGTAAAGATGTCCTCCGAAATCAGTAGTACTGATAGCTTCCTCGCCAGCCCGTGGAGTTTTATGGAAAATCATTTGTCGAAATACGAGGAAGCAATTAAGAATGAAATTCGCTTCATCTACGAGACTCGTTACAAGTGCGCGAATGACTTTTCTTTAACCTGTGGACTTAGTCACGCGAGAAATTTCGAACCCGCGGTGAAAATTTTCAATAAATTCACCGTGAGTGGTGTACATAGTGTCTCCTTCTTAGCTGACGATTGGTATGAAGTAGCTAAATTTATACGGGAATCGTTGGAACAGTACTTTTTGAAGCCTAAAGAAGAAGACGCCAAGTACCGCAGGGAAAGTGGTTCGTGTTCCGTTGACGGAGACTCGCTTTTCGGGTGCAGACTGCTTAGAATTCAAGAAAAAAACACCAATCTCAATTCTGTGCTGTATCTGGGCGAAGATACCGTTCGTCAAATTGTCGAGTTGGAAACAGTAATAGATGGTCGGTTAGATCTCTTGTATTCCTTATATTTTCCCGAATTTTACAATGATGTGCTCTTACCCACAGTGTCCGAGGAACTTAAAAAATATAAAAAAGAATGTGCTGATGATATATTTTTAAATCATCATTTCATAACCCGCCCCAGTGATGAAAAAGAATGTGTTAAAAATATAATTTTAAATCGTCGTTTCATAACCCACGCCGGCGTGCGTTATGAAGATGTGCGGTACTGTTTAAAAGAATGTTTGGTATATTGTATGGACAAATTATATTATGATTTAGGCGTAGTAGTAGTACCTATTTATGTAGAAAACTAAATAAATCTAATCACTTTCAACCCAAATGCCTTTTAATGCAGACCTCTGCCTCTCGCCTGAAAATTTAACGAAAGAATTTATCGAGAAATATTTAACCTCTACGCAGTTGGAAAAGATTTGGATTCTGTTGCCTGCTACTTTACAAAACGACGTCGATTTGCAATTAAAACGACCCTGCTTCGCTCATTATAACAGACCTGGCGATAGCGATCATATAGACGGACCTCCTGGACCTAAATCCCAGTGTTATTTCTGTCTAAAGTCTGCACGTAATACGTAAGAAGAAGATGCCAATTTTAACAAGTTCATTTGTCATTCTGACAGCTTTGGTAAACCAGATATTTTACGTTAATCAAGCACCCGGTGTAACGGAAATATTTGCGTGCTTCGATGATAAAAATGACAGTTGGCCTGACTCATGGTACCGATTGGAACAACACACTGTATATGGAATTTCTGTTTTTTCTCGAAATATCTCTGACGTCATCAAAGAACAACGGAATAAACCGCCACTGCTGGCCTACAAGTTAAGACTTGTCTTTTTTGATAGAACCTATGGAGATGCTCCTGATTGGAAAAGAATTCTCATATCCGGATATGATATCGAAGATGATGATTCATCAATACACAGTTTACTTATCTACTATATTTTCATATTTATCACCTGTTTCACGGCATTTATTTATTCTCTTTATAAAACGTACAAGTTTATAAGAACAAATATTGTTAATAATGATAATGTACCAATTTGACCTTGAATAATACTTATTATGTCTTATCTGGCATTTTAATCTCCAAGGACAGGATGCTTATTTCCGGCTAAGCTGTTTGATGCTGATAAGACCGTGACGCATCAATTCTTGTCGTTGCCCTCCCTCTCTATTGTATATCTATATATAAATAGAACTCCAATGTTTTTTCTCATTCTGTTAACCGCGCGTGACCAGTAACCTACACTGTCTTAATAATCCTATTCTATTATACCTAACTTTTTACTATACTCATATTTTATTGGATCTACATATACTTAATTAGTGTTTAGTGTCGCCTTAATAATAATAATCCCATTCGTTGCTATTTAAAATGTCTTACGCCACTTCTTTAGTAAATAAACATAAGGCAGCCCTGCTCAGTGCTAATGATAACCCCGGTAACATCGTCGAGAGTATAAAAAATTGCGGTCGGGATATTAAACTGTTAAATGCGCTTTTAAAAAAATCTTCCAACATCGGCGAAAAACAACATATCACCACATCAATCGGCCAAATAATGGGATTTCGGCAGCTCCTTAAAGGGTTGGGAGTTATTGGAGGATCGTATGCACCGTCTTCTTCAGCTCCTAAGTCTCCATCCAGTGGAGTGAAATGGGAAGATGTCGAATCGGCGTTTAAAAGTCGCATGAGAACCGGGGTTATCATTAATCTAATTCATAAAGACCCCGCCCATTTTTTGGCGGATTGTGAAAAGGTATTTAAGGAAAAAGTCGCCCAGTTACTCCAACAACACATCCATCTTAAAGTAAATACCGTCTTTTGCGGGGAATTTAAAATAGTTGCAGCTGAACAAGAAACTTTAGAATTTAAATATATACGTACTAAAAATGTGGCAATTTATAATGACACCGATTTAACGTCATGGTTCTCCGAGAACGTCGAACAGCCTATTCTGCAGGAGCTGGAAGAATTTCAGGAAAGAGATTCGGGTAAGTTCTTTCTCTATAATAGTGGATCATGCGCAGTTAACAGAATGATAAAGACTATTAGAGTTTTATTTATATATTTTCATTGTTTTAGGTTGGGCGTTGTCGGCGATTGTGAACCTTCAGGTTAATATTAATAAGTTCACCCCGCAAGTTGGTTCGTCATATATTGAATTGCCACCTCAAATCAAAAGGAAGGAGGCCTGCGTGAATGTTAAGAACAGGGCCGATAATCTCTGCTTGGCGTGGAGTATTGTTTCCTGCCTGTATCCAAGTAATACTAATAGCGACAGAACGTCTTCATACCCGCACCCCTCAGCCGTTTTAAATTTAACTGGCATTCAATTCCCCATGACTGTGAAGCAAGTACCACGTCTCGAAGCACAAAATCACCTTTCAATTAACGTCTATATTTTGGAAAAGAAGAAGAAAAATTATGAAACCCTCCCCGTCTATTTAACCAAGGAGAAACAGGACAGACATGTTAATCTACTAATGATTCAAGATGAGTATTCTAATGCCGATGATGATGATAATAGTAATTATTTAGATATAAAATATCATTTTGTCTGGATAAAAAATCTGTCACGCTTAGTTTCCACGCAGTTAAACAAACATAAGGGTAAAAACTATTTTTGCGATCGTTGTCTTCATTATTTTTATTCTGAAAATAAATTAAATAAGCACTACGAGGACTGCATAAATATGAACGAGTGTAAAATTCGTTTGCCAACTGCCGAACAGAAATATTTTTCGTTTAAAAATTGGCCGAATAAAATAAAAGCGCCGTTTATTATTTATGCAGACTTGGAGTGCATTTTAGAGCCGAGCACTAAGAATAAGGAATTTCAAAAACATGTGCCCTGCAGTATCGCTTATTATGTTAAATGTTCATATGATGATTCGCTCTCTTTCTTCAGATTTTACCGCGGTGAGGACTCAATCCAATGGTTTGTCCGAGAACTGGAAACTTTTGCTGAGGATTTAGAGACCGTATTTCTTTGCCCTTTACCTATGGACCCGCTGACCTTAAACCAACAAATTCAGTTCGCCAACACCTCAGTTTGCCACATTTGTGAGCAACCTTTTACACAAGAACAGAAAAAATTTCGAGACCATTGTCATTTGAGTGGTACATACAGAGGCCCCGCTCATGAAAATTGCAACCTAAACTTCCAGGATAGTCACGTGGTTCCGGTGGTTTTTCACAATTTATCTGGTTACGATTCTCATTTCATCATACAAAATTTGGCTACGGATTTGAAAGGCCGCGTTGATTTGTTACCTATAAATAAAGAAAGGTACATTTCCTTTACCAAACATCTAGATGAAAATCTTATTAAATTTCGTTTCATAGATTCGCTTAGATTTTTGGCGTCCGGTTTAGATCAGCTCGCGTCATATTTAATCAAGTATCCAACACTAAACTCGGAGTTTACAAATTTAAACGCGGAACAGCTTCGTTTGCTGCAGAGAAAGGGTATTTACCCCTACGACTATTTTGACAATTTTTCGAAATTTAACGAAACTTCCTTACCTCCTAAATCAAAATTTTATAATAAATTAAATGATTCCGATATTACTGATGTCGCCTATGAGCATGCGCAACGGGTTTGGCGCGACTTTGAAATTCAAAATTTGGGGGAATATTCGGACCTTTATTTAAAAACAGACGTGTTACTCTTGGCCGACGTTTTCGAAGAATTTAGAATTAGCTGTTTAGAAACTTATGGTTTAGATCCCGCCCACTATTATACCCTCCCCGGCTATACGTGGGACTGCATGCTTAAACACACCAACATTACTTTAGAGTTATTGGTAGATATTGATCAGATAATGTTTTTCGAGCGGGGGATAAGGGGGGGTCTTAGTCAGTGTTCCAAGCGGTATAGTAAATCGAATAATCGCTACATGCCCGATTTTAATCCTGCAGAACCATCAAAATTTTTAATGTATAACGACATAAATAATCAATATGGTTGGGCTATGTCCATGTATCTCCCGTACGGGGGTTTTGAGTGGGTGGGTGACGATGATTTCGGCGGTTTAAATGTAAATGATGTAGCTGATAATTCCGATGTGGGCTACATTTTCGAGGTCGATTTGGAATACCCCCAAAATTTGCACGACTCTCATTCAGATCTTCCATTCTGCCCGGAACATCTTAATCCGCCGAATTCTAAACAGCGAAAACTTTTGGCCACCCTGTATAACAAAGAGCGTTACGTCATTCATTATCGAAATTTAAAACAGGCTTTGAAACATGGGCTAAGAGTAACAAAAATTCATCGTATTCTTAAATTCAACCAATCGGCTTGGCTGAAATCTTACATTGACTTGAACACGCAGCTTAGAACAAATGCTAAAAATGATTTCGAAAAGAATTTGTTCAAATTAATGAACAACGCGGTTTTCGGCAAGACTATGGAAAATATTCGCAAACATTCTATAGTAAAATTAATTTCCAAATGGGAGGGCCGATACGGCGCCGAAGCTTTCATCTCGAAACCGACATTTAAAGCGTCAACGATTTTCTCGGAAAATTTGGCCGCGATCGAGTTAAATAAATCTGAAATTTACTTCAATAAACCGATATACGTGGGCATGTGCATACTCGACATCAGTAAAACGAAAATTTATGAATTTCATTATGAATATATGAAACGAAAATTTAATAATGCCTGCAAAGTTCTTTACACCGATACCGACTCCCTTATTTATGAAATCGCAACCGATGATTTATATGCAGCTATTGGGGAGGATTGTCACGAATTTTTTGATACCAGCGACTACCCTGCGGATAATATTTATCAAATTCCGTTGGTAAATAAAAAGGTGTTGGGCCTCATGAAAGATGAGAATAGCGGCAAAATAATGACTGAATTTGTTGGTTTGCGGTCGAAAATGTACGCTCTTAGAGTAGAGGGTAAAGATGCGGTTAAAAAATCCAAGGGCGTAAAGCGGTGCATTATTAAGAATCAAATAACCTTTGACGACTATTTAGAATGTTTAAATTCTTTTCGCGAAAAATACATCAATCAAAATTTAATAAAGTCGGAGAAACACGCCGTCAGTTCCATCACCCAGACGAAAATTGGGTTGAGCCCTCACGACGACAAACGTTATCTACATAAAGGCGATTTTAATACGCTACCGTGGGGGCATTATTCTATTTTAGAGCAATAGATGGTAGTTTTAGTTGTAGTCTTAGGTTTTTAATGTGTAAATATATAAATACTTTTAAGACTTTTGTATAATATAACGTATTTTCTGTTTTCAAATAGTTAAGGATGTACTACTTATTATATTATATTTTTTTTTTCTGTTTACAAATAGTTGGGAATGTTGGATGTTCTACTTAATTTATTTTATTTTGTTTTACTTTTTCTGTTTACAAATAAACTGTTTATTGTTTTGACATGCGTGTAATTACTCAATTACCTCTCCCACTCTGTTGCAGTACCACCATCTGTTTTTACATATTCTTCTTTATTTTGATAACAACGCCATCTGTCAATTTGCCAATTGCAAATTTTTACCTGTCAATTGTCAAGGCGTCGCCGCGACGGCCGCCATTTTTAATTTTAACGACAACGCCATCTGACGGAGAATAGTTTAATTTTTACTTGACGACAACGCCATCTGACGGAGAATAGTTGAACGTCACCTCCACCATTACCGTTTCCTGAATATTTTAGGTTGTTGTCCAGACTAATTCTAGGTTCTTGTCCCGGACCGGAAGTAAAAATTTCAATGGACCAATCAGAAGCCAGGATTTTGAGCCCGTATCCGCATAGCTTATCTACTTTCATGAAATTCGGCGTTAAATAATTCGACAGCTTGCCTTTCATTAAATTTTTCTACCTGGATTGGATCAAAGATGCTAAAATTAATTGTTTTTTCAGAACTATTGAGTATCGAAGTAAGTGCGAAATTATTTTTACATGATGTCAAAGTCTCCGGTATTTCACATTCGTGAATTTGTGTATAAGGAATGGTAACATCTCCATCAGGGACGTTTACAGGAAGTTTTATTATTTTTTGTGTACGGGGTGGTATTGAATAGGAAAGAAGGGGAGGTTTATTTGAGCGGATGTAATTCAAAGAGATAGAACAATTTGGAGTACTTAACATCGAATTTACAAGATCTAAATTTGCTTCAATTTTTTGGAGAATGTCTAGACCAATAAGTCCGTCAAAATAATTATGGAATTTAAGAAGGTGAAATTTTATAGTAGATTGTTCAGGAAGTTTAAGAAATTCGAAAGGGGGTATCTCGATAGATTGTGGTATTATTTCTTGTTGAAGAACAGATGTCACGACTATGGGGTCGTTTTTGATGTTTTTACTGAAATATTTCGAAGCCAAGCTAGGGTCTAGAAACGAATTAGAACTACCAGTGTCTATTAAAAGTTTAAGGTTTAGATTTGGTACAAAGATGAATGGTAGTTTGTTATAGTCCACATTATGAAATTCTACTATGTCAAGTTTTCGTTGGGGTGGTCCTGAGTAAAATTTGACTGGTCAGAAGGTATTTCTTCGGGCGTCTCGTCAACGTATTGTGCATTCTCGTCTTGTATATCGTCGACGTATTGGAGATTTTGGTCATATTGATTGTCGATTATATAACTTTGATTTTGCGATTGGTCGCTTTCCGTGTTGAATAATTCCTCGCTAACGAAATTCGGTCTTTGTTGGTTTACTACCGGTCTAGGTCTAAAAGTACGACCGGTTGAAATTGACATAGGTGTTGGATTATAATTATGTACATAATTTTTATTGGGCTTGAAGACATTCGGATTCCTATTCGACGGTCCTGGTTGATTAAACACCTGTTGATTGGTGAAAAACTTTTGGGGTGCACCGTTCACTTTGGGTTGAATATTTATTGGCTGCGATGGGAAATTTTGCCTCGGAGCCGCAGTATTCTGTCTAAAATTTTGTGTGCCTGTAGGAAATGTTGGCCGAAAATTTGAGTTAAAATTCGGTCGGAAATTCTGTGACGAAATTGGTGTCACAAAATTTGGATTAAAAGTTTGCCTGAAATTTTGTGCTGAAAATGGTGGTGCGAAACTTGAAAATGGGGTATTCGGTATTTGCTTTTGTAAGACAGGTCTAAATTTAGCTTGATTCTGCGGTAAATGGTAATTTTTGAAGTGATGCAAGTTTTCTTCCTGGGTGATTAATTGTAATGCTTCATTCAAATCACGCGGTCTCATACCACGAATTATTGTTCCTAAAGGATCTTTTAATCCTGCTAAAAATGTGCGCAACGTTAAGGTTTTATAAAAGTCGCGCTTACAAGCTTTGCCTTCAATCGTATGTTCATGAGAATCTACGTAACAACAAATGGTGTTAAGCAGATGTAAACACTTGTCGTAAAACTGTTGGGCGTTTTCCCCAGAATTTTGTTTAAGAAGAACCAAATCTCTATTTAGACATGGCTCATCTCTTTGGTCTGCAAAATGTGAAGTTAGTACTTGCTTCAATTCCAACCAACTTCCTACGTTCTGAATATTTACTACTAATTTTGCAGTTCCTGTAAGCTTATTAACTAAAGAATTTAAAATGAATGAGTTCATGAAATTTTGTGGATTTTGTGTGTCGTAAAAATTGCTAATTATCGACTCGCTAGTGGTTAAGTACCTTTGGAGTTCCGTCGGATTTCCGTCGAACTCTGGCACGCATTTTAAATACTGTAGATTAAATTGATTTTGAGCCATATTTGTTAAACTAATATTTAGGTTACTGTTACTATTACTATTTATTTGTCTTGACGATTCTACCAATTTCAAATTATTAAAAGTATCGACGATTTCGTCGATTGATTCTAGTGACATATAGTTATAACAAAAAAGTGCATAAAATGCAATTAAATGTACAAAGCAAAAATTTGGTAGACTGAAATGTACTTACACCGACTTACACTAATGCCCAAACAATGCCGATGCCTAACATATGGTGTCCCTTGGGTGGTGCAGATTATCGAGTCCGCTCCTGGTCCTTGGGTCCGCAAGATGAGGTTATTGAACCACGTCCTCTTGTGAATTGCTGCCAATATCGATCAACAACACTCCACTAATACAATCCTTGCCGTTCCGATCTCACAATTCCCAAAATTATCGAGTTTTGGAAATTTTTCGAAGTTTCACAAATTTTCCGGAATTGCCGATTAATTGTAGAGACAAAAGAGATATCGATCTCTTCGGCAATCCTACCGACTGCGCCAATTAACTTTTCGGTTCGGCCGAATTGCTTTTTAAAAAATATTTTATTGACAAAGTTTGGACCGTTCTTTATTAAAACAAGAATTACAAGTGTTATTCGTTCTAAGTGTAGATAACTAATGTAAAACAGCATATACAGTTGAAAGTACAACGGAAAGATAAAAATGTATCGAGTCAGCGGTCTCCACGATCGCCGCTGAGTTCTTAGGAATTTCCCAGAATTCGGGTAGATAACTTACATCAAACAAAATTCTTTGGAGACGCGCTGGTGCTGACTGAATTGGTTTTTTGAAGATTACTTCCAGTGGTTTGTGATCCGTTTCCACAAACAGCGTTTTTCCGTAGATGTATTCATGAAATTTTGTGCAAGCGAATTTGATCGCAAGTGCTTCTTTTTCTATCTGCGGGTAGTTCTGTTCTGATTTGGTTAAGGATTTGGTAGCATATGCTACTGGTTGACCACTTTGGAGTAAAACTGCTCCTAAACTCTTGGAACTTGCATCTACTGACAATGTTACGTTGTCATTGACGTCATAGTACTTCAGAACTGGTGGTTCAGTGAGTACTTTTTTAATTTTGTCAAACGCTTCTTGCTGTTCTCTGTTCCAGACCCATGCTACATCTTTTTTCAGCAACTGCCTTAATGGTTCTGTTAATTTGGACATGTTGTTTATGAACTTGTTCAAATATGTTACCATGCCTAGCAGTCTTTGTAACTGAGTTTTGTTTTCTGGCGTTTTCAGCTTGTTTATCGCTTGGACTTTTTCTATGTCTATTTTTAGACCTTCGCTTGATAGGATATGCCCCAGGAATTTTATGCTTGGTTTGGCAAAAATACATTTTTCTGCGTTTAATTTCAATCCAGCATTTTCCAGTTTCTTCATGACTTTTGCAGTGATTTCTTCTAACTTCTGTTTTGACCCTGCATGTATCAATATGTCATCCATTGAACATTCTGTATTGGGCATGTCTCTTAACAAGGAATTCATCACTTGTTGGAAGACTTCTGGTGCTGATGCGAGACCAAATGGAAGTCGCGTACAACAATATCTTCCCCAAGGAGTAGCAAATGTTAGGTATTTTTGAGTTCTTTCACTGACTTTTATTTGCCAGAACCCTCTTTTGCATTCTAGCAAAGAGAAATACCTGGATCCTGCAACTTTAGCTGCGATTTCTTCCATCGTTTTCAGAGGATAATGTCTTCTCAATAAATTCTTGTTAACATCGGTAGGATCAATGCATATCCTTATTTGGTTCTTTTTTCTTACTATAACCATTGGACTGACCACCGGTGTTGGTTCTGTGATCGATTTAATGACTTGGAGATCAACCATTTTATCCAGTTCTTTTTTAACGGCCTCTCTTATAGCGTAAGGAATTCTTCTGGCTGGTTTTATTTCGAAACTTGGATTTGGCACTAGGTCAATATCATATTCAAAATTTTTCAGGCATCCCAGTCCCTTGAAAACATTAGTTTCCTGCTTTTCTGTAGAAAGTGCGTTAACTCTTTGGATTAGTTTCAGATCTTTGCACGTATTTCGACCTAATATTGGGCAGACATTCTCTCGAACGATTTTGAAGGTTATTTCTGCTTGTTTACCTTTAACCGTACAACTCAAAGTTGTTTCACCGATCACTTTAATTTTGTGATCCGTAAAACTCACCAATCTGGCTGTTTTGGATGGTTTTAGCGAAATTTTGGCTTCTAACTTCTTTAGTAACCTTAATGGAAGGACATTGCATTGTGCCCCTGTGTATAGCTTGACTTGGAACTTTTGCTGCTTGTATTTGACAGTTTCATTCCATTCGTTGTCTTCTTTTGAGCTGATCGCGTGCACATACACAACTTCTTCATCATCTTCCGTGATGGAGTTGATTTTGCTTTTTTGTTCGACCTTCTTTTTGTTTTGGCTGAAGCACTTTTTTGTTAGGTGACCTTTTTTTCCACAGTTTTCGCAACTTGTGTTGTAGGCTGGACACTCTTTTTTTCCATGCTTGGAACCACATCTTCTGCAGTCGAATTGTTCTTTTGATGAGTCTTTTGAGTTTTTCTTTTTTCTTATTACGTGTACTTCTTTTGCCTCTTCTTTTGTTATCTCGTTCATTTGTCTGGACGTTTGTTCACTTGCCCTACAAATTTTAATTGCTTTTTGTAGATCAAGGTCATCTTCTGAGAGTAATTTTTCTCTCAACTTTACATCTTTGACCCCGAGAACTATTCTGTCTTTTATAAGGCTGTCACATAAATTTTGAAACTCACAGGTTTTGCTTTTGTTTGTGATATTAGTTAAAAAATCACCAAAGCTCTTACCTTCTTTTTGCTGTGTCGTGTTGAAGACGTACCTTTCATATGTGGTATTTAACTTTGGTATAAAATACGCCTCGAATTTTTCTTCAATTATTTTTAGGTTGCTTTTTTCTGCCTCTGTGAGCGTGAATGTGTTAAATATTGCCAGTGCCTCTGGTCCGATTATTGTCATAAAAATGGCAACTTGCATGTTTGGTGTTTTCTTATCTAATTCTGCTGCAACTGAATAGAAGTCGTACTGTTGTTTCCAGAGCTTCCAATCGTTGATCATGTTTTCAGACAAGTGTAAAGGTTTGGGTGGTCTAATTTGGACGCCACTGGACCTCATTGTTTCTTCCTCAGCATGGGACATTTTCAGACACTAGTTACTTTATTTTATCACTTATTTTTCACTGCTTTTTACTTTTTGGCACTTAAAAACAAGACTTCTGACACCATGTAACGTGTGGGCAATTACACACAACGTTAAGAGAACATATTTTATTAGTTAACACTTATTTGCATATGATTATTATATTATACAAGTACACAACAACATTAAGTAAATACACGACTACGCCATTGACAGCGATTGCCAACTGGGTGCGGCCCATGAACTTGACCGTCAACCTGTGTCTGCCGTGCGTTCGGATTTACCGCAACCAGGATCGTACGTAAGCGCTTCTGGTTACGTTACATGTTATAAACATTTACAAAGGTATACTTAAAACTTAAACGTTCAAGAACTGTATTGCAGTATTCTGTGTTTCCGCAGCTGATGGTTATTAGGGCCAATTTAGATTTTGTTTTATGCTTCTTCTTTATAGAAAATGTACGTCTTTGAGTTTCAATTCGTTTATTGTGGGGAAGGTTTTCTGTTGGTTTCATGCCTAAAATTGTGGTACTCGTATTGGAAACCGACAAGAATGCATTTATAGTAGGTTCAATTGGTGCGGCTAGTCTTTTTATTATTTTTTCTCATCTTCTAATATCAACACGTCGTTTGTTTCCTTATTATTTTTACCCAAATTTTCAACTAAGTCAGGAGTTTCACATGCAATTTCATCTTCGCATAGATAAACTGTCTTCATCCTAAAGCAGATACTTAGATAAGTATTTATAGTTTGCACACCTATCCCCAGAACAATACAAGAATTATACACAGACCACCAGTTAGGTACAAAAAATGCATAAGCAAGCACATGACAGATTTTGCGTACCTACCTAAAATTGCAGTAAACCGCTATAGGTACTAAGTGCACGGTACACACCACCACCAAACTCAACTCAAAAACCTAAACCATTGTAACAACGTTACGGAAAATGAAGGAAGCAAATATAAGGAAACTGCAATCTAGATAGATATCTAAAAGAAAGTCAGTAGGCCAGTAGGTGGGTAGAAATTACAGAGTTTGTGCAATTTTATATAATAACTCGACCCCAGGTGACGTTGAAGGAAGACATGTAACAGCCAAATTGCTGCTGCCTCGATGTCCAAGAAAAAACTTCTCATTTGCATAGATGCCAAAGGAGTACTGATGGAAGTAAAAATATATACATATCCCGTCTGCTACTTTTTTGTGGATAATAATTATTTTTATTTACCAATTATTTCTTAAGCAAATGTGGTAGACATGGTCACGCTGACAGTAGATAAAACATTGTACGATGCTCTCATTGTAACTTCATATTTCGATTCACGGTGAGTTATCAAGCTCAGTCTTCGGCCTCATTTGATAATTTTCTTATCTTACATCGTAATATGAACTGTTACGATACTTGTCACACGTCGTCTCACTGGTCCATCTTATTTGGCATTCTTGCATAACATCTGCCAGAACTGTTGGAAGAGATACCATTATAGCGATTCGTGAATGTATGTGGCTGCAACATGACAGTACGCCAGCACACTTTTCACTTGCTGTCCGAGATTATATCAGCCAAGAAGGTACCGTAGACTGGGGGAATTTGAGACTTGCGGGTTACTTGGGACAAAATGACGTAATTTTGAAATTGGCAGAAAAACTTTTATATTGGTAGTTCTGATACATTTCTAAAAATCCCTCTAGCTTTAGGGAAGTTGTTAGAATCTTTTGCGCACTCGCAGCTGTCTTCACACAAATTGACTAACCTATAAAAAAATGTCAAACTGTTCATAAATAAATAGAATAAAATTATGATCAGAGAGTGTGGTTTGGTGCTTTTTATGTTAGGTAAGTACAATAAATTCTTCATGTGGATCATGTTTACTGCCACTTCAACAATAATCTCTCAGTTTTGGTTTTCACGAATTTTTAATTTTGTCCACTGCTGGGAGGATACTAACATAAATGTCTTGTTTCAGTATAATTTGGGACAAAATGCCAAGATACTATAAAAGAAGGTTAGGTGCTTTGCCATACTGCAATTACCCAAAACAAAATTTGGAACTTGCTTTAGCAAGCATTCTAGATGGTCATAACAGTATACGGGACGCTGCCGAAAGATTTGGTGTTCCTAAATCTACGTTGTTTAGAAAATATCGTGGTCAAAATTCAGACAGAAAAGGCCGCCCACCAGTTCTGAATAAAACAGAAGAAGATGCTATTGTGAATGCCCTTACATACGCAGCAAATTGTAAAATACCGTTTACTGAAATGGATTTACGATTGTTTGTTCAGGATTACCTTAATCGAAAAGGTGTAAGAGTACCAGTATTTTATAATAATCTTCCTGGATATGACTGGTTACGCTGCTTCCTAAGCAGAAATAAAGTTTTGTCTGTAAGGCTATCTGAAAATGTAAAACGTGTTCGAGCAGAAATAACGGCTGAAACAATTAATAGTTATTTCGATAACTTAGAAGAAACATTAGCTGGTATTGAACCTAGTAAAATCTTAAATTACGATGAAACCAATATGTGTGACGATCCTGGTAAATCAAGAGTAATTGTGCGAAGGGGAATAAAGCACACTCATCGTGCACTGGACAGTTCCAAAAGCTCAGTTTCAGTTATGTTTAGTGCCACAGCTGATGGTATATTATTACCACCTTATATTGTCTATCGAGCCAAAAATTTGTATCCAGAGTGGATAGAAAATGGTCCTGAAAATGCCATTTATAACCGTTCCAAGAGCGGATGGTTCGAGTCTCACATTTTTGAGGACTGGTTAGTTAAAATAGCATTTCCATATTTCAAAAAGTTTGATGGAAAGAAGGCAATATTAGGTGATAACTTGGCTTCTCATATATCTGTATCAGTGCTTAAAAAGTGTGAAGAAAATAATATAAGCTTCATTTTATTACCAGCGAATAGCACTCATATATGTCAACCACTTGACGTCGCCGTCTTTCGTCCCCTAAAAATGAAATGGAGGAAGGTGTTAACATCATGGAAGCAAAGACATAGAGGATGCATCCCAAAAGCAGAATTCCCTTCTCTGTTGAAAGCAACTCTTCAGCAGCTGGGACCTGTTGTTCGGGATAACATAATGTCAGGTTTTCGGAGTGCTGGCATAAGTCCAGTTGATAGGTCTCAAGTTTTGAAGCATATCACAGAACCTGAAAATGATGCAAACGACAGTGCTCTGATACAAGCTCTGAAAAATGTTGTGAAAACCCATGTTTTACCATCTGAAAGCCCTATTACTGAAAAGAAGAGAAAGAAAAAACTTAACGTGCCATCGGGAAAATCTGTTAGTGCTAGCGATCTTTCTCAAGAAAATTTTCCTCAAGCTGGTAATAGCACAGAGCAAAATGAGACGGAAGAAATGGAAGAAAATTTGTTGACGGAAGATGACACTGAAGAAAATATTCTTACAGATGAAGGAGATGAAAATTTACTAGCGACTACAGAAACTGAAAATAATAAAATGTGTTTGTTAACGGAAGGTAGATTTGTTTTAGTAAAATTTGTTTATAATGAGGGCACAAAAAAAGAAACAAATAAATTGTTTGTGTCGGAGATTGTTAAATGTAATAAAAAAACATTTGAAATTAGTTGCCTTAGACCTTTTCAAAATAAAAAAAATGTTTTTGTATATCCACAAGTTTTAGATGACAATAAAATAAAAAAAGAACAAATTTTAAAGGTTCTGCCATATCCTCATAACAAAAGAGGCATATATTATTTCAACGTTAACATTGATTTTTGAAAAATACATTTTTTAATTATTATTGTTCCACCAGAATTATTTTTGTATTTAACATAGATATATAATAAAGACATTAATAATCGCTTTTGTATAATCCTTTCTGCCTCTAACTAAACACAGATGTAAAATTTAATTTATATTAACATTAATGCAGGGGGGATGGTTTTGGCAGGTTTTTGTTGTTTTAAAGTGTCCCAAATTACTCCTGCTATACCTTATTCGAGACAAAATGTCAAGTAAGACTGGTTTTCTTAATAAAATTTTAGTTTGTCCCAAATATGACAAGTATACGGGTAAATTGGGACACGAGAAAACTATAAAAAAAATTAATTTTTCCCAAATTTGATGCACAATTTTCACGTATTCTAATTACCAACATATGGTGCTTCACACTATTAACTAAATACCCTGTAAAAAATATATATTTATTATGTTATTTAGAAATTGTAGCCAAATACATCAGTTTTGTCCCAAATTCCCCCAGTTTACGGTATTCGGTAACAGATGGATTGACCGAGGGGGACCAGAAGCTTGGCTCCACATTCCTTGGACATAACCCTGCTTGTTTTTTGTGGGGGTCAAATTGTCTCTCATTCTGCTGGATGCATGGATTCAAAGAAGATAGTGCATGCCTGGTCTGCGATATCCTGTGCAATGTATCTATAGAAAAGGGTACTATTCAAGGTACCACAACCAAATAAATCCTACAAACCAGCTTTGCCAATTTTAATCAAACTAGGATCTAGCAACTAACATTAAAGAACAAATTGTTATTTAAAATGGAACAACCTATATAATTATTTTTTATATTTTCTGATTCTACATTGAAGATATCAAAAAGTGATTGGTTTTCTAGTTTACTAAAAAGTTATTACTCAGGTTTGTAGGTACTAGGTAAATAGAAGAACTAAATAAATGTGAAATACAAATATTTTTATTTATCATAAAAATAATCATAAATTATATTCTTACACAGACAGACTGATGCAATGATTGCGAACATTTTTTATATAACAAATGAACTAATTTTATTTTGGCAATATGTACATCTCCTACTTAATTTACATGAAATACAACACAACAACAAATTATACAAAAATCAGTTCATTGGAATGGAACGCGTTCATCCTGGCCAAAATAATACTTATTTACAATTCGTTAATGAACTAACTAATAAATGAAACAGTATGCAAAGATAATGATAACAAAAAATTTTGTTTTCAACTAAACAAACAAAACAAACACAAATGTCATATAAGAAACGATAACAGCATAATGGTAAATGTATATGTATATAAATCACAGTTTAAAGAAAAATTTTAATAAAACGACCAATCACTGGCTATTATTGCCTTTTCTCTCTTTTCGACATACACTGAAAACTACTGTTGATTCACATCATAAATTCAGTCGGTTATAAGAATTTGCAATTTAAGTATGGAGAGGTAGCTTACGGAATGGAACAGCTGACGACTCACTACAGTTCTGTCGACTGTTAATGTTTTTTTGTACTTATTGATATACTGTATGTATTTTTAATGTAACAGGAAGCTTTAACCTTGTATTGCGGGATCGGAAGCATTTTTGATTATATGTTTGTTTCACTTATGTATGTATCGTGAATTTGATTCACTGAAAGTATAAACCTGACAGCATACTTAGCAATTCTAAGAATTTGATAATAATACAGTAATACATCATGAACATCATGATCCAAGATCGTACACAATTTGAAATTCAGTTAAGATAAATATATTTTCTAGAAGTATTAGGTATTATAAAATTAAAAACATAACTGTCGGGGCAAGGTAATTCGCACGTTCTTATATCTAAATAAACAGTCTTTTTTTAAGAACAGTCAAAATGAAATACAAATCAAAAATGCCTTCAATCTCCTAACTTAACGAGATTTTACCTATCTCTTACGGTATATTTACATAAATAACTATACAAAACAACAATCTTTGGTAAAATAAATAAATGAAGCGGAAGTACGAAAACCGATTCAAAGAGGAATACCAATCTTTATCTTAATGTACAGGGTGTTTCACATAAATAACTTCCCTGATTCATCGAGGAAGGACAAATCAATTTTTTTCAGAAAAAAAATTTCGATTATAATTTCCCTGGCAAACTTATTCTACCCTCTTTCAGATTGGGATGCACACATGGATGTTTTCAGAGACGCTTATCGGTTGTTTAAATTGCAAAGGCTGTTTTTTCTAGAAATAGAAACTGCGTAAAAAATTTGAAAATTCTACCTTGAGGTTTTATTGAGAAGTTGAAAGTTTTAACAAATAAAAGAAATTTTGTTTCTTGCTGTGGAACAACGTAATAGTTACGACGCAGTTAACCTCCTGGCTTCAGGATCCATACAAATTGCTCTGATGAAAAATAATATTATACATTGATTATACCTTATACCACTATGTATACTCAAACCCACGTTTAGAATTCGGTATTGAGCTTTATGCAGCACGACTTTGCCAAACGATTTGTAGGTTAATAGTATTTGACCCTAAATCCTAAAATATAGTTTAAATATGTCAAACTTTCTGTCAAATGTGTCCCAAGTATATTTTCAATACCTTGAGTTTCTGGGTTTCGAAATTTAAGCGAGGCCGTACTCACACTTGTGACGAACCACGTTCAGGATGTCCAAAAACGGCTACCGCACTAGAAATTGTGGAGAAATTCATGGCGTGATTTTGGCAGATCACCGAATAAATGTGCGTGAAATTTTGGAAGCCGTGGGCATCACTTATCAATGAGTAATCCATATTTTACATGATGAATTGGGTCATTTTAGAAAAGGGAAAAATTTACTGGCCAATATTACATCACACTTTTAGACAAGCTGAAGGCTGCAATTCAAGAAAAACGTCCGGGAATGGTCAAGAAAAAAGTGTTGTTTCACTAAGACAATGCACCCGCTTATTCAAGCGCACTCGTTTAGCTAAAACTGTCAGAATTCAAGTTCGAAATCCTTCCGCATCCACCTTATTCGCCTGATTTGGCTCCCTCGAATTTCCATCTGTTCCCGAAACTCAAAACATTCCTAGTTGTAAAGAGATATCGATCGACTGAAGAGGCGATAATGGCTGCAGAAGGGTATTTTGGAAATCTTGAAGAAAGTCACTTCCCGGGGGACATTGAGAAGTTGGAGGAATGTTGGACCAAGTGTGTTTTGCCCCAAGGAGATTATGTTGAAAAATAAAATAAAGATTTATTTTGTTTTCATTGTAATTTCGAAATCTTGTCAATCAATCTTCGTACAAGGATAGAATTTTCTAATTTTTTGTTGCAATTTCTGTTCTGTAGTAAAAACTCCCCTTCTCTTTACAAAATCAATTCGGATAGATTCAGAAAGGAAAATATAATTAACAACACTTTTCCTGAAAGAGTTTGATTCATTCTTCCCTGCAAAATCAAGCAACTTAATACTAGTTTAACTGTTAAATCATAGGAGGTGATAATAAGAGATCAGTGATGTAGTTTTTGTGTAATTGTATCTACAGTATGATGGGGAAATTAGCAAACACAACTTACTGCGGTGACTAGGTAACCCTTGATGCCTTCATACTTCCTCTAACATTCTTGGAAGAAAGCTAAAACAACTATTGGCGAACTTAAAAAAATAATACTTATAATACACTGCCCAGTAGGCATGAGATCGTACAAACTTCGAATTCGAACCGGACACGCTTTTAATAAATACAAAATACACGAAACGAGACGCAGCTCGAATGTCGCAATACCATTTAAATAAAAGTAATCAGTCTGTAAAACTAGAAAAAAATGTTGTTAAACAACATAAATCTCATATGCAATATTGTCTTTCTGGGGTAAGTATTCTGAATATTACGAAAAATTGTCTAAAGTTATGTACACTTGATGGCCAGTGCAGAGTATGGAAATTCTACGTCTGTTTGTCAGCAGGTGTTAAATCAATTAATTCACTTAATGCAACTTGTATTAACAATTTCCAACTCTACCGTAAAATATATCTTATGATTCATAAAATTCACATGGGAAAAGAATTTTCTGGTGTCTAACTAAAAATACTTAATGCCAGAAACAAATTACAGTTTTTAAATCCTTAGAAACAAGTGCAGACTTGAATTTGACTCTGGCAGGTCTGATTCTTTGCAGTACAGTATATTGACTACTTTATTTTATTAGTTCTGTTTCTTGTTAAAAGTACACGAGTTCAGTCTTTAGTACAAGAGAAGTTCGTATTAATTTTGCAAAGAATGTTAGAAGTTTTCAAATTATTATATTTAGCATTTGTTTTGTTCATTTGTAAAGGATTCACTGTTAGCGTAACGCAATGACTACTTTAGTGGATATAGATAAAATCTTTTCTTCGGAAAAACTGCAATAACATGTTGACAATGCAATTACATTAATTCAACAAGATGTAAAGCTTACATCGTCTAACACCGTTACTTCGTATGAGGCTTTCTTTTTTGTTACACCTGGAAACTTCGAGTGTTAATTGTGAACAGCTACTGCTAAATAAACTACAGATTCTGTCATCATGCGTAACTATTACCTAACCAAGTTTTCAACACTATCTGAGTTTGATTTTCAACTGATTAAGATATACATATTTATATTTCTTCCTTCAAACCATATGATTTCACATTTGACCTCCATTTGATTTTGTATTTGATTTTCCATTAGATTTTCTCGATTGCTCAGAAAAGAACTGCACCTATTTTGATTTCACCTTACATCAGAATGTTGCGGTACACATGCGCAATGTCGTTCTATTCAAGTTATGTATATTGAAAAGCATAGTTTAGGAGGCCCGTGGTTCAAGTTATGGACATCTTTAACACAGAAGATAACCAGAATAATATCTCTCTGTCAGTAGCTTGGATTTTTAAAGCCAATTTCAATGGACAGCCACTATTACCTTGTGTGAGACAAATGAAACACGATGTGACCTAAGTTTTGTAGTGGGAACAAGATAGATGAGTCAGTCACAAATAGGATTTTAAATCCCGGGATACCGAAATCTATCGACATTTTACCGGGATTTCGAAAAATACCGAAATATTCATTTACGCAAAAGGAATTTTTCTGCATTGCGAAATTGTTCCTGTATCCCACAGGATGTTACGCCCATGACCTTAGAAGTTTCTATCAGTGCCGTGCATAAATAATCCGGTAAATCACCGACTCACTCCCTGGCCGCCGATTGTATTGTGTGTAAATACATAAATTCGTTCAGGGTGTATATTAGTTATAAATCAATTTATTATTTAGTTGATAACCTTCGAAACGACGTGTAAGTTGCTAGATTTTAAAAGTAGTAAGTTGCATAATAATATTATTAAAAAGAAAGTGCTATTAGAGTAAAAAACAAAACATTTTAGGGTAGTTACTTTTTGAAAATGGGCGATACGGATGATGAGTTCATTATTCATCCAACAAAAAACAATGACGAAAAGTCCATGTGGCGTTATTTTTTTATTCCAATAATAAAAAAGAGCAACAAGCTAAATGTAAAATTAGCAAAACAATATTAGGAACTAAAGAAGGTTCTACGAAAGCTTTACACATTCACCACAATTCTGCTTGTTTACAAAAGGCATCTTCCTCAAAACAACTTTCGGGCACTAAAAATCCACACACGAGCCATGACAATAGCCCGTCTAGTGAAGCTATTTTACCCGCCAAGCAAAGAAAAGTGTCTGACTATTTTATCACGCCCAGTGATGATTCATTAGAAGCCGTAATTGCCAGAATGACTTCTGTTGATGGGTTATCATTTAGAATATTTGTAACGCCAGTTGATCTGAGGAAAGCTTTGCAAGCTAGAGGATTTAATGAGTTACCAAATTCCGTACTGTCAATTTGCAAAAGAGTTTTGTCTTACCATAAAAAGGTCGTCAATTTGTATTATACACAAGAATTTGAGACGATTCGCAAAAATAGTAAGCGACTGAGTTTAACACTTGACGAATGGACGTCAACTGCCAATAAAAGATAGATGAATGTCAATTTACATGGAGTTGATTACGATTTAAAAGCTAGGTTTTGGAATATCGGCCTAATACGAATTCATAGGTCAATGTCCACTGAAAATTGCTCCCAAATTCTTACAAATCGATTAGAAAAATTTATGATGAAATAGAAAATTACTATGCGTACTACCAATAAGTATAAAAATTATTTTATTGACCGGTTTCAAGATTCACAAACGATCTCATCATCAGAAATGGTAAATAATAATTTGTTTACAATTTTATTTACCATTTCTGATGATGAGATCGTTTGTGAATCTTGAAACCGGTCAATAAAATAATTTTTATACTTATTGGTAGTACGCATAGTAATTTTCTATTTCATCATGGATTTCTACCAAATAGTCAAGACAGAAAATATTAACTACATAGAAAAATTTAATCTTTTCTATGATGACATTGTTTGTGTAACTGCAGATGGTCCAAACATAATCTATCTCAAATAGTGTACGGAGCCATAGACAACAGCAAGCCTGCTGTTGCAGTATTTGTTGACCTAGCGAAAGCTTTTGACACCTTGGATCACGGTATCCTTCTGGAAAAATTGAAGTACCTTGGACTTAGAGGAAAGATACATGACACGATAAGAAGTTATCTGTTAGAGAGAACGCAGACCGTGCAGGTTGGTGGAAACAGAAGTGAAAAAATGACAATCGAATGTGGGGTTCCCCAAGGAACGATATTGGGACCAATTTTCTTTATTCTTTATATAAATGACCTTGGAGAAGAATTGCGAGGTGCGACCGTAATCTCGTATGCTGATGACACGGTGGTCATTTTTGAGGGAGGTGGCTGGGAGGATCTGTATCGCAGAGTTGGTGTGGGCATGAACATTGTTTTTGAGTGGCTCGAACAAAATAAGCTGACATTAAATGTTACTAAGATGCGTTACATAGCTTTCGGAAACTATTGTGACAGTGTACCTGAGATGACTGAAATTAGTGTTCACAGGAAGAATTGTTTGGGTGCTTCGTCATGTGACTGCCGTGCCATAGGTGCTACTGAGACACAGAACTACCTGGGTGTTATTGTGGATAGGCATTTTTGATAGCAGGCTCATATTCAACACGTAGTCAGTAAGTTGAGATACCAAATTTATGTTTTCCGAAAATTATCAAATATTATGTCATCTGAGAATCTATTATTTACTGTGTATCATGCTCTGTTTTTGTCAGTTTTAAGATATGGGATGATAGCTTGGGGGGGGGGTGCGTATTCTAATGCAATAAAGCCATTGGAAGTCTTGCACAAACGTATACTTAAAGTCATCTTGAGAAGGCACAGAGGATATTCAACAACTCTTCTGTACAACGAGGCCAAAGTTTTTAATGTCAGGCAATTGTTTTGTTCTGTATGTATTATGCATGTGTTGCAACATAATGTGGGGTTGCTGTATGGACGGCCAACAACTATAGTAACAAGAAATGTTGTGAAAAATAATTTAAGAACTCCTCGAAGGAAAACCAGAAAAGGCCAACACTGTTTTGATTATATTGGCCTAAAAACATATAATTTGCTACCAGATGAACTAAGAAACAATGTTCGGTTGTTACGCCACTGTGTTCGATTGCACGTGTTGAGCGCGCCCGCAAGGGAATTCAGACAGATAAAATATAAAAATATATTTTCTTTCCTTTAAGTTAACAGTAGCTAAGTTGTCGTTGACAAGGAAGCATGTGTATTCCTGTTATTATACTTACAATATTTTGTGTATAAGTTCAATTTAATAAAGTTCAGTTATTCAAGATTATTTTATACAGTCCACGTAGGTAACTAGTTGGTGGTTCGTGTCACAAATAATTGTCACACCACGAGACGCTACATTTTTGGTCCATCGTTCCGAATTTTGGTCCTCGATTGCGGATCGCAAATTTTGCCATCAAGGCTTACAACAAACAACAACAATTAGAATAACTGAATTTCAAGTTTCAACAATTGAAGAAGCAATCAAGCTACGAAGTACAAAGACAAAAGCGGATGAAACTGAAGTTTGCCAATGCCAAAACCGTAAGTCCGTTCCTTTTTTCTCTATTTGAGCGAATTTTTCAAAGTACAAATTTCAAGCAAAACGAGAAAGTTCATTTTTTATGTTATTACATTACATTCCCACGAATTAGCACTCGTCATTTAAAGCAGCGATCTTGGAGGGGCAAAGGGGCAACTCGGCTCGCCGCGCAGGTGTTTGGTTTTATTCCCGAATTCAGGCGGCTGTCATTCGATTGATTTACGATTCATTCTTTTGTATCGCTATTCAGTGTCGTAGATTTTAAGGGTACTTTTACCTACAAATAAAATCAAACGTATCCAATTTCTTATTTTCAATTCCAATTTATTAATCATGTCTGAAGATGCACAAAAGAAGCTCATTGCTCGCAGAGGGCAATTAAAGTCCCAGCTAACTCGTTTCACAACATTTGTTCAAGATGTTTCTGATCAAAATAAAACAAAAGAATTAGCTATGCGCTTAAGAAAACTAGAGGGTGTTTTTGATGAATTTTGCAGGATACAGTCTGATATTGAAATGTATGAAGAAATTGCGAAGGGCGCCATTTCAGATCAACAATCGAATGAACGAGCTGAATTCGAAAACAAATATTTTACGATAGCTACATATGCTCAACAAATAATTGACGAACAAAATCAACCAGCTCCAAGTGTAGTCACTTCTTGTCAAACAAATATTCAACAAAACGTTCCCCTTCCATTGCTTCCAATTTCTTTGCCAGAATTTGCTGGGTCATACGAGAAGTGGTCCAGTTTCCACGACACATTTAATTCATTAATCAATGAAAATAAAAGTTTGCGAAATGTTCAAAAATTTCATTATTTAAAATGTTCCTTAAAATCGGAAGCGCTAAATGTCATCGAACAATTAGAGGTGACTGACGATAATTACGTATTAGCCTGGAATTTGTTAACAGAGCGGTACGAAAACAAAAAATCTACAATAAGGGAACATGTCAAGCAAATAGTTGATTTACCAGTTGTGTCAAAAAATTCGCATGCTTCACTAAGAGCATTTATTGATAATTTTCAGTTGCATTTCAGGGCTTTAAAAAAGCTAGAGGAAGATGTTGATAAGTGGAAAACATTGCTAATTTATTTATTGTCTTCAAAATTAGACATTTCTTCTAAAACAGAATGGGAAATAAAGACAAAAAAAGATGTTTCGCCAACAATTCAAATGTTTATTGATTTTCTAATCGAAAGATGCGAACTTTTAAGATCTATTGATTCAAAACCTGCTCAAGCTACACAAAACAAAAAATCTTTTGAACACAAATCGTACGTTCATGTTGCAATGCAAAAACAAAATTGTGTATTTTGTAAAGGTGAACATCTCGTATATTTTTGCGAAAACTTTCTCAAACTTCCCGTATCAAACAGAGTAAACGAAATGAGAGCCTTGAGGGTTTGTTTAAATTGTCTACGACGCGGTCATACTTCTTATGATTGTACTTTTGGGTCTTGCAGACGTTGTAAGAAAAAACACAATACTTTGTTGCACTTGGAAAGGCAGAACACTGCCAGATCCCAAGACGACACAAACGATAAAAATGCTAAATCGCAAAGTGGTTCTCAAATCTCATCAAAAATTACTTCAGAAAATAATTCAACACATTCAGACGAAATAACCACATCCGAATCTACCGTTGTAGTATCATGTCAAACAAATGATAACTTATTTACTTTTTTCAATCAAAGTAATGCCACGTTACTGTCAACCGCGGTAGTTTTAATTTATGATAGTTCAGGAAACGAGGTATTAGGTAGAGCATTACTAGATAGCGGTGCTCAATCGAATTTTATTACAAAGAAATTATTCAAACGATTAAATTTAAAGTCAAGAAAAATTAATATACCAATTATCGGTATCAATTCAACACAAACTAATATTTCTGATATTGTAAATGCAGAAATTATGTCTACTACTTCCAGTGATCATTTTAACTTACAATTTCTAGTTATTGACGAAATTACAAATAAAATTCCGCAAAATAATTTCAACTGTTCTCATTTAAAATTACCACCGGGTCTAAAATTGGCCGATCCAAAATTCAATTGCTCTAGCGAAGTTGATTTATTATTGGGAGCAGGTATATTTTATGAGTTACTTTTGCCAAGGCAGATTAAACTCGGTATTACCAATCCCATTCTACAAAGTACAAGATTAGGTTGGGTGGTGTCAGGACCACTAGGTTATAAGAAGGATCATTCTTCTAATAAACCTTCGTATTGTAATCTCTCACTATCTTCAAACAAAATTGATGATAGTCTTGAAAACCAACTAGAAGCATTTTGGCGCATCGAAGAATGCGGAATCAAACAAACAATTTATACTAAGGAAGAAGCCGAGTGTGAACAACATTTTAAAGACACATTTAAACGAAACAATACAGGCAAATTTGTCGTAAATTTACCATTTCGCGCTAATTATAAACAACTTGGCGAATCTCAAAAAATGGCTATTAACAGATTTTTATCACTTGAAAAGAAATTAATAAAAAATCCGCAAATTAGGGAAAATTACTGCCAATTCATGAAAGAGTACAGTGACTTAGGGCATATGATACAAATTAATAACGATGAACTTATGGAGAACACAAGTTTGAATTACTATTTACCACATCATTGTGTCATAAAGAATTCTTCTGTCACTACCAGGCTGCGTGTCGTCTTCGACGCCTCTGCTAAGAGTGATACTAATTTATCTCTCAACGATGTACTAAAGGTAGGGCCTTGTATACAAGAACAAATTTTTAGCATCCTGACGCGTTTCAGGACTCACTCAATCGTTTTTACCGCGGATATTGCCAAAATGTACAGGTGTATTGATATGCATGAAGATCATCAAAATTTTCAACGTATTGTTTGGCGGTCTAATCCGACGGATCCATTAGTCCATTATAAATTAACAACAGTAACCTACGGCACTGCGCCAGCGTCCTTTATAGCAACAAGATGCTTAAAACAATTGGCAATAGAAAATACGTCTAATTTTCCCGATGCAAGTCATTCAATACTTTCCGATTTTTATATGGATGATTGGCTTTCGGGGGCGAACAATATGGAATCTGCTATAAATCTAATTCAGGACGTCGATAATATTTTGAAACGTGCAGGGTTTAATTTAAGACAGTGGACTTCAAATGATCAGCGCGTGTTAGCCCAATTTAGAAGTTCTACCGAAACTACAAATTCTTACACTATCAAGGATAATCAAAGTTCGAAAACATTAGGTGTCTTTTGGGACTCTATCAAGGATGATTTTGAATATATCACAAATAACTGCGAACATAAGTATTTTACTAAACGAATTATTCTTTCAATTTTAAGTCAAATATTTGACCCTCTCGGTCTAATCGGGCCCGTTATAATAAAGGCAAAGATTATGCTTCAAAAATTGTGGCAGATAAAACTAGATTGGGATGAGCAAATTCCTGATGATATACTAATTTCGTGGTCCGAGTTCTACAAAAAATTACCATTTCTAAATACTATTCGCATACCGAGACATGTTTTATTAAGTAATACAATTAAAATGGAAATTCATTGTTTTTGTGACGCGTCGCAAGTCGCTTACGGCAGTTGCCTATATTTTCGAAGTATGAACAAATCAGGTGAATATCTAACAAGACTAGTATGTGCTAAGTCGCGCGTGGCACCCCTTAAATTTGTGACTCTGCCACGTTTAGAGTTATGTGGTGCGCTACTGGCTGTGAAGTTATGTCAAAATGTGTTAGATTCTATCAAGTTTAAACCGAACGAAATATGGTTTTGGTGCGATTCTACGATTGTTTGTGCCTGGATTTCGTCCGATCCTAGTCGATTAAAGACCTTCGTGTCTAATCGTGTCACAGAAATTCTAACTTTTACAAAACCGTGTCAATGGAGACACATACCGACTGATTTGAACCCCGCGGATATAATTTCCCGAGGAGTTAATCCTGACGAAATGCAAGAACAATCACTTTGGTTCAATGGTCCTGAATTTTTGCGTTTTGAAAACGAACATTGGCCATTGCAAAGGAATTTTGAAAATGTTGAAATTCCCGAAACAAAAACAAATAATAAAATTTTGCTGACTTGTCTTGTTCCAAGTGATGATTTAATTTCACGATATTCTTCGCTTTCAAAACTTACAAAAACGGTTGCTTACATGCTACGGTTTAAAAATAATACACTTAATTCGCGTCAAAATCGCGCTGTCGGTAAACTAACCGTAGAAGAGTTAAAGGCAAGTAATTTAGTCATTGTCAAGTTGGTTCAGTCACAGTGTTTTAGTGAAGAATTCACTTCTTTGAAATCTTTGAATGTAGTTAGCAAAGGGAGTAAATTACTACCATTAGACCCATTTCTTGACCAACACGGTGTAATTCGAGTGGGTGGTCGGCTTAGAAAGTCACAATTAGACTTTGACAATAAACATCCCATTATTTTACCCCCTAACCATCATTTTACTGTTTTAGTCATTCGAAACGAGCATTTAAAGAATCTTCACGCTGGACCGCAAACAATTTTATCCAGTATTAGATCTATGTACTGGCCGCTACGAGGTAGGAGCACAATCAGGAACGTATTAAGCAAATGCATTACATGTTTTAGAACACGTCCTCCTAAATTAGTACAGAAAATGGGTGACTTACCTTCATCCAGGATAACCCCATCTCGTCCATTCTCTGTTGTAGGTGTCGATTATGCTGGCCCATATACGATAAAAGATAGCAAATGGCGCAATAGAAAATTTATTAAAGCCTATTTATGTGTTTTTATTTGTTTTGTGACAAAGGCGGTACATTTGGAGCTGGCAACTGAGTTAACTTCCAACAGTTTCTTACATGCATTGAAAAGATTTGTCGCAAGGCGTGGTCTTTGCGCTCATATTCATTCTGATAACGGAACAAATTTTACAGGGGCAGACAAAGTACTTACAAATTTTGTGAATCAAGTTAAAGAGGCAAAATTTCAAAATTTTTTACTCGAAAATAGAATCACTTGGCACTTTATTCCGCCAAGATCGCCCCACTTTGGTGGGTTGTGGGAAAGTGCTGTTCGCTTAACCAAATATCATTTAAAACGAGTTATGAAAAATGTTTATTTAGATTATGAACATTTCTATACGGTAATCGCTCAAGTAGAGTCCATTATAAACTCACGTCCTCTAATCCCTCTTTCGGAGGATCCAAGCGATTTGGATGTGTTAACCCCAGGACATTTCCTGATCGGCAGTCCATTACTCGCAGTTCCTGAACCCCCTGTGCAGGATGGAAGATTAACTTATGGCTCTCAATACAACCAACTACGATCGTTAGTTCAAACTTTTTGGAAAAAATGGTCAAGTGCCTATTTAAGTTCGTTGCAACCAAGATTGAAATGGAAAACGAAGCAAAACATCAACATTGTCCGAGGTACATTGGTCGTCTTACGCGAAGACAACTCGCCTCCTTTATTTTGGAAGTTGGGACGGATCATCGATTTGCATCCTGGCGACGATGGGATAGTGCGGGTGGTCACAGTTAAAACCAGTGATGGTGTGTATAAACGCGCTATCAATAAAATAAGCGTATTGCCGATTAGTGCGGAAGAACCACAATAACATTTTTAAGGTTTTGAAAGGCAATCCTTTCAAGGGCGGCGGCATGTTCGGTTGTTACGCCACTGTGTTCGATTGCACGTGTTGAGCGCGCCCGCAAGGGAATTCAGACAGATAAAATATAAAAATATATTTTCTTTCCTTTAAGTTAACAGTAGCTAAGTTGTCGTTGACAAGGAAGCATGTGTATTCCTGTTATTATACTTACAATATTTTGTGTATAAGTTCAATTTAATAAAGTTCAGTTATTCAAGATTATTTTATACAGTCCACGTAGGTAACTAGTTGGTGGTTCGTGTCACAAATAATTGTCACACCACGAGACGCTACAAACAATTTCAGAAGTACAAAAAAGAAAACAGCAAATTTTCTTCTGCAGAGAAGAAGTGTGTCGGAAGGTTTTTTCAGATAGATTTTCAATTGGAACCTGACTCATTTGTGAAATTTATACATGCTTCTAAGTTTACAGTGCACCATAGTTTTTGTTAAATTTAAAATTATTTTAGTTTAGTTTTAGTTTAGTTTTTTTATATATCAGTATTTATTTATTTTGATTAGTTTATGGATTTTCAGAGAATGTCCACTCTCAAGTACCGTTAGTACTTATGTGGACAAATCACCAATTTATTGTATTGTTGATCATTTCCACATTTGTAATATTGTGAAAGAAATATATTCTGAAAATATTCTGAAAAATATTCTAATGAAGAAATTGGGAAATCTTATAAAACCGAAACATCAGCTGTGTTTTGCTCATGCTATTCACCTAGCGGTTTTAGACGTATTATTCCGTAAGAAAACAGTCTTCTGAGGATAGTGAGAGCAACGCTGTCGAGTCTGATGAAGGATACCAAAGTGATGATAAATTATATTGTGAAGAGGAAGACCAATCTCCTGGTGTAATGAATGATTCAGAAGAAGAACTTAATTTAACTGCAAATTGTGATATTAACTCAACAATTACTCGAATTAGAAAAATTGTTAAACTGTTTAAACGTTCGCCTGTCAAAAATACAAATTTTACAGGATTATGTAAAAGTATCCCATGGGAAAGAAGTGAACCCAGTTTTAGACTGTAAAACAAGGTGGAACAGTCTGGTAGCAAAGTTAGAGCGATTTGTTTGCCTGAAGGACAAAAGGCTCTGACTGATTTAAAAAGCCCAGTTTGCATCACAAATCATGACTTTGATGTAGCAAAAGACATTGCCAGTTGTGCTGAACCAGTAAACTTAACTGTCGAAGCAATGCAGGAGAGATGCAAACCTTTCCACAGAGGATGTCAGTTTTAAGTTTATGTTTCAAGAATTACTAAATATGTATATATAAATACAACATTTATCAAGGATTTGAAAATTGCTCTCAGAAAACGCATTGGGGAACGTCGCGCAATTATTGCACCACCTTCAGAACCCTAATAATCAGACCCACGAGGATGTTTTCGATGCAGCAGAACATAATCACAATGAAGTGGCTAGTTTTATTAACAACATCGTAGTGTCTATGCAAAAGGAAAGTTCAAACAGCACCCTTACGACAGTAACCATTGACTCTTCAACAGAAGAAGAGGATAATATACCAATTAATCAGGTAAAAGATAATCTTCAACAACAACCCCATAAAAAGTGCCTAAAAGAAAAATTAGAGAAGACAATAATGGCTTTCACGAAACCACAATCAATGTATCGACGTCGACCTCCACATAAAGAAGATTCTTTAAAAATTGTAAAAATGGAGATGGATCGGTTCGACAATGGGGGCTGAAAGGCTTGTTCCTTCAAAAATGCTATGAGAATTTACTTATCAGAACACCCACCAGTGTAGAAACCGAAAGCGCATTTTCTTCTACAGGGTTGCTGGACTAAAATTAGATCGCGGCTTGACGATTCACCACTTGATGCTCTCATAGTACTCAGGGCCTACTTTCGAAGAAATCAAAATTAATTTTGTTTCACTCATTTCAATTTTGTTTTACATTTTTCAACACATTGCATTCATAGTTTTACAAGTTTAAGTTCGTTATTAATATTAGGTACACATAGTTTTTTCTTTGCATGTCAATTCTCAATGAACAGTTTATTTTTAAATAAATAGCATTATAATGGCATTTGTTTATTGTTTATTTATTTCAGAACTAAATAGTGGTAGATTTGTATTTTAAATTTCAATTAAATCAATACTATAAGAACAAGAAAATATGAAAAGCACTAGTAGTGTTTCCTATTTAAACTTCGGAATTTCGGATTCGGGATTCTAAATTTCGATCCTGAAATCCCGAATTCTTAAAACCTTAGTCACAAAGCATAAGGGCTGCGGTGATGCACGCAAGAGATGGACATTCTTCTTTTAACTGCATGACAGGAGACGGAATGCGAGGTGGTAGACGTACACCTTCCCACCTCAAACTTAGTAGTAATCGTGGGATATAGGTCTCCGACAGTTAGATCTACAGACTATCTCATAAATACAATGGACGATTGCATCTCCTACGTAGAAAACAAATTCGCAGCAAATACTAGGATAATAATATCCTGTGACCTTAACATTGATCTAAAACAAAACAGCAAACAGACACGAGATCTGCTGAATATGCTCCGCACACATGGGATGAAGCAAACCATATTCGAAGACACCCGACAAACACAAGACACAGGCACATGCATAGATAACTTTTTTGTGAACTCCGACTTCTTCAACTCCCCAGTCGTTATCCAGGAAAGAATCAGCGACCATCACGCCCTCACCATAGAAGTGCCAGTAAATGGTAATAGAGCCATACCAAAACCCACACACAGACGCATCTGCAACTCAAAAAACCTTGGCACTTTCAGAAACAACATCAGCCTACAGTCATAGGACCATATAAAGGAAACAGAAGATCCAAATGAAATGTTGAATGAATTCCTCCGAATATTCATATCCATACACGACATTTCTATCCCAATGGAATCATTTTCCCAACAAAGAAACACTACTCGGAAGATTCGTTGAGGAAATTAGAGACACACTAAAATTTTTACTGAGAGCTCGGGACTCCAAGTCAGATATCAACTATGACTTTGACACGCTAATTACATCCTATAAAACTGACTATCTACACATAACGGAACAGGCAGAAAAAGCCAGAAATGCAAATAATGGAACCTAATAAACCAATTAACCAACCGTAAAGGAATGGCTAAGACCGAAAACACTCCGTCAGCCCAAGAATTTAACAACCATTTTCTATCATCATGCGAAATTCACGAAGCGTCAGAACACCTAAGATACTTTGACACCCATAAATCTCCAGTAAACGGCTCCTCAATATACCTGTATCCTACGAATGAATCAGAAGTTTACAACTCAATACTAAAAATGCAGATAAAACTTACCCCGGACATATATGGCATCTCCTCTACGACTGTCAACGTGGCTGCGGATTTAATAAGTGAGCCTCTAGCTGCCATCTACAACAGATGCATGGAGGAAGGAACATATCCCGACAAGATGAAGCTTGCCATAGTTCTCCCAATTTTTAAGAAGAAGGGATCTACACATAGCTGCAACAACTACAGGCCGATTTCCATACTTCCGGTGTTCTCAAAAATATTTGAGGACATACTGGCCACCAGAATAATGAATTTCTTTAGAACAATTAGTGGTACTGGACCGTTCGAACAACTACTCCTCGGGCAAATACCCCGCCAGGCATTGAATTATAGAACTATAAGAATTATAGAACTAAATCCAGATTTAGAACAAACAGATATTTTTGCCAACAACAATTCGGATTCATCCCAGGCAGAGGCACTTCTGAGGCATTAAGAAGCTTCATGGAGTATGTAACCGAGGGGCTTGATCACCATGAAAACTGTCAGGTGAAGCTATGTGATCTCAGCAAGGCATTCGACTCCATGAATCATAGTTTGTTCTACGAAAAATAGAACATTATGGCTTCAGAGGAAATGCACTATCATTAATAAAATCTTTCCTGACAAACAGACAACAACAAGTCAGATTTAATAATACAAGTAGCAGCATGAGTGACATAAAGGAGGGCGTACCACAGGGATCTCCCCTAGCTCCTTTATTCTTCATCATTTTCATTAATGACCTCACCACAGAAATAATCATATATGCAGATGACACAACCATTGTCAGCAAAGGACCTACATTGGAAATAGCCAAACACAATATGAAGCAAAACTTCGAACTTGCAAAAACCTGGTTTGCCCTAAACAAACTCAAGCTAAACGAGGATAAGACAGTCTCTATTAATTTCGACCTTGACAGGTGGAATGAACCTGGGAGGGCAGAACGACTCTTAGGTATCATCATCGACCCCAGGTTATCCTGGGAAGCGCACACCTCCAATTTATGCAACCGTCTGGCCAAGGTTACATTTGCCTCGAGGAGAATCCAAAAAACCTCTGGATCTGGAGCCGCTATTATAGCCTACCACACCCTGTTCCACTCCATAATGTCCTATGGTATTGAGGTTTGGGGATACTCACCCCACATCAAATTGGTCGTACAACAACAGAAGATGGCCATCCAAAGCATAAAAGGACTGTCAAACAGGACATCGTGCAGACCCTACTTCCGAGATTACTCCACACTCACAGCTCCGGCCACCTTCATACTCAAATCTGCAATCCATACCCACCAAAACACACCAAATCTACCCACAAATAGTCAATTACAAGCTACACTACACGACAAGCTCACCTCATTCACGCTCCCAAGACCAGATTGAAAACCTTGAAATATCGGACAGCCAGCATAAAACTCTATAACACCTGCCCATCCCACTGGAAGACCAACAGCACTACACTATTCAGGAGGGAGCTAAAGAATTTTCTTATAGCCAACCCACCATACTCTCAAGCAGAATTCTACGACGCGATGGCGCAACGTCAGAAAACAAGACAATCCGCGAGCTTGCAATGATTTGTAAATATATATTTGACACGAATATGTACATATTTAAAATAAAATATTATTATTATATTATTACCCTGGTAAGAGATTTGGTTCGTTGCTCATTCCGTTTGAATATTTCAGAATAGATTCTGAAGAACTTGACATTAAATAAGACAAAGAAAGAATGCGTAAGAAGATAGGAAAAAATTGAAATAATTATCCATTAGTAGTTGTCTATACCAATTTTAGGTACCTGTTTGGGCACAACAGAATGAAAAGAGTTTTGAAACCACCCAGATCTTCTGTTTTTAGTTCACTGAAAACTAAATTTGTAATCCTACATCCCTCAAGAGACATTTTCTGCTCCACAAAAGCCCATTTCCCACCTTTCTTATCTACGAGCACTTTTATAGTGTAGTAATAAAATTAGGTTTAAAAAGAAAATTATAGCAGTGTTGTAAAAAGGGTCTTCATTCCTTTTTTGTTATTCAAACTACTTCCAATCAACTGCAACAAAAAACTAAACCAACTAGTCGACTGGACAGGGACAGAATTAAGTGAGATTGCGTCCAGGTAAGAATGACGTTAACTCGAAAGCTAAATCAGATAGTTTGAATTTCGAAATAAAATGTATTCCAGAATTTCTAATATTTCAGTCAGATTTGTTAAATGAAAAATCAAATGCAAAATCGGATTATGTAGCGGCACTTTTAAAATTATTCAATTGATGCGTTTTTTTTATGCAGTAAACACTTGGACATTACATTCCTAGTTCGGATGTTTTGTTATTATGAGTTTTTGAAAATCTTCCATATACTTAGTTGCTAATGTACAAATACACTACTAAAAACCGTACAGGGATATTCTGAAAAATCTTTACTAAATCTGTTAAAAGCTTGTATACATGCACTTTATGTGTTCAGTTATGAAGCAAAGGGTCTTTTATAACGTTACCCATATGATACCCCGTCGTTTCCTTTGTTTTCACATTGATATTTATCCATAAGTTACCACAGCGCGAATGCTACATTATAGAAAAACTTCGTTTTTGATAGAAATTTACATCCAGTGAGTACAGTGGAGTTAATTTCGGTTAAATTTAAGTCGACTTAAGTCTTATATTTTTGTTTACTTGTCTTTTTCCAAATGGAACGTTGTCACTTGGTGTGAGTCGAAATGTTGCGAGCAGTAGACATGTTACAAGCCAGTCAACGCCAAGTTGAGGTTTTGGAGGAATTTCAAATGCCACAAAGTGCCATAAGCCGCTTATGGCATCATTATCAAGCTAATGGGAATGTTCAAAACCAACATCACGGAAATGGATGGAAAACACCGGCACAAGACCATTTTATGAAGTTGAATGCTCGACGTAATCCAACATGTACGACTCACCAACTTCAAGGTGTCTTGAATCGTACACATGGGGTGTTTATTAGTGACCAAACTGTGCGAAACAGGCTGCATGAAGTTAATTTAAAGTCAAGACGACTAGTGAGGGTTCCACCTTTAACGAGAGTGAATTGAAGAGAGCGATTGTTACGGGGACGAGAATTCCAATATTTTATAAATCAACAATAGTCATTATTTGTTCTCTTTTCTGACAAATCACGGTACGGTATATACTCCGATTCCAGAAGAGTGAGAGTGTGGAGAGAAGCAGGGCACTTAAATCGTCTACACGCTCCTCAGGAAGTGCATGTTTACAAGGGTGGTTCAATAATGGTGTGGGCTGGAATAAGCATTGGCGGAAGAACTGACCTTGTTTGGATACAAGGCAATATGACAAGCCAAATTGATCTAAATTAGGTTATTTTACCTGTCATTACAACCGTATGGAGGAGCTGTAGGTGAAAATTTTCTTTTCATGCAGGATAATGCTCGTCCCCATACAGCACAACTTGTAACGGATGCATTAGACGAGCTCAACATGTCATTGTTTCTGTGGTCTGCTCAATCACCTCCGGATATGAATCCAATTGAGCATGCTTGGGATTTATTGCAAGGAAGTGTTTCAGCGGCGTACGACCACGTTAACAACCCTCGAGGCCTGTTTAGAGTTCTTCAGCGGGAATGGAGTGTGATTCCTCAGCGCGACCTGGACCATTTAATTTTTAGCATGCCTATTCGCATTAGGGCACTAATGAATGCTGGTGGAGGTCACACCAGATATTGCAAACCATACCTAGTGGCATTTTCTTAACTCTTCCTTTTTGTACGAACGTTAAAATTGTTCGCAATGTTCTTCAATTTTCAACCCTTGATTTGTTTTTGTTTTGTTTTTACTCTTGTCATTAATTGTTTTAAATTTGGTTATAAATTACTCGGATTTAGTTGTTTGTTATTAAATCTATGTACTTAATATAATAGCTAAAATATTTTTAATGTACCTAAAAAAACTTTGTGTTTTTTCAATATCCCTGTACGGCTTTGAGTAGTGCATTTAGAAAAAATTAAGAATTTCATAAATTCAACCACCTCATATGGAAAAAAATCGACACTAAAATTTAAAAATCGATTTGAAGAAAAACAGGAGTAACTAGGGTTGCCACCCGTCCCGTATAATACGGGATTTCCCGTTTTGAGCCCTGTTGTCCCGCGTCCCGTATGAAATGCATACGGGAAGGCACAAAACCCGTATTTTCATAAAAGATGGATAATTACATATTTTATACATTTGGCAACCGCAAAAGAGGGCGCTTGATACAGCACATGTAGGGCATGCGCTGTATCAATCGATTCGTTACCGACTGCTTACGTCTGGGAGCTGTATTATCTGTAGTCTGTATAGAGCTGTGTGAAGTCCCGTGTCCCAGTCTCAACCTCAAGTGTAAAAACTGCAAGGTAATCTTAAAATCTCATAGGTTATAGCTCTTGGCGGAGCACTTAAATTGCAAATTAGTGTGCATAGCGTTTTTAATTACAGAATTTCGGTTATTTATAAGTTATAAGAACTTATAAGCATGGGCAGTGGCAGTTCTGATTCCGATTCCAACGCCAAAGGTGAATCTATAGGCGCGATTACACCCCCAAAGAAAAAGAATAAACGCTTGTGTATTTTTAAAAAACAGTGGTTGGACAAAGACATTTATACATGGGTCAAACCTGTTTCTAATATACATAAAGCGGCGTGTAAATTATGCAATAGAGAATTTTCTATTACATATGGCGGAGAATCAGATTTAAAGCAACATGCTGTCACGGAAAAACTCAAAGCCCGGGTTTTGTCACAGCCATCAAGTAGTAAGGGCGCGATAACAAATTATTTTAAAAATATGCACGATTCGACGGAACTAGACAAAATTGCAGTGGCGGAGCTTACCTTAGTATATCATACTATAAAACACAATTTGTCGTATAACAGCATGGATTGTGGAAATAAACTGTTGCCGGTTATTTTTTCTGATTCCAAAATAGTTAATAAAATCTCGCTAGGACGCACAAAGGCTGAATCTTTAGCAATGCATGTTTTGGCACCTAGTAATAATACTTATTTCTCGATTGCCACGGATGCAAGTAACAAAAAGAACCGAAAAATGTTTCCGTTGCTTGTTCGTTACTTTACACCTGGTGAAGGGATTCAGGCGAAAGTGATCGACTTCTACGAAGACGCCGACGAAACCGCCAAAAACATTTTTGCTCATATAAAGGATATTTTAACCACGTACGATCTAAAATTTAAATATGTGTCTTCCTACAGTGCTGACAACACGAACGTAAATTATGGAAAGCATAATTCTGTATACAAGCTATCTACAGATGAAAATGACATAATTCTCAAAGCCAATTGTTCGGCCCATATCATCCACAATGCCTGCAAATTTGCCTGTGATCAAATGAATATAGACATAGAATCTTTGGTTTTAAAAATATATAGTCATTTTTCTGTATCAGCCAAGTGGCGAGAAGAGTTGAAAAATTTTTGCGAATTTGTTGAAATTGAATGGAATTAAATTTTGCGGCACGTTCCGACTCGATGGCTATCACTACATCCAGCTGTCGAACGATTGTTAAAAAATTGGCCAGCACTAATTAGCTGTTTTAAGTCCCTTGGTGAAGAATGTCCGGTATTTTTAAGAAAACACTTGTTTAGTGATGACAATAATGAAAGCAAAGAGATGACATGTGAACTATATTTGACATTTTTTCATAATGTTGGTGAATGTTTTCAAAATGGTATCAAAAATTTAGAGGGAGTATCAGTTACAATTATGGAAACTCACAAAACCTTACGAGATTTGAAATGTAATTTGGAACAGCGGAAATTAAACAAATTCTTTGGAAGTGGTGTCAGAAGTTTACTAAAAAAATTGGATGATGATGCTTTGAACGCCAGAGTTACTGAAAATTTTTTGAAATTCTTAGAAAGCAGCCTGTTTTACTTAAATAAGTGATGTGATTTTTCGGAAAACAATGTGTTTTTTAAACTTCAACCATTTTTGTTAACTGAAGAACTCCAGTTTAGTGACTGCGAATGTGCCACTGACATTTTGAAAATAAAAGAATTGAATACTGACGAACTTTTTAACGAGTTCTGCGTTGCCAAAGAGACAATCAACTCCGCATCGAAAATCAACAAAAGTGTAGGTGATAAATGGATGATGGTCTTTTCAGTTCATCCAAATCTTATTAATATGCTTACACTAGTGCAATATATATTGAGCATTCCAGGTTCAAATGCGTTTGTGGAACGGGTGTTTTCGTTAATGACAAATAAATGGTCTGATACCAGAAATAGATGTTCAGTAGATTTAATTAAAAGCGAATTATTCATTAGCGTTAACTCGTCTTTAACTTGTGCAATGTTCTCTGAAGATATAAAAACTGATAAGAATTTATTAAAATCTGCAGTCTAATTCAAAATATACTTGGAAGTAAAAAAAAATAAAATTATAGAAATTTGTATTGTACTTCTTGAGATTTTTTTAATTACCCCCCACCCCCGCATCCTGTCCCGTATTTCAAAACCTAAAAGGTGGCAACCCTAGGAGTGACCTTGCTGTACACGGTCCTCAATAAAGCATTTATAGTGTTGCTCATAGTTTGTTGGCATTTTTAGTTTAAAAATTATTGGTGGACCAAATGATATGAATAGGTAGGTAAACAAGCATTTGCCTGTCTATTAAAAAATCCTTTGAATTCTCTAAGAAGTCGATAAAGATGATTTTGAGTATTACATTTTCATGACAAACAGGCATAAAAACCCATGAAGCACTGAAACAGCATGGCGTTTAGGAAATATCTATCAATTCGAATCTATACCATTCTATGTACAAAACCAGTTCACAACTGTCTTTTTCTCTTAAATACACAAGTAACTGTACACTACCACCACTTTCGAAAACTATATCAGCCAAACCTCTCCTTCACAAGGAACATTAACTTTTTCTTTCCCTTATACGCCACTTTCATATTCTCTATTAATTGTGTAAATTGTGCATGTCCATCATGAGCCAATATAAAAGTGTCACGTGCTTTAGTTAAAAAGTCTATAAAGTCCCCATAGTGCCTTGGCGAAATATGGGTTAACCGTGAATGTGTTGTATTGATATAGGCTGCAACTGCTGCTTCCAGTAACTGGCGCAATGGTGGTCTGTCATAAGAAAGAGGTTTTATACCCCCTGGAGCACAACCTCTGCTTCGGTGAGGGTGAGAGTGGTGTTTGCCTGTATCTAGAGGTGGAGGATGTGGACAAGATATACCTGGCGCTGTCATGCTACAGCGACGCAGAATGTCTGATAACACAGTCGCACATTGTACATTCTTGACAAGTAACGGGATCATGTTGGTTAGTTCTGTCTTGCCAAGGGAGTGACTAAGAGCACATGCCCAATGGATGTCATTTATTGCTGGATGTGTATCCTGAAAATAAAAAAAAATGTTAACTGGAAAATAAAGCCTTTCTATCTAGGAATAAGGAATATAAAATATTAAATAGGAATTTCGTTTTATTTATGAAAGAGTATAGTAACTGGGTTGTGTCCCAGGTAAGAGTAAACTACTAGATTCTAAACTTGATTCAAATAACCAGGTCCCTAACCCAGTTCCTAAAACAAGATTCTAAATAACCAGATCCAAAAACAACCAATCCCAAAACCCTAGATAAAGGGAACAGCCACCAATAAAGCCCTTTTATTACGAGTATACCATTTGTCACATATATAGTCAACTTCTGTCTGAGGAGTGGTGTGATCCCTGACCTGTGGAAGTTTGCAAGTGTTATTCCTGTCCCCAAAGTTTTTCCACCAGTCGATTTCGTCCTATTAGTATCACCCATCTTTTCGAAACTTCTTGAGAAAGTAATGGAACTTCAAATGCGCGACTTCTTGGAGGCACATAACGTCATTTTTGAGAATCAGTCTGGATTTAGACCTCACCCACGACTGCTCTCCTAAATATCACAGATGACATTTTTGAATCAGTGGACAAAAATAAACTATCGCTTCTAGTCATGCTTGATTATTCTAGAGCATTTGATACTATAGATCATGACATTATGGTTTCTATTTTAAAATAAGTTGGCTTTGATGCCTTACCAGTTCGAATGCTTGAGTCATATCTGTCTACTAGAAATCACTATGTTTTACTTAATAACAAGAAGTCTGACGTTCTGCGGTCGTTATGTGGGGTTCCTCAAGGGTATATCTTGGGACCACTTCTGTATGTCATTTACACTTGCAATTTCCACAGGTCGGTAAGGAACCGTAGTTACCATCTTTATGCAGATGATACACAATTGCTATGTCACTTAGAACCTGACAAAGCTCTGGAACCAAGTAATGCTATTGGAGAGGATGTCGATAGTCTTGTGAAGGTGTCTGAGACTCATGGCCTCATGAACAACCCGAGCAAGTCTGTGGTTCTGGTGTTTGGGAAGTGCGGGTTGGTTGAGAGGGTGCAGGGGAGTGTGTCGGGTCTATCGGCTCGGTGGCATTGGCATTTAGTGACTGTGCAAGGAGCCTGGGCTTACATATCGATAAAGATTTGAGGTTTAACTTTCACATCACGAAGGCTATCCAACAAGCTTATCTAAATTTAAAGCTAATATTTAATAACAGACATTACTTAAATCAAACCTCCAAAATTGTTCTTTGTGATGCCTTGGTTCTTTCTCAGTTTAACTTTACTGATTGTGTCTATGGGCCATGTATTACTCTGGCAGATGCATATCGTATCCAAAAAAATGCAAAACTCGTGTCTCAGATTAATTTATGGTACATATTAGGAAACATCAACATATTTCACATGAATTTCTTGAAATAAAATGGCTAGATATGAGGAGCCGACGCGCTCTACATGCTGCCACGCTGTATCACAAAATAATTACTTCAAAAACGCCAGCATATTTATACAGAAATCTAAGTCATAGGTTTACTATGCACAGTTTGTGTCATACGATCTAAGAATAATTTCAGTATATCTGCCCATCGAACTCAGATGTTCAAGAGGTCATTTTCTTATGATATAGTTAATACATATAATAACCTACCTAAAGCCATGAGGATGATGTCTTTGCCAGCATTCGCCTAGCACATGCGTGGCATCCTGCTCGCATCTCAGGGAGGATGAGTTCTTTTCTTTTTTTAGTTGTTTATGTATATCTTTTTTTTAAATCTTTTGTTTTCTCGCTCAAGTACACATCATTTATTTTGTTACTCATTACTATTTTTGTTCTCACCTGATTCTTAATTTAATTTAACTGAGGGCTAAGTGGAAGAGCAGGAGGAGAGGCAAATTCTACTTGCCTCTCGGACTGAACTTCGCCCTTTTGTAACGATCCTATAAACTGCTACACCTGTATACTATGTCTAATTTCATTACAATAAAGGATTATTATTATCATTATTATTATTATTAAATCCAATAAGCCAAAGTTTGACAAGCTTGCAACTGTAATGGGCAGATTCCTGAAGACTATCTCGACGAGGGGTGTCGAACAAAATCCCAGTCTCTCTGGTTACTAAACAATTCATTCATCTATCTATTTCTTCCACTAAGAAACCAGCTGCTATTTGGCCCTAACATAAATCTGAAATATTCTTCGAATCTATGCTATGCTATTCAACACCACACTACTCGAAGTTACTATTTAGCCTGATCTTCGATAACAAATTCTGCAGGGCAGAATTTTCCCTATATATAGGCTTAGACAAACATCAATTTCCGGTTTTTTATGCATTTTCGGCTTCCAGTCTATACTACCAGAGACAGTGGCGTAGCCACACACCCGCGAGCCCCCGCCATGGCGGGGGGGCCAGTAAGTTTCAGGGGCCCTACGCCCTGCCAAATGTTTTTTTTCTGCAGCTAAAAATTTACCTACGTATTTTCTTTACTTTTCTGTGGTCTGTAAATGAACATACACATAATGATATTTCTTGTTTGAAAATGCATTAAAATGGTTTCTAAAACGCAAAATTAAAAAAAAAATCTCCGGGGGAAAAACCCCCACTTAAGGGGGGGCTTCCGCCCCCACACCTCCCGTGGATGAGGGCCTTTTGGATTTTTTCACGGGGGGGGGCAAACATTTATAGTTACGCCACTGACCAGAGACGGGGAAAATCACAAGAAAACTAAACACTAAATTTTCCTTGAAATTCTACGTATATTTCTAAACTTGACCATTAAAATAATATAGCTTATGAACAAACATTGCAAAAACTTTAAATAGAAGAATATTTTAATAATTCGTGAACTTTATGGCAATGTAAAACAATTTGTATAAAATGTCAACGTTTCGTTCCCGGTTGGGAACTTTGTCAAGACTTTATTGAAAAAACGTATAAAAATGTGACTAAAATTTTCTTAATAAAATTGTAAATAACAGTAACTATGAACTTATACAAATTGTTTTACATTGCCATAAAGTTCACGAATTATTAAAATATTATTAAAAAAATGGCACAAATAATTATATAAATTTTAAATAGAAGCTTATTTCAAAGACAACTAAGCAAGGTACAGCAACAGAAAGCGTAACTCCCTAATTCTACGCCAATGAACGAAAAACTGCTAACTTCGAATCTAATATATTAATGAAGTAAAGGGGGACATCTACCAACTAAGCAGGGGTGCAAAACAGGTTGTCTACCAACCCGGCAGCAAAATACAATAAAAATCGCTATTCCGAACCATTATAAGATCGGGGAATTTATACTGTAACAGCACATATTATTACCCCGCACCTGAAAGAAGTGGGATAGCTTCCCATGAAAGAAAGACGATTGTTGCATCTGTGTTCTACAGTGCATAGTGCCGTTAAAAAATGAAGTACCAGAATATTTGTTTCAGAAAATAGAAAGACATTCTTAAGCACACGATTTACATAGAAATTACCGACTTAGCATACCTATACCAGACATCCCACATTCATAACCAGCTGCTTTCCTGTGTAATATTGTAAACTGCTGTGATGAGAATGAAAACAAATATCAAAATTTATTTCTTCGCCATTTTATGCACATTTTTGTGAAATTTGAGCCCGTTTATGCGTTTCCCACCGTGCAATAACTTTGTAAAAAATTAAGCTTTTCATGAATGATTCTGAATAGTATAAGTAATAAATAAATGCTAGAAACACTATTCTTCAGCACCGCGGCCAGTTGTTTTCCACCATTCTCCTAAAAAGTTCATCAATCAACACAACTCCCAATGTTGACACAATCTCTGGTATCTATTAAGTAGATACATACGTAATTATCTTAATTATTTTGAAAAAAAATCGTAGTAGGTTAATTCAGAAATTTATGTTCAGGTCAAATCTATACTCCCTACGTAACACAATTTGCTTTTACGAATGACTGTAATGAGTTTACATACCACTGTCATATAAGAACAAAATTAAAGAACAATTAGAAACATGATGAGGCAGCAGTTCTGAGATTTGCTTACCTGATTGTAGGCAAGATGGACATTTTTCATAGCAAGCATCGCTAATTTGTATGCTCTCGCAGGATATCCCCGATGTTCCATGTACCTGGCAATGGTAAAAAGTTGTGAAGATGTCATGATGTGCGAAGCTGCATCCACCACAATTTGGTATGCTGTTTCAAAAGCTAGTGCTTCATTCTCGCAGAGAGTCAGGGCATTCAAGGCACAATTTGGAGGGTCCTATAAAGATTTTCTTTATAAAATGAATTATACAAGAGAAAAATATTTACTTTGGTGGCACACTGCAAGGCAAGAGTTCTTGCGCAACTTGACAATTCCTCTTGCTGCGAGAAATTCAGATTCAGTCTCATGATGGTACTGTGCGACATTACAGTTGTAGCTACAGGACCCGTTGCTTCTGTTGCTGTAAAGAACTGGTACCAATTCTGCATTATTGAGATCAAAGCTTCAACACCAACTTCAGTTGCACATGTCACTAACCACCGTACCATTTCTCTCCTCCGCCAATTAAGGGATGATAAAGTCATTCGCATTACCTATGAAATAAAATAGGTACCTACATAAATATGCAAAACTTATAATGGAATGAATTTTTACAATAATTACACATATGTAGTCATTCTTTAGCAGATTTCTGATCCTTTCGAAGTAAAGCATAATCTTAAAGACACTTTTCTTATTTGATTAACAAAAAATTTGGTCAAGTAAGAATACTATTGCACTTTTATGCATGTTCAACGGATTGTATATGCAACACATATAAAAATATTTTTTCGACAAACGTCAGAAAAACATGGTTTTAGCGACTCCATGAACGACACTAAAGTGTCACTTTTTATGTGGTTAGCAACCAGGAGTCAGAAAAAAGTTTTTTTTACTGACAAGTCTGAAATAGTATATTGTCTCATAAGAGCAGAAAGTAGGCATTTGTTGGCCCGCAGCAGGCGGCTAAGGGCCAGCAAATGCCTTTCTGCCTGTGTGACACACAACTGTTTTTCGCTTCGCATTAAACAAAATTACATATACAGGGTGTGTTTTTTAAGCGTCCGCGGAAGATTATGCCTAAATGACGAAAAATATCAAGAAAACATTTTAACTAACCTCACCTCATTTTTTACGCTCTATAATCTAAAATTGTTTTTACTTATACCAGGTTAGTCCAAATAGTTGGAATGATGCTCAACTTTGTTTTTTCTTATGGAATGTGCATTATTTAATTTTTTACTTGATTGAGAACAATATTTTAATAGCACTTTCATAACATAATATTATAGTAATTTTCTTTCTTTTTTGAGATAAAATTATTTTTCTCGATATTTTGGCAGTTATATCATACATTTTAAAAATTCATATTTCTGCACTGGTTGAAGGTGAAGTAATGATATTTTTAACAGCGGTCCTCATGATAATCATGATTAACACTGTTTGCTCAAATTTTGTATAAAATATACGAGGAGCATTCAAAAATTTATCATATGAAAGCGACAAAACACCAGAAAAAAGTCAGCTTTTTCAAATGACATGGTATATTTTTTATTACTCCATTTGAAAGAGCGGAAAATTTCGCATGGGCTGACCCAATAAAACAATATTGTTACATAACTATAATTTTTAAATATTTACAATATTAAAATTTTCACTTCAAAAATCAAAAATAAAGTAGCTTTGGAATGTCTACAGTTTTGTTGTTGTTTTACTATAGGGTTTTATATTCTGTGGCTGTATTTTTACAAGGCTAACTTTATTTTTGATTTTTGAAATGAAAATTTCAATATTATAAATATTTAAAAATTATGCTCATGGAACAATATTGTTTTATTAGGTGAGCCCAAGCGAAATTTTTTGCTCTTTCCATTGGAGCAATAAAAAATATACCGTGTCATTTGAAAAAACTGACTTCTTGATGGTTTTCTCTGATTTTTATTTGATATGCTCCTCGTATATTTTATACAAAATTTGAGCAAACAGTGTTAATCATGATTATCATGAGGACCGCTGTCAAAAATATCATTATTCCATCTTCAACCAGTGCAGAAATATGAATTTTTAAAATGTATGATGTAACTGTCAAAATATCGAGAAAAAAAATAATATCTCGAAAAAGAAAGAAAATTACTATAATATTATGTTAAGAAAGTGCCATTAAAATATTGTTCTGAATCAAGTAAAAAATTAAATAATGCACATTCCATAAGAAAAAACAAAGTTGACCATCATTCCAACTATTTGGACTAACCTGGTATAAGTAAAAACATTTTTAGATTATAGAGCGTAAAAAATGAGGTGGGGTTAGTTAAAATATTTTCTTTATATTTTTCGTCATTTAGGCATAATCTTCCGCGGACGCTTAAAAAACACACCCTGTATACTGAAATTGTTGAAAACTTGTCTTGTTGTATGTTTTGATTTAAACTGACGTTTAATAAAAAATTATGTGAAACGTCAAAAAAGTGCACAAATGACAGTCAAAGGTGTCCTGATTGTGATGAAAAACTATAAAGTAGGGACGTTCGGAGTTTAGAAGCCCAAGGGCGGGAAATCTAGCTTTCGTTTTTTTAGGTTTGCTATGATTCATTTTCAGGAATGCGAAGCGAAAAAATTTTTTTACTGACACTAATCCAAAGCAATGTATCATACAACAAATAATTAATGTCACTATTAATATTTGTATATCATGTTTATTGGAATTTAGATAAGTGTATCGACGTTTGCCGAAAAAATAGCATATTTTATTCGGAGCTAAAGTGCTTTTTGTGCCTCATCTGTAGTTGACTGACAAACGAAGTGAGTGTGAGTCTACAGATTCACCACAAAAAGAATCACTTTAGCTCCTTATAAAATAATATACTATTTTTTCAAACGTCAGAAAAGCATGACATTTCGCGACTGTATACATACATCAGGCCCGTGCAACCTTTTAAGCAAAAGGGCCATTTACAAGTTTCATGAAATCTTAGAGGGCCGCACTACTGTCTATCAAGTGTTCCCGAGGTGTGATGGGTTCAGAGTATTTTGAATAATTAAAGACAAACGCGTTAAATATTGAGATTTATAATTTTATAATAAAAAAACACTGTGAATTCTTAATAAGTTAACCCCACATGCGAAAAAACACAGTGACACAGTCATAATTAAACTCAACACGTGTTTCGCTCACAACGTCAGCATCCTGAGGAGTCTTGGCGTGTTAAAGTTCTCGATCCAACCACGGTGGATAATAGAAAAAGTTAACAAAGAACGCTTTTTTGGTAGAAACAAAAACGTTAGGAACACTTGTACATTTGCATGTGTAAAAATAAAAAAAATATTTGCCATCGAAACACAAATTATTGAGAAAAAATTGCAAAAAAATAAATATCTTATTCTTCAAACAATTTTTAAAGGGAGTGACTACTGAACAGTCCGCCGGTCACTTCTAAATTTTGTTCCAGGACAGTCGACACAATTTCAGTAAAATGACGTTTAAGAACTTCGTTTTTAAAACACATCGCCAACATGTCGGTGGGTGTTCGGGTATGGTACAAAGCTGCCATTTTGTTCTCCTACAGCCACACGAGTTCTGCGCCCGCTCGGGTCCGCATTTTTTGCTTGTTTCTACATCATCTTTTTGCCAAAAAATGCGTGTGTCTGGTGCGAAAGGGCAAGTAAGGGTCTATTTTAAAAAAGCGTTCTCTCAGCTTTAGTTTTTTTACACTTCCAAAATGACAAATATAGGTTACATTATGTAATGCGCAAGCGGCCGGACTGTGCAGTAGTCACTCCCATTTTTAAAGGGAGTGACTACTGCATCGTCCGACCGTTAAATTAAATTTTGTTCTAACACGGTCTGACGTGCGCATTACGCAATGTCAATAAAATACGCCAACGGTCTCGGTGGGTGGGTGTACGGGTATCGTCTCAACCTAGCGCTAGATGAGTTCTACCCCCGTACGGGTTTGATTTGTTTCGCTTATGTTCTTACATCATCTTTTTTCTCAAAAAATGAGTGTCTGGTGCCCCGTCAGCTAAGTGGTCTGTTTCAAAAATGCGTTATGTCAGCTTTCGTTTCATAACCATAATTCGTTTTTACACTTTCAATGTATTGACATTCAGTAATGCGCATGCCCGACCATGATCGAACATAATTTTAGGTGACGGTCGGACGGTGCAGTAGTCACTCCCATTTTTAAATGAATTTTTAACAAAACTTTTAGGTTACTTTAATAAAATAATACCTATTAATAATAAATCAATGCCATTTCTGGCACTGGTGTTTGTCCATAATTTGAGCAATATTCGGGTGGATGTTGGTTGACGCTAATATAAGCGAATTTGTCAATTTCATCACAGAAAAGAATTGTTCACACGTATAATATATGTGCTGTCACATACGAATTTAAATTTGTCTGTGGTGCTGTACATGAAACGGTGCATTTTATGTGTTCCTTTTTGAGAGAAACGTTACATTTTTTAATAGACATCACTGCTTTTTTTTTAAATATTCAGTTCTGTGCCACGCGGGCCGCATAAAGATGTCAGAGGGGGCATGCGGCCCGCGGGCCGCAGGTTGCACGGGCCAGGTATACATGAACTTAAAGTTCAACTTTACTGCCAAGGCAGTAAAAGTTACTCTTGTTGCCGCTCACGCCGACAGTTGACGAATTTGTTATGATGTTTTCAGAGATATCTGGATATTTTACGATTTTGAATAACAAAAAATTAACATTTAGAAATGTCATGTTTTTCTGACGTTTGAAGAAAATAGCTAATTATTTTGAATTCTTAACCTATTTTCAACGTTTGGCGAAAAAATAGCATGTTTTATTCAGAGGAAAAGTGTTTTTTGTGATTCGTCTACAGACTCGTCACTAAAAAGTGACACTTTTCCTCCTTATAAAACAATATACTATTATTTTATGATCTACTACAATGTAACACAATATAGAATAAATGGAGATTTAAATCATTCTTACAGTGAACTCAAAACTAATATGTAGATATGTAGGTATAGGCAAAACTCGACTACGGACTACGGAGTTGTAAAAGTTCATGTGTGCATCATGCCCATTTATTTGTTTACTTCAACTATACAACTATCATGAATTTTGTATAGTAATAGAAACTCTTAAGTTGACAATTATCTTTTTACCATATACTATCTGCTCAAACAGTGAAATGAAACACCAGTCGTACATTTTGTTAATGCAGAAACATTTTCTTTTGCCAAATCATTAACAAAGTTCTCCAAATTGTTTTTTGGACGAAACTCATTTTTTTCAAATGGAACCATATTGGTACCAAGGTACTATTCAAGGTTACTATTATTTATTTATTTATCATCCAAAGAAGCAATGGTTACATCAGGGCAGTCATAAGCTGATATCCCCATCAAAAACACTAGAAAACATAAAATATTAACAGAAAAGAAAACTACACTATAAGTACACAATAGGCAGTCACTCACTCACCCACGCACACCAATTCTCACATTCACACACCCACTCTCACTCATTCAGCGCTTCACGCTGTTGTATATCGAACGCTGAAGCCCCAAAAAACAGCAAGGTCCAAAGAAGAGAAGCAGACCACTAATTATCATCCAGTATGAGATGATAGAAACAGTTTAATTGTATTTTTAAAAGTAGAAGGATGAAGGCATTTTAAAGAATCAGGCACGTTGTTGTATAAATTAGCCGACGTGTAGCTGAACAAAGACTTGAAAAGCGACAAATTATGGCTGGGTATATGCAATCTGTTAGTAACTCTAATAGAAACATCTTGAATGTCCCTCCTGAAAACAAGCTTGGCCCTAAGATAATTAGGCGTAGAGAAGTATAGAACACAGTGAACAAAACACAAATAATGAATTCGACGCCTCATTTCCATATTGAATATACCATTAGCCTCTAAGTAAGGACTAATGTGATTTCGCCCCCGAACATTAAACGCATATCTAATGCATGCATTCTGCACTTTCTGTATTCTATATGCAACCTCCTCTGTAATAAATGGACCATATACAATATCACAATAATCAAATACAGGTAGAACAACGAAACTGATTAATCTCTTCTTAATGTCAGAAGATAGAATGTATTTAAATTTATATAAGAGACACAACCTAGCATAAGCTCGCTGAACCAGTTTATTAACATATTCACTAAATTGAAGATAACTATCAAGAATTAAACTTAAGGAGGTAGCTGTTTCTACAGGAGGAATATTTTTGCCATCAATTTCAATTCGAAGGGTGGTGATGTTTCTTTTACATCTCTGGTGAGTACCAAGCAACATTAAATGTGTTTTATCTATATTCAACTTAAGAGCATTTCGAATGGACCACTTCTGCATCCTATCAAGATCATCATTTATTAATTGCTGGGCAATCAGCCCTTGATCAGGAGAAAACGAAAATTACAATTGGCTGTCATCAGCGTACCAATGGAATTTGCAGAACTCGATGTTGCATTGAAAATCAAACGTGTAAATAATAAACAGAAGCGGACCTAAGATAGAACCTTGTGGGACTCCCACACTGACTGCAACAGCAGACGACACACCGCCACTGTAATTTTGTGCTAAGGAAACTATTTGACTTCTCTGACTTAAAAAACTCTCAAACCACCTCAATGCAGTTCCATTAACACCGAAATAAGATAATTTAGCAAGAAGTAATTGATGGCTGACTGTGTCAAACGCTCTGCTGAAGTCCAGCATAACCAAAGCAGTAATTTGTCCTACATCTGCAGCCCGTAAAATATCGTCCACAATATCCACTAAGCAAGAACTCGAACTATACCCGCTACGAAATCCAGACTGATTGTTAGGTATCAATTGAAATTCATGCAAATATCTGAAAAGTCTATTATGAACAGCCTTCTCAAGTATCTTTGAAAGAAATGGCAGGATGCTTATGGAATGAAGATCACAAAAATCTTTCAATTGGTATTTTTTCGGCAGAGGGATAACCCAGGCCCGCTTCCAAATACGCGGAACTTGTCCATGAATAAAAGAGTAATTGAGAATGTACGTCAAAGCTTCCGAGCAATAAGGCAAAGTCAATCTAATCATGCTGGGACAAATTTCATCAACACCCACGGCATCAGAGTTGAAGCTGTATACACAGTTTTTGACCTCGTCCATGCTAAGCAGAGGTAATTGGAATGAAGTATAATTGATGGAAGGGTGCAAGTGACTAGCAAAATAGTCAACCGTATCTCTATCGGCGGAAGTGAACTCAGAAGCTGAAGTAAAATACTTATTCAAATCGTTAGCGTTATTAAGATGTTGTGGAAGTGACACACCGGAAGTTTTCTTCGAATGGATCTTAAGCTTAGAAAGACTCCGCCACAAAACTTTGGAATCATGTGAATGACGGTTAACTGTGAACTCCAGAAATGCTCTTTTCTCACGACAAATTGAAGCAGTGACGTAGTTTCTTAGAGATTTATAATAAATCCACTTATTATCAGACTCGGACTTACTACAGTGGATGCTTGAGAGCGAAGCCCTAAAATCCTCCAGAGCAGAGTCCCGCAGTTGCATCATTTCTCTCACTACGGAAGTTTTGGCCTACTGACACATATTTTACTGATAGGAGCGAAAACGTCGAAGATCTCAAGTAGACAGCAATTAAAATATTGAACCATAACATATATTAATAAATAAACATTTATTAATAAAGAATCTTCTGATATGACCAGTTTGCACCTATGATCAGTACAAATTACAATCCATCGAAAATTAAAAATAAGTATTTAATTTTGTTTTCTTCAAATGCTAAGAAAAACCTGCGAGGGTGCTTTGAAAATTTGAAAACAAATGAAACATTGGGCTTGTCAAGCGTTTATGCTGGTTTATCTAAAGGTAACACATCAAAAATATACAGCGTGTGTCAACTAAATGCATTATTGAACTTCTGTTTGTTTAAACTCGGTTCGGCGATTGGAGATTCATTAGTTCCAGCTTGGTTAATTGACTCATGATAACTCATGACTCACGTTCACGCATGCCCCCGTCTCACAGTGGTTCAGATTTCAAAATACCCGATCGAAATTCATATCTGGTAAATGAATTACAATTTTCAATTAAAAGTTTGTGATGTAACACTAAAAAGACATTCTAATGCATTTATAATAATAATAATAACTAATAATAATAGTAACAATAATAACATTAATAGTAGTTGTTACGACTTTGCAACATAAATTATTTAAGGGCTTTAGATGTAATGTATGTTGCAATATTATGTAGAAATTTAAAAAATGCACCAATACATTGACTATAATAATAATAATAATAATAATAATAATAAAATACTAATAATATTACAGGCGATTTTGCATGTTACGAAATATTTGGAAGGGCTTACTTTTACTAATCATCTTCTTCTTCTTCTTCAAAATCGTCATCAGAATCTTTCTTGTCTTCATCAGAAATATTGATTAATTGGAGGACATCAACATCAGTGATCTTCTGTTTATGTTTTCCGAGTACAAATGAACTTAATTGTGGATCTGAGCTTAAAATTAATCGATGGAAAAGATCTCCATTTATTTTAATGGCACTAATTTTCCTGGTGAGGTGTTCCCTGTATCGTCGCAAATCTTTATTTTTCGCTTCTTGTGCCTCTTCGGATAATTCTCCAATAGGCAAAGCAGCATTTTCTATAACTGCTGCTCCGTGTAGTAAGATTTTATGGACGGAAGTGGGCATGTAGTACCACTCATACAAGCTCACAAATTTTTGGGCTGTTTCCACACAATAATTTTCAAATTTCTCTGTGTTTATTTCGTGGTTGCTATTGATTACCTTCAAAATTACTAAAAATCTTTTAATTAGATCTTCATCGATGCCAGTAATTTCAGACGATAATTTAGGATCAGCAAAAAATCGTCTTGCAGTATTCCCATCATTTGTGGTGCCTACACCTGCTTTAGGTACATCAACGACTAGTCCCATTCTCTGCCGAAACTTATTTTGAAGTTCACGTTTCTTGTTTTGTAGTACTTCCCTGTTTTCTTTAGATAATTTCCACACTTTTAGATCTAGTCTATAGGCCACATGAAGAAGACATTCGAAAAAACGAATATAAGCATGTAAGACTGACAATCCAAATCTTAACATTTGCGGTTGGATGGGGCAAGAACGAATTTGTTCAATATCATTTAATTGCGAAATCGTAGCATTGCATATGTAGCACCTCATACTCGAAGTGTTAGCCAATGCACTGCACACCTTTCCGTCAACCATTGTCAGTGACAGTGTAAATTTAATTCGACCGAATTCAGAATCAAATGGCAATAAGTTGTTAATTTGTTGGTTTATGAACTCTTCTTCAGCTTTAGAAATTTCTTGGGTTTCGTGAATCCACTGAAGTCTTATCGGCCGGCAAAATCTCTTCGAGGCAGGGCTTGGATTTTTCCAAAAAACATTTGAACTATTTTCATCCACTAATCTTAATGGTACTAAAGGATGTAACAAATACACTCTCTTCAGCACGTATTTCTTCTGACGTGTTGGATTTTTGTTTAAATGTCGTATATCCAGAGCTTCCAGCAAAGCCCTATTTGCAAATCAAATTCAATAACCTATCGGGATTGCTTTCTGCCGGTATTATTTTCAAAATACTTTCACATGTTTTGTTGAGAAGGGTTTGAAGAGGAACTTCGCATTTTTCTTCCGTGAAAATAATACCTTCTGGATACAATTGTTTTTTATGTCCAGCACAGTATGATATGATGGATATAAATTAGTGTGCCCATGAAGCGAAGCTGATCGTCTTAGAGTAAGGTACTGTTGTTTGGTTAAACTTAACGAAATTACAAGTGACAAAGCCTCTTCCGGAGTATATGCAGACTGATTTGTTTCTATAGTTTTCCATTTTTTTAAAATGCGTTTAGCACGGGATGGAGTTGTTGTCACAGTTTCTTTAAGCAATTTAGCAGCCGCTTCATCGCCTTTTTCTCTTAATTTCATTGTTGTGGCATAAGCCAATTCTTCAGAAGATTTTGTAGTTCGCAGTTCTTCAGTTTTTCTACGCTTTACCACATCAGAACAATCCTCAAATTGTTTAGATGGGCGACCGCGACCTAAATTTTGTTATCCGTAATACAAATTGATAAAAAGTTTTATAGTTCGGCTTACCTCCTGTGGATGTTGAAGGTTCACTACTTATAGGAGTAGGCACACAACGGAGAACAATATCTGGGAATTTTATTTCTTCGTGAAGCCACATATCAAATTTCTGTAGAAACCGTTCATTATTTCTATTTACACTCTTCCAATTTCTGATATATGGAGCAAAAAAATTAGTTCTAGTAAAAACTATAAGTGCGTTTGTAGCAGCATCATTTCCGTTTATATGAAAAACTTCTTTCAAATAGTCTATAACACAATTTTTTCGAACTTCAATGGATAATTCGATATTTTCTAGAAACTTTTCGTGTAAAGAAAAACGCGTAATTGGACGAACCGCCATCGTTAAAATATACACAAATACACAAAATATCCACAAACTAAAGCTACACCACAACACGCAATATCAAACAACAGAGTAATAGCCACCGAAAGTGCGAACAGCAAGAGGCGCAAATACAATGCCGGGTGAACGTGACAACGCAACCCCCTGTCGTAAGAGGGGCAAACCGATGCAAACCATTTAGGTGTTTTTGTTTACCTAAGACCCTAACTAATACTGTGTACCGAAAATTATTTTGTCCTCTTGTGTCCTCTGTTTCGTAGAATACATTTAGTGCGAAAATTAGTGGGATATGGAGGGTACATAAAGTACTGGTGAATTTAAAAGCAGGTAAAATTTCTTAGAAAAATAATACGTTCAGGTGATAGCTATAGGTCCAAACTTTCTCGGCATATTCATTTTTTTCAAATATTTTGCAAGATAAATTCTGCACAGCCCCTAGAAAAGGTCGCATTTCAGAGACTCAATTTTTGTTCGAAATGCATGTGTTTTATCGCACGCTTCGGGACTAATATTGTCTTTCTATGTAATTTCATTTTGCAATTATTTATTTCAGAAGTTGACCAGATACTAGAAGAACGATTGTGTGTTATGTTTAGCGTCATATAAAAAAATAAAAATTTTGATTTTCGATCGACTATTTGGGATTTAGAACCACTGTGCGTCTCTACTCTGTAGACATGATAGGACAGCCTAACTCATTTCATTGTCACTTTTGAAATGCTGACCTCACAAGGATGGTTTGATGCAGGCTTGGTTCCCAAAGTAAAATTTTACAATTTGCCCGCGACATTCCCACCACCTATCGAAGATAGAATACACTTGCCTCTTACAAGCCATGAAAAAACTGCACTGGCACGGCATACCTTTTTATGGCTATGAAACCAAAAGTCCCGGTTTGGCCTGAATCAGCCTCATACATACTTATTACTATAATTTAAACACAATAACATTGTCGATTTGTACTCACTTGTAAGCCTAGCTCAAAAGCAACACTTAAGAGCGTTTGATGTCTGGGACCATTTTCTGGGGTGGCAAAGCGAAATGCATCTTGAGCAAGTTTAAATAAATGGGAAGAGCTATGGATATGCCTTTGTGATGATTCTAATACTGTCCGAAGTCGCATTACTTCACCTAATAAAGACATAAATGACATTATTATCCCCAAACACAGGTACTTACAGTTACACCGAATAAAGAAAATAAAGTGTTACGCTAATGGAACAAAAAGAAAACTCACCTTTGGCAGCACTAAGCATAGTTGAACTCAGAGCACACTGTTGTGTTTCGATATGCCCCAATGTAAACCACCTCGGTGACCTACTCATCATGAGAGAACTGCTTGCGTTTCCACCCATAGGATCATCAGAATCTTCATGCTCTTCAAGCAAAGGCAACCGCATTGCTCTAAGTCCAACTTCATATGCAAGATCGGGATAATAATTTAATAAAGAGAGGAACAAAAAACGGGCAAAAGTGTGCATGGGAATACTTTCAGGATGGATACCAATGCCTAAGCCGCTACTAGGACCTCCTTCTAAAAGGATTATTGCTTGACGTCGGAGGACTGCAACTAAACCATTGTCTAGCTCAATTTCTTGAAGTTTCGCTATCAGTCTGTCCTCTTGTTTACAAGCCTTTTCCTGGAGCGAAAAAAAAATTAAGAAACTAATGATGTCAGATTAGAACTTTTTAATTCAAATTTTTTACCTGAGCATATAAGCCTACTGGCATTATTCGCTGTTGACCCAAACCAATAAGTGCAACTTCAAATGCTAGCGTTAAATAAGTTTCCGCCCTGTCTCTTGATCCAACAACTGGAACGTGGTGGTACCTTGGCCTAATATTATTGAGTTGCTCTTCCATGCCTACCAGATCTGAAACAATAAAAAAAGTATTAAGGAGAATAATTTATTTCAATATTCAAAACAAGAAACTTCATCAATTATGCATTTCACTCATAATCACCTAAATAACTTGGTGTTCTAGGTCGCTGATCCTCTGGAACGATTGAAGCATCTGCTAAAGTATCAAATAAACATCCAATAGGATCCAAAGGGTGCCCCACCCAACCATCGGTTGTAGCAGGTGCAGTTATAGAAGTTGTGGAACATGACATACTGCATTGCCCGTTACAACGTGATATACAGGCAGTTGTTTTACAGTTAGGTTGACTTTTACTGCTGCAACTTGTTGTTTGTTGACTTTCATGCCATTTGCGTTGTGCATTTAGTTGCTGTTGCTTCATTGTTCTAATAACCGAGACAGCTAATCGTAAAGCTGCTTCCATGTGACCGTGGGAACGAAGAGAATCGACACGAGCTGCACACAAAGGGATGGACTCTGGAAGAAGCAAATCATATGCATCTTGAATGTGCAATAAACAATATCAAATAAAAAACAGAAAACAAAAAAAAACTGAAAATATTGTGCAGAAGAAATAAAAGCAATGACTAAAGTAGGAACTAACAAAAGAAAAAATATTAACTTTCCTTTAAAACACTTAAAACAGAAGTGGGCTCTATAGAAAAAACTAGTAGAGGATTACAGGTAATATGTAAAGTGCTAAAGTAATTAAATGCAAAAACTATGGCAGTGTACAAGGATAGATTGACAAGTTTCCGGAATGACAATGAAAATAAAATAAATATGATTCCAGTTATATTTTATTTTTCATCTGATTCACGTTATATTTTACTTTTCAACATTCCCCTTGGAGCTGCACACACTTGATTCCAACTTCTTGTTGCCCTCCCAGAAGTTACTTTCTTTGAGATTCCCAAAATACCATTCTGCAACCTCTATCATCTCTTCATTTGATCGAACTCTTCTTTCCAGCCAGGAATGTATTGAGTTTCAGGAACAGATGGAAGTCCGATGGAGCTAAATCAGGCGAATAAGGTGGACGTGGAAGGATTTCGAAGTTCAATTCTGACAATTTTAGCTGGGCAAGTGCCTTGGTGAAACAAAATTTTTTTCTCGGCCATTCTCGGACATTTATCTTCAATTGCAGCTTTCAGCTTGTCCAAAAGTGTTATGTTGTGTTGGCCAGTAACAGTTTTCCCTCTTTTACGACAATCAACCAACAGAATTCGTTTGGCACCCCAAAAAACTGTAGTCACCACTTTTCCAGCCAACTGTGGATGGTCTTTGCCTTCTTTGGAGACGATTCACGACGTCCAATCCAGTTTTGATTGCCTTTTTGTTTCTGGTGTATAGTGATGAATCCAGGTCTCATCCAGGGTAACGAATTATCTTTTGAAATCCAATGGATTCTTAGTCAACATTGTCAAACTATCGGCTAAGTTTCTGGCTCGATTGAACAAATGCGGCACCCATTTGCAGAAGATATTTTTAGACCCAATTCATCGTGTAAAATATGAACTACTCAAGTCCCACGGCTTCCTCAATTTCACGCACTTTTATTTTATCCACAATTTCTGGAATGTAGGCGTTTTTTGACGTTCTGATTGTGGTTCGTTGCTTACATTCTGAAAACTAGAACAGCATCCAACCTGGATTTGATTTCTGTTACGGTTTTCCATCCAGATGAAAAAATTTGATGACCACTCAAATTTTGTTTTTAGTCATATTGGAAAACGTACAAAATTGTTCGACCAGAATGCTTTTCAAAACCAGACTATTTGACAAATCGATTTAATATTTGCCATCAATTCTTATGAAAGACTTGCCATGACAACAACATAAAAATATTTAACAAAAAAACAACTCCCTAGTGACAATTCCGGAAACTTGTCAATCTACCGTCATAATTTCAAAACTTTCCTGTGGTTCGCTAAAATAAAAAGCAAGAAATCACAACCTGAAACAACAATTCTTTTGATATTTTTAAAGTAAAAGCATTAATTTGTAAGATATGTCGATGTGAGAATTCAAAAGATGATTATATATATGTAAATATATACATAATACCTAATTTGAAAATGAAAATTTCCTGCCTAGATAGAATAATATGAATTAACACGTTGACTGCCGCGTGTATACATTTGAATACACGCCAAGTGGGTCCGCCGCGCAGCGTGTATGTTTTTGAATACACATGCGTCTGCCAACATCAGGCCGTGTGTATGTGCCGGGAGCTCGATTATAACGCTTTTTATGTATCAGATGGGTAAGTGCGGCCTAGAGTTACACACATATATAACCTTAGCCTATGGATTACAGAAAAATGTCTATAAATGAATATAGGTAGTTATTTTGAAGTTTATTGTGATACAAAAGTCGTGGTAGAATTAGGAAAATGTAAAATAATTCATATATTGGTATGCATACACGTGGCATGAGAAAATGATTTTTTACTACTACGCCGCGTATATTTTTTGGCACATGGAAATAAAACCAAAAAATTAAGGAAATATGAAGAAATTCAATAACGCCTATTAATTTGATACGTTAATTTGTCCATTACCAATAAAAAAGTGCCATGGCCCCAGTGACCCTTTTTCGAAAATTGGCGCGGCAGTCAACGTGTTAAAAACTGCGACAAGAAACATCCATTCATGAATTATTCTGTAGTATTTTTGTCAGTACTCATACTTCTCTACGTTAGGTAAAGACATGGGTTTAGTTGGAGAAGTTGAATTCAAAAACAATTACAATGCAAACAAAATAACATTTATGCTTAATACAAACAAGAGTTTGAAGAACTACAGTGAACAGCTTAAAAAACAAACCATCAAGCTTAATTCACATTCATCTGTTTCTGTCCATAGAACACCTAAATAAGAACGCGCACCTTAATGTTAAAAGTAGGAACCGCGTTTAGCGCCATCTCTAGCTGTTTACAATAACCAATTGTGTTCAAGCGCACTTAGATAGAATTGAAATTTAAACTTTATTTTTATTAATATTAAAAATCCAACTAAATTAAAGAAAACAAAGATTATGCTTATATGCAGGCATCAATTTTATTTAATCGGCATTTTACATTGTAAGTAGATACATAAATAACGCTAAAGAACGTCAAATAGGCAATCTTCAGCGTACGCAAAATAATACTAAAATCAAATGAAACTTACTTGTAAACGTTAATTACAAAATTTGCGCAATATTAATACAACACCGGGAGACGCTGAAGGAAGACATTTTGCAGCCGCATTCCCGCATTGCTGCTATTTCGATGTCCGAGGAAAAACTCCTCATTCGCAGAGATGTCAAAGAAGTACCTACTGACGGAAGTCAAAATATAAACGTGGCCTGCTGCGTTTTGTGCATAATTATTATTTCTTTGTTATGCACCTATTTCTGATTCAATATTATTGCGTATCGAGAAAACGTAACCCTATTTAGATGTTCTGTGAACGTAACCACGGAATATCTAAAATAACGCACAATTTTTAAGTTTTCCATTTTGTCTGACGATGCCGATGCAGGTTGCGACAGAAATAACAACAAAGCGCATGGCTCGGATTAAAATGTCACGAAATCGGTAATACAGAGTTTCGACGGCAAATGTCAGAGTCGTAGTGCCATCTAAAGCGGTTTACAGAAACTGAATCTAACATAGTTCAAGGTCGTGCATAACAGTGAAACCCGCCTGTTTCTGTCCGTTTTTGTTTGAAAGTGTTCTCATTGGAAAGTGAAGCATTTCCACCGATGAGAACACTTTCAGAAATAAATTATTTGATGAAATCGATGCATGTGAATTGAGCTTTAGACTTGTCATTTTTATGTGTCTTTACTGTCAGCGTTTTTTTTGTTGTTGTGATGTCACTAAGTGCAGAAATTGTGCCTTGTACCATTGATTTAATTTATTTAATTTATTATGTCACTAACAGGTTTATGGTCCCACAAAGTACAGTACAAAGTGTTTTTGACACTTTTGAAAGGCAGGCCCATACACCAGACATCCCGGAAGAGATCTCTACAGGATAATTGTTTATTGGTATTATGGTTTTATTGCTTCTAGTGATGCAACGGTTCCGGGTTTTACGATTACGATTAACAAACTGATAACCGTACGATTACGATTATGGTTATCTAAAATGAACTGAAAAAGAAAGCAAAATAAACTTTTTTCGTTTATTCTTCAAAATAACTTAAATAAAGTTCATAACAAAACTCATAAAAATGATAAAAATAAAAAATAATACTTAATAGTTAAAACTTAACAAGCCAACAAATAAATTTTAAATTCTCTAACAAACTCAGTTAGCCAGGCTAAACCGCGACTGCGTAATTAAGCCATCTGAAGTTCACTGCAAAGCAGTCTACACGCTCATTGGCCTACCGGGCCGTCCACCGCACCGCGATTGGCCGCGATCAGATTTCCAGAATGATCTTGTAAATAACCGTCAAATAGCCACACAGGAATTCACGATTACAGTTAATCGTTGGACAGCAGTATTCGTGAATTAATCGTAATCGTAATCGTTGCATCACTAATTAGGGACCTAAGTGGCGCGTAACAAACGTCAGAATTCATTCCAAACAAAACAAAGCCACGTGCTTTCTGACGTTTTAACCTAACCTCCGAAATATAATTATAGTCGTTTTCAAGTTTTTCCACGTAACCCCAACACACAAATTGAAAATAAACTGTTTTCACTGCAAAACTTCTATAATTATATTGCAAAAACTAGTTTAAGACGTTGTAAATAATGTCGATAAACGTCAAATGGCACGTGCTTTTGTTTTGTTTGGAATGAAAATCTGACGTATGACGTAGGCACTTAGGTCCCGAATTGCTTCCTTAAGAAATTGCCCCTTAACTCCTGATGGGATCAGAAATTGGGTTGGCAGAAGTTTTATATGAAGTATTGTACCTTGTATTATACTTATACCTAGTATAATACTTTGTATAAAAGTACAACTTTTAAACACAGGTATTATACTAATAAATTTTATACAAAGTATGCCTGAAGTTGAGAGTTGGTGGTGACTTGGGATTTGAATAATATAATTATTTCCACCTTTGTACATTGCATAATACCGAAACAGTTTCTTTCGTCTTGAACACTCCTCGTATAAGACTGTTAGAGTAAGAGAAGTAAATCTTGTATCTTAAAAACCTCTATTGGACCAGAATTCCACAGGTAAGTCACCAACTAAGTCACCAGCTAGTTTAGAAAGAATTTAACAACAAAGTGAGAAGCGTATGGTGACTGAACTTAAGTTTCAGAGTTGCTTCCAAGGAGACCCATTAATGGTGTGGGCTGAGGCATGATGCATATCTCTTGTAGTTCCCAAAGGATACCTGAAAGCTTGGGGGTAAAAAACTGGAAGACTGCAGAGACCATTATTATTTATGGGAATTATTTTCTCCTGTCTTCCTCGTATACCCACGTCTTTCGAATCAGCAGCGAATACTTAAATCTGCTTAATATTCTAGAGATGGCAGAGTGAGTGCATAGTCTGGATCTGAATTCTACTGTGTATTCTTGCTTGATTGGTGCCAGTCTGTTTTTAAAATTTTCTTCAACTTTGTGAATTATATACTTTTGAACAGATATTATTAATTGAAATTTGCCAGAAAATTCACAAAGTTGAAGAAAATTCTACTGAGTATGTGCGGGATACGCTTAGTGAAAGGATTCAGGACTGTGTACCTAATAGGCCTGTGCGATTATTACATTTCATAATCAATTATCGATTGTTGTAAAGTAATCGATAAATTTGATTAATCGATTATTTGATAAATCAATTAATCGGCTGATCGATTTTTCGATTATTTGATTAATCGATTACTTGATTAATCGATTATTTGATTATAAGATAACTTGATTAATCGACCGATAGATTTTTTGATTAAGTCACTAATGGATTACTTGATTGATCGATTATTTGATTAATCAGTTAGTTGATTGTCAATTAATCGATTGTTTGATTTATCGGCTTATTGATTGTTTAATTAATCGATTAAGAGTTTAATTAATCGACTAAGCGATTATTTGGTTAATCGATTAATCAAATACCTAGTTGGTCGGACATATTGAGTTTTCACAATTACTATGCTTTCTACTAATTATAATACACAATACAGTCTGTCTTTAGTGCATTAAACAGAGACTTTATATTGTGCATTATAAAAGGTATGCGATATATCAGTAATAATAATAATACCTCTACAATAGTTTACCAAAAGAAAGTACTCATTTAATTAATCGATGGATCAAAATATTCAATTAACCGCTTAATTAAATAATCGATTAATCAAGTGAACAATTGATCGAATAAACGATTAATAAAATAATCGATTAATCAAATAATCGAACAATCGATCAGCCGATTAATCGATTAATCAGATAATTGATTAGTCATGTTTAATCCGATTAATCGATTATCTGATTAATCGATTAATCAATGATTTGATTTATTGATTATTTGATTAATCAAATAATCCATTAATCGGTTTTTTGATTAATCGATTATTCGATTAATCAATTATTATTGTAAAATCTGTAATCAAATAATCGATTATATTTCGATTAATCGATTATTTTGCACAGCCCTAGTACCTAACTCTCAGAACCCTTGGCGAACATCGAATTGCACTCCAATTAGATGAAATCAGGCATTTAACTGAAGGAATGTTCATAGAAAATTAGTGGTGGTTCGTTTTTCATAAGGGTAGTGTACAAAATACGGAATTTTCATAAACTTACCGTGCCATAGAGGTTGACCTTGTGAATTAAAACTGCCAGAACTAGTGCTGTCTGGAACGTGAGAACAATATGCATCACTTGATAAAATATTTTTTAAATGCATATTATCCCAAGACATGTTTACAGCATCTAAAGCCCTGAAAAAAATAAGAAACTCTTCAAAACAAAGAATTCCTGTGGTAGAATGGAATGAACACTTTTGTATACCATCGTTCCAAATGATTTTTATGAGGCGGGGATAATGTTAACTAATTTTTGTTTAATTATTGTACTGATAAATATTGAGTACCAAGAGATTCCTAGAGATTACTAACCTGTGAAATACTGTCCTTGGTAAGGTAGGCATATTTGACTTAGAATGACTCCCTGATAATCTCAAACGTTTATTACACCTATGACTATAAGAACTAGCTGATTCATCATCGTCTTCTGAACTGTCCGTAGAATCATACACAGGCCGTCCCCGATCTCTTTCTCGTTCCCTTTCTCTATCCCTATCCCGTCTATCCCTTCTATCTCGCTCTCTGTCTGAGTATCGCACTCGATCTCTGTCCCGATCTCTATCATAATAATATCGATCTCCATCTCGATATCTACTAGAGTACTAGAAAAGGAAATTGAAATTCTCAACTGTCATACACATAGATATACAGATTTTGTAAAATTATACTCGGTTATTCAAATTCGAAGCTCAACATAGGGATATCATAAATCGTAATAGATACAAAGATGGTTAAATTGTGGGCAAGTTGTGCAATTTTATGTCCAATAATAAAAGCAACTTTTCGGCATTTTATAGTAGGTAATATTTCTGTTTGTCCCACTATAGCTGTTTCAGTATGGGAAACTCGCTTATTTGTAAAGAAAGAGGGTCTATTAAATATAGTCTAAGTTGAGCATTTTTATGCACAATAATACATCGCCAACAGTCTTATTATGGTTTACGAGATCCCAATGGTAAGGTTTGAATTTGGGTAGCCTTGTATATTTTTACAAAGACACTAATACTTACAGTTTCTCTTTGAGAAAGATGGTTTCCTTGTTGTAACCTAAAATCAGGATCTTCAGGGGGACACACATCTATTTTAGTCCATTTCTCTAGAAGCGCCTTCCATTGCTGTTTCTCTTGGAATGTGCAGTTTGGATTTAATACAATGCATCCCCAAAGAGAACCTGTGGGTAAGTGTAACATATAGATAAATACTAAATTGAATGTATGGCAACAATTTATTATAAATCTTATTTTTATGAAATGCGTACGAAACTTTCATATTGCATCAAAATTCAGTTGTATAAGGGGGTATGACATCTAGTTAGCCTAAATATGTATGTGGAAAACAATAAAAATGAAAATGGAAGAGATAAGATGGTAAGACACCTTCTGAGAAATGATGAATTAAGTAGTTTCCACAATAGTAGAGGACTGATTGCAAATGGTGATGAAAGATGTTCTGCTTTTGGGGAAATGTGTGGGTAAGCTCAGTATAGGTAGGAAAGCATGGAGGTGTGCGTTCAACCAGTCTTCGCACTGAATATCTTATGGAGATGAAAAAGTTGTTTGTGTATTCAAAACTGAAAACGATTTTTGACTTGAAATTTCCTTTTCTATTCATAGGTTCAATGGGAAAGACCCGCTTAATCGAATTTATAACTTTCAGTACTGTAATATCAAGCACAAATAGAACATGAATCGCGTACCACGTAAAAATTTTGATTATGCACCTTGCTAAAAGAAAAACACGCAACTAGAAAAGCAGCATAACCAGGAGGGCTAAAACGCGCGCTTTCTGTGACGTAGGAGGCCTATCCGTTGCGCCGTGGTATAACGCGTCTCCCTGGATAAAGTGGGGAGGAGTCGAAGAATGAGCCGGGGCTCAGGGTGTTAATAGACCAGGAGCCCATAGACCAAAAATTGTGCATAATAGGTTTACTCCAAAAATGCCTGAGATGTTATGATTTTTGGGTCGTGGAGCACAGAAATGCCCATGCCAGTTTTTGTTTTTGGTACAGTGATGTGTGGCAGACCTGTAAATGTGTAAAAACATTGCTTAAAAAAGTATTATAGGCTTAGGACTGGGGTTTGTGGGAAGCGCTAAATAATGAAAAGTAATCCAGCGGACGCGGTTCGCTTGTTGTGAATTCTGGGACACTGACCCGCTACAGGTGTCAAATTGTGTAAATAAAACACCCCAAAAAAATTATAGGTTTACGCATGGGGATTGGAGGGACCTCCTAATTTACTCCCAAACATCATGAATCTCAACTCCCATTCATTTTGGTTGGTACAAAGAGGCGCCACTCTCGCGACATTTTGTAAATTCACTCAGGTAAAAAAAATCATAAGTTTACTCTTCAAAACTTGGAGACAAGATATTTCAATCACAGAAGTCGAGTATTCACTGTTGCCAATAAAAAAAATTGGTACAGGGGGGCGCTAGAGACGCAACATTTTGTAAAAAAAAACACGTAAAAAAAATCATAAGTTTATGAATGGCATTCAAGAATTTGATTATGATGAACCTGCTGAGTACAAGAATACATTCCTTATCATTGAACGGTGGTACAAGGGCCCGCTAGAAAGCTTGAAAGAAAGCAATTATAAATTTTCACCCTTCATCATAAAGATTTCAGTCCGAAGACTGGTTGGACGCGTACCTCCATCTTTCCTATCCTGAGCTAATCTACGCTTTTCCCTAAAAGTTGAACATCCTATATCCCTAACTACTTGAGAGCAGTAGTCCAATCTCGGCCTACCCTTACCACTTTTTATTCCTATCTCTGACTCTAGTATGTTGCGAACTAAGCCTTCGTGCCTCAGAAGGTGTCCTACTATCCTATCTCTCCTATTCCTTACTGTCTTCTATAAATTTCGCTTTTCTCCAACTTTTTCTAATACCTCTCTGTTGCTAACCTTATCTACCCACGGTATCTTCGTCATGCGTCTATAGCGCCACATTCCAAATGCTTCTAATTTTTTCCTACCCGCTTCTCCTATCGTCCAAGTTTCGCATCCGGACACTGCTGTACTCCATACATACGTTTTTGAGAGCCTCTTCCGAGTTTCTACATTTATCATTTCCGAGCATAATAGTTGTTTCTTTTTTTAAATGCAACTCGGCCCTGCGCTATTCTTTGTCTTAAATCTAGAGTTATTTGACTTCCTAAATAGCAGAAATCTGAGACTTCCTCTATCTTCTCGTTTCCTATTTGTATTTTAGTTTTAGCCCTATTTTCACGTCCCCTACACAACAAAATTTCGGTTTTCTTTTTATTGATCTTCATACCATAGCCCTCCGTCAAAACCGCTTCCATTTCGTTCAGAGTCCTTCCTAATTCTTCTTTGCTGGATCGCTGGATGCTAATACTGCTATATCATTCCCAAATCTGAGCATATTAATAGTTTGACCCTGCATATTAATTTCAGCAGCTATTCTGATGTCTTTAACAATATTCATCGCATCTTCGATATATAAATTGAGAACTAGAGGCGATAACGCACGTCCCTGCCTCACTCCCTTTCGGATATTTACTTCTCTATATTCCTGCTCAAATTCTGTAACTGCCGTTTGCTCTTTATGTAGATTATGAATAAATTATTCTTCTATCCCTATACATATACTTAATCCCTACCGTTTTGAGCACTTCGAACATCTTCCTCCATTTCACATTGTCGAAGGCTTTTTCCAAATCTGCAAATCCTTTATAGGGTCTGTTTCCCTTTTCTATTGCTTTTTCTATTAGTAGTCGTAAAGCTAGAATGGTCTCGCGCGTTCCCCTATTTCTTCTAAATCCGAACTGATCTTCTCCTAATATTTCTTCCGCCCTTTTCTCCATCCCCCTTTGCACAATTCTACTTAAAATTTTTGACACGTGGGAAGTCAAACTGATCGTTCTAAAATTTCCACACGTATCCGCGCCTTTCCTTTTTGGCAAAGCTACTATGATGTTCCGTTTGTATTCTTCTGGAATATCGCCTGTCTGGTATGTGCAGCTAAACGTTTCATAGAACCATTTTATTTTTTTTTAATTTCCTGCATTTCCTTTTTACTGCAGTAATCTACACGCAGTAGGAACGAAACTTCAGTGCACAATCAATTATCGTGAATGGCAAGACTTTTGTACCACTTTTCAACGATGGCGAATGTATTTTCGCACTCAGTATGTTTATATTAAACAAGTTACTGAACACCATTCATAAACTTATGATTTATTTACACAGTTTGACCCCTGCAGCGGGTCAGTGTCCCAGAATTCACAACAAGCGAACCGCGTCCCCTGGATTACTTTTTATTATTTAGCGCTTCCCGCACACCCCAGTCCTAAACCTATAATACTTTTTTAAGCAATTGTTTTTACACATTTACAGGTCTGCCACACATCACTGTACCAAAAACAAAAACTGGCATGGGCATTTCTGTGCTCCACGACCCAAAAATCACAACATCTCAGGCATTTTTGGAGTAAACCTATTACGCACAATTTTTGGTCTATGGGCTCTTGGTCTATAAGTTATCGGTTTGCGCATGTGAAAATCCCTACCTAATCTGTAGGCCCCGTAGTTCACAGCGTCATTCAAATATTGTGTTTCAAGTGTGATGCACTTTTCGTATTTATTTATGACGTAAATAAGTCTCAAATATAAAAAACGAAAATTGCGGAATTTGTTTTCGATAGTAAACTATTCAATAGGATCATTTTCAAAATTTGCAGTTTTCCCCATTGGTAACTGTCGGCCCAGCTTCCACAGAAACCTCTTCTTTTCGACTAAAGAAGAGTTTCAAAGGTCCCAAATTTTCTTCCAACGAAGAAGACAGAACGTATAAGCCGTTTCACATGTGACTGATTATCGGTCCTGATGAACTAGGGACATTGTTTTGTTTCACATGCGACTGATTATCGGTCCTGATGAACTAGGGACATTGTTTTGTTTCAAATGCATTGCGTATCATCGGTTGACTGACTTGTTCGGACGAGCGTCAGGATAGCCCATTCGCACAGCGTATCGTCAGAATATATGAGAGCCATTTGTCTTATAGAACTCTTCAGAGAGTGCATACGGTCCGCAAGTAGTTTGTATAGATTAATTAAAACAGTGTTGCAATTCGAAAATAATAATATTCGCATAGACGCTGAGATTATTATTTACGTTCATCTGCTCTCAAAGTTGAATATAATGACGAATGCCCCTTGTATACTTCTCGTCATGTTAATGGGGTGCACCCACAGAGATCTGTGTATTAGCCTTTTTATGCACAAAGCGACAACAAGGCGCTGCCGAAGACGCTGAAAAGTGACTTCTAGTAGTGACATGATCATACTGATGTGTTGCTTGTGAAAGAATGGTACTGACCATCAGTCCGTATCATCAGTACCGACCGCGACTGTCAGTGTTTCATCAGTCCCATGTGAAACGGCTTTATGGAGAGCTGGTTTGCAAAGCAGAGAGGAACATTTTGTTTAAGATGTTTTACATGCGTTGTAAGGTGGCTGTAATAAAAATGTGTTTATGTGTTTATGCACACCAACAGAACATACAGAAGAAAGTGAAAAACGACAATTTTATGAAGATTTACGAGGAATAAGAGAGAAAGTACACAGACATGATACTTTAATAACACTAGGAGACTTTAATGCAAGAGGATTACAAAAGAGAAGTTGCAGGAAGAGAAACGATACATGAAAAAACAAATGACAATGAACATAAATTACGTAATCATGCAATGGCAATGGAAATGAGTATTAGCAGTACCAAGTTTATACTTACACAAAAAAGAACACAAAGAAACATGGGTGCACCCTGGCACAAAACAAGGTAACCAAATCGATCACTTGCTTATAACAAGAAAAAGAGCAAAAGATTTCAGAGATGTGAGAAGTTATAGAGGAGCAGATGCGGACTCAGACCATCACTTAGTTGTGGTAACATTCCAACAGTGAAACAAAAAATTGCAATCGGGAAACAAAAACAGAGGACAAGACCAAGGTGGAATTCAGAAAATCTCAAATTGAAGAATACACGTCGAAGCTTAGAAGAAAAATTGAATAACAAAATCCAAGCGAAGAGATAAACCAGGAGTGGAGAAACATAAAAGACGGATTATTAAATGTTTCAGAGATGATAGCTGGGCGCAAAGAGAAAGAAAAAGGGACAGATTGGTATGACAATGAATGTAAAGAACAGATTCAGAAGAAAAATAAGATTAGATTGAGATGGATGCAATCCAGAACAGAGGAAGACTATGAACAATACAAACAACAAAGGCAGGGATGCTACTGCTTCAGAACTTAAAAGTGAGTTTCAAAAGTGTACAGAATTTAAAAAAAAGTGAATAAAAGTGAGTTTGTTTATATACATAAAGTGAAGAAAAGTGAAGAAAACAAATAAACTATGTGCGTAGTAATCCTTATTTTTTTAAACATCAAATTTCTGTGGTTTCACAAAAATTTATTAGGAAACATTAAATTCGTACAGAACCTAAAAATCTGTATGATAATTTAATTCATATGTATAAAATCTCATAAGCCTTGATGTTTTTGTCAGAATGACGGTGAGAAAAGTCAGCCCCAACTATTTTACAGCGATAATGATGTTATTTACCTTTTGCTACCATGATGACATTGTAAATAATGTTGAAAAATAGAGTCTCCCATATTCGTATTCTCATATTCATTAAATTATCCAGTCGAATTAGATTCAAACTTTTTATTTTGTCTGGATAAATTCCTGTTTTGCAGGCTCAATTTTGTTACCTGACAGCATTTGACTCATAAAACTGACAACCAAGAGCGCTCAGGCTTCGCCTTTGTGCTCTTACTTGTTAGGAAAATTCAGTATAACACAAGGGTAGTCCAGTTAAACGATTTAATGTAATAAAACAAAAATACATCTCGTGCGTTTAAAAGCTCTACACACATAATGAATTCACAAATCTCTCCAAGGTAATACGTGCTAGGTGCAAGGTGCTACAATTTGCGATAAACCAACATGGAACTATCAACATCGTCAGTAAAACATCAAAAGGCACCACTGTTTGTCAACATACTGGCTGTCAGTTTCATTCGTCAAATTGCCTGGCAAGAAAATTTCTTTCAAAATACTCGTCAAATTACGTCTGAAGATAAACTAAATATTTTGGTTCCTTTGGTTTTCTAGTACAAAACTGAATTATTAAAATACATTTTTATAAAACACAAACATAAAAAATGTATATTTATTAAATACGTAATCTATCTCGGTTTTAAAATATTTGATTTACGTTTTTCTACTTTCGCCATTTCTTTCTGAGCGTTTATTTCCTCTTCTCTTCGCTTTAAGGCTCCATCTATTAAAAATTTTGCTATTTTAATTTCAACAATATCCGCCTTTTCTCAGTTTATATTGAGGGGCAAACCGCAGGCTAAATTTTGTACACCAAACTTCCATTTTTATGGGACTTCCACTAACTTCCACTGACTTCCACTAACTTCCACTAATTTCCCCTAACTTCCACTGACTTCCACGCACTTCCACTGACTTCCACGCACTTCCACTGACTTCCATGCACTTCCCCTTCTTTAGTATTCTACCTTTCACCAAGAAAAGGTTAATAAAAATCATTTAATCTAACGAAATACGAATTAGACAACAATGTAGAAAAAATGTGGAAAAAATCGTTTGGCGATAAAAAATTTCACTGAAGTGAATATGGAAATAACGTCTCTGTATAATGTAAATATTTATTAAATGACTGAATTCGAATTAAATTCAGAGGCAAATTCATACTTTTTAAAATATCTTTAAGGCAATTTATCAAAATCGATCATAACAAATCGATAAAAGGTAGATATCGGGAGTGCTTATAGGTACTTTTTGAAGTAGAATACCATTCTGTTTCAGGTGGTGAAATAATATAGAAGATGTTCTATATATTAAGAAAGTTGACTATTACAAGTTTAAAGTTTGTTTGGCATAACATCAGATTAACAACACCCTGTAGGGTAAATTAGAAGCATCCTGGGAAAGGTACAAGTGGTGATTCACGATTCAATTTGAAATACGTAGCAAAAATATATTTTTAAGAAGTATGATGCAAAGCCGGAAAAGTTCGAAAAATAATTAATATTTCGAGAATGGATGACTTTTTGAATATAAAAACAAGCAAAATGGGAATCTGCTGTCAAAAATATGGCTTCCATTAAAAAAAAATTAGTTAGTAAACATTTCCGGTATAACCGGAAGTCGACCGGAAGGGCCATGACTTAAGATATTTTAAATTCCTAGGCATTTACGCCCGAATATGATTTTTTAGATTTGTAACTGTATTGTATGAGAAAACATCTATAGCTAACAGTTTCCGTGAATCACCCTGTATACTATTAATATATTACTGAATAATCCGTTAGAGCTTGACATTCGGAATAAAAACGATAGGGCACCTATGTTACGTCACTGGTTCAATTTGGAAGCGAAGAAATGATTTTTTCGTATAAGTCTTTAGGTTTTGAATAAAATAGCATTTTGCCTAATCGCTCACAATCGCACAAAAATTAACAATGGATTGTTCTAAAACTGCTTGCCACTCCATTTAGCAGTTCAAAAGCAAAAATGTTTGGAACAAATGAGGTTTACAATTTTACAAATTTTAATTCAATGATTTTCTTAGATACCAACCTATCAAAAGGTAACATTTTTTTAGAAAAACCTTGATCTCTACACCGTGTATCTTAGTTGAGAGTAATTTTAAGACATGCGCTATGTTTTATGTTCATACAACTTTTCTTCTTATTTTGACCTAGGTATACCTCCCGAAATTTGTACACTCGTTATGGATCATGCCTTATAAAGAGAAAAATACTCGGAAAAATATATCTACGATTATACAGGGTGGGCCAATAGTGTGTAGTCGGTCCATATCTCTGGTTCTATTCAAGGTATCAAAATAAAACTTTACACGTATGTTGAGAACTCGAAGAAGCATCTGATAAAATTATTTTGGTGCATACAGGGTGTTCACACTCTGAGTACCAAGCAAAAGTTATGTCTTTTAAATCGAATACCCTCGGGTTGTTTAGGTAAGTACGTATTTGGATTCTTTATAAAATTTTACGACAGCGTATGAAAGATGATATACCTTACCTACTACACTAATGCCCGGTTTTTCAAAGAAACCTACACCGGATTAAGTCTGACACCGGCTTCGTTGCTATGATACCGGCTTTCTGATTGGTTGTATCGTAGCGACGAAGCCGGTGTCAGACTTAATCCGGTGTTGGTTTCTTTGAAAAACCGGGCCTATTAGGTTTATAGAGAGAGCGATTTTAAGATATTATCATTTTAGCGCCGAAGCTATTTAAGATTTCTCTTGAGATTTCTTTATTGGATTAGGTTCACAGACTGCTCTATTCGTAAAATCCATGAGTACTTTTGTCACAATACTTAATATCATATGCAATATGCATTTTTTCTCAGAAATTTCAAATGGAACACCCGATATGTTATTTTCATATTCGATAGCCAGTTTACTAAGCTTTTGATTGATGTAGATATTGTTAAGTCTGCGACGGACGGTTTCGGTCTCGGTTTCGGTAGAATTGAAAATTCAACCTTAAAATGTATTAATTTGACTGATAGGTCCGTTCTCCTAAATTTTACCATCCAAAACACAAAATATGATTTCCATTTTGTTTCTGGAAGTTGAGTTCACATTGAGACAAAAAATCATTGCCAGTTTGTTTCTTCATGGTCATATTCTCAAATACTTGGTAACTTATCAAACCTAGGTATAAATTATTGATACAAGGAGCGCAATGGAAGAAAAAAAAACGGTCTTTTCAAGAAGTACCTAATCTTGCAATGAGATTTCTTGTGCCAGTGTAAACTCTGTTCGCTAAATTTGATGTAAAAACAAAGTGAACGCATTCTTCTGAGTTTTAGGTGGCACAATCAGGGAAATTCCCCAAAAATGGTACAAAGTTACGGCAAAAATCTAATTTCTTAAGGTTCAATCTTTATTTCTGCCTAAATTATCAGTCGCAGACCTGCCAATATATGCATCAATCAAAAGCTTCATAAACTGGCTATCAAATCTGCAAATAATATCAGGGGTGTTCCACATAGCATTTTAGAGAAAAGCTCAATTTTGCGCAAGGTGACCATTCGGTACAATATGTATTTTGATAAAAGTATTAATGGATTTTATTTACAATTAGCGTATCCTGTGAACCTATTCCAATAAAAAAATCTTAGGTAGCATTGATCGGCAGACGTCAGTAGCTCCACAAAGTTGGGTTCACACTGGTACTATAATGGCTGTATCTTAACATCGCTTGCTTTAAACTCCAACGTGCAGCATATTAACTTTCATGAAATTTTATGAAGAATCCAAATATGTAAACAAATGTGGGGCATTTCATTTAAAAAACGTAACTTCGGTTTGGTACTTAGCACGTGAACATCCTGTGTACATCAAAATAAGTTTAACAGAAGCTTCGTGTGGGGTTCTCCACATACACGTAAAATTTCATGTTGATATCTTGAATAGAATCAGAGATATGGACCGGCTACGCACTATTGGCCCACCTGTATAGAAAATATAAACTAATGTAAATTTACCGTTACTATGCAAGCAAAGGTCCAAAAACTAGTCTAGACTACTCAACTCTCGACGAATACGACGATACACAGACCATCTAGAACTACAGCGCATGCGTAAATGCCCAGAAACTTCCATTGACTTCCACTAACTTCCACTGACTTCCACTAACTTCCACTAACTTCCACTAACTTCCACTGACTTCCACTAACTTCCACTCACTTCCACTGACTTCCACCAACTTCCACGAACTTCCATTAACTTCCACACACCTGTACACCAAACTTCCACAGCGGTTTGCCCCTCGGTTTATATAAACCTCATTGTTACTTATTTAACTCATTGACACGATAAATCGCAGTATAAATCATGCTTCCTTTAACCTCTTGTTCCCTTCTTGTAACAACTTATCAGATGACTTTTTATTTTCTGACACGATTTGTTTTTGCTTTGCTATTTCTTTTTCGAAATTCGATAAGTCTAGCTTAGCTTTCTTTTCTTCAATGAAGAAATAAACGCAGAGTAGTTACAATGCCACTGCTATTTTAAATTGATGTTGACAGATTAAGTTAAGCCAATACCGACTCAATATAAATATAAACAAAAGCGAAATGAAACTACATATTTGCAAAACAAGTATCCAATAGATGAACTTTTGTGAACATTAAATTATAAAAAAAGTGAAAAAAGTGACACATATGTAATTAAGTGAGTAAAAGTGAGCATTCAAAAGAAAAGTGACTTTTAGTGAAAAAAGTGGTTCAGTAGCATCCCTGCAAAGGAAAGATACGACCAAAATGTGCAAGCAAAAGAGAAAAGAGTGGATAAACAAACTAGCAGAAGAAATTGAACAACACAACAGAAACAAAAACATGAAGATATTTTATAGAAAAATAAAAGAACAAGGTAAAGAAAATGGAATTAAAGTCCGAGCCCGAGCTCTCAAAAACAAAGATGGGGAATTAATAAATGATAAAGAAAAAATTAAAGGAATATGGGAAGGACACTTCAGTAGCCTACTATGTAAAGAAACAGAAGAAGATGAGAATATAGATTTAAATGAAGACGATATGTATAGAAATTGAAGATCCACCGTATGAAGAAATTATAGAAATAATATCAAAAATAAAAAATGGTAAAACACCAGGCAGTGACAATATAATCGGAGAGTTATTAAAGTATGGGGACAAAGAAATACATGGAAGAATATACAGGTTAATATTGTCAATATGGAAAAAGGAAGAAATGCCAGAGGAGTGGAAGAGGGGAGTAATCATACCCGTACACAAGAAGGGAGATCGAGAAAATACCAATAATTGCTGAACACGGCATATAAAATAATGTCGGCAATGTTATTCAGAAGACTAGAACCGTACGCTGAAAAAGAAATTGGAGAGTATCAAAATGGCTTTAGACCCGGGAGATCAACTATTGATGCACTACATGTAATGAACCAAATACTAGAGAAAAGCTTCGAGTTCAATATAGAACTACACATGTTATTCATAGATTTCAAACAAGCATTTGAAAGTGTTGATAGACGAGGTATGTTTGAGGAAATGAGAAAATTAAATATTCCTACGAAACTGATTAACATGATAAAAATAATAATGAGGAACACCAATGCTGTAATTAGAACACAGGAAGGCTTTACAGAAAGCTTCAAAGTCAATATAGGAGTGCGACAGGGTGATGCTTTATCAACGATACTATTTAACTTAACATTAGAAAGTATAATAATAAAAATTGAAGATCAGGGAACCATAAACATAAAGAGGACACAAATAATTGCATATGCAGATGATATGGTAATAATAAGTAGGTCGAAGAGAGACCTCATAAAGGCATTTAATATTTAAAGAAATGATTGGGGCAGCGGAAGGTGCAGAAATACAAGTCAACAAACAGAAGACAAAATATATGAGATATGGAAGACATGTAGGAGAGGGAGGCCACAGCCTACAGATGGATAATTACAAATTTGAAGAGGTAAACAACTATCCCTATCTAGGAACACAAATAAATGTAACTCAAGGGCATGAAGTGAAAGCAAGAATACCGAGAAGAATACAGTCAGGATATAGAGCATACTTTGAAAATCAAAATAGATTGAATAATAGACAGATAAGAAAAGACACGAGAATTAAAATATATGAAACGATGATAAGGTCAGTAATCACATATGTGATGGAAACCAGAAGCTTAACATTGACAGAGGAAGAGCAACTGAGAATTTTTGAACGTAGAATATTAAGGAGAATACTTGGACCAAGAAAAATAAATGAAAATTAATATAGACCGGTAATGAACTTCGAAGTGGTGGAAGAGAGAAAGGGAAGACATAGTAAAATATATGAAAGCACAAAGAATAAGTTGGTTGGGTCACAAGAGCGATAAGAGCAATAACGGAATAGAACCCCAGTGAAAGAAGAGCAAGAGAAAGGCCAGAATGAGATGGTATGATGACGTTATGAATGATCTAAGAGCACTGAAAGCGGATAATTGGAGAGAACGGGCGCAGGATAGAAGAAGATGGAGGGAGATAGTGGAGGGAGCAAAAAGCCACAAACAGATGTGAGGTGTTCATAAATGAACGAGGCGTGGGGACTGATCCACCCCAAAAAAGGATTTGGGAAGTTCGAAGTTCTCTGGAGAACGGCCAAAACCCGAACGGATTGTAGTGCCAGACAATAATAATAATAATAATAATTACATTGAATAACAAAGAACCTATTTTGATTTCTTGAAAGATCGAGAATATATTTATTTAGGCTATAAATATCGTACGCCTTTACAAAAAAACAGCCTTAATAACTAAAAGCACATTATCCATAAATTAAGATCTTTAATTTAACAGCGAATGCCACGCTGTGGACACCTTAAATGTGAATAGTCTAACTCACCTAACTGATCCCACAACTGTCTACACTTATCAGTCATAGGAGTTCCCTGATTTTTCCACATTTGCAACCTTGGATCTGACAAGAACTGTTCTGTGATCAAAGTCAACATCCTCGCCCCGTTTGAGTCTTGAGCTCTCAGCATCTCCCTCACTTTAGAAAATAGCGAGTTGAGCTGCTTGTTAGCATTGTAATACGTTCCTTGGGAGAGGTAGGACTTGACTTGTTCACACACCTGCTCTTCATCTAAGTGCCAAGAATGTTCATCATCAGCGGAGGCACCGGCAGTCGGATCCGGCGCCCCCGGGATTTGATTTATTTCCGAACGTTGTTGGAGAATTTCGTCTGCGAGTTTTTGGGCGGTTGGGAGCACCTCCGTATGGTGTTCCGAGATCAGGTACTGAACGAATTTCTGCAGTTGCTGCCTGTCCATCTGCAGAAGGGTTTCTGGAAATAGAAAAGACAACAATTAATTAAATAGACAAAGAAGATAAAAAATGTTTTTGTGTTCTGAATAGCTCTAAATAAAAATGGAAATTCAGTCAAATATAACCACATATATTTTTCCCACTTAAGCATATTGCCAGCATTACTGTGATGACATTCCGAAAACTTGGGATTTACACAAACTTCAAACTTAGCTTTTGTATTTTTTCATTGAAGAAGATCACCCCGTGCCAGGTCAGTAAGTCTCTTGACCTCTCAAAAATTTCTTTACGTAACAAGTGATAATCACGGTATGGAGGATACTCAAAAATGCCCTGCCCAAGTGATTTGAATAATGCCCCCATACTGTCCACTGAATGCGGTCGTGCATAGTTGTTTAACAAACAAACTATGTATTTCCAATTCTGTAGTTCACCCCAATGTTTCTAATTCAACCCACCATAACTTCTTCAGTACTTGGCAATAAGACTCGGATTTTATGGTTTTCCTTGGGTCATGAAGTCCACGAGAAGAATGCCTTTAACCATAGCCGTGTCTTTCCAAGTAGACAGTGTCCGTTTAAACTTCTTGACCTTGGGAGATTCAGTGTGCCGTCAATGTGACAACTGCTGGTTGCTTTCTGGTGTGATAAGGGCAACCCAAGTTTCATCGTCAGTCAGAACGCGATCAAGAAATTCATTGTTATGGTAATTCTCCTGGAACATTATTTCTAATTGCGTTGTCCATAGTTACAGTGAACATAAGCTGATTTACAATACCTCCTTGACTTAGCCCCCCCTTCACTCAACCGGTTCTAATTGAAAGTTTTTGCGAATGACATAACTAATGTTTCTAACATACAGGCTGGCCCGAAATTAGCTTGCAATATTTTACCAGCGTGTTCTGTGATCAAAATTAAAACAAGAAATTCCTATAAGAGGATACCGAAATATGCTTCTCAAGGGAGCTATAATAGCTTTATAAAAGAGAAGGCCTGAAGAAGTTTTCTTCTAAGTATCTTCGAAACAAGTCCTGTTAAAATTATGAAATTTAATGGAATGTGTAAGTACCAAATGCTGAATCTTTTGCTGTAAACATAATTTTTAAAATTTAACAGGGGCGTCTCAAATCTGAGGGTGGCGGAGGTAAGATTTACCCCAACTTTTTTCAGAGCATGTCATTTTCAATTTTTAAATAAAAATTTGCAACTTCAGTTTTTTCAAAAAATGTGCTCCCGTTTCGTTTTGATAGGAGGCACCGTTAGCCGCTGTTAAATTTTAAAAATTATGTTTACAGCAAAAGATTCAGCATTTAGTACTTACACATTCCATTAAATTTCATAATTTTAACTGGACTTGTTTCGAAGATACTTCTCTTTTAGAAAGCTATAGCTCCCTTGCGAAGCATATTTCGGTATACGCTTATAGGATCTTTTTGTCTTATTTTTGACCACAGAACAAGCTGGTAAAATATTACACGCTAATTTCGCGCCAGCCTGTATAAAGGATCTTTGTTGCTGTTGCTGCGAGTTATCACCCAACAACTCTTTTCTTTAGACTCTAGCAGGAATATTTATGTTTTCACATTTCATTCTTTTCAAGGCCTAGTAATGCACAATATGTTTTAGTCGGGATATTGAACATTGCCTACTAACATTCTTTGGTATACTTTTGGTGCTCTTTTGCGTCTCCTTTCAGGTACTGGCACTATGACTCCTCCACAGTCATATAGACTATTCGCGCCCTCTCCATGTCCATGATTGATTCAGGAACCGCATATATTTCAACATTTTTGGGGTTATTTAATCATGCCCCAGAACTTTTCCATTTTCCATTGTCTTTAGTGCTTCAACAATTTCACTTGCTGCTGGCTCTTCCCTTTCGTCATCGCAGGTCTCTGTACCAACATCTAATTCATTCATAATGTTTTCTCTATCTGCTTTTTGTAATGCCTACTGATAACAGTTCTAAAAACCCTTTCCAACTTTTTATTAGGTACCTGTCTTTCGGAAGTTAGCAGATCTTATGATTTGTTCTTAATTGTTGGTTTGTACTGGTGTTCCTTTTCTTATAGTTTTTAATGACTTAGGTATAGAAGAGCTTTTCATTACCTTTGTAGTTCTTCTTCACTTGCTCTCCAAATTCAATCCAGGATTCCCTCTTCACTTGTTTAACCGCATCTTTTACTATTTGTGTTATTTCGTGTATTCATTCCATCCATGTATTTAGATTTGTACCTATATATTCCATTCATTTCTCCATCAGGGCGTTTGTTTCCTTTAGTTAATACGACCTTCTTCACGTCCCGTTCCTTTTTGGAGTTTCCATTGGTTCCTCTGTTCTGTGACTAGAATCCGATAGGTATATTTCTTTTTATAATTTCCTCGTGTCTTTTTGCTATCTCTTTATTTTTAACTTGTATACTTTCATAACTTCGTGTTCGAATGTTCTTCTTTTCTCCACGTGTGTTCTTTGCTGTTGAGTTGCCCGATCTCTGCTTCGAACAAGATAATGATCACTGGCTATTACAGTGCCTCTTTTAGTTTCGGCAACAGTTAACATTTATTATTCTGTTTGTTTTTCATTCAGATGCGTATAATTTCTTGGTTAATGATCCTTACACTAGCCTGTTCTTTTAATAGATTGAAAAAAGCAATTTTAATTTATAAAATTCCAGAAGAAATAATTCATGAGGCCAAAACCCCTCAATCATTCTAAATTTTTCACAAAAGAAAAGAAGGACTGGCAACTGATTGCTGCTTGATATGTAATTTGAGGGAATTTTGTGCCACACCAATTGACTGCTACATGCTCTTCCCCCAGTTTTGTTCCATTTGTTAAAACATGACTGATAACCGATTTTTTTGAACCAACTCACTACATATTTCAGACTACATCTTTTACTGCGCAAGATTCACCCATGAAAGGTTTTGTATTTTACATTATGTGCTTCCTAATTAAATAAAATTGACTTATAAGCATTGAACACGGTTCATTTCTTGTAGTTGTGCGTCGCTTATGTTAAAAATATAACCATTAGTTTTCCATACAAACTGTTGAAGGCATCAGATGTAACAGACATTACTATTTTATTAAAGGAGATGATCGATTCGGGAGGGTGGACGTGTTGGCGGTGAGGGCGGATTCTGCGTCGTCAAAGGATACATCTTCGCTTAAATTTAATAACGAGCGGCAGTAGCGTCTGGAATTATATGAATATGGCAAACGATCGGGGCCGATCGGCGCAATTGACGGTGCTCCCTGGGAAGAAAACAGGGCTAGGGGTACTATTCGGATAGTTACAATAAGGTACCTACGTTAAGAATTATCAAAGTTTGAAAACTTAAACATACATAATCTAAGTCAGTTAAATAATTGTAGTTATTTCATGAATTACCGGGCGTCATCCGTTAACCGTTAAAGTATAATTTAGCTAGTTATTTTAAGAAATAACTAAGTAGTTAAACTGTAAAATAACGGTCATAAACTTTTATTTCTTTCCCCATGGTCAGGTCTGGTCAGGGTCAGGTAAGGTCAGGACAATGTTCACACCACCGTTATTTTATACAATAACCACAAAAAGTATATTAAATCTAACTTTATTCCATACTTTAACGAATCGCTCGACGAATCGTCTTAGTTATTTTATAGAATAACTTTGTTACATAGAATAACGGATTTCATACTTTCATTCGAACTAGCTCTGACCAATGAACGTACTGGCTTGGTTTACTAAACTAACTTGGTTTACTAAACATGGTAAGTCATTGCCCATCTTTTGGGGACCACTGATAGTGATCTTTGTGACGTCAGTAAGAGCCAAAGTTATTATATCGGAAGTTGCCTAATACCCGTAAAGCGCTGTAGCACAGCGTGAAGTACGAGTGGGGGAAGCATGTGACGTCAGCGATGGACCTCGGCCGCGCTCCGCAAGCATACTTGTACAGACGTCTGCATGTGTTTCCCGATTCCCACGCTTTATGCATGCCTTTGATGGCATAAATTTATGTATAACCTGAGTAGTTAGAAAATGAGAATACTGGATACGAACCCGTTCGGAGCACATAGCGCCATCGAGTTCTCGAGGTGCCATCGACTTCTTCGGCAGTGACCTTGAAAGAGACCAGAGGCTGCTGAAGGAGTCGTTGAGGCATCCGAAGAAGTGTCTTCAGCAGCGGCATCTGCAACAGCCTCTGGTGTCTTTCAAGGTCATTGCCGAAGAAGTGGGCATGTCTTCAGCAGCGTCTGGTCATTGCTGAAGAAGTGGTGTTCAGCAGCGTCCAGGCGCATGCGCGGGGGCTATTCCTCAGATCAGTCCATCGAGTTCTCCATCCACTTCAAGTGGGCGTGTCTGCAGCAGCCTCTGGTCATTGCTGAAGAAGGGCCTCTGGTGTCTTGCCATTGCGCACCCAAGCCGCCATTTTGGGGCCTTTGGTTGTGGCTCAGGCGCCTGCGCCGGGGCTCCGCCTTCAGCAGCTTCTGGTCATTGCTGAAGAAGTGGTCTTCAGCGGCCCCCCTGGTGTCTCTCATTCTGTTGGGCCTTTGGATGTGGCTCAGGCGCCTGCGCCGGGGCTGTCGCGTACAAAGCACGTGTTGCTCACTGTTCAGGCCAGTCCATCCTGGCCCCATGTAGTAGTTAGAAAATGAGAATACTGGGCCAGGCCATCGAGTTCTCCAGGTGCCATCCACTTCTTCGGCAGTGACCTTGAAAGAGACCAGAGGCTGCTGAAGGAGTCCTTGAAGAAGAAGTGGAAGTCATGTCTTCAGCAACGACATCTTCAGCAGCCTCTGGTGTCTTTCAAGGTCATTGCCGAAGAAGTGGGCATGTCTTCAGCAGCCTCTGGTGTCTTTCAAGGTCATTGCCGAAGAAGTTGTCTTCAGCAGCAGCAGCAGCAGCAGCAGCCTCTGGTGTCTCTCAGAAGAAGAGCCTCTGGTGTCTTGCCATTGCGCACCCAAGCCGCCATTTTGTGGTCTTTGGCTGTGGGTCAGGCGCCTGCGCCGGGGCTGTCGTGTACAAAGCGCGTGTTGTTCAGGCCAGTCCATCCAGGTGCCATTCACTTCTTCGGCAATGACCAGAGGCTGCTGAAGGAGTCATGTCTTCAGCAACGGTGTCTTTGGGGCCTTTGGCCGTGGCTCAGGCGCATGCGCCGGGCTCTGGCTATGAGAGTGGGCGGGGCAATAGCCAATGAGAGTGGTTGTGGGCAGCATCCAATCAGAATTGTTGTTAGGTGCTGTTGGGCCTTTGGATGTGGCCCAGGCGCCTGCGCCGGGGTTTTCGCAAAAATAAAAACGTTGAATATATTTTTACATCAATATAATTAAAACTATAATCTGTATACAGAGTAGGCATGCGTGTATTTTCTGGGCAAATCGAAGCCCTGCAGCTTCTCATACCACTCTTCTGACCGATTCATTACCCGGTGTATACTCAATGATGCGGTCATGCAGGATGAGACAGTATGCGGTTGTGTTGGGCGGAAAATTCTCGCTCGACTCAAATTCTAGACGCATATCTATGGGTCCAGGCTTGATGCTTTCCGACTGCTTTGATGCGTCAATCACCACGATGGGCGCTAGATCCTTGAACTGTTCCTTGCCGTATAACGGCTCGCCAACTTTTCCATAGTATGAACTCTGGAAGTTCTGGTACATTTCGTATAGCAGGGCGTATTTCCCCGTGGAGAAATCCAAGTTTAAATTCTCGTAGGGGAAGCACTCAGAATTCAGGTACAGTTTGACGTTTGTCAGATTGCAGTGGTCAAATTTGCTTGAATCCGTGTCCAAATTCGCTTTGCGATTCGTCTGGAAGGCGACAATAACGTAGCGGGGTTTCTCCAACCGTGTTGCAGTCTTGACGGCCCACGTTTGTTTCGTAGCTTGCGGCAACACCGGATACTCGTACAGCTCCCAGCTGCGAAAACATATCTGCAACGTTCTCTCTTCCTCGACAATATTGAGAAGTTTTAGGTATTCAGCATCCGATGGATAGACGTACGGCACCCTCCAATGAACCTTGCTCAACTCAATTCTGGTGTCCTCGTTACCCACGAAAGCGTTCCTATCGTTTTTCGATCGAGTCAAAATGAGCTCGTGACACACATTTAACAGAATTTTGGGGTAATCTTCCAAGAATCCCAGCAGGATTCTTCCCGGGATGCACACGTTAAAGTTCCCGTTCGCGTCGATAAGGTGGCTCGGTGAGTCTCCCGTATTCGTCCAGCCGGCATTCTCCAGGGCACCTACCTCACCCACATTCAGAGAAACTACACCCTTCAGTGTGCTCGTGATGCCCACGTTTTTTGTTCGATCCACCTCCACCCCGTTTATTTCATAGCGGACGTCGTCAAAGAGGAAACTGAGGGCGTTATTTGTTAAAGCCGCATTTCCGCCTCCTGCACCCTTGATGAACCTGCCCTCTATGTAAATGCTGCTTAGATGCGGCAGTACGTAAACGTCTTGTTGGTGGATTGGTATGCGAATTTCGTCATTGGCGTTGAATGTTGTTGTTGTCACGAACGGCTGATGTACGTGCACCTCGACACGGCGTGCTGACTCATCCAAAACAGCACCGTCCAGAACACGAAACGTGTCTACGTTTATGTGTGTCATTATTCAAATGCGGTTCCCTTGTTGAAGCACAAGTACTAACTGACAGCACCGTTAATTTTCTTGCTTAAATACTCTCCATACAACCGTGCGCATGCGCAGTCTTATTCTTGCTCGTGTCATCAGCCATGGTGTTTGCGAATACAGCTGCCTGTGTCAACAGCGTGTCATCAGCCATGGTGTTTGCGAATACAGCTGTCTGTGTCAACAGACAGCTGTATTCGCAAACAGACAGACAGACAGACAGACAGAGAGACAGACAGACAGACAGAGAGACAGACAGACGGACCGACAGACATACAGACAGACAACTACTGATAAGAATTCGGAAGTAGGAGAATAACTATAGATTCCTTTTTGTCTCATCGAGCTGATTAATTTGATACCCTACATGATCTAGGTGGGCGGGGCAAGGAGCGTGGACGGGGGCGCGGTCAGTGAGTGGCCACCCCTAAAAACCACCCCTAAAATCCACCCCCAAAAATCACCCTCCAAAACCACCCCAAGAACTGCCCCTAAAAACCACCCCTAAAAACTACCCCTAAAACCACCCCTAAAACCACCCCCTAAAAATCACCCCTAAAAACCACCCCCAAAAATCACCCTCCAAAACCACCCCAAGAACCGCCCCTAAAAACCACCCCTAAAAACTACCCCTAAAACTACCCCTAAAACCACCCCCTAAAAATCACCCCTAAAAACCACCCCCAAAAACCACCCCTAAAATCCACCCCAATATTCCGATACCTCTAGTCGAGTCCTTTAATTTGACACCCCACATGACATAGTTTTTACGTAGGGGTTAGCCTAAATTTAGACTACTGTTCTCAAATAATTAGCGATGTAGAATGTTCTACTACCGAGAACTAAGATGTTTGCATATATCAATCAGATGGTTCCCACACGTGTCCGAAACGCATTAAGATAACAAGTAATTTCAAATAAACAAACTGGAGAATGTTCTAGAATGTTTTTTTCCCACACGTGTCCGAAACGCATTAAGATAACAAGTAATTTCAAATAAACAATCAGAAGAATATTCTAGAATGTTATTTTATTGTCATAATACAAACAAACAAACGGGTCACCTTGTAATGTCTACAACGTATTAAATGCACATGCAGAGCGTGGGATCAAACCTAAACAAATATATCCTATCGGCAAGATGAAAGGTTATTTCCCATAATAAAAACAATTATAACATCTCTTATCGGCGGCGAACGTGCTTTTTTCTTAAACTTTAATATCAATATTTATTTAGTATAAACAATTGTAAATTTCCGAGAAAATAAATATTAATTCTGTAACTTCTGTTTACAATCATAAGTTTATATGGATGATTTGAAAGACGGGCTTGTGGGCCGCCGATTAGCTCAGTTGGTTGGAGCGAGGGCTCCGGTGCGTGGGGACCCGGGTTCGAATCCCGGTCGGCGTCATTTCCAGAACGTTTGCGAAAACCCCGGCGCATGCGCCTGAGCCACGGCCAAAGGCCCCAAAGACACCGTTGCTGAAGACATGACTCCTTCAGCAGCCTCTGGTCATTGCCGAAGAAGTGAATGGCACCTGGATGGACTGGCCTGAACAACACGCGCTTTGTACACGACAGCCCCGGCGCAGGCGCCTGACCCACAGCCAAAGACCACAAAATGGCGGCTTGGGTGCGCAATGGCAAGACACCAGAGGCTCTTCTTCTGAGAGACACCAGAGGCTGCTGCTGCTGCTGCTGCTGCTGAAGACAACTTCTTCGGCAATGACCTTGAAAGACACCAGAGGCTGCTGAAGACATGCCCACTTCTTCGGCAATGACCTTGAAAGACACCAGAGGCTGCTGAAGATGTCGTTGCTGAAGACATGACTTCCACTTCTTCTTCAAGGACTCCTTCAGCAGCCTCTGGTCTCTTTCAAGGTCACTGCCGAAGAAGTGGATGGCACCTGGAGAACTCGATGGCCTGGCCCAGTATTCTCATTTTCTAACTACTAACCTGCGTTGTTATGAAGTTTCATCGTTCTGCAAGGTGTAAGTAAAGGTCCTCAAAGTACGTACTTACCTACCTCAAATTCCCGCGCTAAATTTCCGACGCTTGTCACTTCCGTAGGTAGGTAATTGTAAAAACGGCGGATCATTTCATTGAGAAATAATCATGTTCAAATTGGAATTTCATTCATTCGATACCTACGGATTTCCACGGAGTCTATAGTTTGTTCTGGGCGTGGGCCTGACTATTTCTGGTATACCTACGATTTATTATTGAAACTGAACTACCTAGGTATATGGATAGGTAATTTGTAAAATTTTTAAGCAAAAATGATCGTATTCTAATATAGTGTGAGTAATTTAGATTTTTGAATTAGCATTGTTAACCTAATAAAGTTAAATTTAGATTGAAAATGAAATCGCCCTCGATGCCGTTCAATTTTAATTGGAGATGATTAAAATAACAGTATACCTACTACAAACTAAAATCCACATCTAGTTTTTAATTTCAGAAATAAATACATACACCCATACTCCGACTAATTCCAAACAAAGTAAAAAGTTGAAAAAAGTATGCGCATAACTTGAAATGTAGTATGCAGTATAAATAGATAGATAACATTATGTAGTTATTGGAATAAAAATACCTACTTCTAAAGACTTTCTGCTCGCCGCCGCCGATGTGTTTTTGAAAGCAAAACTAAGTATGTACCTACCTAATACCTACCCACCTTCATACCTACTACTACTCGAATAAATACGTACCTACTTGCCTAATATCATTCCCGAGACTAATCTGGAAGTGTCTATTAGGTACGGTAGTACTGAATTTTGTGCATTCATTGATTCATCACTCATCATGGCGAAGAAAGTGTTAAGTGTATTTAGGTACCTACTGAAACAGATGTTCACCGAAATTTAGTTTTTGGGTTAATAATAAATAATTATTATTGTTGTGTATCTTCCTTTCGTTCGATTAAAGGAAACGCAAAAGTTTTGATACGTATTTTATTTTAATATAATATAAAGATCAACTGCTCTACGCGTTCTAAAAAGAGAGTTTTTTTTTCTCATCTTCTCGTAAAACAGATACACACACACACACACACACACACACAAAATTCTTATCTCTAAAATATAAACACATGGCTCGGTTCTTTTTACAAGAATATAATACAAGGTGTTCGGAGTTTCTATAATTATTTTATACCTAAAGATTTATTACACCGTTCTATGCGCTCCGCTTATCGGCTAATGTACGGCAGGAAATTGCGGTCCCGCGGTGACGTCAATTTCCGATCGCTGCCGACTAAGAACGAACCTCGCATTAGGCAACTTCCCATATAATAACTTTGAGTAAGAGCTACTATGTAGTGTTTTGAAGCAAACTAAATTTTCTGAAATTGCGACTGTCAGTGGAAGATTAATTTGTTTCCAAATTTCTGCAAGACTGTTTTGCTACATTTCCCTTTGAAAATGTTAAATTATGGAAAAATGAAAACAATACGAGTTATGTTGAATTTAGAAAAGAAATTGAGAAACTGAAAATTTGTGGCCTGGTTTTACAAATTGGAAATTGAATCTAAAGAAATCTAGAAATTTGACCGGCGAGACCTATTTGGGCATTATGAAAGATCTTTCAATTCACTGATTACAATACGATGTACAATTATTTGAAACGCGAAATAAGTAGTATCAAATTGAAAAGTGTTTTTTGACTTTGTTGAAATCGGTAAGTCGATCACCTAAATCCTACATGCACACTTAATGAAATAAAAAAGTAATTATTTTTTACACAAGTAAAATTCATTGAAACCAATTACATTTAATCGAAAAATGCGGCAGCATTTTCACAACAAATTACTGTACCTTCAGCAGTATACAGTATGTCCACGGATAGAGTTGCAAAAAGGAAACACTTTTTTATTTTTCATTTTACAAGAAAAATGTATTCTTGATAAAAGTTTTCGCATGTCCCAAAACGGCCAATTCAGTTTTAACCTTTTCAAATTTTCTTTTAGTTTCAGAGAAAAATTAATTGAAACCAATTACATTTAATCGAAAAATGCGGCAGCATTTTCACAACAAATTACTGTACCTTCAGCAGTAAACAGTATGTTCACGGATCGAGTTGCAAAGAAGAAAAAGGTTTTCATTTTTCATTTTACAAGAAAAATGTATTCTTGATGCATGTCCCAAAAAGGCCAATTCAGTTTTAACCTTTTCAAATTTTCTTTTAGTTTCAGAGAAAATTCGAAAATAGGTCGATTTAGTTGAAAATTAAAAAATAAGTTCGCGTTGTCATAGTAATAATTATTGTTAACAAGACTTGTTTACTAAATTTTAATTTCATAAACTTAACAAAAATAATATAACCAATAACAAACTATTCTATTCAATCCATTCGCCGCCTTTTTCAACGCACAATTCTACTCTTCAACGCAATACCCTATAACTTCTTTGAATTTCTTCGAGAGTTAAATCCTCTCCTTTAAATTCTCTACGTTCGGAGGAAGATTATTTGCATAAACTATTTGTTTCAAACGGCCCCAAAGATAAAAATCAGCAATCAGGGCTCCTTGGTGGCCATAACACGGGACCACTTCGGCCGATCCAATGGGGAAAACCCGCAAATTTTGAAAATGATCATATTGAATAGTTTACTACCCAAAACAAATTCCGCAACTTTCGATTTTTACGTTGGAGTCTTATTTTCGTCATAATTAAATACGAAACATGCGTCACGCTCGAGACACAATATTTGAATGACGCTGGTGACGTACTTGACCACCGGGCCCAACAGATTAGGTAGGGATTTTCACATGCGCAAACCGATCCGTTTGCACCCTGAGCGCTCGTTTATATCTCGACTCCTCCCACTTTTTCAGGGAGACGCGTAAACACCGCGGCGCAACGGATAGGTCTCCTACGCCACAGAAAGCGCGCGTTTTAGTCATCCCGGTCATGCTGCTTTCTAAGTTGCAAATTTTTCGTTCAGCACGGCACATAATCAAAATTTTTACGTGGTACGCGATACATATTCTATTTATGCTTGATATTACAGTACTAAAAGTTATAAATTCGATTAAGCGGATCTTCCCTATTCTGCCCAAATTGAAGTTAATGTTAAAGTTATTCCTTTATTTGATTTTAACCATTCTACAACAATCCGAGCAATAATGGGCCGGACAACCATCTTGTTGAAAATAACACCTTTCGAGGTAATTAATCGGTAAATCGTCCGATTGCAGCATATTCAAGTAGGTACGTATGCTGATTGACAGTATCATCAAAAAAATATGGTCCAATGATACCATGGTAAGAAATTGCACACCACATTAGCTTTTGCCGGATATTGTCGATTACGAGGGATTCGGAAATCCACAGACAAAAATACAAACGTTTCGCAGGATCTCCGGGTTCTAATGCGTGATTGAAAATGGGCTTGTAGGGATGGAACATCCATTCTTTCAAAATCTTTTGAATGAGCGATTTACTAATTCCCAAATGGAGCGATCTTCGCCGCAAAGAAATTTTTGGATAGTTCAGTACCGAGTCCACTACAAGAAGAGTGGTGGCGTCATCTTCATCGCATACTATCTTGTTTTCCTGCTATGATCAGTAGTGAGTAAGAAATTGGGCTTTCTGATGAGAGTGCAATGAATCAGTAACGTAGGTACCTTGTCTAGAGCGGCAGGGGAGAGGAAATCAGTCGCAAAATCCATAGGAGTCCCGTCAATAAATGCAACTTTTAAATACACTAAACTAATACAACTTTTAAATAAATTAAGGGTGGGATACGCGACGAAAGGACAGGAGATCGGCAGTTCATGTGTAAGACAGAAATAGACATAGCTTTAGCAACCGCTTGGTACAGTCAGTCCAGCAGAAAATTGAAACAACAAAATTAGGCAAATATAGTCTTAAAATAAAGATAAAAGATCGGTGAATATGCTCATATATTTTATTTGGCTGTTAACTACAATCCGAATGTACAATTTGTGTGTGAATAATGCTAAGTTTTCCGTTAAAATTTGCCAGTTTTCAACTTCGTTTATTTTAACAACAGTGTAAATATGGCAAATAAAATGGTTATAAGCGTATTCTACCAACCCTCATATTTCTTTTAAACCATAATTCATGTCTATAAGTAATACAGTTTTTGAGCTGGACTGTCTGTACTAACACCGTCTCAGAAGCGAGGAGAACGCTTCTCGGGTATTCGAGTATCCCAGCCTTAATGCTGGATTATATTGTCAAGACTGTAAATATGAGTAAAATAAATAAAAATCATATTTAATCAGTGACACACCTTCACACTTCGTAATAGTCTAATGGTAAAATGGTAGAATCGAGCGGAACATAATGAACTCCACGCAACGAGCGATGAAACTTGTGCCGCCTTTTCAAGATAGTGCCAGTTGTTACATTCTTTTGGCTCGACAAGATAATGTGGTCACACTATATAATATAATACTACACAAACTTTCCAACTGACATTATAAAACCGTTGGTGATTTCTGAAATCCGTGCGGCAGGTCAGCGGCGGTTCCTTAATAAGTGCGCTCGTGCGCGCGCACTGCCTACAAAAATATGGTTTTAACCTTTTTTGATAAAAGGTTCAAACCTTATAATTATAAACTAATAAGTTTAAAACTTTTTGAATCTCTGCCGCAATATACATATATTAATTATGCGAGATAATAAATAGTACGCGCTCTAAGCATTCCGCGTCGTCTTTCAAAATGCCTACCACACGCAACCAGCCGTCCGAGTACTGAGGTGTGGCACTCAAAGGCAAATTAATGCACATTCGATATGGGAGCGAGATCGGCGCGACTCGGGAAAATTTCGTCGTATGTGCTTTTACGTGGAAGAATAAAGCTCGTCTGGGAGCGCTGTTGGAGCACACACTTACTGTTGGGCGAAGCACGGGACGCGAGAGTTGGTACTTCTGCGGCAGTGTTTATTGTTTTTGTTTACCATATTTAGGTCCGAGATTGGCTCGTTGCTTTGCTTATAACGTGAGTAATTAGCTGCATTATCGTGTTTATTTTTAAATATTGAAATTTCCAATACTTAGCATGGCTAAAGGTAGTGGTTTGGTTCAAGTCAACACTTAAACATTGTGGAGTGAACTTTAACAAAGTGGTCGCCTGATTTTTGCAATTTTCAAAATTATTATTGTGTTGTAATACTCCATTCAGTTAAAAATTAATATTTTATCTAAATATAGACTTTTGACGAAAAACTTGAAATAAAATGAAATGGACGTCCTAAGCCGGTGCGAAGTATCAAATGCTTTTCGAAAGGTCGCGGTAAAAGTTGTGTGCGAAAGTTTAACCTTTTGGATTTGGGATTTTCGTTAAATATTGCGGTGAGTGAAATTTCTTGTTTGAAAATGTTTTAAAATGGCTTCTAAAGCACTTCATTTAAAAAAACTACGGGGGAGAAACCGCCAGACCCCCCCCCAACCCCTGAGCGGTGATTTCATTCTAGAGCACTGCCAAGTTCTAAAGTCAGGAGCCGCCACTGCGGCAGGTACTGAAACGGAAAGGTAAAAAAAAGACGAAAATTTGTCAAAAACTCCCTGCATAGTATTCAATTAACAATAAAAATTTAATTATAAAAAGCGTAGTTGATATTATAAAGTATGCAGCTTTAGAGACCCAAACATCATTACGCTTACCTACCCCCACCACGCTCAACGTAATAAACTCAAATAAAAATCAAGTCTTTAATCACAATATTGTAGGTATTTAGGTAGTACTCCAGTTTTACACAGTATATACAAGACAGGGAAAAACAAATATTGCCTTTAATCTAATTTAAAGGAGATGTACTAAATACCACTGCTACACCGTCATTGGCCTGGAGATATTACGAATTTATCCGAGTTGTCCCGATCAATACAGCAGGACCGCGGCAGTGGTAGTGTAATGTTACAATTTTATGTGTAAAGTTTATAGTTTTTTGCCTCCCGGGCGCCTACTTGGCCTTTTACGCCCTAAAAAACCTCTCTAATATGAAATCGTTACAGCACCCAGCCCGAGAACTGACTACAGTTCGCCTTTAAAAAAGGTGTGGTTTGTAGATTTATGATTTTAAAACCAGACTGCGAATTTAATCACGAGTGTTCAAACCTACCCAGTTTGAAAGTGATCATTTAACTGAAGGGCGCAGCAGTTTTCTAGCTAACATAAGTTCGTATGAAGGGTGTAGTAGCCATATACAAAATTTTGTGTCGTGTAATTGAAAATTAGCCTAAATAACGTCATTCGAGTTTCCAAAATGGCTCCCATTTTGTTTTCTCTGTACCTACAAAATATCACCCAACAGGTATTCTTCAACCGTAACAATTGTGACGTAACCTAAAAGACTAACGCCACAATGGAGGATCCTGCCGCAGCTATGCTCGAAGCCGGAGATGGGGTGGGCTAAAAACAGGAAAAGGGCGCCAAGGAGTTGTTGGCTGATCCTCTGTAGCCAACACACAACGACTACAACTCCTAAAAGCCGCTGGTACACAATAGGGCACAATAAAATAACAAAAGAAAAAAACGTAGTCAAATAGTATATCATATAATAAAAAAACAAAATAGGTAGGAAACCCAGACATGGCAACATCTGACAATACACATATATATATAATAATACAAAAAAACAATTGATATCAACAAAAATAATTATCAATGAATAAATGCATATACAGTACAGACTCGATAATCCGGATCAATAAAAACATGGGCGATCCGGATTATTGAAAAATCCGGATTATTAAATCAATCTATATTTGTTAATAAAAGAACTGAACAAGAGGGATTTTTAATGATTTCATTGTAAAAACATACAAAACAGGTAAAATGAACATAAAAACACTTTTGCATAATTGCTTCTACTACATTAATAAATAAAGTCTGTAATTTTAGTTTGGCTGACCTTCTGCTGACTCAAACAAAATGCTTGATGCCTGAGTATTAAGAATTCATTTAGGGGTGCGTTGTTCTTTCCAGCCCAATCTATACATTGTTGAATGCTTAAATCTGTCTAATCGGCTTCTGTGAATTCAGGGCATGGGGTAAAGAGCATTTTTTATACAGTGTTGAAAAATAGTAAAGGTGCACTTTCGTTTGCGCCGGTAGATGCGGCACGTACCGGCGGCCGACACGTGCGACGGACACAGTCCCATTTGAGCGTGAATGTACCGGCCGGCAGGTGAAACGCACAAACGAGAGCAGTTCTATTTAAATACTATTGGAGAAGTACAACGGGTGTGTCGGCTACCGGTACACGCCGCGTCTACCGGCGCAAACGAAAGCGCACCTTTAGTCGTAAATTTTGAATTTCATCAAGCAAAGTCGTTAATGTCAAAATGTTCTCTTTATAGACGTCGGTATTTCCTTTGCAAAACAAAGAAGCCGCCTCGGCATCCATAAGCTACAAGGAAGTGTGCGGATTGCCGGCATTTTTATTTTCACCCTTTGATACCCTCGCCGCCACTCCCAGTTGACCAAAATCAACTTGTACCAGTGGAGTAGCCAGCCTTAAATCGGAAAAAGAATTTAAAATGTATTTTTGTACAATCAGGTCAAAAATGTACTAGATTCATACATTTGTACTAGCTGTGGCAACGCTGATTCGGGTTCGCCGCCGAACGCCTGATTTGGCAAGTATTTGGGGATTGGTTAGAAAAACACCTTAGGAGGGGGTGACGCAACCGCAAAGCGTTTAAAAAGTACGTTAGAGGCGCATTCGAATTACCGAAACTGAAATTATCCGGATTACAAAGTATGCAATGCAATCAAGGAACTATCCGGATTACCGAATAATCCGGACTATTAAGGATCCGGATTAATGAGTCTGTACTGTATAAATATAAAAAAACAATGAACATAAACCTGGGTGAAATTCAGACACCCGGTACTAACGTTGCGCTAAAAAAGGGAAAATCAAAAAGGCGCGGATGACGCGGTAAATACACTACACGAATGGAGCTCCGCACGCGCAGCGCACCGACGGGTCAATCGCACGCACGCTAACTACAACAATGTAATTTGTCGCAAACGGGAGTATCGACTGTTACTAAATCTTGACAAAAAAATAGATCTTACTATAGTCAAAATGGAATTTACAAACGGCAAAATTATTGAAGTGACTATAAACAAATTGAGCCAAAATCGCAATAGTGACTAAATTGACTAAATTGAATTTTAAACAAGATAAACTACTTAACTACGGAAATTATACTATGGCAAACAAATTGAATTTTTTTTAAAAAAAGTACTTTACAGATTTTGTTTAAAAATAAACAAACAGATGACCACAACACGCCGTGGCCAGGCAACTACATTAACAATAGCCGAACGAGGCGAAAGTTCGAAAGGACGGGCGACGCGAAGTCACAAAAAACGAACACAAAATTGACACAAAAGCTGTGACGGGCGCTACATAAAAACCAGCCGTTGGACGCGATGTTCCAGACGGACAGGCGACGTAAAAATCAAACTTTATATCTGACCTTCCAGATGATAACCAGGTCAGCTGCTACAACTAATCAGACTTGCAGCTCAGCACCAGGTGATCGGCACTTGAAACATGGGGAGAGTCGGAGAGTGCAACAGGACCAAAGTTTTGCACGAAAATCGCTCCCTCGGGAAAAAAATCATTCCCCCGGAAAAATCATTCCCCTGGAAAAATCATTCCCCCGGAAAAATCATTCCACTGGAAAAACCCTAAAATGCCGAAAAGACAAATTAGAAGAGAAAATAAGAAAAAGGAAAGGAAACAACACTGATGACTGAAGATTTAAATAAAAGATGAAAAATAAGACACTCACCACGTGGGGTTTCTCCTTGACAAATCCTGCTGAACCTCAAACGTGAATCTAAATCCCAAAAATGGAGCAGATGACGATTTCTACAACTACAATAAACCGACATCTTCAAGAGGTGCACCAAGAAAATCCCATAACTGGCTAGAAAACTTAAATCCACAAAACTTGGAAACACCGCCTACTCACGAGAAGATCAACAGGAAGAGTGAAAAATGTCGAAGCAAATCGGAAAACGGAAATTCCAAAAAAACCGCCGACTAATAAAATACAAGGTAGCCACATCCGAAACTACAAATGTACCCAGAAGTACCCTAGATTTCCAAATCTTCCAGAGGCGTCACCGGTAATAGAATAGGTAACTAAAGAAAAGAAAGCTTAAAATGACTTGCAAACCCAAAGGAAAAGAAGATAGCAATAAGAAAAGTCATAAAGAGGTCTCAAGAGACAGAAGAATAGATAAGACAATGCAAAAAGAACCGAAAGATGAGACAGGGAAAATGAAAATGAGAGGGCGCGCCACTGAGCATCTAAATGGGAAAATGTCCTGCACAAGATGACAGAACGGAAACATAACCTCAAAAATCTGTCAACAAAAGAAGAACAAAATTGGATGCTATTAAATGAACAACTACATAACGAAATCCTGAAAAGTGAACGACAAACCTCCCAAGGTAGGCTCAGCAAATGATAAATATGAAAGATGAACAATTTCAAGACTCAACGTATGCAGCGACATCCAGCAAACTAAACTACCAAATACAGAGACAATAAGAGGACAACGATAGCAGGTAAGTGAGACAAACCCTATTAGAATAGAAAAGCTAACTAGAATTAATAATTTTAAGACAGTTCTACCCTCGACCAAATCGATAGAAACTCAAACAGACTATAGACGGAGGCATAATCGGAGAGCGAGGCAAGAAATAGGAACAGTGACAATCAAAGCAAATAAGAAACTAAATATAAGTGAAAGACCTAAAATAGGAATGCAAGTATGTTAATATGAGCATAGAAAAATACTATGCGTACTACTTATTGGTAGTACGCATAGTAATTTTCTATTTCATCATGGATTTCTACCAAATAGTCAAGACAGAAAATATTAACTACATAATATGAGCATGATGTAAGTACTAGTCTATAATAAAACGTTAAAAATAGAGAGAATGTTCTAATAGCGAAAATTAACGTTACACAATATAGGGCTCTCTTCCTCTCTACTCATCATGAACTGGCTGCAAGCATCAAATATAGCCTGGAGGAGTATGCACTCCTACCATACCCAGCATTTTTACACTAGGAAAGAACTTATTGGCAAGCTTGGTTATTCCTGGAGCTTCATTTCTTTCAGCATCAATAAGACTTCGCCAGTAATCTGTGAAAACTAGTGATACACGCAGTATGCGCGTAATAATGCATTACCTCTTCAATTTCTCGTATAACATTCATTTCGACTCCTCTTGGTTTAATATACTGACACGTTTATTAATCTTCTCTCCATACAGGTCCTGGCAATGTTGTCTCCATACTCGTAACACCTTTTCTGTCTTTCAGAAAGCATTTCCGATCTCATGTTCAATCGTCATCATCCTGGAGCATCAATTTCCTGCACATGTCTCAATTCTGCATCTTAGCCGTGGGATCTTGCTGGCATGCGCGAGTGAGTAGTCGTTAATGCTCAGCAACAGTGCCCGCGGTTTGGCTATGGATGGGTGACCCATTTCTGCGCTGTGGCTAGGGCGCGCCTTGGATCGCCTATCCAGCTTTACCTAATGAGGTTTTCCAGGTTTTCCTCATTCTCGCACTAAATGGTGGGTAGAGTACTAACAAATGTAGGTCGTTCCTGTGACGCACCTGCGGCCAATAGTAATATGCCGCCTCCTCCGTCCCGCACAAGCTAGCTCTAGCTTCTGGGGCTAACCTTAGGGTTAGTTTGGAGTGAGTAGAGATATTATTATTATTATTATTATTAATAGTCGTTACTTAGTAATTATGTATTCTGACCGCAATATCGACACCAGAGATTATTGGGCAGTTGAAAGGTTGTACATATAATTTTCCCAATGCACACATTAAGAGCCCTGTGCAATCATAAGGCCGCGTCACTCTTCCTGACGTAAATGAGATAGACTTCAAATACATGCCCAGCTGTTGGTACATCATAAATAATCAATTTACTTTGGTTACTATATCGGCACACGATTTTGGCACCCGATTAGGAACCTATCGCTGCAACGTAAGACCCAAGTCTAGTTGTTTTGTGGTTGCTTTAAATTTGAATGTAAGCTCTGCAACTAATAACAACTGATTATCGGAGTCGCACTTTGTGCCTGGGAATGTTTTACTTTTACTATAGACTTTGGACTTAAATCGAGGATTGTAATTCAGTTGTTTTCTGAAATAACAAGGATAAATTTAAAGTTTATAGGTTTCTCTGGAGCTTGCCATAATATCAACTCTTCATGATCCAAGTAAAAAATTCACAATGTAGAATGTAAACTATTTGTTGTATCGACGTAAATATATTCTCCATCGTGGACATTATAGTACTCACTATAGAAATAACAATAAATGAAGCTGCTGGCACACAAAATTCATAAATAATAATAATTGAAAAATACGAACCTGATATTGGCACTCGCAGTCGGACACTTTCGGCATTTCTGATGCGATAGAGGGAGAGCGCCACCACATGCTGACACCAAAATATGTCTTTTGCGTCGCAACTGCATGTTACCGAAGTAATTTTGCACCTGAAATCAATTTCGAAGCTTAGCAAATTTATTACATAACTTTTTGTGGTGGGGAGATCGATAAACGTAGGCGTGGTCAGAATTGGAAGACATTCATTGGCTAGGAACAGTTCCCGCTGCAATGAAATACTAATCAGTGTTCTACTTCCAGTTCGAAAGCACCAATTGGGAATTGTATTTGAAAACTGAGTAACATAAATCTTGATTTTCGAAGGTCTTTTCGCTTTAACTGTATTTAACCTTAACAGGTAGCACCTAATTGGATCAAAAACGTTTAATTTTCTGTTATAAGACACTGGAAACGGCAAGTGGGCATTTCTTTTATTAGAATCAAGATACCTAGTTACAAATTTCAAAAGTTTGAAGTTTGAACATGGCGCGGTTCCTTTAAGAAAGTTTGAATGAAGTAACATACACTCCTCCAATAAATATTAAGTCGCGATCTCATAATTTTAATTTGCATTCTCTGATTTTTTGTCAGATCACGAACCATGAGGTAAATATGTACACAATAAGGTTTGAGTCTTATTTGATGATCGCGATTCAGTAGCGAACATTACCACCCTTTATTACAGTTTTACATCGTCAACGATGCAAACTTAAAATCAGCTGTCTGTGTTTGGGGATGTCAACATCTCAAGGTACTTCGTGCAACGATCCGTGCGGTATAGAGTGCCTACCATGAATGAAAATAAAATTTCTGGCCAATATATGTGCAAATGGAACAACACGAACACGGTCTTCTAGACACACCTGATGTAAGTTACGCATTGAGGGAATTCCAATGCAACACATACAAGTCTGTGAAGGCAGTTAAAAAATCCCACATCATCACCGAGCCCTCACCAAAAGATAATTGTCGGGAGAATGTTGCATTGAGCATATCTTGCACCCGGTCTAAACATCTCATAAGTCTATCAGAACCATAACTTTTTTCTGTGAAGATATCCTTACCCAATCATCTTATTCCCAATAAAAAAGTTGCCTTGCAAAATGTATGCTGCTCGACGTGCTGCCGTCATTTTAGGGCTTTTAGCAGATATTCTACGAGTAAGACTGTGTACGGCAAAACCTTTTCTAACAGCCTCACTGCTTATTTGCACGCTAAGGCCCGTAACCAGTTGTCTCAGATTTACGAAGAATTCGAGACTCGAGAGTTCGCGTAGGACACGTAATCTTCAAAAACTGTTCTGTTCTGTTCTGTCTTCATTACAGTACCTACATGTCTTGCCCTACTCATTTAAAGTAGTCTCCAGTTTCTCCATACCGTTGGATACCTTGGCAAATGGATGAATATTTAACTTTTCCCAAATTACATTTCATTGAGATAATCAAATATAGGAGATAATATTGAGATTAAAGGAAATTAACAGATTTAGTCATTAGGACAATAATTTAAATCCCGAGCAGCCTATCATAAGAAGTTCAAATTTTTGATCAAATTCAGATGAATGTATCTATTCGAACATATCAAAGTACTTAAATAGGGCAGCTCTTTTAACATCTCCTTTTAACGAAAGTAATAAAATTCAGAGGTATATTCAATCTTCCGCCATCGTACAAACATAATATCTGTTTGATGGAGTGTAAAATTTAGAGTGAAAAACTTTAAAGCTCCTTCCACTTCGAAGAGACATTCGATTTTACTGGGCTTCCCTAAGAGTTAAAAGTTTCCAAATTTATTACAAAATCTCGGTTTAAAGTCAATTCTTCTTTTCTCTGTATCTTTATAATGTGTATTTACAGATTATAGAACTTTTAGTACAATATTTTGCAAACCTTTCATTGTAACTTTTGTCACTGTATACCTACCTAATGTAAGGTAGTTTCATTGACACCAATGTTTCGGTTCAGTTTCATAGTTTCGGTCAGGGTGTTTAATTTAAGCGTACCAGAGGTTAAGTTTGTTTTTCTTATGGCGGACATATTGGTACTGGTCATATTCGAGTAAACGGTTTCAAGAGCTCTTCAACCATGTATAATAGTCAGCATGAAAACCTTTAGTTAACAATGAAAATCGAAAAATTTGCCTCCAAGATGTAACAGTCCATTAAGAATGCCACAGCTTCTCTTATCTAGTTCAATAATTGTTCAAAAAGTCCTCCGTCAGCATCTAAACAGTTTTTGCATCAAGTTTCCACCGAGTTGACCGCATTTATCAAAAATTGAGAAGGAAGTTCTCTAAGAGCGGTCACTACAGCTGCTCGAAGAGCATGCTGATTTTCATATTCTTGACTGTATACGTAATTTTTATGTAACCCCACAAGAAAAAATCTAGGGGTGTTAAGTCCGGGGAGCGAGCTGGCCAGTGTATTGATCCTGTATTCCCTGTATATTAAAAATACATTGGGTGCAACTTATTACTATCATAAATTTGAAACATACTTATCCATTTCTCACCAAATAAATTGTTTAGATACTGACGAACCCTATGTGTATTGTGAGGAGGTGCACCATCCTGCTGCAACCAAACGTTCTGAACTACATTTACCTGCGATAATTAATAATATCTCTACTCACTCCAAACTAACCCTAAGGTTAGCCCCAGAAGCATAGCTCGTACGGGACGGAGGAGGCGGCATATTACTATTAGCCGCAGGTGCGTCACAGGAACGACCTACAGTTGTTAGTACTCTACCCACCATTTAGTGCGAGAATGAGGAAAACCTGGAAAACCTCATTAGGTAGAGCTGGATAGGCGATCCAAGGCGCGCCCCAGCCACAGCGCAGAAATGAGTCACCCATCCATAGCCAAACCGCGGGCACTGTTGCTGAGCATTAACGACTACTCACTCGCGCATGCCAGCAAGATCCCACAGCCACGGCTGTCTTATTTATTTGTTGTCATAATAAACATAATGCTTTGTTCTCCATAGCTTGCTAGAGAAAAGAAATGTGGCATTGTTAATGGATTGTTAATCTTAAAGGCAAATTTTTCGATTTTCATTGTTAACTAAAGGTTTTTATGCGGACTATTATACATGGTTGAAAAGCTCTTGAAACCGTCTACTCGAATATGACCAGTACCAATATGGCGGCCATAAGAAAAAACAAAGTTAAACTCTGGTACGCTTAAATGAAACGCCCTATATAAAAATTGATACCACCGGCCTATTGCGAATTTTCAAGCATAACTTGCTTTAAAATTTCGTATCAAAATGTCAACAAATAAGGGCTCTAGAACAAAAAGAATATTTCCCAGAAGAAGAATAGGTACTAATAGAACATCATATTATGTAGATACGTATGTATTTCTTTTACCAAAAAGGAAAGGTGCGGGTAGATGTGAAAATCAGCATACCTAACTTCCCACGCGCCTAAACTAGAATTGTGCAAAGAAGGATGGAGAAAAGGGCAGAAGAAATATTAGACCAGTTCGGATTTAGACGAAGTATAGAGAAACGCGCGAGGCCATTCTAGCTTTATGAGTAATTATAGAACAATAGAAAAAGGAAAGAGTGTTAGCATCCAGCAAAGAAGAATTAGGAATGACACTGAACTAAATGGAAGCAGTTTTGACGGAGAGTTACGGCATGAAGATCAATAAAAAGAAAACCAAAATTTTGGTATGTTGTGGGAGTGAAAACTAAAACTAAAATACGAATTAGAAACGAGAAGACAGAGGAAGTCGCAGATTTCTGCTATTTAGGAACTCAAATAACTCGCGAAGGTAGGAACACTAGAGGTATAAAACCGTATAAAACAATGATTAGCGTAGGGATAAGTTGCATTTAACAAAAAGAAGCAACTGTTATGCTCGGGGCCGGTAAATATAGAAACTCTGGAGAGACTCAGTGAGGAAAAAAATATAAGCAATTAAAATGTGGTGCGACAGAAGTATGATGAAGATATTCATTGTGGATAGATAAGGTTAGCAATAGGGAGGTATTAGAAAGAGTTGGGGAAAAGCGAAAGGTATGGAACACAATAAAGAATAGGAGAGACACGAAGGATTATTCGAGACATAGGTACTAGTCAGAGATAGGAATAAAAATAGGTAGCGGTAGGGCTAGATTATATTACTGTCTCAAATAGTTAGGAGTGCAAGATGTTCGAATTTAGGGAAATGTGTGGGTTAGCCCAGGATAGCAAAAGATGAAAGGATCCGTCTACGAACGGAAAACTTTTTGATGATTGTCTTTTCTCTCGCGTGGTGCAACAGTTACCCGGCAAGCAGAAGACCTGGGTTCGACTTCCACTAGGTATTCATTACATTTTTCTTGGGGGGCTCCCGGTTCCATATCCGACTGCATTTCTCACTAAATTTCATCAACAATAAATTGGTAGGGACGCGAGGACGCGACGCGACGGTGTGATTCGTTAGATTTTTTCATACAAGTACAAAATTCTTTAATTTTTCATTTTTAATATTGAAATAGTAACTCGTGATGGGTTAGAGCATTACCATCTTTACTTAGGGGTTATTTATTTATTTATTTTTATTTATAAGCCTTAACCCATCCACTGCTAGATAATCGGCCTCCGCTTACGGGGGTGTAGAAGCTTTACGCTGGATTAGTGCGTGTTGGCGAGGGGAGTTCAACTCATCGCGGCCACACATCCAAACATAGACCGCTATGAGTGCAGCTATGCTACTCCCTGGTTAGGGGTGGGGGGATACACTTTGAAATCCAATTATGTAAAATTCCAGTGGGCACGAGTAGAGGAGGGGGTGCAAATGTGGGAACATGATGGTAATGTGGAAACGGCAAGTATTTCGACTGCAGAGAGCTTCACTCTAGCGGCGATTGCCGTAGTCACTCTCGTTCCTATTCGTCACGGAGCAGCGATTGTAGTTAATGGTGGTGCGTCGATTTCTGTTTCGTGATTTTCGTGAAGTTTTTGGAGGTAAGTTTGTGGTATTATTTAGTCTAACTTATCATAGAGGTAGCGTAATGCGTATCAGAGTATTGGGATAAGGGGTTATAGGGAAGGTATTGTTGGATTTCAATGAATCATAAGTCAATGTTTTCTTAACTCATGAAATCCACTTTGGCTAAAGTGCGGGTAACTTCGAAACATGTGGATGAGGGCAATGCGTTGTATTTTTTCTATCAACGAATAATGTTTTCTATGAATAAAAACATTATAAAAAGAATATAATGCTTAAAGTTCAATATTCCAACATCTTTATGTGTTTACACATTGATTTACTGTAATTTTAAGGTGTTTCCACATTACCCGCACTTTTTTCCAAAAAAAGAAAAATGTAGTAAGTTAGCCAAATATTTTTAATTTTTAAGTGCATGGTTTTTGCACTTGTGACTTATGGTCCCCTATTTCTAATATTATGAGGCATTTTAAGGCAATTTTCCAGGTTAAAATAACGATTCACTGGTTTTTTATAAATAAAATACAAACTGGGTTTCCACATTTGCACCACCTCCCCTAAGTTTTTAAAACGTTGATAACCACACGTTGTTTTTTGGTTATTTCTGACGTTAAATCAAAGGAAAAATGACGCGATAAAAACGTTTTTATTGATTAAAAGGTAGACGTTTATTTATCGTCATTTCTCAACGTTTAAAAAGCTAATTCTCTTGCTTTCTGGCAACGTTGAATAAACGAAAAATATTCTACAGTTAAAAAAAAAGTTTTTATGAACTATATCTAAAGGTAAACGTTTACGTACCGTCATTTCACAACGTTTAAAAAACTAATATTTTTGTTCCCTGGAAACGTTGAATAAACGAAAAATATCGTAGAAAAAACGGGTTTTAAACTACACTGCAACGTTTATTCAACGTAATTCAGTAACGTTTATTTAATGTTGTTTAAGAGAGGCGTTTACTGAGATCTTCTATCACAGTCAGGCACACTCAACGTAGTAAATCATCTTTTAGCGTTTCGCATATTTCAGCTGTAGTTTTTGTAAGAATGTTCTGAAATTCGGTAAAACACATGAATCTTAGTAACACAGCATGAAGGTATTTGCCTGCTTACGTTAAATTTTAACAATTGATGTCAAATGGCACTGCCATTTTAGTGTGCCAATTATAAATATTAAATTCAAGTAACCAGAACGCAAATTTAAAATAAATTATACGAATATTTTTTTCTACTCTTGTTCTTATTGGAAAAAATGTCATACAATTAAACGGAGAAAGTTTAACTAATTTTCAACTATTTTCATGTTTTATGAATTTTTAGGCAGTGACGTGAACTGTGCAATGATGCGAACCAACAAAAATTAAAACTAGGTTATCTACTAAGATCTTTTTTCTTACTACGCTTCTGAAAATAATACGTATAAAAAATGTCTTTATAGCGTTTAGTAAAAACGTTTAAATAGTGAACAATTTATAGATGTTGAAAAAGTTAACCAAAAACGTTTCAGTAACTACTACAACGTATTAAAGACGTTTAAAAGACGTACTTGAGGCCATTAAGATAGTTATCGGGCCAGTCTGAAATGAGGTAGTCTACGCACTCGATAACATGCTTGAGCAAACGATGAAGTGCCGACATCAGACTGAAACGACTGTGCTGTGCTCTAATCGGAAAGTATACACCTCTGTATACACTGTGGTATTTTTGTTAGGTACAACGAAATATTTTAAATTTAACAGAAAATGTGGAATCAATTCTGAACTTCGATAGTTACCTACTAAAATGCGAGCTAAAATGAAAACGAAAGGCTGTTTCTGAACTCCATGCACAGAGATAACTTTTTAACAATGCTCATTTTTAAACTAATGCGAATTGAGAAAATTATACAAGATAATCTTTATTATCCTAGGTAATCTGGATGGGCACTTAAACTCAATTATCTCCGCTTCTAAAGCGTTGAAAATTGTGCACGATTTCCGTAAATTGAGACATGAATATGAAGAAATAGCATGACCAGTTACTCACCTATCAAAACTGACGGAAACTTTGAATTTTTGGGGTGGTTCCGGGGCTCCACAAGGTAAGGTAGCGGGGGGTGACGACCGGCTGGCGATTACCACTCCACTTAGATGAAAACCTGGAAAAGAGTAAAATGGTTTAGTAAAATGGAAACTAATTTAAGAAAATAAATTGTCATATAACCAATAATCATTTTCTTGCGTGCTATTCTCAGTAACGCTAGGTATTTATGCCTGAAGCTGCGACCCCACTAAAATAACTTAGAGAATTGAGATAAATCTCGTTGTTTATGGAATTATAAGAATGTAAAATATAAGAGAAACAAAAAATGGTGTGGGCACTTTCTTTTTTCTATTCCAGAATATATAAAAGAAGCAGAATTTCATGATGTTATTCGTTATTGTATCCCGCATTTTTATTGTCACTATACCGAAGCGTGTTATCAAGAAAATTTTAGAATCGTTAAGCACACGGGCCCTCTTTTCTGAAGATTATTCATATAAGAAAATAAATTCGTGATTAGTGCAATGTAAATATCCCGTCGCCAACGAAGTAGGACTCTTTCAAAGAAGAAATGGTGACGTAAGTAATTCTGCACGAAGACGTGGCTAAAGCCAACGTGGTGTAATGCCAGTAACTTTATTTAATGATTTTTATTTATGCCAGTAAATGTCAAAATTTCAAATTTCCATTTGGATAAATACCTATATCATCTCCGGAAGAGCAAAATAACATAATAATAATAATAATAATATAATTAACGTTAATAATATGTAACAATATCATTAATAATGAATTTGTTAACACTAGTAAAAATTTAAAAAAAAATATTATAAACACGGTCCCCCACTGTTTTGTTTGTTGCAGTGTGTGGACGTCTGTCATTGTTTCGATTTCGAGAAAATGTTCATTCTCATTTTTACAAATTGTTACATTGTTTATACCGAGTATACTTGAAAGTTCGCCAAGTTCATTTTCAACAGAGCAACAAAAACACTGCAGTTCTCATTCGATAGGGGATACCGAAACATTACATACTCATCATCCACATAGACGGAATGAAATACTTGAGGGTCTTCGCGTGAGTCACAATTTCGAAGCGTTTCTCACGGTAAAGCACGCCTAAAGAAGACCTCAAGCGTTTTGGATATGTGACGTTCTATCTATGCTATCAGCTTTTACTATGAAAACCACGCCAATTATGGTCAAGATCTTGATGACTCACGATCTTACACTACCGTGAAAAATTTAGTGGGCTTTGTAGTAGCATACTTTATCAGTAATATGTAGACGATATCTCCAGATAAATCTACATTTGAACTTTCGAACCTTTTAATATGAACTGCTCTAAGAGAACTGATTACCACTGGAGTTCTTCAAGTACGGTACCAGGCTTGAATCAAATTTTCGACTGTAATTAAACGAAAGGTTTTTATTTTGCCGGATAAATTTGTTTTGAAAAAATGTTGTTGCCTAGCCCCTTGACGAAAAAAACTGTCAGGCAACAATAGCATAACACGGCAGGTGGAGTGCATTATATAAATCTCTATATGCCTGTCGGTCGGTTGATCGTTTCTATGGATATAAATAGGAGCTCTAGCGGTAAATTGTTTCTCAGAATTGGGTAGGTACTTGTATAAACTGAAATCCCTACTTTTTTATAACATTTTCAAAATATATGTTGAGATTATCCTGGCGATATATAAAATTCTTTTGTGCAGCAAAAAAAATACATTTATTTCTTAATTTCAAATCGCGGAGTGCGTGCTAAGGCCCATATGGCCTTGAGCAGTCGTACGGACATATATAATCTAGCTGACGTCATGGACTGCTCATAGCCAACATTTCACGTCTGTTGTGTCTAACTGTTATCACTTGTCATCAGCGTTCCAGTTTGTTGCTTTGTTGTTTATCGCTTTACAGAGGAGTGACAGTCAAACCTCGAGTCAAACCCCAGAAATAAGTTAAAAAGAATAATAACTAGTTATTATTAGTAAGTACATAGGTATATATTTCAGTATCATTACTTCGTAAAAGTACAAAATTTTCCATTCATGCATCGGTGTTCAAGCTGTTACAACGAAGAAAATTGCTCTTTTCTCAGACGCCAATTCGATGCCGTATAAATGCGTATACGTAAATTTTCAACAATTCAAACACGAAAGTTCGTTCAGTTTCGTAGGCAAAAAAACTTCTAGGGAAATTTCCGAATAGCCAGCGGCAGAACTTTACATCAAGGCCTAAACTTCAACTATCTGTACGTGAGAGGGATGCGAGTTGAAATCGTTAATGATTTTCCATACTTCTCGTTAGCCACTGCCCAGTTCATTAGCCGTTCTTCGGGTGCTAATAGAAGAATGCACATCAGCTCACTATTCGTCAGAAAAGTGAACTCGGTACGATTTAAATGTTTGTTACCGACCGTGTTTTGAATGGTCAATTTGATGGGGAAAAATATCCAAATTTAAATATATTTCTCCAGGTCAAAACCCTCGTCAAAACCTTAAAGTCCTCTTTTTTGATGCTCCGGCCATTTATTTAAGTATACTTGCACCGATTTCAGCCAACGAAAATTAACTCGCTGCCGTTTTTATGCGATAGCTTGGGACTTATGTCCTTATTACTAACAAAAATCGATGAAGCCGGCTTTGAGTTCTCGGAAGTTTTAGTATGTTGATCATGGTCAGTAATGTCTAATGGTGGATCCATGCAACAACACATTAAGAATTAACTTAATTTAATTTAAGAATTAACTTAACTTAAAATTTAATACCTATATATTCATATGTTATTGTTCATGGAACAAATTATTTTAATTTAAGAATTAACTTAACTTAAAAGTTGGTAAACTTTTATCTTTTAAGTTAATTCTTAAGCTGAAATCATTAGTACGCTTGCGCATGCAGGGTAGGAAACCAGAAAATGTGATAAAAGTGAAATGACTAGGGAGTTTGTATTTTTTATGTTCATGATGACATTTGATTATTGATATAACCTCAAATATTTCTGAAAGTCGGACTTGAATATTTATATTCTACGTTCATAAAGTGGACTTGGTTGAGCAATATAAATTTATATATGACAGAAAGCATCCTGTCAATTTTAAGAGAAACGACACTGCGCATGCGCACATGTGCGGAAATTAATATAAAGAAGATAGTCAATGAATGAATGAATGGCAGGGAAATTTGTAAGTTAAGTTAAGTTAAATTAAGTTAAATTAATGCAGTTCCATGAATCCACCATAAATGACATTTGAGTTAACTTTCAAATTTACAATTTTCTTTTCTGAGTTTGATGGAATTTCACCTAGGTATAACATGCTGGGATAACGTTCTATTGTTCGGCCTCGTTAATGAAAGCCATCACATCTACTTCATACTTGTAACGTTGCAAAAGTAAACACCTTGATTAATCAAAAATTGATTAGTGTTTACTTTGGACGTTCTGACGTCACGCCGTGATCCAGAAGGAAAATGGATGGGAGAAGCAAGCGCGCGCCAGTTGAGATTTAAAACATGCGATAGCGAAGGTTTGCACACGTCCCATGTATGACGCGAAGGAGCAACGTCACAATTGGTGCAGACGGCACCAATGCCCCCGCTGGAAAATCTCGGAAGAAGACCGCAGAATCCACCCCCCCTGAGTCTCATAAAAGTGGATGCTCCAGAAGGCAGAAGGCAGTACTTGGTCGTCCGGCCATCAGCTGGGACCAGGGCTCCCAGCATCCGAGATGATGCTGGCCGCCGACTTTCAATCCGACTTCGAATTCAGAATCCTTCAGATTCAGAATTCATTCACCGCCGCCGATTCTCAATACTGACTTTATTTAACCGCAACGTACTGAGTAACGTTCTCGTTTCGCCGTTCGATCTGCAGATATATCCTCCGCTACCGTTTTCATGTAAGTGCCTATATGGTTATTTATTGCTAGCTTGTCTAGCAATATTTAAACATTATCCAACCCACGTGGTTGGAGCTGACTAGTTGTACGGCAACGAGTCTGCCGAAATCGGAGCTCTCTGGCAGGGGTAGGAACCACTTAATTACGTTTTCTCCGCTGGTTATTTATAGCCACCTGGGATTTCTTTGTGGTGACCGGTTTCCACCCAAACCTAGAGGCAGCCGGTGTATGGTAGGACGTATCCATTACATATTGGTTAGCGGCCTCCCCGAAGGGATTGCTCTGCAGTGCGACACCGAAGATCCCGTACCTAAACCCCCGACTGGACTGTATTTCAATACTGCTACGTAACGTCCAGAACCCCAGACCTATATTGTACAGATCGCACGCCGTACGTTCGACGTGTATCAGGACATCAGAATTCAATGAGAGGTTCGCCCGGCGAACAACTCATTTAATTATTAACTTGTACCGTACAGACCGTTTGACAGACCGACTTGAGAATCTGAATTATTGCCGCGAAGTCCTGTATTAATTGTCACTGTAAATATTTTGTATATATCTGATTTAATCAACTGTAGTGTAAATAGTTAAAGTAATAGAGTTGATTTTAAGTTGTTCCTGTGTTCTGTTTATCATCGTTTAGCAATAGAGAACCCTACCCTTTCTTCGACAAAGAGCTTAAGGGTATTGTCGACGATTACATGTCCAACCGACCGTATCCAGGTTTAGTTGGTACCGAAAGTAAGATAAAAACTACCGTTGCACAACAAAAGACATAAGTATCGTTGCACAAAATGGCGCCCGAGCTCAGGGACAAGTTTTCGTCACTATTGCACCCGGAAATCCAGAACTAGGACCAGTCCCGTGAAGCACCGTGAAAATTTAATTTTCAAACTCCGTCGGAAAATTTGAAACCCGAGTAAGTTGTGTGTATTTTATTTCTATGTTCACAGTTAGAGAAAAAATCTCCGTGTGACACCGTCAGAGAGTGGAACGTGAAGTTCGACAAAAACTCTGATCCGATAGTACTCGCTGGAGAAGCTTGAAGAGCTACAGCGATGCTATAATACCGAACGCAAGGAATTATTGGAATCCTGACCGGACCTCCGACCAGATCAAATGTTTGTTAAGGTACCGTGATACAAAAAAAACTCTTTGGGAATGATAAAAGTTTCTGGCAAAGATTGTATATTTTATTACTGCCCGTTGCGATGTATGTATTTTGAAACGAGAAATAAACTCGATTTTATTTAGCGAACATATGAATTATTTTCGCAAAAAGCTAGCAAAACCGAGCGCATTTGAATTTAAAAACCGAAGTACATAATGTAGGTACCTAAAAGAAATATTAAGTTCAATAGCCTCCCGTGCTTGTTCAGATTTTAGGAGAATACCAGGGCGTTTTCGTAGAAATGTCGCCGCCGTCTCCGTATCTGAAGCAAGCTAAAAAGCTGACATCGCAAGCAAACAAAATGGTAACAATGGAGCTACCCGACCGAAGGATGATACGAAGGAATGTTGGAATGAAATTCTCCATCATCTCCTGATCCGAAACCGGCTTATGTTGCGCATGCCGCGCATAAAGCAACCGACCGAAGGATGATACGAAGGAATGTTGGAATTAAATTCTCCATCATCTCCGAACCCGAAACCGGCTTACGTAGCGCATGCCGCGCGTAAAGCAACCGAACCGTAGGATGATATGAGGGCATTTTAGAATGGAATTCGCCGTCAACTCCTAATCCGAAACCGGCTTATGTAGCGCATGCCGCGCTCAAAGCAACCAAACCGAAAGAAGATACCAGGGCGTTTCTGTATGAATTTCGCCGCCGACTCAGAAACCGTTACCAGCTAGAAAGAAGATACCAGGGCGTTTCTGTATGAATTTCGCCGCCGACTCGGAAACCGTTACCAGCTAGAAAGAAGATACCAGGGCGTTTCTGTATGAATTTCGCCACCGACTCAGAATCCGGTACCGGCTTAATCAGCTGACACCGTCTGCATACCAGTTCTAAGGGAACTGTACGTTCCAGAGAAACAGTCTCAGGCCTTAGAAACCCGATTCAGGCTACCGCAAGATGAAGGAAATCCGTTCCGCCGTAAGTAAGTTACTTGTAACCGACATGTGGTTTTATTCTTTCAGCCTGTAGAAAAACTAGAAGACCGAAGAGTACCAAGCACTCGTCTCACCCAGGTGGAGGTGGTGTGTAACGTTGCAAAAGTAAACACCTTGATTAATCAAAAATTGATTAGTGTTTACTTTGGACGTTCTGACGTCACGCCGTGATCCAGAAGGAAAATGGATGGGAGAAGCAAGCGCGCGCCAGTTGAGATTTAAAACATGCGATAGCGAAGGTTTGCACACGTCCCATGTATGACGCGAAGGAGCAACGTCACAATTGGTGCAGACGGCACCAATGCCCCCGCTGGAAAATCTCGGAAGAAGACCGCAGAATCCACCCCCCCTGAGTCTCATAAAAGTGGATGCTCCAGAAGGCAGAAGGCAGTACTTGGTCGTCCGGCCATCAGCTGGGACCAGGGCTCCCAGCATCCGAGATGATGCTGGCCGCCGACTTTCAATCCGACTTCGAATTCAGAATCCTTCAGATTCAGAATTCATTCACCGCCGCCGATTCTCAATACTGACTTTATTTAACCGCAACGTACTGAGTAACGTTCTCGTTTCGCCGTTCGATCTGCAGATATATCCTCCGCTACCGTTTTCATGTAAGTGCCTATATGGTTATTTATTGCTAGCTTGTCTAGCAATATTTAAACATTATCCAACCCACGTGGTTGGAGCTGACTAGTTGTACGGCAACGAGTCTGCCGAAATCGGAGCTCTCTGGCAGGGGTAGGAACCACTTAATTACGTTTTCTCCGCTGGTTATTTATAGCCACCTGGGATTTCTTTGTGGTGACCGGTTTCCACCCAAACCTAGAGGCAGCCGGTGTATGGTAGGACGTATCCATTACATATTGGTTAGCGGCCTCCCCGAAGGGATTGCTCTGCAGTGCGACACCGAAGATCCCGTACCTAAACCCCCGACTGGACTGTATTTCAATACTGCTACGTAACGTCCAGAACCCCAGACCTATATTGTACAGATCGCACGCCGTACGTTCGACGTGTATCAGGACATCAGAATTCAATGAGAGGTTCGCCCGGCGAACAACTCATTTAATTATTAACTTGTACCGTACAGACCGTTTGACAGACCGACTTGAGAATCTGAATTATTGCCGCGAAGTCCTGTATTAATTGTCACTGTAAATATTTTGTATATATCTGATTTAATCAACTGTAGTGTAAATAGTTAAAGTAATAGAGTTGATTTTAAGTTGTTCCTGTGTTCTGTTTATCATCGTTTAGCAATAGAGAACCCTACCCTTTCTTCGACAAAGAGCTTAAGGGTATTGTCGACGATTACATGTCCAACCGACCGTATCCAGGTTTAGTTGGTACCGAAAGTAAGATAAAAACTACCGTTGCACAACAAAAGACATAAGTATCGTTGCATACTATCACATCTACTTCATAACTCGTTCAAAACATCAGGCATTTATGGATGTTCTCAATTAAAATGTTATCACATAGGAATGCTGTAACTTTTTGTAGTGAAATTTCAGTGACGTGTCATTACGCTTCACCTATTTGACGCAAACTTATCGCTTAAAAATTTTGCAGGTTCACTTTAAGAGGAGGTTATACCGCTAGGTTTTAGGCGAAATACAACCCTTCTAATCTAATAGATTATTAAACCATTCTTGAAGTTAAAAATGTGAAATTTGTCTAGTGCATTGTTAAAGGATGGAATTGAATCCTACATGCGGCTTCTTCCAATTTTCTCATCGTGAAACCAAGAAAAAATACTAAAAATGCACAAAATTAACGCAATTTCAGTCACATTTACGTTCCACTGCATTTTACTGCTGCAAACTTATGAGAAAAAGTTCCATGTAGGCAACATGCTCAAAATTTTGCGATGCCAGCAAGATTTTTAAAATTAAAATCGGTTAAAAATTGGGAGCATAAAATTATATTTTGTAAACCCTCGCAAAGCGCCGGCAACGCAAGAAATACATGGGCTGCGCCGTAGCCGACCGAGAATCGGCTCGGTCGGCTACGGCTGTGCACGGACAAACTCGACAAATCACTCGGGGTATAACCACCTCTTAAGTGCGTCCAGATATGAGCACCGAACGTGTAATGTAACATGTCAAGCAAAAATTCGCTATGTGTGGACGTTCTTGCGAGCACGTCGCGTAACATCAATTCAGGGCTCGCACCAATCCATCGGTTGTCGGTTTTTGCGGCGAACAAAAAGGCATTCGCAGTTCGAATTTGGGCGTGATTGGTGCCATTTCTTGTTGTGATAATGAGCAGTGAACATGAACGCGGAAGAGACAGAGACTTGGGCAGCGGAAGATGCTCTGCAACTTATAGTTATATAAAAACTAGCGGGCCCGGCAGACGTTGTCCTGCATGACATGAAAAAAATTTTCGTCAAAAAAATCCTAGAACCCGATTGCAGCGCCACCTACCGGGTCCAATTGTGAATGTAAACCATCCAGGGGCCCACTCCAACACACACATTGAACTACATCCAGAGGAACTGGAATGGTGCCTGCACGTTATAAAAGTGACGCCTGTCGATTTTATGCAACCCGCTACGCGAAGGGGTATCCATATCCTTTTCTAGTGCGTGAAAAGGTCATCATGCGTCTCACTCGTCTCAGGTATTATTAGAATTTTACAGGTAACGCACGATCGGGAACTGATTTCGATCTAATGCTAAATTTTTATCGAATCTTGGAAAGTAAGAGAGCTATGCAAACAAATTTAATTAATATTGTACTAATACTTACACGTATAAAAATCAATTTTCGGATGTTTTATTCTTGAAAATAAATTACAATTGCAAAAAATTTACTTACGATTATGTTTATTACCTATAGCTGGTACCCGGCGCGTTGCTGCCTCTGAAGAAATAATTGTGGTAAAATCGTTTGAAACTTGATAAACTGCGAATGGCATATGCCGTTTGACGTTTGCATTTTCACTTTATAAATTATTTGCTGCCCGGTCCCGGTACGACATGCGCGGCACCTACTGTAAGTTAATCTTCAGATTAGCCCAGCGAGTGTTCCTGTGAAGTTTGGTAGCGATCGGATCAACATAATTTTTTTGTTTTGTGCGAGGCGGGGGCTTGATATGACACTTATCAACTGTCAGATTTGACAAATAAAATTTATAAAATCGAGCGTTACCTAAAAAAACGTTACGTTCCTCTGCGTAACTACGGATACGTGTATTTATGTACAATGACCAAAATTATCAAGTTGGTAATTAATTTCAAGTTGTCAGTTTAAAATTGTAATATTTTGTTGTGAAACTGTCGAAAATGTCGATTTCGGGAAACGGGATAAAAAGTATCATATGTCCGTCTCCTGGTTCTAAGCTACCTCCCCACCAATTTTCAGCCAAATCGGTTCAGCCGTTCTTGAGTTATAAATAGTGTAACTAAAACGACTTTCTTTTATATATATAGATTTTGAAGTTCTATGGAACCCTAAGAATAAATATTTTTTTATGAAAACTGTAAAGGAAGATGCGTGGAAGGAAAACAGCGAGGCAATGGGCACTAGCAATAACTACACTCGCGAGTTCTTCGGACGACATCTTCGTTGCGAATGCTCGCATTGACTGCGGGAACGATTCCTGGAGGTATATTCGCAGTAAATAAAAGTCGCGGTCCGTCCAAAATGTGCATGTTACGTTATTCGTTACATTACACGTTACATTACACTTTCGGTGCTCATATTTGGACGTACCTTTAAATGATCGATTTGGCATTTTTATGAACACGCTGTTTTCGCAATTTGCGGCATCGATAAAAACATTTCCCGATTGTTACAAAAGCGCCGATTTGAAATATACAGTTATGGCAGTAAACAATAGATTATATTTATAGATAATAGCATAATAGGCCATTAAAAAGTGAGAAAGTAACATCTATTGAAATCGAAAACAAACTAGTGTACTGCACGTAAATGAACAGTTAGTTACGAACTTACTCTCAGTTAAACAGTAAACAACAAAAACAAACACCGAACAGTTCGATCGGTTTGCATTTACCCCAGTGGCGGAGCGACTCTTTTGCTAGCACATGCATTCGAATCTATTTGGAACTATGCATCTTTTTGCCTTGGCAAATACACTGCTCAAGAACAAGAACTGAACTGGATAACGCACTAATTACCAAGATTTGCTTACTGTTGATAAACTTAACATGCAATGCAGCTGCAATCCGCTAGACAGAGATACATTTTAATTTTTAAGCCCAACTTTAAAGAAAAATTTATTAAATCTCATTCCTATGAATATAATTCACTGAGATAAAAGGATCACCATTATAATGTATCTCTTAAAAATATTGAATTAGAGAGGTCACTAATGTATGTAATGGCGTAATAAACGGCAGATGTGAAAATATAAAATGCAGATACTTACCTACCTAATGATTTTCCAAATTAGATCTAATAAAATAATAAATTAAAACATGAATTGTATTATTATTTGTGCCATTTTTTTAAATAATTTTAGTAATATTTGTGAAATTTATGGCAAATGAAACACTATGTAAAAATATTATCGACGTTTCGCCTCTGGTTAGAGGCTTTATCAAGATTATATTTTTAAAAGTTTACAAATTGTGACAAATTTTTTTCTTAATAAAAATGTAAAATGTAATAAGAAAAATGTAAAATGTAATAAGAAAAAATTTTGTCACAATTTGTAAACTTTTAAAAATATAATCTTGATAAAGCCTCTAACCAGAGGCGAAACGTCGATAATATTTTTACATAGTGTTTCATTTGCCATAAATTTCACAAATATTACTAAAATTAAAACATGCCTGTAAAAAAGGGACACAATTCAACTATATTCATATATGCCCAAAAATTTTCTACAAAATACAATCACTATTCTTCATTTTTTAACATTAAATATGCCCTAATACTAACGGTTTGCTACGCCACTGTCAGCTTACTCTCAAACGGACCACATTCCGGCGAGTCCTCTGCTTTTGGTCAACGTATGGAGAGCAGACGACCTTGGCGCTCGAGAACAGCAACCGGGCAACCCTCAATTCACCCTCTCCCCCCAACGACGCTCTCACACTCATTCTTGCGTTTTCTTCTGAAATTCTCATGCTTCGTTGACCTCGAATGCCCTCTTGGCCCGTTACGGGATTAAAGTCACACGAATTTCTACGAAATTTCGTCATAATAGTCGTATTAGGTCCAGTAATAAGTTATGTTTATACACAGATGACACTGTTATTTGTTTTTACCTTTAACAGAGGTTAATTTGCTTGGGAAAATGATTGCGTCCTTATTTAGAACTCATCCAAGTAAAAATTATGCAGGAATGGAATGCTATTTGTCAGTTTCAAGTTCATCAAACTCAAGAGACTTTAAGTATGTTATTATTGGTACAATGGTACATGAATTGTGCGCTGCTTGACTTGGAAATTCAATTCTTTGCTTGATCAACTTCGCCTTTGTATTCACAATTGACCACTACATTTTAATAATTTATACATTTTGTTTCATTATACTGTTCTTTTTAAGATACTTACATAAAATGAATAAACTAAAATTTTTATTAGTTTGAGAAGTATAAATGCACGTGTACAAACCAAAATTGCTGTTCGCGAACACGCCCTCATCAAAAATACGTTATACGTTCCACCCGCTAGCGGCTCGCAAACTAGTAAAAAGCGGAGGGTTCGTGAACAAAAAGGTAGGTTCTCATTTACGCGACCCTGAGCTTGGCGGCCCGACGCGACTATGCTATGCAATATGTCGCAAGCATGGTAGGTATTCGGATTTACGTGGCAACTCGTGACACGGCTTGACACAACGATACGGTACGCTACGGGGCGCGATACAACTTCCAACTGTGCATTCAGTTCAGCTTTGCACTCCGACATGATGAGTTCTACGTCAGTAGTTATATATAGTATATTTGCGTTGGTTATGATATGTTATGAATACACAAGCGAATAGAAGAAGGGAGAAAAGAAAGTACCGAGATCACGACAAACTCAACCACAAAAATTATAAGTCCATCCGTTTTTTCGGTGACCGTTTTCCATAAATATTACAAACACCACCCTAGTTTTAAATAGGCATTTATTATTCGTTTTATATAAGAACGGACAATGACGTAGCATGCGCACAAACAAGTTTTCCTGGACGTATAGCGGTTGCTAGGCAACAAAGACGCGACCGTCCATATCCCTATCGCTTCAGTGTCGGACAGTCACGGCGTTTTATTTTGCATAGCCTCCGACTTAGATAGTGCGCAGCTGATACGTGACTCCATTTCTTTTGCGCAGTTTTGATGACGAAATTGTCCGTTCTCCTGTGAAACAATTTTCGCAGACTAGTTATCGCGCCGCATCGCATAGTGATTCACATTACTGGGACGCCACATGAAAATAATCGCTTGCTGACAATTTTTCGTGTTCTGCCGCGGTTCGTTGTAAAGCTCAAATGGAAATACATACTTTCATTTGAAAACATATGAAACACTTATTAAAAAATTATCTATCGCGTTGCGTAGCTGGATGTCGCGTAAATGAGAATTAACCTTTAAGAGTCCGGCAAACCCCTTTAAAATGAACCCGAAAACTGACTTCGTAGTGCTATGCTCATTTCTAAACGGTGAAAATTGAAGTGTTGAATTTTTGACAGTTTATAAACGAAACTTTATTTTATGTTTCCATTGAAAGAAAATTCAAAAATTTTATCTTAGAAAGTGTCAGTTCACTCATGAAATAGACCAACTTCACGCGTGCATAGCGCCAAGAGATTTACAGTTTTCGAAAAATTGTTTCAATGGCGACATAAAGTATACCTTCTTCTACCATAATCAGGCTTTCGTGTTGCTAAATTTACTAGGATGAAGGTGTAATCATGGTAGAGCGAGAGCGATGCAAACGCAAAATATGGCTTGGTATGTGCTGCCGCCCGGTGTCGACCACAGAGTTGCTTATATACAAATAGAGAGATAATGCCTCCTACCTGCGCGTTGAAAAATGACCCAACTACGGAGAAATAATTTTGCCAGTTGCGGGGTAGGGGAGCATGCGCTCTGAGTTTGTTTGGTCTGTCACTTGTCATCCAAAAATCCAAATGAACTAAACTAAATGTCATTTGTCACACGTCGTTTGCAATTTTTTGTACGAACGTTTGATTTACGGTGAAATTGTTGAAATTTATCATACATTGATTGATTCTTTGAATTATAATTGTTATACGTACATTGCTACAAAAAGTAAATAAAGTTGGAGATGCCACGTATATGTATATGGTACCTTTTTGTAGCAGTCTATCAGCAGGGCCAGTTGTACGTTTTTTCATCGGTAAGTATACAGTTTGTTATAATTATTTTGAAGTAATTGCATGATATGTAAAACTAGGATAACTGTCAAATGTTGCTTTTACTGCTTTAAGGCTCATTACTGCAAGACGAGAGTCGTGGTTAGCTGCTATAGGAAGGAACACCGATTAATCCTTGAGTGAACAGAATGCAGTTTGTTCCCGCCACTTTGCAGAGGATGCCTTCTTGAATAATGGAGAACTGAAAAAGGACCCAATTCCAACACTGAGATTGAAACCAAAAAAAACAATATTAATCTCTAGTAAAAGTCGTGTACGTCTTGAGTATGTTTTTTAGATACCTACTTATATATATTGGGATCTGTTACACATGCATTTTTGCAGCTTTGAAATGGACGAACTTCTTCCGCTATCTGCGAAACAAGTCTCACCGCACTCAACTTCCAGTGATGCGTATGTTTATTTTTAATGTCTGTAAAATTACTTAACAATAATTGTTTACTGACTATTATAGGCCTTCAACATCTGAAATGAATTTAGAGACTGTTCCGCATGAGGATGCAGATACGTATTGTAGTTTGTATTTGCAGATCGTCACTTGCAAGTACCATATCACTTAAAACATCCCGTGCTATGTCAAGTGGTGATATGAAAAGGGGAAGAGATGAGGGTGAAGTGCATACTTCTACTAGTGATTCTATAGGTTTGCGAGGATCTGCGAAGAAAAGAAGGCGATTGGTTAGGCTGGATCATATGTATTAGTAAGCACTGTATTTTTGTATTAACCAGTAAATAATAAGCACCTAATTTATAGTTGGAGTCCAAGAAAAATGAAATCTACAGTAATTGAAGCTCACTCTACCCAAAAGTTGTTACGGCAGAAAGAAAGGACACCAAGACGAAGAATTAAAAGATTTGTAGAGAAAGTGAAGGGTCTTAAGTCACTTACTGCTCATTTGTGGAGCATTCTCTCCTAGTAATCGAGAGTCAAACGCAGAATCTTCTGTTTGCCGGGTGGAGTTCTGCCTGTTGGAATTTGTGATAGCTCAATTTGTAGAGCACCTAACCAACGGAAGATCCTGGGTTCCACTCCTGATCAGCTATCCATAAATTTTTCACGATTGAATACCAAAAATGCCAATAAAAATGCATTAACTGTATATGTAGGTATATACATTGTTTGTTTCGTTATCATTACCAATGTTTATTTATTTATTGTGTTATTCTGCCCACAGGTAAATAGTGTGGGTTGTGTTCAGGTTGAATATGTTCCTAATTATCTTTGTATCAAAATAAAAACGATTTCGTTTTCTTTCTAAGTAACTGAATTTGTTTTAATTATTTACTTTTGTCATCTATTATATCATTATATGCTTCCTACTCACTTTCTTTTTTGTAAGAAAAATTAAACCCTGGCTTGTCTTAACAACTTGAAGTAATTCAATTCAAGTTTCATTCAATCCCATTTAAATTCAGCCTAGAATCTTTGAATTGTTGTCTCATCTCCGAAATAGTTATCTTGAGGTGAACTGACATTCTCTCTAAATAGAATGCAAGCAATATTTTACAAAGTTAGTACTTTATTTAATCAATTACTTCTAAGTGGCTTTTGCGATATGTGAAAGGGCCTGAAAATTTTATAAGCCGCGCCTGTGCTTTGAATACAATTTTCTGGTACCTACTCTGTGTTTGCACTACGCGCATGCTCCCCTACCCCTTGCGCAGTTTCAATTTGGGTCAACTTCTCAACACGGCATTATCCCTCTATTTGTATATAAGCAACTCTGTGGTGTGGACTGAGCGTAAACTCAGAGCGGCGTTGTCTTATTTACTAGGTACCGAACGCGCGGGCTTTGAATGTGCGTTATTCTTGTGTCCATAAATGTATTTAGCGCGACGGTGTTGCAACACAGCTGATAGTTTGCTCCGATTTCTAACGGATACCACACCGACCCGATGCCCCGCAGGTGTAACTTTTGATCTGCTTTGCCGGACTCTTAAGTACCATGGAAGACAACAGCCATGTCTAAACAGAAATGCTCGCAGAAATGGGTGTTTAGCGCAGTTTTACTTCCAAGAACCAATTCGCGAGTTTGGGCAGTACTACAGTTTACAAGTTTGTTGTTTTTTTAGAACGGCCAAAAATTTGTAAATCAAAATGTAATGTGTAATAAATAAATGACATTTCTAGGGAAATTACAATAGGTAGTATATTATACAACGACGCTATGAGTGCTATTATTCCCTAGGATGAAAGTTTCAACACGAGCGAGCGAAGCGAGCGAGGGGTGTAATCATCGTGGATAAAATTATTAAAATCAGATAGAGTTTATTGCAAAAGCGATGTGAAAAAGGGGTAACCTTTCTAAAAAGGTGTACACGAGCTTTACCACCTAAGGACTATAACAGAGAATACCGAACACTACAAGCTTACCAATATAAATCATATAATATTATTACGAACACTATCACTACTCTACTACTATCAAAATTACCAAGGAAGTATAGGTCTGTCAGTAAGACTAACCGAAAATACTAAATATTACCAGTTAGACTATCAATCACAACGTACGCCACCACTATTACGTAAAAACTACCAGAGAATACCAGACTTCATTTTAGGCTAACAGAGAATTCCAAACGCTACCAGAGAATACGAGACTCTAAATCTGACTGCGCATTGCAATATAAACTGGAAACTCGGATAAGACTACAAAAGACTATCAATTTGAATACCAGACTACCATTAAAATAAAGCGGGAATATCAAAGACTACCAGTAACATCACCAAATATTGCCAGTAAGACAACCAGAAAATACCAATGACTACCAGTAAGACTGCCGAATGATACAGACTATCAATCATAATGTTCACCAGACTACCATGGCGGTTAGCATATTTTGAAACACAGGGCGCTAGGAGCATGGCGTTTATTTATATCCCAAGTAGATTTTGTCAATGCAGAGACATCCAACGTGTTAGCGTGCTATTGTGCTAATGGCTATTGTGCTATTTGTTCTCATTAGTAATCGCGAATTTTCGTTAAAAAAATACCTTTCCTGACGGGACACCGGAAACAACACATCGAATGCAAAATTCTGTAAATTACAATAAACTTTAGAAGAGAAAAAGGATCCACTTGAATTCGAACAAATACTCCTTGTATTGGCACTGAGCCACGCATGTTGCTAGATTCGGGCTAATTCTTCCACCGCAACATGTGATGTTGTTCACTATTTCCACGTTAATTCGAAGATGCCAGACAACTTTCTCCGTGCTCGGATGGCTAATGCGTTGGGTGTATGATCTAGATATCCGAGGATCAAACCTAGTCTGCTGTAGTTTTTTTGCGGTAACTCCGAATTTGTTTTTAAAGTTTCACGGCTCATTTTGTGTATGTCCGTTGCCTGGTCAGATGAGCGAATCACGTTCGCAGAAACACATTCCAAGAAAACAATAACTATTTCTTGATTCATAACACCTGGAGTTGGCCCGAATCCAGCCGAACACGCATACTGGTTACATAAAGAAATTATGTCCTGGACTGGGTCTGCATTACGCTCCGAAAGCGTACTAGACATTGGGAGACAGATGTATAATACAAAATCTGCATAAGTCGCAACCGTCCACCGAACGTACCTATTTGCGCATGATTGGTATGCATCTAACAAATATAAACGACGAAGTAGAATATACTATTTCTATCGCCTTTTCTCTAGGACGCTTTTTGCACATGCAAGGAATGGGGAGTTGTTTGTATTTATATAATAGGTATATGTGCCCTGGATCTAGCCAAGAGGCGTGGTATGCAAGAAAGAGAGCAGGTACTTAAATATTATTTCGTTAATCATTTCATCAACACATTCAGGGACTCAGTGGACAATTCATCGTTCAATAAATACGAGTAATTATCTGGAAGTAAAGAGTGGTATTGTTCAGTTCGAATAACCACTCCTAAGGCAAGTATCCCGCCAGATTGTTTGGGTGTTTGTGTGTGTGTGTGTGTGTGTGTGTGTGTGTGTGTGTGTGTGTGTGTGTGTGGGTGTGTGTGTGTGTGTGTGTGCTATGAGACGTCACAGAAAGCTGAAATTATTGGAAGATTCATGTGTCTCTGCGTATTTACGGGCTTATATCAAATTAAGGCTGCCGTTCAGTTCCGCTCGACAAACTTCGCCACCAGAGGCCCTGAGTGTAGAATTTATCCAAGTTTTACTCCGACCTTAGTGTGACTAAAATATACTAGATGGAGCAACATGAGAAAATAAGCAGTCAAAACTACTTTCCTTATCTGTCGATTTCCAATCATCACAAACTATCAATTTATAAAAATTTGGTAAAGTATTTTATGAATTTGTTACTTTCCTCAGTACCTACCGATTAAGTGTGGCTTCTATTTCTGTTTTATTTTCCTAGTTTTTCTGGAGATAAAGAAACTTATTCAGCTAAAGGAGTAGTAGAAAAATGAGAGAACGAGATCAGGCCATCCAATTCTCCAGGTGCCATCCACTTCTTCGGCGATGACCTTGAAAGACACCAGAGGCTGTTGAAGGAGTCCTTGAAGAAGAAGTGGAAGTCATGTCTTCAGCAACGACATCTTCAGCTGCCTCTGGTGTCTTTCAAGGTCATTGCTGAAGAAGTGGGCCGCACTAGAGGCTGCTGAAGGAGTCCTTGAAGAAGAAGTGGAAGTCATGTCTTCAGCAACGACATCTTCAGCATCTTACCAATTTGTGTATCTCACTGTCGGGGAAACTAGTAAAAGCTACATGAATAGTTTTTTGGGCGAAATATTTATGATCATTTTAATCATTTTCCATATAAACAGTCAAGAAATTTACACCAAAAATAAACATTTGAGTTTGAGGTTGCATTTTTATTTTAAATTGGATATTGGAATAATCTTCTAAAATATTGATACGAACTTTTGCCCCGTCAGCGACGCCCCTGGTGGTGACACATTATTTGTTTACGGCGAGCAGGCTTTGATTTATTACGGCGCGACCTTGTCGCTGTTTATGATTCCCGAAAAGAATAGTCTATCTCGAAGATTCTCATTCTGGAACAATGTTTGATCGATAATTTTCGAGAATCTTCTAAGACCATTATAAAATGGGAAGCAAGAAGCCGAGTGGACAAGTCTTACAGTTTGGAAGCGAATGTTGAATGCGATAAGAACCGGGCGTTTAATAGTTCCGTGCGAGTATAAGTCTTGATACGCGTTTAGTGTCGGTACGGTACGCGAGTGCGAATTCTTTGGTGGCGTTTTAAGTTTACCGGGGCGTCTTCGTATGTGATTAACCGTCGGTTGAAGACGAGTGTTTTAGAGAGTTTAAACTGTGGACTTGTGTACTGTGGATTGTTTAGGTTAGGTAATTAATTGTTTAATTGTTCGCTTAATTGTTTAATTTTCACTGCTTGTTGTTACTTACTGCTTGTATATATTTCGCTGCTTATTGTTCAATTTGTTAATTTTAAGTTCTCAAATCACTGTTAATTATTGTAAATATTAGTACATATACATAGTCATGCACTGTTAATAAATAGTGTAAAATCGAAATACGTTACAATATCAAAATCGCTTTCTTCGAGCTCTGATTGGCCTTCCGCAAATTTGTTTTTGTTGCCCTCTAGAGGGATTTGTTAGAACTTCCAATCTCGAATTTGCAGTTTGCAATTTTACAACCTTTATGAATTACAATGTTTCATTGGTAGATTTTAAGCGCCATTATTCAAAACGCTAGAAAAATAATGAAATTGAACTTCGAGTCTTTTTCAAAAACGGTGTACACTAAATATATGATCTCTTGCAGAAATATAGTAAAATACTGCATCTTTAGGAAGAGTATATTTTTAATGAACAGAAGTCAACATGTTTTAAAATATGCTTTATTTTTTTTGTTTAACCAATTTTTTTACGAAAACAATCTCTTCCACAAGATACTCGTACATCAATTTCAAATATGTAATTGTACAAAACTTGAACAACGTGCGTTTTACCGTTTTTGAATATGACTTGAAATTGTAATTTTATGCACTGAACGCCGGCCTTAAATACATTTTACATGTTTCTAACATACACAGGAAACCGAGTACTTTCCAACGTCAACTTAGTTGGGGTAGCATTCTGTGACGTCTCATAGTACCTACACAAAATCTTGATTTAGTAAAATTAATAGTAATATTCAATGTCTGGCAGGGCAGTAGTTGTTTGAACTGCCCAGTACCGCTCATTACAATAATAGAAATTTATGAACACAGTTCGAGAATCGAGAGGTACGCGGCAATGAGAATAAAAAAATGTGAGAACCAAAAGAGTGAGTGAATCAGCTTTTATTGGATATCACTTGAAGAAGTCTGCTATGAAATTCCCGATGAAATTGAAAATGCACATCCATCACAATTAGCAAAAAAGCAATATAAATGAACGAAATATCACCATAAACGGCTAAGTACGTATACTACTCTATGCTCTTTTTAAATACAGACTTTGAAAAATAAAGAGTACGCCATCAAACCGACAATAAATAGAATAAAAGATACGTGAGACACTTCCCCTTTAATTCGCTTCGCGACTGTGGCGGCCTCGCTCGTCGGCCTGGCTGCTTGTCTGGGTCTAGGTCACCCCGCCCCCACCTCTCCGAACAAGTCGTACAGTCACGGAATCTCAAGGTTGAATTTGTTTATATACCTGGACAGACAGTACAAGATTGCAACAACAACCGTGTACTCTGTTACGCGTTCGTCAGGAAATTGTCGTTTTGAAACTCACACGCACGGCGATTTCCTGGCGCGACTACCAACTGGAGTGCCGTACCGGAGATGATGCACCGCTGGGTACGTTCACCTCCGCGGGAGCAGAAACGGAAAAGTCGAGTTAGCTGATGTCACAATAATGTCGTGGTCAATGGCAAAGGCATTTCATTCGTTTTCATTTAAAGATGGCAATGTTTTACGGACGCTTCTGTCCTGATACACTGAGTGTATCTTGAATAAGTTTAGTACGCAGTTACTTTGGTTAAAAATTAAAAACGACATTATTTTAAATAAAAAATACACTTTTCACTCAACGTAAATGAGGTAAGCGACAAAAAGTGCCAATTTTAGGAGCTACCTCGGGAGCTACTTTAGGTTCCTCAACAATGCTAAGACAAAGTTTAAAACACAATTGTCAACGGCAACAGAAATTAATGTCTAAGCATGAAGAAGAATCATGATTGGTAGCTACTTTCTAGCCAATTTACCTTGTCTAGAGTGGCAGGGGAGAGGAAATCAGCTGAACGCGGTCGAGTCGTAAAATCTATCGGCGACGCGTCGATAAATTGCCAATCCCTACAACTTTTACATAAATTGATACATATTTACTTATTTAGATAGTCAAGAAAATTGTAAATAAAATAAATAAAGAGCATTTCATACAAAATATCTAAATAATACTGACGAGTAAATAAAAAGTTCAAATTGCAAAAAAATATTTGTCTAGCTTTGCCATGAATAGTCGCCATTCTCTACGTCATTGACCACGCTGTCCACACGAATTAGCTAACAAAAAAGTAGGGGAACATCGGACCATTCAATAACTGCAAATTAAATCAGTGTCACTGATTCAGTGACCAGTAATGGTCAACCGTAGAATCGAACTGTACATAATGAACTCCACGCAGCGAGCCATGAGACTATTGTTTTAACTTGTGCCGACTTTTTAAGATAGTGTCAGTTGTTACATTCTTTTGGCTCGCCAAGATAACGTGGTCACACTATACGTCGTCGTCTTCCTCGTCGTCATCGGAATAAACTGACTGGATGTTAGTGTAGAAAGACAGACCTGCTTAGAGTTGGGGTATTGTCTTTCTTCATTACAACCTCGAGTTTAGTAAAAAATGTTCCGATCGATTGGTACAATTATAATTCATTTGGGGCAAATGCCATTTCCCTTTCGCAGAAGTGTAATGTTATTCAGTCTATTCTCTTTAGGTTCAAAAGAGTCACCACGAATTAGATCCACGTCGGATTCAAACGTTTCATAAACCGCGGAAGCTTGTCAAAAATCATAACCGGACTAGATAGTTATTGGATTAAACAACCACCGTTATGCTATTGAACTTACTAGCAAAGAACATGTTAAGTGCTATTTTGATTTGTAGTTTATCCTGATCGTTTAAGAGCGCTGTTTACCTTGTTCTTTAGCAAATAAAACAAAGTTTTAAATACTAGAAAAACATAAACACAAGTTTCACATGACAGTGAAGTAAGCTAAAACAACATGATAGTTTATTTTATTAAAAATGTGTGTACATTTTTAATTTGTAATGTCGGAGATATACGATATCGGACGATTTATTCAATTTTTTTATTTAGAAATTAGAAGTAAGGAAAATTTAGGTTAATCGTATTTTCTAAAAATATTTTAAGAGTATTTTTACGAAAAAGTTCGCTCGAATGCGAATTTTATAACGTTATTAAAGCTGTTTTTCACATCCCATTCTAGTGCGACTGGGTTCGCGCAAATACGGTATAAATAAGTCAAAACAGGAAATCTATGAAGTATTGAGAACCTGTAAAAATTGCATAAGGAAGTTTAGTCTAGAATATTACAGGCACCGAGACAAGCACATTTCTATTTATGAGAACTTCTAACATTCATTCAAAGGATGACAATGTTACGGACTGTCTAGTAATTGACGAGTGGGAAAAGCCATGGTGAATGTCCAGAATAATGTTGTATGTACATGGCTACTGCAAGTAAAGTAGCAGTTCTTGGGGCAGACGGCTGCCACCATTGCGAAAACACTTCAGGAAGGCAGACAACTGCGACAGATGCGTATGTGTTGATGAGCCACGGACTCGACAGTCGACAGTGGCAAGGCAAACACTCTGTCGGCACAAAGTGACAAAAACCACACGAGCTATTAAGTGATTAAAGCGGATATCGCGCAATTTACGACCCGATAACACGCGAAGGCAGCGGAGAGATGTAGTGCTACTTTAATCGCCGACGCCAGTAGAGAGAGTCGCCCATAAAACAGTGGCGTAGGCTGTACGTTATCTTTGGGTTTATCGTTCATGTATAACAAATATTTAGACAACGCTGAACAAACAATATTCAAATATTACTTTCGAGCTGTATAAATGCATACCAGACAGAGTAATATTCTAAAAATAGTTGCGAAAGTATTTAAAAACTTATTTTAATTCAACAAGTATGATGACGAAAGCGAGGTTTTAAGAAACACGTTGCAAAGCTAGGTGTTCCTAAATTTAAAATAGTTTTGAAATATTTGTTACAAGTCATGTACCTGCTTTAAGAAAGACGGCTAAATGTCCAAAAATAAAGAAGTAGTCCACTTCTCTATCAGACACATGTTCGTTTTTACGATGAAAATGAAACCGCCCAAATGAGACATTAAGCAATGTGTGTATTTAGAGATATTTTGGAGTGTTGCACTGTGTTGTTGGTTTATCTCGGACGATTTCGGATTTATGATTTGATAAAACTTGGATCTGCCACTCAAGACGGTTGCCTGATTTAAAATTTTGTGCCCCGGCCATCATGCAATTTGATTAGGAGTAAATATAAAAAAGTAAGACTTTTCACAAATGCCTTCTTTATAGATTATAGATTTTAGAAAACGTGTTTGTTTATTTTTTGTTTTTATATAGAAAGTTTTAGAACAGTTGCTCATTTATAATAAAAATGTGGACAATTTAACCTTATAAGACTTTAGTGCGTAACGTGCGGTTTATTTTCCTCGCGAAAAGTCAGTGTCAAAATAAAATTTTGTCGTATTACATAAACCCCCTTCAGGTGAAAAGCATCAGGGATTTAACATATGTCAATTCTCTCAGTAGTATTCTGCAGGTGTTCCACTTCAAGATAAATAAAATTTACAGCCTTCGCAAAGATGCAACCGGGGGAGACATTGAAAAGAACGAAGCAGACTGCAACCCTTGTGCGTTTGGGATATTTCCACATACGCGATAGCGTGTTAAATAATTATTCATACAACACCTGCGCCGATTGATAATAACTGCATTCCTGTTGTGGCATTCTCTCACATTTGCGACGGTAGACGGTCCCACTCTGAAAAGCTGAAAAGCGGTATAACGCGTAGCGGCCAGGCGCTCGACTTTAATAGTGATGAACGATATCGTGATTTTTCAAACACATTGTGAATTGTTACTGTGATTTTTCCGGATTTTTCTATATCAGGGATTTTAAAACGTGACGTGAACACGACTTTTGTAGTATTAAGGGTGGGATACTCAAAGACAGGACAAGAGATCAGTAGTACATGTGTAAGACAGAAATAGACATAGCTTTAGCAACAGCTTGGTACAGTTAATCCAGCAGAAAATTGAAATTACGAACTTAGGCAAATATATGGTCTTAAAATAAAGCTAAAACATCGGTGAGCCCGTCGGTAAGTATGCTCACATATTTTATTTGGCGGTTAACTAAAATCCGAATGAACAATTTGTGGGTGAATAATGCTAAAATTTCCGTTAAAATTTGCCACTTTTCAACTTCTTTTATTTTAACAACAGTGTAAATATGGAGAATAAAATAGTTATAAGCCTATTCTTATGGCAGTGAGCGAAAATGTACTTAAAGGGTAGATTCGCGTGTACGCTCGGGTGCGTGACAAATGCAACAAACTCTTTTCGGTGAATATGATCCCCATATTATGATACTAAAAACATTTTCAATATTAAAAAATTGAAGAAGTTGCTGGATTTGAAGCTCATGCATAATCGTTGCATAATCGCATCAAAGAAAGAACAATAAAACCTATTTATCCAATTAATTTTTTCCAGCACCCTCGAATTTCTAATTATTTTAGACGGTTTGATTTTGAAAATTCTAAACCTACCTAACTAAAAATTGAAATTGTCTGAGTAACATAACGGGCCTCATTAACTACTTTCAGTCAATTATGAATAAACAGAATATAAGGCTGCCAGGCTACCTATAAAGTTAGGAACAAAATTATTCAGAAAACAGACGTGTTCAATAGGAGATTAGCGAGAGGCTTTGCAAAAGAGTCCACGTAAACTTGATAGACATGTGTTAAAATCACTGTACCAGTGAGACGCATGCTAGGACAATTATTAGGCGTCAAAATAATTTTCGTCTCTTTCTACCTCCTTAGCGTTTCTTAGTGGCATAAGTCGTAACCTCTATAATCAGTTTTAAATCACGACCCGCCTTGCAGTCCCCCGTTCATCGATACCACTCGGAAGAAACTAAAAAAATGTTAAATTCCCTCGTACCACGTTCATCTACGGAAAGGACAAAAAGTATGGAATAAAAGTTGAAAAGCGATAAATTTTCTTCAGTTTTGCTTTAAACTCCATGGATTTTGAAGGGACGTCAAATAAAAGGCGTGATGGCTTTGGATAGAAGAGTGTACTGATTTAGGCACCATCCAAGAGGTACAGTAGGTATATGACGGATTCTTATAAATGTCAGCCAATAGACCTAATTTACTGGTTTTCTAATGTATTGGACCTGCTGCCGCAACTTTATTGGTAGGAAATCTTCATTGGTCAACATCGAGAAATGATCCGAGATGTTAGACGATTCCTTCACATTACTTCATTTCATTCTACTTCACCGAACCATGGATCACCAGTGAAACATGTCAGAAATATGTGCAGTATGTGAAGACTAAGTTGAGACATTATTCAGGTTTTTAGGGATCGACTCCTTAGCTCAAGCTCTTTAAAGAGAGTCGTTCACGAGGTCGTTCACTAGGAGTCGCTCATTTGCACGACTCGTTTTTCAGAGTATCTCGAATATAAATTTGCTGGTATATCATTTTATTTATCAAACATAATAATGATTTTTTATGTGGTAAAAATAAGAAATGACGATATGACAACACTTCTTGAACATACAAATTATCGTACATGGGTCCACTTTAGTTTAAAATTGTTTCAAACTTATAAACAAAAATACGTTTGCAATATAATAGAAGATTATTATTAAATCTTTAATTAAGAACAAAATAACCAAAAAGTGCTAAGATATTCAATAGAAAATAAGAAGATAGGTAAGTGCACTGCTTCTACAGCAGTGCATATATGTATTATGAACTACGTTAGTTCAACGTTCCCATAAGAGAGACGTTCATTAGGATTAGGAGTCGTTCATTAATGGTGATACGGTTCTAATGAAGGGGAAGATTCATTTCAGTTCTAAGGCGGTTATGGTATTCGACGACTACCAACAGCATTAAAACTGCTGAGCAGATTCTAGAGAAATGCATACCTACAGACATGAGGCTATCGTCACTACTGTTCGGCAAGATATGATTTCGTTCAAGAACAAAAATAAGTAGTGTACTTTAATTGGTACGCTTTGGTGCTTTCACGTAAATCGTTGGAGAAGAATATTGCTGTCAAACAGGCAAAAAGGGCGATGCAGATGTAGATCAAAACAGCACATGAAAATCCGCAGATGAAACCGAAAAATCGGTTGTCCCGGAATCGCTGAGAATCTCCAAGACGATCCAGAGCTTATCATTCATACGTTCTTGCCTCTTAACAAGATTCAATTTGACGATGACGATGACGCGGTAACAATATCTGATGACGATGTCGACAACTCCGAAATTAACGAAGACAGACCCCCTGCCAAAAATCTACAGGTTTAATAAAGTAGAGAAACAGTGTACCCCTTAAAACACGCTACGTAGTGCTGTATATCTTGGCTGGTTTGAAAATGAGAACACTGGTTATCCAAAGACATGCCTTTCACTTGACGTCCTCCCGAAAACTATAATACAGTTTGCGATAAAACTAAAAAGAAACTTTCTTGTAGAAAATTTAGAACACTTCAATTTTTAAACGAAACTTTTTTCGCAATGCGCTTGTTTTTGAGAAATTCGGAAAAACCCTTTGTCGTGAGTAACCTTCGACCCAATACGATGGTAATTTTACGTATCAGAGGTTCTGCTTATTTCGTATGTTGTAAAGGCATTTGTGAAAAAAAACTGATTGTAAGTATTTCCTAAGTTGATGGATTTTGAAGCTATAGGTAATAATGCCTGGACTAGTGTAAACAACCCGATAATAGACGCTAGTTAAAATGCTATTGTTTAAGAAGATTATTTAAAATTTGGTTCACAACATTTGGTAAATTTTCGTTTTGTTTTGTAGACTGCGACCTATTTTCATTACAAATCTATTTTCTTATACAGAGTGTCCCAGAACAACGGGGCAATATTTCTGGAGCATATAGTTTGGGTCAAAATAACACTTAAAGTAGGTATGTATAATATTTTTTCTAGGGCGCATCCCTTCGAAGCTATTCGCCCTTAAAGGTCAAGTCCCGAAGAAGGTTTCTTGCTGGTAACTTTCAATACTGTATCGAATGTTATAAAATTTGGACTGTAGGCGTAGTAAGCAAGTATCTGTGATTGAGTGACATGACATCTTCCGTATCTTGTCTAGGAAGCCGGGGGTGGAACACCCCTAATGCTTTTAGCGAATTTGCAATGACATTTTTAAATTCCTTAAACAATGGGGTCGTTGCACTAAATAGAAAATCGATATAATTTTGATAGAAATAAGTAACTAGGTGTTTATTGGCCCTCTGGATTACATTATTTTATTTACTCACCAAATGCCCAAAATTTAAACAATGGCGATTTTAGCACGAAGCGCGCCTTCGGAGAATTAAACAGAGACACGTGCTGCCCCGGTTACGTCATTAGCTTAGAAGCGCTTGTGATTGGTCATCTCAATTGATGTTTTGATACCCAGAAAGCTAAAGCTACGTGGAGTTTGAGCCGGTAAAGTAGGGAGCAATAATGTTAGGAATAATCAGAATTTGACATTTGGAAATTTATTATTTTTACTTGTATTGGGTGTATAAATAGTTTTCTGCCGTTTATTGATGTGTTTTTATTCCTATTTATTGTGTCAATTAGTATGTTTGTGTACGGAAAATAGAGCAAGGTTTCGGCTAAAGCCGATTCAGACAATTTACCGGTAGTGAAATAATTGACAATTATTATTTATCCAATTTGGACTATTTTAACGCTGAAACTAAAAATATTAAAACGAAACGATGAGTCGATGAGTGCTTCATTTATTTGGGAACTGGACAAACTGAAAAACAACACTGGACACTATCTGTCAAACGACTAGACTGCCATGATTGTTTATTAATTCAGTTTACGTTTGACGCGTTTGACAAACAACGGTTGTACTTTACGGCTAATATCGAAAATTCTCGGCATTCCCCGGATACGTCATCATTTAAAAGGCTTAAAGAACCTAAAACGTTCGCTGTGAGAAAAATAAAAAATACTGGTCAAATATTTTACGACAATCTTCGGGAAAATACGATTTTAAAAAATTGTGGAACGACCCCATTGTCTCAAAAAATGTACTCTTTTTAAAACCTAGAAAAAAAAGACATGTTTTATCATTTTTACTATACAAGCCAGGCTATGAAATATGAATTGCTTCATGAAACATGTGAGAAAATGAAATGAAAATGTATGAAAAATCGGTTTTGAAAACATAATAGCGGCTACAATAAATTTTCGAAATGAGCACCTTGTAGGCGCATACATTTTTGTGTAGTAAAAATGATAAATCATGTCTTTGTATACATTTTTTCTCTGGAACGGGCCGTTTTAACGGTTTCAACAAAAAGAGTACCTTTTTTGAGAAAATTGTTTGAGAAATTTAAAAATGTCATTGCAAATTCGTTAAAAGCATCACAGTGAATGTTAAGGGATGAAAAGCATTAGGGGTGTTCCACCCGCGGCTTCCTAGACAAGATAAGGAAGATGTCATGTCACTCGATCACAGATACTTGCTTCCTATGTCTACAGTCCAAATTTTATAACATTCGATACAGTAGTTTGAAAGTTACCAGCAAAAACCTTCTTCAGGACTTGACCTTTAAGGGCGAATAGCTTCGAAGAGAGGCGCCCTAGAAAAAAAATTATAGATACTTTAAGTGTTACTTTTACCCAAACTATATGCTCCAGAAATATTGCCCCGTTGTTCTTGGACATCCTGTATAATGTGTTTCACTTTGAGTGGAAACACTGCAACATATACAGTGTGTCCACGGATTGATTTGACGAGAGGAAAAAAATCTTTATTCATGATTTTACGACGAAAAGTCATTCTTTATAAAAAATTTTGATTGTCGAGAAAATGAGATTGCCCTAAAAGAAATTGAGATTAGATGTACAGGGTGTTAATAAATTAAGAAAACATGAAAATGCTTCAAGAGATAAGTACAATTATTTTTTATTTTAGACAAAATGTGTATTAAACAAAGTTGTTTATAATCTAAAATAAAGCCTAAATACAAATTTTTACATTGATATTCTAATTTCTACATTTATTCTACATAAATCCCTCCCGCATCTACGCACTTTTCTGCTCTTTTAATAAATTCTTTCTACACTCGACCAATTAATAGTTTGCGGCACATTCAGTTCACTTATTGTTTCCCGTATGCGCTCTCTTAATATTTCCGTATCATGTAGCTATCTTGATTTTTTTTAAATGTACCAAACCACTATTATTATTTTAAGTGTAAAAATTAGAATTTCGATTTAAAATTTTGTATTTAGGCTTCATTTTAGATTACAAATAACTTTGTTTAATTTGCTTTAATTTTGTTTTAATTTTGTCTAAAATAAAAAATAATGGTACTTATCTCTTGAAGCGTTTTCATGTTTTTTTTAATTTATTAACACCCTGTACATCTAATCTCAATTTTCTTTAGGGCAATCTCATTTTCTCGACAAGCAAAATTTTTTATAACGAATGACTTTTCGTCGTAAAATCATGAATAAAGATTTTTTTCCTCTCGTCAACTCAATCCGTGGACACACTGTATATTTAGGGACCAATTTTCAAAAACTGCTTTTTAGATTCTAGAGAATAAAAATTCACAGATCTCGCACCTTACGCAAGCATCGTATGTATTGAAAATGCCTGACACAATTTTTACATTTAAAACACTTATGAGTTATATCTGCCACAATATAACAAATTAATTATTATTAATTTACGTTTACCGATTTTGCGGGGTCGAGATCGTAACAATAAACAGCCATACTTTGCGGTTTGTTTTAAAACAATAACTGCTTCCGCGCCGATTCGGTGTCGGCATTTCATATGTCACGCAATCCAATATTATCCGTATGCGCTGGTCGAGGTCACGCCATCCTCATTAAGTTTGCCTAAACGTGATCCCAATAGCATTTTCAATACTAAAAACGATGTGGTGTCGTGGGACACCAGGTAGGAACGAAGTTCCTTCGGCTAATGTAGAATCGACACAATTTGCAAAAAAAAAATCGTGAATAAAAGAATAAAACAGTTGGATAAAAGTTAATACGTGCGATGGGAATTTATGAACATGTAGAGTTTTCCCACTTTGTAACCCCATCCGAGACATACTGTATAATACGTAAAAATTATCTTCATTTCCTTACGGCTTTTTCCAAAAATTTGTTGAATTTACTTAATTTTGAAAACAAAATTTATGTTGCATGGGGTATATTCTATTCATCAAGTCATTAATATTCTAGAATAAAGAACGCTGCTCAACAACATCTGCGCGAGTAGGAATTTGTAAGTGCATGATTATTATAATGGGGATGTAACTCCAAAGAATTAATTTTACTATGCCTAAATAACTACTGGAAAAATCATGCTGCGTGTTTTCAGAAAATTGTAACCTACTACCAGTGATTATAATATTAAGCGATTTTAAAGAATTTCATAAATTTATTTCTAGTAGACACTTCCTGACATCCTACATGCGCCAGTTAATTTTTTATACGAGCAGCACATGTACATAGATCAAGCGCAAGATGCGATTAAACACCAAAAGAACAAATCAAATCTACATTTACATACGACTGGTTAGTTCCACTGCAATTTCAATGTAGAGGGCAGCACATCATGACAACGTGATAAGTCCACACAAATGTAGTTGTCATGTAACACAAGTTTCTTACTAATCTTGTGGGGACATTTCATAAAAAGTTGCTGACGCAGTAAAGAAGTACCCACAAAACGCCTTAAAAACGGATTTAAATAGGTTGTTTAAAGAAAAGCCAATAGGGTTGAAACAACACTAGGTATATTATTTGCATGTACACAGGATGCCGTCTCACATAAGAATGTCCTATATCATCATGGCACAGTTTACAGATTTGCCATCGGTTTTGTTTCGGCACTAACCATAAACTTTTACCATCATTAAGTTTTCTGTAAACGTATGCCCCACGTATCTATAATGTGAGTATTCGCCACGTGCTTGTCCATGAATGCATGAGTATATACTATGCATTGGCGGGGTGTAGTGGTAATAGAGAGAGAAGGGATGAGAGAACGAAAAGAAAGAGGGAGAAAGAGAAAGAGAAAGGTATTATACACTACTCGCTTGTGTATACGACTGTCGCGCCCGCGCACGTCTCATTTAACGGGTTTATTCCACGGACTTTTTCTTACGGTTTTATTCCACGGACTTTTTCTTACGGTTTTACTATCACATTTATTTCAGTTCGGTCGCGCAGCAAAATCCCTATCTCCTCCAAGCCTGCCGTAAGGAACTTCGTTCCAAAAATCTCAACTCTCGTCTCAACTTAAAAAATCCAACCAAATAAATTACCGAAAACTCGGCCTACTACTAAAAGAAATGTACGCCAAAAATGCCACAATGGGTTAACTAACATCTTTTTATCGAATAACTGACTCAGCCAGCCATTGTATCTAGGGATATCGCAAATGCTTATCTTCAAGACTTGGTGCAAATTAATAGTTTTAGAAAATCATGAGAAGTTGCATTAAATGGTCTAATTTTCATTAAGAAGAATAGCATTGGCAACTGTTTGACAGGTGCCATACGTAAAATAAAATAATTGGTAATGAAAATTAGGGCATTTAATGCAACTTTTCATGATACCCGAAAGCTATTTTCGAAAAATCTGGCCTACATTTCTAATCGTATTGGGCTGGGTTTTGGATTAAGTTAATTTGATTGAATATTCTAGGTTGAGTTTTGCATTCTCTACAATTTAAAAAAGTTCATGAAAATGCACCGATAATTATAAAAGTTCGCTCAAAGTGAAACACACTGTATTTTCTGTATCCCCTTTGTAATAAAGGAGTTCGGATGTGCACTCATTAATGAAAGCAATTGCACTGTGAGAATGGTAATTCCATGACAAGATAATGGGGAAAATCCGTAAAAAATTCTTCAATTAAGTCTAGTCAATAATACCCAGTTCAAAACAATTGTTTGGCGAAATGAATTATTGAACAAAAAAGTTCTTACGTCTTTACGGTATTCCTTTATCATTAAAAATGACTCCGATGGTAAAATGCTAGACTTCCGTGGTTTTAAGTTGTGGAATATTACACATCATATTTAAAGTCTCTTTTCACATTTCCTACCTCCGAAAACGGAGAAAAATACTCAATTTAAAAGTTGGAAATCTTTGAATTTTCTAACTTGTACTTGCCTAGGTTGCCTACTGCTTGTTACACAATATTACAGTTCAAGACAGCAAGATTTGTAAAATTTGTAAAACCAAGAATAAAAGAGACTGTGGTTAAACTGAAAGTAGGAACTAAAAAGGAATTTTCAAGGCGAGACGCAAAAAATTCACACATGTATTCGGAAAATAGATTGAAAAATACAAGAATGCACTTTTTGTTTTCCCCACAATCGTTGAAGGAAGGAACCTGCTCGGAAACTAAAGAATTGCTCCCCTTAAGCTAGAAACTGTAACTCGTGCACGGACTTGCAAATAACTTTCAAACAACAAACAAAATTCAATTTGTAAAATTACCTCTCGAGTGCTCCTGCACAAGTCGACCAGACGTGAACATAATATGCAATTTCTCTGACCCTGCATATAATATTTACAAAATGAACTTCGGTTATGTAATATTAGCTAGCAGCTTCTGAAGTAAATTCTCTTAAGAATGGTAAAACTAAGTGCCATTCAACTGAAAAGGTCACCAGGAAACATTGAAAAATGAATCTCAGTAGCCTTGGAGTTTGATACGTACAATTTCTGTTCCACCGTTACCTTGCCTATTCGATTTTTAATAATAATAATAGAGATTATTTTTTTCATCGTCAAATTGACCAATAGGAACATTGCATTTGGGTCTAGAAGCGTGTATTATTTCGGTTAATACACGCCTATTCTAAGAGCCAATGAGATTTCTTCAATTTCTTAAAATCGACCAATCAACTGTCATTGTAAACGATAAAACCCTACCTCTTTCCCAATAACTGATAAATATGCCCCTTGCTTTTAATAAACTATGCTGTGAATGATAGTTTTGAAATTTCTACCTTGGCAACTGTCACTGTCATATTATTTTCGAGTTTTCTTGCAACGTCGTTTTAAATTGTCCATATAATGATAATTTTCTGTCAAATAAATCTTCAAAAGCTTGCTTTATGCATTTTACAGAAAACCTTGCAATTCCCGAACACAGAGTGGTCAGGGAAGACAATGCCGTTTCGGTTATACCACAAGAACAGTAAAAGTTCATTATTTTGGTTCGCATTTCAATTGAACTTTATGTATTTATTTACCTACCTTCAGTTTTTATTTCATTATATTTTTAATGGCCAAGAATAAATAATCTTATTTCCCTATATGTATATCTCATATCGCAGATCACATTATACCTAACGTTTTACCCTAATTACAAAGCACAACCAGAAAGTCTATAGTTCATTAAATTTCAATGTATTCAGTTTTCCGAATTTATTTATAAAATAGCTTTTATTTGTTCGTAATTTACTCCCTAGATAAGAAAATTAAATTATGTGAGAAACTACAGGAAGTGTAATAAATCGTGGTGGGTGCCTTACTGTGACGTCACGCTAGTTACAGCGCGGCTTGTCTGGAGCAGGCGTTGACTTAACCCTTGGAAATAATTTTCTCAATTGTAAGCCCAGCCCTGTGGATTACAAAAATACCGTGCAAGATGCGATAAACACTATGTCATCCCACCTGATGACCTGCCGCATTTATTATTACAGTTGCCCAGTGCGCCTCTTCATTCAACTGTATCCAACCCATCAGTAGGTATACCTGAACATTGCATACCTGGTTGGCACAAAACACACTCGTACAAAAGCAGCTGGCCTTGTTGCAGGCCATATACTCTCATTTATAAAAGCAACAGCCGCGCTAATAATAAAATAACAATGGATCAAGTACAAAGACCGAGTCTTTTAGCAACTACGCGGGCTTTCGAAAAAAAAGTTGTGAATGCATTTGCATATTAACAAAGCTGGTATAAGTAATACATATAGCAATATAGGTAGTGTTTATACACGTTATGCAGCTTACAGACCTAGAAATACAAGTAAAGCTATTTTTACAACATATCCATTTGAAGTACAGGCTATGTCAAATATTGAACGACCACCTTGAAATCTACATATTATAGGTAGTTGTCGTCTGGTCGTTATCCTCTGCTATTTACTTTTTACTTCTGTCCAATGCTCCGTGTTGGATGTAAACAACAGATTTACCCGTATACTTAGCATCATAATAATTGGCACCCAACAGTACCATATTTTTATCGAAAATCGATTTTCTCGATTGATCGATTCGAATAAAATTGATGGGAATGGGCAAATGGAACCTCGCACGGCTATCGGTAGGTTTACCGGTGGTAAAGTAAAATGTGTAAGTAGTGTAAGCTGATAAATGTCATCGTATAGCAAGCTACATAACAAAGCATTATTAAATCAATGAGCGTATATCTTTGAAAGAACATAATTGAATAATTAGAAACTATATCAACAAATTTAAACGTAGCATTCGCTTAAAAACACAAAAATAAAGTAATAATCGAAGAAAAACACCAACATTTCCAAGCCACCCAGAAAGATCAGCTACGATATTATGAATTTATAGTGTATTTGTTTAACATTGCGTCATTGGGATTTGCGAAGTACAATTTTAATCTCTTGTTAATGGTTTTTCTGCTGCAAATTTCAAAATGAGTTTTAGTTCACATCATTTTTAAACGCCCTCGTAGTATTTCAAAAACAAGCGAAAAGTTTCTAAATAAAAAGGAAAATAAATAATTATTTTAGCTCATTTCAAAATTTATTGAAGTCAGCAGACTTATGTCCACTAACATAAGCAAAAATAAATAATAGGTACGACGCTGCCAGTACAAGTTGTCCCATTTCTTCTGCACCCTGTCTATATAATCACATTTTTGAATCCCTTAATTTATTTCTTACCAGCATTCGTTTTGAAAATAGTCTCGGACGATAAACATTTAATAACTTTATGTGGGAAACAGAAGTTGTCAGCAGTTAAGCAAGTACGCTTATGAAAAGAGTGTATCTTATCCAAGATTCCATTTAAGAACAAAATATTTTGAAAGATAATGTATAGTTTGGTAAATATTTTTCAGTTCCAAATGAAATGCAAACAATTTCCCGCATGCGTACATCTCACGTTCTGCCGCTGCGAAAGTCAAACACTTTCTCGTCTTGTTCCTGGAAGAAGGCCTGGACTATTACCCCAACTCTCAACCCACCCGCTCGTTTTCATCGTCGCTCCCCTTACTTCCTATTAATTCAGTATTTTCAATGTAAATAGTGGATGAGGGAGCAACAACAAGGGAAACGGCTTTCTAGGCCAGCAATTGTTTCCGTTTTTTGCCGTTTTTGAAGCAAATTGAATTTGATCCTTTACAAACAATACTCGGGGCATTGTCAAAGTTATAAAAATGTATAGACTCGCGTTTTATATTTGGTTAGTAAAATTGACAGACACTAGATCAATCAATTGATCAATTCGTTACAATCTGAGCATGACATATGAAAAAAAACATAACCTCAATTTGTAGCAGGTTCTTGATAAAGAAGTTAACAAATACATTAGCAACAGTGCAAAACCTAATCAGCGGTGTCGAAAACATACGACAACGCGAAAATGCAAACAAAAAACATGCAATTAAAAAATGGACGTACCTATTGTGTATTAAACAGTGATTTTATAATTATAATTATAAAATCACTGGTATTAAAGCCCGTTTCTATCTCATGTCCTTGATAGTGATGCAGGGACTCAGGCTTTTTTAGGCCAGAGCCGAACCGGATCCTAAATACATGCAGTAGGACATGGGTCGAACAAATTCATGCTTTACTTATTTCTTGGCACTCACTAATTCGTTTCACTCATTTACCAGTTAGCTGCCACAAATTTGCATTTTGCAAATAGGTATTCAAATTTAAGCGATGAATTCTTAGGTTACTTAAACAACTTTTGAAATTTTTACACGAAATTTTGAACATTAGCTATTCTTTATTAAGAAATGCTATACGTTCCCAGTTTTTTCGTAATTTCAAGAAAAAGTGTAGTTTTGATTAATTGGAAAACAACAATTTTCTTCCAATTTAAAATGCCAAATGTGTATTTTTTTCTGAAATTACAAAAACGGCAGTAATTCTGCATAACGAGTAGCTTAACTTCAAAATTTCGTGTAAAAATTCCAAAAGTTGTTTAGGGAATTTAAGAATTACGAACACCTACTTCTCAGGGGATATTACTAATGTGCATGGGAGAGACAGTTAATAAAACTTTTAAATATCCTCTTACAGTTTTTTAATTTCGCAACAATAGACTGTCAAAGATTCCACAAAATGTTATTTAACTCGGAACCTTAGAACTGTACGAAAAAATTCTGCGTCATGTTTTTGCTTCTACATTTCACTCAACTTCATAGTAACATCAACTAAACAAAAGAGACGGACTCCCCACCTTAAAGAACAAAATTTTGGGAAACAATCACCCCCAAAGTTTTAACTCAGTAGCTGACGTGGTTTAGGAGATGTTAGAAACAGCTTTTTAAGAAATTTTAAGAACCTGTATCCTTGTCGAGAGTAATTTTAAGGAATATTTTCATACAAACTTTTCTTTTGAGTTCACTCGTTATGGAATGCTCTTTATAATATTGTTTTATTTTGGAAATTTTAAATTTTGTTTTCTTTTTGTTATCTACAAAACAAATAACATTTTTTTAAAATGAATCTTCATTGAGGTGTTAAAGTTCATGCATATTAGTAGGCGTAGGCTCGTGGTTAACCGGCTAAGATGGCCGAATCCGCTGGGTACGGGATACTATTTCGGTTACATCCCTTGCATTCCTCTTCTGCAGGCTATGTGGCACCAAACTGAAGCTTATTATGCTCCCATACTGTTTATCTAATCAATTTTGCCCCATTTGGGACAAGACTTATGGACTCATCTGATGTTACTTTTGGTTCTACATACATAGCTCCAAAGCTTGTACGTCTAGCTACTACAAGAGCCGGATATTCGCATAACATGTGATGAAAGTGGGGGGCTCCTCTTCTCCACACTCCTGCAATCAGGACTGTCCTTCACTCCAATAGTGGTGAGATGTGTCGTAACAGTGAAAAGTGTCCCATAAATAGTTCTACTGCCCATCTCAGCTGGTGTTTACTTAGTCGTAATAATTCACTAGCTCTCTTGCTGGATGGTCCGTTAATGAACATCCGTGATCGCCTCAGTCCAGCAGTCCCCATCCAGTAAGAGGCATGCTTTTGTCTTAGTAGGTACTTTATCACCTCTGGCTGATATGCCAAACGGTGCGTGGGTACCAGCCCTATCAGTGGGACTTTATAAATCTCTTCGTCGCTAAAACGTCCGCTTTCTCGCTTCCTTCATGGCCTTTCACTCATTGTAGGATAACCTTATATGTACTGCTAACCGAGCCAGTGAGTTCGCACAGACTTTTAGTGCCTTTGTCCACAATGTCCGATTCCGAGATCCGAGTTCGAATGACGGATATCGGATATCAGGTATCGGAAAAACATGACGTTCGACGTCTGTCCACGACCATACATCCGATCAGTTACCATTTTGAATTTCTTAGTGGCAGAAACAGCGTTCGTCATGAATCCTCGTTTGGAACGCCGCCGGCAACTTCTTGCGCTATTATTATGCGTAAGGAGACGCAGAAGATCCAAAGAATTTTGGATACATCCTCTCCTAAGGGAGAGATACATAACATAACAGCCTTTTAGGTACTTTATTATGAATTACGTCAACATGAAAATAATTTTTTTAACTATTAATGTAAATATATAGTGATTTAACAAATAAATACTTCGCGAACTACCAATATATAACGTTTTATTTAAATATTTTACCGGTTTCAGGATTCACAAAGATCCCATCATCAGAAATGTACGAAAAATTTTTCGTACATTTCTGATGATGGGATCTTTGTGAATCCTGAAACCGGTAAAATATTTAAATAAAACGTTATATATTGGTAGTTCGCGAAGTATTTATTTGTTAAATCATGAACTTCTACCAAAAAGTAAAACAAGAAGATATTAACTACATAAATATATAGTGCTTAAATTTTCCCCCATTTTCAAAAACAATACAATACAACAAACATGTGTTGCTCTTGACGTCTTGACACTTGAGAAATGGCGGATCGGGTGATCGCGGACAAACGCAAACATCTTTTGTATTGCAGGCGCTTCGGTCCATCAGCTAACTTCGGACCGATCAAGCGATTAATCAATAGCAGAATTCTCGGAGACCGAAATGCCGGATCTCGGATGACGGACGTCGCGTGGACAAACCCGCCATTTCGGCCCGTCATCTGGGATCTCGGAATCGGACGTCGGCGTCGTGGACAAACGCCCTAAGGCCCTAACCGTTCTGTATTGTATCACTACAGATTCCAGAGCTCTCAATGCTGCTTGGCTGTCAGTGACAGTCTGGATACTCCTATCTTGAAAGGACCTCCTGATCATCTCCTGCGCATATATGGAAATTGCAGTAATTTCTGCCTGGAATACGGTCGCAAGGCTTCCCAGGTTTATGCTAATTTCATTCCCCGTGTTTTTACACGAAACCCACCGTGCTCTGTCAGTTTTTGAAACATCTGAATACCAAACGGTTCCAAACTGTTCTCTGGACTTCTGTGCATTGTACTTCACTCCTTATATCGGTACGGTGCGGTTTTTGGCTACATACAACGGGGTGCACCGAGGTCGGGTCAGTGTTGACTGGTCTTCTATCCAGTCACGCATTCTCTTAGCCTGGACCTCTCCACCTTAGGATTTAGAATTTTTACTGAGATTACTGGTGATTTTAAGCCAAGACACGATTTAACGAAGGACCTAACTTAGTGGGCACAATTCGGCCCCTTCGGCGCCGTTTACCCCATTGCAGACCCTTCTCCACGACACGACTGTTTGGACAGCGGTATGTATGAAATAAAAAGTTATTTTCGTTAAAGTTGCTTTACTTTTGTCGCGCTAATAAATTATTACATACTAGCTTATTAGATATTTGAATACAATCATATTTCGCCTGTGACAGCAGCCTAAAGTGACCCTCTAAACAGAAAGGTTTTTAATTTCCGTGGTTGCAAATTTTATTTTAAATACTTAAATATTTGATTTTATCATAAGAGTTGTTTTACTTTTATCCGATAGTGTATGTTATTTTTGGTCCTACCTACTGCCCAATTTTCTCGATGCCCTTATGCAACAGCATATTTTGTGCATTTTCTATTTGGAAGCATGTGTTATAGATGGGTTGGTTTTTCTATCTGCGTGACTTTTGATGTGCCGGTTGAGTTGACGATTATTCAGACCTTTGCCCATTTGATAATTTGAAAGTTCTTCGTTGTTCTACAAGTTGTAATGTTTCATCGGTCATCCCGTGGTTTCTCTTTGCTCTGGTGACGCGTATTTATCTGGAGGCAGTTTCGTCCAAGATTTTGTTTCTTCCCAGAGTCCGCTGAAAAGTTAATAAATAAGGAATGCGGTGAGGACAGCAGATGCCCAGTGGATATTTTATCAAAAATGTATTTGCGGTACTCAGGTGACTACGTGCGCTAAATAATAGCGAAAACAAAATAAGATTTGTTTACAGGTTTAAATTTAAATTACATATTCCCGTTGTGACTAACTTTGGATAAATATGCTGATACACACGTGCAATATAATTAGAAGAATTTCAGTAATTGGAGAAATTATTACATATGGACGTATGTATGTATTTAGGCTCTACACACTAACAATCCTAAAATTTCCGTTTCGCAATTTGTAAAAACATAATAATTTATTGGGAACACAACACTCTGCTTGAAAATTAATGAACAAATATAAATTTGGTAAAGTTTGAAGTTCCAGTAAACTCCCACAATATAAATTGAATAAGTGGGTAAAATTTATGGAAATTATATTAGGATGGTTATGTATAAATGTTTTCTTTAAACAATTGCCATGATGTCCTTGTAAAGCTACCCTCATTTTAAATTCCGTCTGAAGGAGAAGTTTCGTGGCCGCACTGTGGTGCGAGCCATGGTTTATAACACCAGTGCCAGAGAATGGCTAGGACAGGCTATAAAGCACGGAGGATAATTATTATCAAACAGGGCATCCTCTCCAGGGACAGATTTACAAAAGGAAAACAACACGCCCAAGTGTAATGTTGAAGTCAGTTCAAATAATTTGTTAAATATGTATTGTCAAAAGGCACCCAAAATATTTTACGTCAAAATTTAAGTGAGAGGAAAACTTAATGTATTCAAAATGTAGGAGTATAAACCGCTCTGCAGAGTAGCAAGACGTTGATTGGTTGATTGGATTTAAAATATCAATCCTTTAAATTAAAATTACGCACGAGAACTTATTGTTTATTTAATAACGGTCTAGATACTTAGAATAGAATCATCCACCAATTTTGGTTCTTTATTCTTGGACCTACATGTCAAAATAAACTGACCCTTATTTTTCAGCACGAACACTATGAAGAGCCATATTAATTATTTAGAACGGCCCATAAACTCATTTAAAAATCAGCGGCAGGCAGTGCACATGCGCAGTTGTCGAATTCGAACTATGCCCAAAGATTTATGGAATACACAATAATACGTAGAACACATGTTTTCGAGAGATCTTTACTATGATTACCCATGAAAATACTAATACTAATACTGACGTAAGACCGAATCTAACTTTACTACTTAGAAACATTTCGATTTGGAAATTTCAATCAATTTTTATAAAGTTTCACATACGAACGCCTATTCTGACATTGCTCAGTGATGAGTGGCCACGTGATCGTTTGTTACCTATGCTGTGTATTACCATTACATTACTTTGATAAGAAAGAATCACATGTGAGGGTGTTAAAAATAGACACAAATAATGTTGAGACACCAAGATGTATTCATATCTTTTAAAACATTATTAAATTGTCCTTAATCACTTTGGTACAATACCAGATTGGTTACCATCTGCATTAATCATACATAAAAAGTGTTTGGTATTCTCTATCGAGCTGCAAAACGTATTTATTATATTTATTACTAACAACAATCAAACAGCTGTTGTTAGTTTTGTTCTTTAAAGTTTATTAGAGTTTTCCTTACACAGGTGTTCGTTTTTTGGATTTGACTTAATTTACTCAAAATATAATACCAAACCTTGTATCTCTTTGAAACGCATAATTTAAACGAGCGCTGTGACGTATTGTTCCGAAAATTGGGAAGACTTGGGCATTCGCAAACACGCTGATTCTGTCCCCACTTTATTCATTCGGGGCAGCGACCATTATTGGTATTGGTGCACCGGATTTATTGCTTTCTTCGCACCTCAAAACCAAAACTAAAAACTGTCATCCCGGCCTCTTGCTTCCCAATAAATACTCTTCGTAGATAATTCGGGAATTGGAATATTGTTACAGAATTCGAGCCTTCTGGTCTCGTAAACAAGCAACAATGTCAACGTCATAAAAAACAGCTGCGGCATGCTGACAAACATCGTGACTCATAACCAGGAGCGTCGCTTGCGGGGCAAAAATTCGTATCATTATTGTACTAAAAGTTGTAATTTCGTTTGAGCCGGTGTTCCCCTTTGTCAGTGGGACGTCAACTCCCAATCCATTTGTGAGGTTAGTTGTTGGCCAGAAAATCGAAAACAGCACGCGTGCTATAGTCGGGGGCTCCACCTTGCATGGTATGTCATTTAAAATTCGACTGCATGCACTTTTTCATATGTAACTTTGTGCTGCTACTTGTCGAACGGATATTTTGGATTTGCTTGACGATTTTGGTTGACTTCATCTTATCGTCACTCTCCTCTTTCGATGTTTTCGAGAGATCCGCGCTACTTCAATCTTCTCCCTAGTTTTGCAGATAAAAGTCCGATGCGGTTGTCGTCTTTCTGGATACAAATCCGCATCTGCAGGCAAGTACATAATTTCTGTGATACACCACGAGCATATCAATTATTATTTCTCCATTTGAAAAGATATCATTTTAAAGCGATAAAAGTGCGTACATACATAGATATAGATACTCGTATTCGAACTCGTGGGGCTCGCAGTCTGCCCGCCAACAACTGGTTTAGTAGTTGAGATAAACTCGTAGGTACTCGAGTGGCTCCAGGAGCTCAAAATTTGATGACTTCAATTTACATTTAATCGAAAATTTCTTTCCATGCGTCGGCTTTCTTGTGCGCCATTTTGTAAAATGGGTTGGTGCCATCCCATAATATTACTTTTTGTTTAGACAAATTAATTAAGGGTATAATTAAGTAGTTTGTCGCTCCGTCTCTATGTGATGCACCTAAACACCACGAGCTAACTAAAAGACTTCATTTGACTTGTGCCGTTTTACCGACAACGAACGGAGCACCGCGAGCCCCTGGCTCGCGAAGGTTCTAGTTACTCGGGCTCGCGCTCGTGTCCCGTACACATAATGCCGCGAGTACAAGCTGGAGCACGAGTTCGAGTACGAGCACGCGTGTCTGAACGCACCTTTAGCAATATTTTTGGGGTCCGTCTGATCGATAGTTCACCAAGTTCATCGTGAGGTACACTTTATGCAATAATAATTCTCAAAACATTTTATTCCCACATTGCAGTATACGAAACCACGTATTTATGAGTACCTATATCATGTATCATTTTTGTTTTCTTAGAAAAAATGTCTCGCAAATTAAGTAGGTAATTTCATAGAACTATGAAACCTTATAATTTTCCTTAAAGAATTAGGGATTCACATATTCAACCCCGATAAAACATTTCATATAAAAAGACACAACAATAAGACATATAAAGTACACAAACCAATATCTACATAAATATATATGTAGCTATTTATAAATTAACGTGCTAGATACACGAAATAAAAAGAGAAAATGTTCGGCGACTAATTCGTTTCGTATACGTTCCAAAAGGATGGATATCACTGCATTTGGTAACTACATATATTTTTAAAATACCTATTATTCGAATTTCCAAAGCACAACGGTGGTGTGAGGTATGATTAAGACAAATGCGGGGGTTTTTACACGACAAGGAAAACTTTTAATAATTTACAAACTCGCTTGATACACATCGATGGCTCTACAATCATAAATTTTGAATGAATGGCGATTAACAGATGTAGATGTTGACCAAACAATACAATTTTGTTTCATATGAACTCTTTTGTATTTGCCCGTACAGCTCCTACCCCGCAGCCCCATTTACGCAATTTGCAAATGTTCCGGCCCATTAAATTTTTTATGCATTTAATAAACATGGAGTGTGTGCGAGTACCACATGTGGCGGCTAGAACCGAAAGCGGCTGCGCAGTACGCGACCAAAGGTCGTCTCGGTTGGTATTGATCCGACCGATGACGTCACAGGTGTTCCTGAATGATTTCTAGAGAATATTATTGCCAATCCGCACCGGCGATTCGAGCTTCCGTAGAGGACCATGATTATAATGGTCGGCAGATAGGTAAAAGCTCAAGTTTGAAATAAGTAACGAGGAAGATTGAGATGGGTGCATTTATCGAAATTATTTTCATTTCAAAATGGGGACTCACGCTTACAATAATAACTAACGATAAAGCTGAAAGTGTGGTCAAAACTGTTGTTACTTACTTATGTATATGCTATGAAAGCATTTGCCTTTACAAAAGAAGCAGTTTATCGTTTGTTAACGTTTCATTTCCTTCAAAAAAATACCTCACATCTGCAAGATACTAACTAAACAATCAACCCTTGCAAAAACTATAATGTATAAATTAATATTAATGCAGGCTGCGGATGTTAGACGAGTAGATTGTCTATCTATGTATTCAGTTTTTCAATAGTTAACGTTTACCCTCAGCCACCTGCTGAAACACCTGCGCCCATTTACTAATTACAAAATGTTTAAAACGACCCGCGTAATACAACGGGCATTTTTATAGGTGTTTAATTATCTGCCCACGTAGCTGTCTATAACGGTACAATAAAATGACGGGGGGATGTCGAAATGTTGATTTCTGAACATCGTTATTATACAGTTCAGCAGAACATTTCTTAGCAACGCAATATATGTAGGTAAGAGCTACAATAATTTATTACAAGTAACACTAGGTACATATGGACCGTATCTGAAAAGAACTATAGTACTATAGACAAGACAATAGCTTCTAAATTCCTTTCCACTAGCTGCAGGCGAGTTTGGTCTGCCCCTTTTACTTTTTCCCACTGTGTATATGTTCAATCAAAATTTGCTTTACCGGCCATTTTTCCTTTAATCGTAACATTCAACCATCTGAGCCTTTCAGCCCGTATTGCCGTATTACACTTTTGTAGCAAGTTCCCGATATAACTTGTCGTTTGCTCTTCTTTCTTCCAGTTGCCCCTCTCTTCAGCTCTATATTCGTAAGAAATGGGGGGCGTGAAGCATTGTTTACAGTTAACGAAACTCGAACATTTGCAAAGGGAAAAATTTAAATGCACATTATTTCGAATAAAATTAGCATTAAATTGGATATTCGCCATTAAAATTTGGTACTTTTACTTCTGTCAGCTGGAGGCCAGGTCAGATCATAAGGCTTCTTTTATAATGATTCGGCAAAGGATGCATTTCTACACACGGTCCACGTGACAGTTACTAAAATTTAGGTTCACAAATGCAGATTAATGTGCAAGTTATTCGTTTTCATGCTCAAAGTGTGCGCTTAAATCCTACCCATTTGCAAATACGTACCTACATGTAAAACCAAATCTTTTTTATATTTTCCCCTATGTGGCTGACATAACATTTTTGAATAGGGTTCTTGCAATTTTTTTTTGTATACTTTCAATCGATTTTCGGGGAGTGCTTTAGTCACAATTGTTTTTGTTTAAATAATATTCACGCTGTAATCAAAAGATATTAATTAATTAAATTTGAGATCGACAATTCCCGGCGAAATAACCCGAGAGTAACATATAACATCTGTGACGTCATCCGTCTGTAAACGGTAAGCGGCCGTTTGACCCGCCGGGCCGGTGCGCTGCGCGTGCGGAGCTCCCCCGTGTAGTGTATTTACCACGTCGTCCGCGCCTATTTTTGGTTTTCCTTTTCTTTAGCGCAACGTTAGTAGGTACCGGGTGTCTAAATTTCACCCAGGTTATTTTTGTATGTTTATCGATGTTTTTTTCATATACATATTCATTGATAATTAATTTGTTGATATATAATTGTTTTTTTGATATTTGGATATTATATGATATACTATTGGACTACGTCTTTTCTTTTTTTATTTTTTTGTGCCCTATTGTGTACCAGCGGCTTTTAGGAGTTGTAGTCGCTGTGTGTTGGCTACAGAGGATCAGCCAACAACTCCTTGGCGCCCTTTTCCCGTTTTTAGCCCACTCCATCTTCGGCTTCGAGCATAGCTGCGGCAGGATCCTCCATTGTGGCGTTATGATATAAGTATCAAATCTAATACACAGTATACCAAAAGAAGGTAGCAGTAAATAACATTTTTTTGTGAAGTTACCTACCTCTCAGCTTTTGTTCCACGAATTTCTGCAGATGTATACAAAGGGCTATTTGCAAAAAATTCCGCAATCATTAAGGAGTCCATTTTTGGTAAATTGTCGGACTGAGCCTTATTGAAACCTTCATCAGTCATGTTCAAAGATTAAATAAATGTTTTAGTTTTACACAATAATTGTTCAAAACACACCGGCCACGGAACACGAATAATTCACAGCACGATCCTACAACGCACAATCGTATATGAAAACGTCGGCTCCCGAAGGTAAACACGTGTTGTATTTACTATCGGGTGACGTCAACTAACGCAAACCAATAGGAGGGCGTCATTGCGCCATGTGCTTACAGAAGAAATTAGGCAAATTCAATTTGTTGTTTAAACGCACAAATAATGCATTTTTTTCTTTTAAATTGGTTAAATAATTACAACTCCATAGTATTAAGGCATTTTTATGTAAATTAGTAACTCCCGCAAGAACCCTATTTCAACATTGTTGTCATGTCGGCTAAACACCATTGTCTTTTTGTTACCCTTTCCTGTACCTACTTCTGTCATCTGTCATCTTTCTTCTTTGTTTTCTTATTCCAACGGGTTTTTTTAATTTTTTTATATGTTTAAACTTGTAGCTTCTTGAAACTGACTATATATAATTTTACTATATGAAATAAAATTGTATTTACATACTTCTTTCCGTTCCTTTGTACAAAAAGTTTCCAATTGATACAGAAGCACTTTTGGCACTTACCTGAAACAAAAAAGATCAATTAGATATAAAAATAATTTGGCAAAAGTACCCGTTATTTAAGTTAACGACATGGCAAACAAATTTAGACAATTTGTTACGTTATGGTGTGTTAGGGTGTACCCGTAGTCTACCGATCGTACTTTGGAGTTTTCACATGTGTATCAATCAATCATCAATGTTGGTTTGAGAATTATACTGAGTGTAGTTTTTCGATCACACATCAAAGGAATTGGATAAAGAAAACAGACGACATGGCAAATGTCTATTGGCATTAGAGTCGCATCAATATGCAAAGAGAATTCAGGTTTCCTTTCTACAGGTTTCAACTTTTATTTTACTTAACTGGTGCGCGTTATCTACCAGAACTAAAATGCTACTAGGTGCAAAGTAAGAGCCAAAATTTCTCTACCTGATAATGAAAGAAATGGCGAAGACTCACAATTAAGTTTTATTTTTCAATACAGGTTATCCCAAGACGACCTAACACGATCTGTATATAGAAAAGTACGTATAGTAGAATTACACAAATTTGCAATTTGCTCAATTCGACTAAGATATTTTCGACCTTCTGCGACTTCCGGTTATACCGGAAATAGACACCAACTTCTTTATTTTGAATGGAATGCCCACATTTTGATTACGGATTTAAATGTTTGGTCGAATTTCGAGATATTAGACGTTAAAAATCGTCATTTTCGAAATTTTATCATTTATAGCTTGAAAACGGTAAGAGATAAAGAAAAATGACTTACATGTCCCTATCCCAGTTTTTAATTCTCTATCTAAAGCGTCTGGAAAATACCGCCTCCTGATTGGTCAAAAAGTTGCCAATCAGGAAGCAGTATTTTCCAGACCCATTAGATAGAGAATTAAAAACAGGATAGGGACATGTAAATCATTTTTCTTTATCTAGTGCCGTTTCCAAGTTATAATTGATGAAATTTGGAAAATGACGATTTTTACAGGCTAATATCTTGAAGAGGGTGCACTTTACACATATCATGTTTTGCATAAGGTGACCTTAAAATTCGACCAAAAATCTAAATCCGTAATAAAAATGTGGGCATTCCATTTAAAATAAGGAAGTTGGTGTCTATTTCCGGTATAACCGGAAGTCGCAGAAAGTCAAAAATATTTTAGTTGAATCGAGCAAATTTTTTTTTAGTTGAATTGTGCAAATTTGTGTAATTCTACTATACAGGGTGTCCCACAACTCAATGTCCATACTGTTACTACGTATTCTAGGAACCATTCTGAGTCAAAAAGTGTTATACCACTTACGTCATAAAGTTTACAGTTTTCAAGTTACAGCCAAACAAAATTTAAAAAATGGAAATAAGTGAAGCACCATTTATTTGCAATGAATTGCTAGGACATTTATTTTTCAACACAAATTATCTTAAAAATTGTTTGAAATCACCACCGTCTCGGGCAGTATACAATATTGTGCTCGTTGAGAAATTGATGTGACCAGAGACCTCAAAATAAGCTCTGTAAGGATTGGCTTTCAAATTATTACACACGTCTGTAATTTTTGCTGTCAATTCTTCCCGGTTTGCTGGTTTATTAGCATAAACCAAGGACTTCATGTACCCCACAGAAAGTAGCCCAGAGGAGTCATATCTGGAGATCGTGCCGACCAACTTATCGGACCTTCTCGGCCAATCCAGCATGCGAGGAAGAGTTCCTCCAAGTACTCCCTTGCCCTTCTGCTAAAATGAGGTGGTGCTCCATCCGACTGATACCACATTGTTGCTCTGATGTTCAAATGAATATCTTCAAGAACTCCAGACAGTTGTTCTTGTAACAAGCGTAAATACCGCAGTCACTGTTCAGCGATGATTTTCAATTATTTTGGGTCCTATTAGATTATCACCATGAGTGAAGGTTTTTTTACGGCCTGTATGATGTACGTTGCTAGAAATAATTTAAGTGTTAAGCTGTTCCATTTATTGGCGTTTTTTAAAACTTTGTTTGGCTGTATCTTGAAAACTGTAAACTTTATGGTGTAAGTGGCATAACATATTTTGACTCAGATTGGTCCATAGAATATGTAGTAGCAGTATGGACATTGAGTTGCGGGACACCCTGTATATACTTTTCTATATACAGATCGTGTAAGGTCGTCGTGGGAAACCCTGTATACTTAGAGCCCCCTGACATCAATGCACTTATTACATCGTGTCACTAACAATTCAACACTCCCTCACCTCTTCGACGTCACCAAAATGGCGTCAGCGAAGGTCCTCTTTCAAATTTTCAGAGAGGCATATCTGGACTATTCGGAGGGTGATCGATTTGTTTGAAACCGCAGTCACGATTTGCGGCTTGAGCAATTCCAGCAGTGTGCATGGGTGCAATGGCGTGCAGTAAACACATACCTCTGGTCAGTTTCGCCCGAATATTCTCCCGAATATTTTGTCGGAATTTGTACTGCATAATATTCTTCGTTGACAGCGGTGTTGCGTTCTTTAAAGTCTACATAAGAATGCTCTCAAATTCAAAAGAAAATCGTAGTCTTCACCCTGTTCGTCGACTGACAGATCCTGAACTTTCTTGACGGTGCTTCTTCTTCTCGCCTCCATTCCATCTACTTCCTTTTGGGAAAAGGATCCTAGTAGTTTTATCCCTTGTGACAATGGTTTCCAACACGTCCACAGGGCTTTCTCCACAAAGCTCCAAAAAGGATTGATCAAGCGCTGAACTGCTGAAAAATGTTTGGGGACCCGCCTTGCACTAACCTTATTCATGCCTAAATGATTGTGGAGGATTCAACGAGAACGCTTTTATCTGAAAACCCAGATATTATTTTTTTTCACCCCCAAGCGGAGATCCTTAACAAAAGGGCAATCTTGTTGTTCATCACCACTTCCACCGTACTTCCTGTTCTGGCGTAATCTTCCAATTTTGACAAATCTTTTACCACAGAATAAGACGGTGATTTTCCCTGCATACCCCATTCAGCAGATCTTTGATGCTTTCTTTGGGGGGAAAATCTTCTCGCGTAAGAAATTTGATAACGGCTCGATACTCAAGTTTAGTAATTTCTGACATCGTGATGAACGAGTGGCAGTTATAAGAAAACTAATTGACATAAAATTAATTTTTGTTTTTCCCAAGGCCCGAAAATTTTGGCGCTTACCTCGTATATGAACGTCTAGCCCGTAAAAGCGTATAACCCCATCAATGTACTTCACCAGTCAAGATGGTCTTTCCAGTTCATTGCAAACTTTATTTAGAATTAATGCTTGGGAAGCCATCTTTATCAGGAATAATACCTGCGAACACCAAGCACTGTCCGGAGGTCATCTGATCTGTATGTTTCACGAATATAAATTATACTCGCATTTTATTAATATTATTATGGTTGATTCTGAAGATGAAACGCCCCACCATCAATTCCTTTTTAAGAGAAGTACTGATCACAAAGTTGTGCCCCCAGAGCACGTTGCTGAAAGAACGGCCTCCTTCAGGATTTGTGGCTCTTCCGCGACCCTGCCCCTACCTTCTGGTGTTACTCCCAGTTTCCGCAATTAATGAACTGGTGTGTGAGTTAAGTTTGGGTGTAGCCTTATTCTCGGAGAGAAACGAGTATGGCGCATTCTGTTTCGCTTAAATTTTGATTCCTCCACCTTCCTATTTCTTGTTCATATTTTATGATTTTAGAAATATTGATTTGGTCGTTTCACAATTTATTTAAAACATACTATTTTTTATCGATAAGAATCTTATCAAGTATTCACCATGGCAATTTTTAAGCTGGAAGAGTGGGTTTTGGACATTTTCTTAATTCTGGGGCGCCTACTTAGCAAGCCGGCAAAATAGAGTGTTAGTAAATAGAGCAACATGTGTTTTGAACTGAGAAATTTATCCAATTAAATTTCGTTATTGCCGTCTGGGTTCGTAGATGGAGAGAAAGAGGGTCAAAACATTGAAGATAAAAAATCTAAAGTTAGACGACGGCGCTCGTAGTGTTGTCCATGACGATACCAAATGCGATTTTTGCCAGCCTAAGAAAATAGCAGCAGGTGATGAATGTTAAAAAATGTTCGATTCCTATTAAAATCTCTGCAGTTCAAGAGTGAGTTTTGATCGTTCACGAGGAGGTTTATCGGCTGCAATTTTGTCAAAAATTGTGTGTTCATGAGTGAAGCGCAATTTTTATCTTATGTTTATGTAAATAAACAAAATTTCCACTACTGAGCTACCGACCATCACTTGGAAAGACCAGTTGGGTAGGAATGAATCTTCAAATGGGTTTCCTTGTTAACCCATATGGAAAGCGAGTTTCAACTAATACCAAACGAGCAGGTCTCATCATGCGGCGACCTTTCATTGGCAGTCAGGAAGTGTTCAAATCAATTCCAATATAAATTAAACAAAAGAGGTAGCAAAACATAGCCTTGTTTCACTTCTCGATAAATTCTTATGGGCTTTGAAGTGTGTTTGTCCATTGGCATCACGGCTTTTTGTCCCAACTACAAGTTCCTGATTATTCTTATGTACTTTCTATCAACTCCGACCCCCCTTCCATTAACAGCAGTCTATAAAGAACGAGTATACATGGCACAATTTACATATCCAACATTTACATCTAGGAAGCACCTGAGTAGAGGACAGTGCTTTCCTGTTATCAAGACTACCGTGGAAACCGAACTAGATATTATTTATATTCTCCTAAAATTTCCGAAAAACACGCGCATGAATAATTTTTAGAAATATCTTCACGACATGGCTCATCCTTCATCCAGCTGATTGTTCTACGTACATGGGCTTCTAGATACATCTTCACCGTATTTAAACCTCTACTTTATCATGACAAAATCAATCTGATTCCTGACAATATCCACCTCAGTGTCTGCTAGAGGTTTCCATGTTCATCCGCCCAAGCCCAAAAGATCTAAAGTCACCAGAGGGACATCACGATTTCTGGTGTTTGTTAGCATTTGCTCGACTTGCTCGTAGAATGCCTCAACTTGATTCGTATTCACTTTTTCCATTTCCTGAATGGTGTTATGGATTTTGTCTGCTTCTAACACCTTTCGGACGCTCTAGGTGCCTACTCTCATAGTTGATCATGGTACTCGCACATTCTGAACATTATAGTTCTGCCCGGATCATTATTGAGTTAACATCCATAATAAGTTTTCCTGAAAAAAATTAACGCATTCAAATTCCGTTGTTTTCTGGGTCGCAGTCTTCTGACCCTATCTATTCATGAGCTTTGTCAATGTTTCAGCCACGCGATAGTGTTGGCTTCTTGGCTTTGCTGCTATCGAAAGCCACAGATAGTTTTGGTTCGCCACGATTATTTAATTTCCTCTGTACCACCCATATCTGGGAGACGTTTCTCTATCCACCACCTGGGGAGGCTCCCGAAGGCGAAGTTAGAATGTCACCTAACGCAGCAGTTCCTTCGGAAATCTCATCTTTGGCATAGCTGCCAATAAAGTAGTCGTATACACGTCTTTATATTCCCTACTCAAACCTGGAATATGTTCCAGCCGATAACCCCTGGCAATATGTTTCCTAAATATCCATTCTACTTGTTCAATGTATTTGTCTGGTCTCCTCTCATTGAAGTAACGTCTGAAGGCGATTTTTCTCGGAACCTATTTGCATTGGTCATTGGTCCGTGCTGACTTCAGTACTTCAGTACTTTCTTTGTATATGTGTAAGTACTTATTAATGGACTGGTCTAGGGGAATTGAAAATAAACTCAACGAGATGAAATAAATGTTGTTAAGGCTAATCCTCATTCTAGGTTTCATGCTTCTATGAAAAAAATGGTCAGGTATTTAAAAGAGTATTTATTGCTGAGAACAGCAGCCACTTACGAAACAGCACTTTTAAAGTAATAAAGTGCCTGTATTTACTTGTTTTTGCACAAGATGTTCAAAATGATTCGAGAAATGATTAGAACAATTTGCCTGCCCCTGTACATATATCTCTACATTCACTTTCCACCGTAAATGTACTACTATATCTATAGAACTGCGCCACAAAATTCTAGCTACAGTTAAAAATAACAGCTCCTACATATCCTAATTTAAAAACGCCCGTGCAACAACCCCAAAAACGGCGCCCCCGCAAAAATCAGGTGTTAAACCGACTCTTCCACCGTCGCCCTTCGTACGGGGCAACACAATAACGTCCCTAAATACGGAATTGACCTGCTATTAACACCCTGGTTTATAATTGGAGCCTTTAAAGGGGAACTACCATTCGGCGTCGACATATCCCCTTTAAGAACACTCCCCAGCAGCGAGCATCGCTGTCTGGCCTAATCGGTTACCGGCGCACCGCTCCGTGCCGGCACTTTGCTACCCCTGGGTGCGTTGTGGGGGAGGGTAGCTCTGAAACCTGTGCGATTGTCATTGTGCCAGTAATTTGTTATGAAAGGTTTTTCGAGCGCGTCCCGACAGACGGCGCTTGATGTTCTGTTTCTATTTCAGGAATCCTCATACTCAAATTGCAATTGCCTTATGTCGTAGAACGTAGACTTACAAAGTTTGAATCGATATTAATAACTTGAAACTGTCACAAATACAATGAAATAGAGAAACTAATATTGTATTTCTAGACACCTTTTTCGTCTGAAAACCAATTCAATAAAGCAAAATTACATTGGAAGTGACATAAATGTTCAGAGTATATTGGTTTATTGTGACTGTGGCAATTCTGACTACAGATAAAATGTAGTATCTGGATATGTACTTACTTGTTCTTTACTTTCTTGCCGGCAATTCGGCGACGTAAGTCTTGATGCTTATTTTAGAAAATCATAGTAGGTAGGTATCGAATCTAAAAGTTCTTGCCTTTAAAAATTCATCACAATTAAAAATGATTTTCACCGTCCTATGGCTTCTGAACATCATATTTTTTTAATGGAACAGCAGACCAATTTGGAATAATATTCAATAACCAGTTATATAGAAATAAAATAGTGAATATCGTCAACAGTCAACATAAAGTCTTAGACCAGGAGCCCATAGACCAAAAATTGTGCATAATAGGTTTACTCCAAAAATGCCTCAGATGTTGTGATTTTTGGGTCGTGGAGCACAGAAATGCCCATGCCAGTTTTTGTTTTTGGTACAGTGATGTGTGGCCGACCCGTAAATGTGTAAAAAAATTGCTTAAAAAAGTATTATCGGTTTAGGACTGGGGTTTGCGGGAAGCGCTAAATAATGAAAAGTAATCCAGCGGACGCGGTTCGCTTGTTGTGTATTCTGGGACACTGACCCGCTGCAGGGGTCAAACTGTGTAAATAAATCACCACAAAAAAATCGTAGGTTTACGCATGGGGATTGGAGGGATCTCCTAATTTACCCTCAAACATCATGAATGTCGACTCCCATTCATATTGGTTGGTACAAAGAGGCGCCACTCTCGCGACATTTTGTAAAATCACTCGGGTAAAAAAAATCATAAGTTTATGAATGGCGTTCAGTAACTTGTTAAATATAAACATACTGAGTGCGAAAATACATTCGCCATCGTTGAAAAGTGGTACAAAAGTCTTGCCATTCACGATAATTGATTGTGTACCGAAGCTTCGTTTATTGAAACTAGTTAGCTGCACATACCAGAGAGGCGAGATTCCAGAAGAATACAAACGGAACATCATAGTAGCTTTGCCAAAATGGAAAGGCGCAGATAAGTGTGGAAATTTTAGAACGATCAGTTTAACTTCCCGCGCGTCAAAAATTTTAACTAGAATTGTGCAAAGAAGGTGGAGAAAAGGGCGGAAGAAATATTAGGAGAAGATCAGTTCGGATTTAGAAGAAATAGGGAAACGCGCGAGGCTATTCTAGCTTTACGACTATTAATAGAAAAAGCAATAGAAAAGGGAAAGAGGCCATATAAAGGATTTGCAGATTTGGAAAAAGCCTTCGACAATGTGAAATGGAAGAAGATGTAGATATCTGAAAGGGAGTGAGACAGGGATGTGCGTTATCGACTTTAGTTTTCAATTTATATATGCTCAGATTCGCGAATGATATGGCAGTATTAGCATCCAGCAAAGAAGAATTAGGAAGGACTCTGAACGAAATGGAAGCGGTTTTGACGGAGGGCTATGGTATGAAGATCAATAAAAAGAAAACCAAAATTATGGTGAGTAGGAGGCGTGAAAAAAGGGCTAAAACTAAAATACAAAAAGGAAACGTGAAGATAGAGGAAGTCTCAGATTTCTGCTATTTAGGAAGTCAAATAACTCGCGATGGTAGGAGCTCTATTGATATAAAAGACAAAGAATAGCGCAGGGCCGAGTCGCATTTAATAAAAAGAAACAACTATTATGCTCGGAAATGATAAATGTAGAAACTCGGAAAAGGCTCTTACAAATGTATGTATGGAGTACAGCAGTGTACGGGTGCGAAACTTGGACGATAGGAGAAGCGGATAGGAAAAAATTAGAAGCATTTGGAATGACGCATGATGAAGATACTGGGAGTAGATAAGGCTCAAGATAAGGTTAGCAACAGAGAGGTTAATACCTCTCAATTGCTAACCTTCTACATAATGAAAGAGTTGGAGAAAAGCGAAATTTATGGAAGACGGTAAGGAATAGGAGAGATAGGATAGTAGGACACCTTCTGAGGCACGAAGGCTTAGTTCGCAACATACTAGTCAGAGATAGGAATAAGAAAAGGTAAGGGTAGGCCCAGATTGGACTACTGCTTTCAAGTAGTTAGGGATGTAGGATGTTCAACTTTTGGGGAAAAGCGTAGGTTAGGAAGGATGGAGTTACGCGACCAACCAGTTTTCGGACTGAAATCTTTATGATGAAGGGTGAAAATTAATAAATCTTTCTTTCAACCTTTCTAGCGGGCCCTTGTACCACCGTTCAACGAGAGGGAATGTATTTTTGTAATCAGTAGGTTCATCATAATCAAATACTTGAACGCTATTCATAAACTTATGATTTTTTACGCAAGTTTTTTTTACAAAATGTTGCGTCTCTAGCGCCCCCCTGTACCAATTTTTTTTATCGGCAACAGTGAATACTCGACTTTTGTGATTGAAATAACTTGTCTCCAAGTTTTGAAGAGTAAACTTATGATTTTTTTACCTGAGTGAATTTACAAAATGTCGCGAGAGTGGCGCCTCTTTGTACAAACCAAAATGAATGGGAGTCGACATTCATGATGTTTGGGGGTAAATTAGGAGATCCCTCCAATCCCCATGCGTAAACCTACGATTTTTTTGGGGTGATTTATTTACACAGTTTAACCCTTGCAGCGGGTCAGTGTCCCAGAATTCACAACAAGCGAACCGCGTCCGCTGGATTACTTTTCATTGTTTAGCGCTTCCCGCAAACCCCAGTCCTAAACCTATAATACTTTTTTAAGCAATTTTTTTACACATTTACGGGTCTGCCACACATCACTGTACCAAAAACAAAAACTGGCATGGGCATTTCTGTGCTCCACGACCCAAGAATCGCAACATCTCAGGCATTTTTGGAGTAAACCTATTATGCACAATTTTTGGTCTATGGGCTCCTGGTCTATCTATATAGAGACGGCCGTGGTTAGACTCCTATAGTCGGTGCTTGTTGGAAGGCCTCCTACCTGCGCTTAATGGGACTGCTTTGCCCAGCGTCGACTGCTATTGTAGATCAGCTGGTTAGAACAGCCGTCTGACAAGTAGAAGCCTTGAGTTCGACTCTCAGCCGGCTTTTGTTATTTTTCTCGTATGCGGGGGGGCTCCCGTCGATGTTTAATTCTTCTTCTTTAGTCGATATTAAACATTACAATTATTTTTATTTAATTTCAGTACTTCGTAGGAAACCCAATTAATGTAGAGATGAGAGTTTTTCAATTATAGATGTTTTAAGACGAATATATTCTTCTAAGTTCAAAATGGCTACAAACTGCTCTATCTTAAAACGGTGCATAATATTTGAAGAGTCTGCCGTTCATATCGCTATTGAAAGAGGCTTTTTACCTGTATACTGTATGCACAGCTGCTACCGACGACAACGTGTTTGGCCCATATTGATGTTGTTTTGTTAGGAGTTTGTCGTCCACAAAAAATTTCTTGGAGGGGAATTTCTGATTAAACGTGGCTTGGCATGCGCAATTTCTTGTTGGCAAAAAGGTTATCACAAAACCATAAAAACTGAAGTGGAAATTATAGTAATTATTCTATGCAACTAAGCGAAGTCTTTCAAACATGCATGAGGACAGAGGAGAAGTACTAACTTGCCCTATTTATTGTACTGAAGTTAGAAATTATTTCACTGAGTGTTCACCTCCATTCAAATCGATTACATAAGTCAATAATCCTCACATAAATAGTATGTATGAAAAGTAAAATTAATTGTACCGTTCCAAAAAAGCAGGCTAAAGTTCGCTTAAACTCACAACATGTTGATATTTAGTCCTTAAATTATCAGATCTAGTTTCTCCGGTATCCACAACTTTTGTTAGTAAAACGCGACTAAATCATAAAGGATGCAGTGAAAACCGAAACTAAGGGCACAAAATTATATCTTTTAAGTTTCCTGTTCTATACAACCAGGTCTCTTTCCGTTCAATTATTTCTTAGTATTGATGTAACACTTATTTTCGAAATTGCAGTTTAAGAATAAAGGGATACTTTATGGCGTTATTATTTTTTCTACAACAGAAAACAGCTGGTATCTACCCCACCATATTTCTATAAATGCAGCCAAACTCTTATACAACGACCAGCAATGATTCTGTCAAAAAACGGTTGTTAAGGGAGTGGTCGCATTACAAGATGGTAAAATATTTTTTCACAGGTACCTACTTAATGTTACGTGGAAAGGTATTATTGCATATACTTAACTCAAAAATATAAAAATATGAAAATCGATTATTCAAGCTTATTTTTAACTCTTTTAACAAGTAGGTAGAAGATTTATAAATATCGAATATCTAGCCAGTAGCCAGTTCTTTTGGAAAGGCAGAGCGCCCTCGCATTCTTTTCTGCAGGTCTACCTTCATCGTTACCCTTTCATCAAAATCCGTATTAACTAAGTGCAGCACCAATAAAATATAAAATATTGCCCCAATTGCACTTATTTTCACAATGACAATAATCATATTACCGGCCTACGCGAGCGACGGCCTGACTGTCACTTTGATATGGCCTCGGTCGCGTTACAGGATGGTCGATTTACAGGAGTGCAATTGAGGGCAAAAAATAGGAAAACGTGCTTGTTCCAGACCAAATTTTATGGTCTCTTGCTCAAGTGGTCGCTTCTAGGATTTTTACTGTAAGTAGGTGAAGAAAATTTTCGAAAATATATGCAGTATGCTCATTTAACAAATGAACTCTGTTACAAGTCCCCGGGAAGTATTTTCAAAACATACTTACGACGGCGGAGTATTGATTTGCGGTTAACCGAAGTTACTTTCTAAGCACGAAATAAAAACTGGAATATAGAGTACCTACCTAATCAATGAGGTTAAGAGGTAAGTATATTTACCACATGAAATGAAATGAAATTGTTTAATTACTGATGCACAGTTGCACTCTTCTATAAATAGTCAACCATGATTCCACTACGACCATCCTAAAGAAACTAACCTCAAAACTTCTCCAGCAGATTTTTGAACGTGAAAACTTCTTGGGCCTGGAGAATCAGACAATCTCCATTCCACCGACTGTGCTTTGTTTCTGAGTCGTAAAAATGTATTATAAGCTGACAATTTTGCTACCAAGCTGCCCAAGTGGTATCCATTCATGAAATCACACATCGTTTTCAAAATGGACGCAGTTGAAACGCAAAGCTTCTACTCCTATCCATTTTTGATCAATATTCAAGCACATATAATTTAGGGATCCAATCGATGTCGAATAATTAAAAAAACACTATCGCGCGTCACATTGTGGAAACTGTTGGTGACAAAATGTGGACATCTGAAATCAGTGACTTGTTCAAGAGGGAGGGTTTTGCCAAGAAACCTGAACAATGTTTAGGCAAAATTTTAATGAAGAACCCGCCTCATCGCTTTATAAAGTCTGAAACAATGTTTTCTCCTCGGTTTTATTTCAATCGTTCTTTACAAAAAACAATATAAGAAACAAGAAACTGGCGTTCAAAAGTAAAGTCTAAACTTTTATTTTTACTTTAGCTAAACCAACGCAAAAATAGAAAATTAATGTCTAAAAGTAAAACCTAAACTTCTATTTTTATTTCAGATAAAATAACGCAAGAATCAAAAATGTATGTCTAAAAGTAAAGTCTGATCTTCTACAGTTTAAGGACCGGTTTTATAAACATAAATTGAACTGTAGTTTAGCTAAACGCGGTTCAAACACTGAACGAAGGTGTTGTACCAAATGATTTGAACTGAAGTTCGGGTGTTGGCAGTTCTGAACCTAGTGAAAATATATCTGTCAGAAGTGTGTTTGATTCTATTATTTGGCGCCAAAGAATCGTTTTGTACCTTATGAATAAAAAATAATTTGCTAAACCAGTATTTTGCTACTTTATTTAGTCAGGTCAGTGAATCGAAATATGTGTCGGTTTTGTTATTTTTTCCTGCTAAATAGATATTTCAGGTAATATTAAATGGGAACAAATTAGGTGCTCGATATTATAATCATACTGCAGAGCACACTTTCCCGTTAATTTATACAAATGCATGATTAAGAAATAGAAATTCGATGTAAATAACAGACACTCGATAATTATAATGAATGCTCGGTATATAATTCACATGCTCGCTAATATAATAAATACTCGATAAATATGATAGACGCTCGATAAATGTAAAGAAGGTTTGATACAAAATTCAAATGCCTCCCATAATAATAAATATTCGATAAAAAATTATAAGCTCTCAGTTATTATAATGAATGTTTATTTATTTATTTATTTATTTATTTTATTTGGTTACCCAACAGATACATTTGAATTGTATCCAAATACAGGGTAACTCGAGAAATTTAAAAAGTTACAATAAATAAACACAGACGCCCCACATGACGCTGCAAAAAAATTCAAAAAACAAAAGATAAATTGAAAGCAGCGATAGTGCAAAAATAAAAATTATACAGTAAATAAACACAGGCGGTCCACAAGACACATTGCCAAAAAAGAAAATACATATATACCTAGTAATAAGCCAGAAAATTGTAACACACAAGATCGGAAAAAAAGTGATAAGAAAACAAAATATTTACTATTAACCGCATTCCCGGGACTGAGACAACATGTGGTATATTACTTGTCGTCGAAAAACATTAAATGGCAAATGATGCAAATCGAGGTGTGAGAAATTCTTATTGAAATAATTGCAAATACGAGTCATAGGTGCATTCATAGCCGCAGTAGTATTACATCTTGGAACATTAAAAGGTAATACAGTACGCAGGGATATCTGAGGTACAGAGAACTGTAAGCAGCAAACAAGATCCGAGTCAACTGGTCCATTCACAATCCTGTGCAAAAAGAGCAAGTCCGCCAAAGCTCGTCTGCCATGCAAGGAGAGCAGGCCGTGGACACTCATGTTAGTTTTGTAATCTGCATAGAACAAACGCCTGTTAAACTTATAATTAAATCCATTCAAAAATTTCTTTTGCACCCTTTCAATTCTATTAACATATTTTGAATATACAGGATTCCAAACAACACTGGCATATTCTAGACTGCTTCTAACTAAAGAATTGTATAAAAACATTAGTGAAGAAGGATTAGTAAAGTTAGAAGCAGTCCTGAAAATGAAACCTAGGGTCCTCAAGGATTTGCGCACAATATTCTCAATGTGAGACTCGAAACTCAGTCTGGTGTCCAAAGCAACCCCCAAATCTTTCATCTGGCTAACGCGTTTAAGTTTTTGATTATTTAACTGATAGTTTATTAAAATAGGAAATTTATTTCTGGTAAAAGATATCTGAACGCACTTGCCGACATTGAGGAAAAGTTGATTTAAAACACAAAAAGAAGAGAACTTGTTAAGATCAATCTGCAGTTGAAGGCAGTCAGTTAGGTTGGAAATATTTTTAATAACCTTTAAATCATCTGCGTACAGTAAATATTGGGAATTTTGGAAACAAGTGCCAATATCGTTAATAAAGATAGAGAAAAGTAAAGGTCCCAAGTGGGAACCTTGAGGAACTCCAGAAGAAACATTAAATACATCTGATTTAGAGTTATTGATCATTACGTATTGAGACCGGCTACTTATGTAAGATTCAATCCATCTAAGTAAATCGCCGTGAAAGCCGAAATTCCTAAGTTTCGCGATTAGTGTCCGATGATGTACTTTATCGAATGCCTTGGAGAAATCGGTGTACACCACGTCCACTTGCACCCTCCCATCCATACCGTCCAGTATATGCTGCACTAGAGGGGTGAGATTGGTAAGCGTTGATCTACCTCTGTAGAATCCATGTTGCATTGGACACAAGAATAGTTTAACACTAAAAAAAAGCTGATCACAAATACACGATTCCATAATTTTTCCAAAAATGCAAAGTAGTGAAATTGGTCTATAGTTGGTCACAAAATCCCTTCTCCCAGACTTAAATATAGGAGTGATTCTAGCTACCTTCCAGGCAGATGGAAAATTACCTTCTTGAAGAGACTTATTGAATATTATGAAAAGTGGTTCAACTAATGAGTTAGAGCAAGACTTAATGAATATGCACGGAATGCAATCAGGGCCCGCACTCCTCGCACCCTGCAGACCAAGAATTTTTGAAAGTATTTGCTCCCTTGAGATAGATGTAACATTAAAAGAATTATCTGTCCACTGACAGGGAACATTAGACGATGTGGAATTGGAGACAAAGTTGGAAGAAAAGAATTGAGAAAATAGGTTACTAATTGATAAGTCATCGTTTGCCATTTTCTCATTGCAAGCCATAATTGTCGGAAATGTATTCTGATGAACCTTCTTATTCTTTGCAAAAGACCAGAAAGTTTTAATGTTATCATTTAAGTTAGATTCTATACTAGAAATGTAACTGTTATAGTCACTTTTTATGCAAAGTTTCAGCCGTTTTCTCAGTCCCGAAAACAACAAGTAGTCCGTATCCCGTCGAAACCTCTTCCACTTAGAATGAAATTTATGTTTTTCGTGAATCAGCTTAATAGTAGATTTGGAGAACCAAACAGGGAATTTATTATTTCGTTCTAAAATAGTAGGTACGTGTTTGTCAATTAAATTATTTAAATAATTATAAAATATTTCTACGGCTTTATCCGTGTTGACACATTTCAAATTGTCCCAACAAATGCTACCCAAAGATTCTTTAATACTATTGTAATCTGCTTTATAAAAATTTTTTCTCTCAAAAGTTACTTGTTTGCAAATTTTAAAATTATTGTCCAGTACATCTAAATAACACTCGAATGCCCTATGATGAATATCTACTGGAACAAAGGGACAGTCACATACCTTATTACTCACATCATCGGGAACGTTAGAAAAGAGCAGATCCAATATCTTTCCATTGCCATTCTGAACTCCATTAAACTGATTGAAGCCCAGTAAGGAAAAGGTGTCGACGAGAAGCTCGCTTCGATCCGTTACAACATTATAGGGACAGTAACAATGCTTGATATCATGAAATTGCCAGGTTATATCTGATAAATTAAAATCACCCGTAACAATAAAGTAATCATCGGGTCTACGGTTAACAATTGTTGAAATTCGATCAAGGGTGCATCTGAAATTGTCAACCGATGCGTAAGGCGGGGAATAAACGCAACACAAAAACAACTTCTTAGAACCAAGTTCCACTGCAACCCACAAAACATCAACAATGTTGGAAAATGACCATTGACTCACAATTCGAGAACTCAAATTACCATTCACAGCAATGGCCACTCCCCCACCATCCCTCTTCCCACTATTCTCCAAAGATCGATCCTGCCTGTACACCCTATATCCCCCACAAAACAGTTCATCGTCATCTATATTGGAATTCAACCATGTTTCTGTGATAAATATTAAATCAAAATTACACTGTGTTGTAGATACGTAAAAGTCATTGGTTTTAGTCTTAAGTCCGCGAGTATTCTGGTAGTAGAGCGACAAGTTCATTGTAAGAACAAATAATATTTAACATTGTTATTCTAGCGGTGTCATCACGCAGAGGTGTTCAGTAATCCATCGAGAAATACGGAACTAACCTGCGAAACCCGACCAGTGTCCGTTTTTCGAGCATAAATCCTCCCATCCTTAACCCAGCAATACTTGAAATTCATTCTCTTGCAGACATCTCTGGCTCTCTTGTATAAGATCTTATTATTAAGTGTTAGATGCTCATTCAAGTATACGGGTTGCTCAGCATCGCCCATCCCCAGTTCTGAGGAATTCAGTCCCTTACGCTTTCTTGCAGCACCTAGGAGCTCTTCCTTCTTAAGTCGGCTCGTAAACTTAACGATAATTGACCGGTCCTTCTTATTACTACCTTTATTGGAGCGCACCCGATGACAGGCATCAATATCAGGACCATTCAATTCACAATTCAAAACGCCAGCAACAGACCTAATGAGCTCCAACACATTTTCATTCTTCCTCTCGGGAATGCCGTTAATCTCAATATTATTTATTCGGGAATATTGCTGAAGATCTTCCAGTTCAGTATTAAGGCGTAAATTTTCGGCTTTCAAAACCTGAACCTCGTTACCGGACTTCTCCAAATTCTTTACCATCTCACGAAAATGGTTCATTTCCTTTTGAAAATCGTCGATTTTAGAACCGTAAAATTCCATAGACCTAACCATAATAACCTGCTGCTCCTTAATTTCCCTCATTTCAATCAAAATTGCACTCAGTTTTGAATCCAGTGTATCCGGCTTAGGCGGGCGGGGATCATCGTCCTCCTCGGCAACATTATCCTCGGAACAGTTTTGGCAAATCCACGTAAATCCAGCAACATCTATGTACTTTAAAATATCAGCCGGTACATCGGCACAAGAAGTGTGGTAGCCTTTTTTACAGTTTCCCTTGCAAAAAATTCCTGGTTTTTTGGCACCAATCGCAGTCGAACACTCACCGCACTTATGCACCGGCATCACTAAAAAGTTAACAAATAGGGATATAAATCTTCTGAAATTATCGATTCAACAATATAGACGCACTCAAACCACTTCCGCATACGTTCGTAAAAGCATATATACAAGAAATTACTGTTTAAACGAGATATTCACTGACAAAACTTTATATAGACACACGGGTCTGTACGGGTCCGCATTCAATATCATTATATAAAGGTATACAAAACGTACTGCTTTGTTTTATACTTGCCCGTCACTGAATACAGCCAAAAAAGTGGTTCCACGGTCCACTATTTCTGGTCTTTTTATGCAAGCGGAGCGAGCGAAGCGAGCGGAGCGTTTAAGTCTCCCCCTCCCCCCCCGAGCGTTTATTTAGTACCCCATCGGGATAATTCAATTATATCAAGCAAAATTTGATTTAATAGTGAACCCGACTTATCGAGCATTTACATTTTTTAGAGCGCTTATTTGATTAAAGTAGCGACCAGAACTTATAGTGCAAATGAGATACTTTATGGGGTTAATTTCTTTAAAATACAAAGCATATTGTATTAATTTATTCGGCATTTTTATATTTTATCGAGCATTTATTATTTTATATCGAGCATTTATTATTTTTTAGTATGCAAAATGCATTAAATTATCGGGTGTAAATTACGACCCATATTAAATGCACGTTACTGGGTTTCGCGACGCGACGCGACGCAACGCAAAGCAACATAACATACAATTTAATATAAGAGCGTCGGCGTCGATGCTGGTACTTCATTAATTTTTTCATTATATGCAGCTTCATTCATTATTCGTAAATAAATTAAAATGGGTGATGCAAAAAGAAGAACAAATAATTTTAACGAAAGAGAGAAAAAATTTGATGAATTGTTTCTAAATACAAATATAGAATCGAGTGTAAGAAAACTGACCGAAATACAAATAAAATAAAAAATGCAGTTTGGGATCGGCTCACAAAGGAGTACAACAGTAGGTATTTCTGGTGAAGTATTCAGGGAATGTAAGGTTCTGCGAAATAGGTACGAAAACCAAAAGAAGCGATAAAAGCAGAAATTTGCCAATGAAAAGATTAACGTGTGGGGTACAGGTAACCTCCAATTAATGTAGGAATTGCCGATATTGACCTTCAGGTGAAGGAAATAATCGGTACTCAAGCTATAGGGATAAAATCAATGTTTGACAGTGATAGCCATAACAGAACATAACATCATAGAACGATAATGGAACGTCGAACAAAGTACAGTTCAGGGCTAAAGATTTACAAATGAAAATTTTGCTTCATTTTCTTTTAGAAATGTTTTTGTAGGGCGGCGCCCTAGAGACCCCCATTTCGAGCCGCCATTGTCTAAAATCCAAATTTGTGACCTAGCTTTACTTTCGCTAACTCAATCGAATTTCTGGTGAAATTTGTCACGCATAGTTTTTGGGAATACATATTACCAAATTGGAAACATTCTCATTTCCCATTACTAGTAGTGTTGGATATGAATTTATCGCCATATTTATTTCAAATTTGATTCTCCAATTTACGGGGCACTCCTCAACATATTAGCTAAATGAAATTCTTTATTATATTCTTTATATGAATGGAATTGGTTCTCACAGTTTGTCGTCGACTCATTTTATATCAAAAGAACAGCATTAATTTGTTCGAATGCAAAAAACTCGTTAAATTTTTCTCATTCATCACTCAGTATTGAAATAGTGGTGCACTAATCGCATTTCCAGTGGCCTGGAAATGTGTAGCGGTCATCAACGGAGAACGGACGTCTGGTTCTTCCAGTGTTCTTTTAATGCCTAACTGACACAGTGAATGACGCCATCATGTTTGTGAGACTGTAGTTTTTCAAAGACTCGTCTGATATCATGCACATAATACAGGTTTCTATGATTTGCATTTTAACGGTTCACCTACCTATCTGGTGTCCGTTTTTATCGAATAGGAACATCGCTTTCAGCGTTGGTGCGAGAAAAAACTGGTTACTAAAGATGCAAATTGTATTTTTAACAGTTTTAGGCAAAGAAACAAACCTAAAATGAGAATAATTTGGAAAAGATAAGAGAACCACATACACACATATCTACTACCAAATATGGGAAATAATAAAGTAGGTATATCTACAATGAACCGAAAAATAGGTTAAAATAATTTATACTGATGAAAAGTTTACTTTCTTATTTCCTTACTTCACACCATTAATAAAATTAATGTATATAAATTTAAAGAAAGGTTCACTAATTACTATGTACGGGTATTTTACGAGAAACTAATTGTGTTGCTAAATATACTGGAAATCCTTAGTCTAATTTTGTTCTTGCGAAAAATAAAACAAAAACCATGCAAAGCAACTACCTGGTAGTCTACTAGCATAGAATATACAGAAGCGACGCTCTATCAAATTCCTTTTCCCACGACCCCCTAGGAAAGCGGCACGTTACATACAGCATAGTAGGCCAGAAACTTGACAATTGCGTTGCCCGTGCGCTGAACTCGTAACTGTGCTAAAACATTTGAAAATCGCACAGGTTCATCCAAATTTTGTAGGTAGCTTTGAGATTTTGACGTTTACTGAATAAATAATATCCTGTGGAGTCTCTTTTTAAATCTAATATTTTTTTATCAGAAAAATCTCTTAAAAGGTACGGCAGTTGAACATTTTAATTGGGTCCATATATGCCTATGCCTGTCCCATCATCTGTTTTCGATCCATCTGTGTACCATATGGACGAGTTTGGATCTAATTGGTTTAAACGGGTTCTCACCGTTTGGCGGCCCTCAATGACCACGTCAAACGGCACTTCGAAGTCAAACACTTTCGGCATTAGGTCCGATGATTTTTCCAAAAACTCTGTCTGTATCTCTTCCAGAATCTTTAGATGTCCTTGCCAGTTTCCTTGTTTGAACTTTTCAGTCTGGGAAAGTTTTAAGGCAGCTAGCAACCATCCTTTCTCATTTGTAAGTAAAGTGGAAGCAGGTCCAACATTACATCTATGGCTGCCGTGGGAGTTGTGCCCATAGCCCCAGTTATTCCCATACACGCCAGCCGCTGCAGTTTTTGCAGTTTATGCTGCGTTGTAATTTCTTGAGTTTTCATCCACCATACCAAAGATGCATTATGTGAGGATGGGTCTTATGACCGTTGTGGGAAGACAGAGTAAGTAATCTCCATTCCCCATTCGCATCTTTACCTTGCAGATGGAACACATTTAATAGATAAATATATAGATGGATGAGTAGATAGTAAACAGATTATTATTAGTTTAGGTATCATCTACTGCCATTGCTAAGTCAACCGCATGTATAAATTTGATGATTGATTGGCGCGTGAGGAAATGGGGTTGCATTGATAATGACGAGAATCATCCGCGATCGAGCCCACACCAAAACCTACCTACATCTTCTGGTCAGTCCATATCTGAACGAATCGTGCACGATGGAAAATCTCATTTTTGGAAATACCTAATATACAGTTTGCCCATTTTTGGAAGTTTTTAATTCAAAGAAGGCCCGAAACGTACTCCCACCACTTCCAATTAAGATTCAAATGTTTTTTTATAATTTAGGGAATTTTCAGAAATAACCCGACTAAACTTTGTGAAATTAAACCATAGAGATAATATAATTATCGCTTATACCAATGATATAAACTTTAATTTATTTGTTTATTTCTTGCAAAAGAATTTTCAATTATATCAGTAACTTTGTTGATTTACGTGATGATCGCAAAGATAAACTTCCTGAAATAACTTTTATGAAAGTCTATTCTATCCTATATCTTGCAATTCTAGCAATAACCGAGAAAAAAAATGACCTAAAAGCGATCGTAATCTTTACGATTGTTTTACAAATTTACTTGAAATATGTATTTTGTACCTACCTAAAATAAATAAGCGAATAATTTGCAAATATTGTTAAATGTGTTAGTAGGTTGGCATTTTGCAATTTCTCGAAAATACGTCTTCTTCAATATTTGTTTTTTGCAAACAGATTTCGGATATTGTCTTGGAATTTATTACTTGATAAGTTAATTGACTTAAGTCCACACATTAGATGAACGCATGGTCGATCTTGCAAAGTGCAAATGAACTTCAGATAAATATTTAAAACGTTGACGAATGAGGTAAATCATCGATCAGTATACGATTTCGCAAACCAAGATAATACCTATATGTTTTATTATAAAGATTATAGGTACGTAAGAAGTTATAACAAACTCCGCTATACCAGTCCCAAGCCTGGGGTCTCATTGTGAACAGGATGAGAAAGGAGGAGGGGGAGGAGTAACACCTCGTTAAAAAACCAGGGTTTATCTGGCCCGGATGATAGCACCCTGTAAGGGCTCCTACCTAGGATTACAGGTGAGGTCAACGGCAGAAGGAGCAGATGAGATATGTATTATGAACATCCAATGGTCCGGATGACGGAAGAACCACAAAGGGGAGACGGACCTCTACAGTCCTGAAAGACAACCAGTCTAGAAGAAGAAAACCTTGAATTAAAATAACCTGGTCCTCCAGGTTGGGAGTTGGAACGATGGGCTAACCCCTCATCTTCCGGAAAAATCTAAATCGTTAAAAACTTCATTCAGCCTCGGAATACGGACGGAACTCGAAGACGAAAATTGCTACGGGAAGGGACAATGAATGTGGTTACATGGAATGTGCAGGGTATCGGTACAAAGCGGCGGGAGGTATTCGAAGAACTTAAGAAACTGAAAGCAGATATAGGTGTACTCACGGAGACGAAGAAGAAGGGGAGAGGAAACGAGATGGTCAACGAATACATACATTTCTACAGCGGAGTGAGTAAGGATGTCAGGGCAAAGAGAGGTGTATCGATTGTGATACACAAAAAATTCAGAAAGAACATAAAAAGCTGGGAAGAAATAAACGAAAGGATAATAACATTAGAACTGACAAAAAATTGTCGGGAAATGACGATTGTAGGTGTATATGCCCCTACTGATGATGCGGATGTAAAAACAAAAGATGATTTTTACAATGAGATGACGAAGGTTCTAATGAATATTAACCCTAGGAAAGAAGTACTTGTCTTGGGAGATTTAAATGCACGAACTGGCAAAGATAAGAACAGTGAAATTATCGGAAGATACGAGGAGGAGACGAAAAACGATAGTGGAGAAAGATTGATAAACTGGTGTGAAAATTTTTCATTGAGAATACTGAATGGGTTCTTCCAGCATAAGATGATACATAAATACACATGGTGTCAACCAAAAAGAAAGCTGCATAGTGTGATAGACTATATAATCCAGAGACAGGGATCAAAATTGATCACGACAGATGTAAGGGTATGCAGAGGATCGGAGTGTGGATCCGATCATTTTCTGTTAAGAGCTAAAATATATGTTCCCTTCAGGAATCAGACCAAAGTAGGAAATAATCTGGATCAAAGTCAAGGAGTAGAAATAACCAGCGAACAGGAACAACACAGATATCAACTGCAGAGTCTGGAACAAGAATCAATTCAATTTCTTTACAAATTAAGGTTGGCTCAAAAGATAAGTCATATAAGAGAAGGAAATGCAGAAGAAACGTATACACGATTGAGAAATAGTATTCATGATGCAGCCAGGGAATCATTGGGTGAAGTAGATAGGAAGAGAGCAAAATACCCAGACTGGTGGGCACCACATCTAGAGAAATTGGTTAGTGACAAAAAAGAGCTCACCAAACGTGGTTGGCTACTCAAGATGACGAAGATCGAAGAGCTTATGCGAGATTAAATAGAGAAGTCAAGAGAGAAGTATCTAAACGAAAAAATAAATTTTGGGAGGAGAAATGTGAAGGACTGAACAGGTATATGGGAGGCACAAGAGTATCTGAAGCCTGGAAAATGCTAAAGAGTATTAGGAGAAACGAGAGATACAACACCAATATAACAATATATGAATTCAGTACATAAAAAGGGAAGCAAGAAATTGTGCAGCAATTATAGGGGAATTAACCGTAACCAGTTCTGTGGGAAGGCTGTATGGCAGAGTAATAAAGAATAGAATTGAAAATTGTTTTCAGGATATAGAAGTGCAAAATGGATTTCGTGCAGGGAGGTCATGTATGGACAATATTTTTGTTCTGCAACAATTGCTGGAAAAAAGACTAGAAAGGAATATGACAACCCATCTTTTGTTTATTGACCTTGAAAAGGCATATGACAATGTCCCGATAAATAAAATGTTTGATACCTTAAGGGAATAAAACAAAGAATGGCGCAGGGCCGAGTTGCGTTTAACAAAAAGAAACAACTGTTATGCTCGAGAACGGTTAATATAGAGACTAGGAAGAGACTCTTAACGTCGTATGTATGGAGTACGGCATTATACGGGTGCGAAACTTGGACAATAGGAGAAGCGGATAGAAAAAGAGTAGAAGCGTTTGAAATGTGGTGCTACAGACGCATGATGAAGATACCGTGGATAGATAAGGTTAGCAATAGGGAAGTATTAGAAAGAGTTGGGGAAAAGCGAAAGGTATGGAAAACAATAAAGAGTAGGAGAGATAGGATGGTAGGACACCTTCTAAGACACGAAGGAATAGTTCGTGACATACTAGAGTCAGAGATAGGAATAAAAAGAGGTAGGGGTAGGCCTAGATTAGACTACTGCTCTCAAATAGTTAGGGATGTAGGATGTTCTACTTTTAGGGAAATGCGTAGGTTAGCTCAGGATAGAAAAGAATGGAGGTACGCGTCCAACCAGTCTTCGGACTGAGAACCTTATGATGATGACCTTAAGGGAAGCTAACCTTCATAAATCTTACATAAGAACGATCGAAAATATATACAAACACTCTATGTGTGCAATTAAAGATGGAGATGGAGTTACAGAACCATTTAGAGTCACAAAGGGATTGAAACAAGGGTGTTGCTTATCTCCAACTCTGTTTAAAATTTACATCCAAAGAATATTGAGAGAATGGATGAGGAAATGCTCAAGGATGGGAATCGAGATTGGAGACGACTGTCTCTTTACCTTACTGTTTGCTGACGATCAAGTTGTAGTGGCGAATGATCAGGAAGACGTAGCATTTATGGCAAGAAAACTAAAGGAGGAGTTTGAGGGATGGGGATTAAAGATGAATTTGGGTAAAACGGAATATTTGGTGGTTGGTGAACAACCTGATGACCTAGATATTGGAAATGACACCATAAAGAGTTGTAAAGAATATAAATACCTGGGAAGTTATATAACTCAAGAAGGTAAAACGGACAGAGATACAAAAAGCAGAATAGCTCAGGGACGTACATCTATTCAAAAATTAAATTCCATTCTATGGTCAACCAGTATAAAACTCAGAACAAAAATTAATATCTATAGGTCAATCGTCGAACCCATTACAACGTATGGCTCTGAATGTTGACAACTTACCAATAACCATAAAAATAAATTGAATGCTGTGGAAATGGATTTTCTACGTAGATCGTGTAGGATATCAAGACTGGATCACGTCAGAAATGAGGACATCAGAGATAGAGCGAATGTTCAGGATACCATAGTGGAAAGAATAGAGGCACGACAGCTCATTTGGTATGGACATGTTATGAGAATGGGATGTGAGAGATGGTCAAAGAGGATGATGTCTTATAACGCAGAAAATAGAAGAAGAAGGCGAGGAAGACCCAGAAATACGTGGGCGAAGGGGATAGAAGAGAGCAAAAGAAGAAGAAATATAGAAGACGATGACTGGCGCGATAGAGACCGATGGAGAGTGAAGTGCGGGAAGCGGCCAAGGCCGTAGGACCCCCGCTATATATTATATATATAAGAAGTTATAACAATACTGTAACTCATGTAGCATGGGTATTCTTTTCTGAACTAAATTTACTTAGCCGATAAAATTATAACCGGTAAAATTAGTATTGGTATGTAGAGGAGCCCATATCGTCATCGCTCGTATGCGTCGGAAGCCCGGTCGCATATTTGAATGTTACACACGCGTTAGCAATAGTTCGGCATTTCTCTAAGTCTAGCTAAAAAGTAGCAAAAGTGTTAAGACTCAGTCGTTTGCAACTTTACGGGTGATAACGAAACAGCATTTTTGAAGCAGGCTACTTGACTGACGGAAACCTGACGCATTTTTTGTGAAAAAAGAAAATATAAAAACACAACTAGAAACAAACGTCGCGAGAGTCGACCACACCGAGCCAAAGAACATTGGACCAGAAATCCAACGCGATACTTACCCAACTGCCAACACCGTTGCGAATGGCAGCCTCTTAACCAAGTTTTTAAATTAAATTGTAAGGTATGAATGCAAGAGGAGCATGAAAGTTACAGACGGCTAAGTCTAACACAAAGTTATAATTTACGTCGTGATAAGAAAGCGAACGCATATTTTGTTCTATGTCCCATTTTACTTCGCGATACTAACGCGAAGTTATTGTTTATTTTTTGATACAAACGCGCACGTATATTATTTCCCTTCGTGATAGGAAAGGAAACTTAAGTTTTACTTTGTGACAATATTGCGAAGTTAAATTTAACTTCGCGGCAGTGACCCAAAGTGAAAGTTTATTTTGTGATACTAACACTAATTCGGATTAAAATTGCAAAATAATATTTCTTTTTCTCATTTTAACTCCTAGTTATATTTTACTTCCAGATATTAAAACGACGTAATATAACGGACAACCTTTAAGAAAAAGCATAAAGCATAGGTACACAATAACACAATACACCACAAAAGTGACGCGTCACAAACGTCAGATTTTCATTCCAAACAAAACAAAGCCATGTGCTTCCTGACGTTTTAACTTAACCTATGCAATATAATTATAGTCGTTTTCAAGTTTTTACACGTAAGCGCAATATACAAATTGAAAATAAACTGTTTTCACTGCAAGGCGTCTATAATAAATTATATTGCAAAAACTAGTTTAAAACGTTGTAAATAATATAGACAAACGTCAAATGGCACGTGCTTCTGTTTTAAAGCAAGAAAAATATTTCAGGTCAAAATGTTTTAAAATGAGGTCATATTACAATAATTAATTCTTTCGCAAATTATAGCATTAGTTTTCGCCTAGTTTTTGTTTGATTTTAATTTCTATATTGAAATTAAGTACGTTTAATAAAGTTGTACGTTAATTTTGTCCAGGAATTTATTTTTTGGTCTTTTAAACATATTTTAGATTCGCATTAGATTACGTTTAAAAAATTTCAGATACTATTTACGATTAAGTACTCTTAATTTGCCAGCTACCCCTACCTACGAGCCTACGACCCCGTTATTAATAAAATTTATACTCTTTTGCCCTTACTTTCTTTAAAATCAATACTCTCGTGTAATACGGTGGGTATACTAAAACGAAAACTCACAGTAATACTAAATCTAACGAAATGTGCGATTGTCCTATAACAGCGAAGCATTTTCATGCGCAGCTCAGAGGTGTCTTTCTGTAATTTAGTAGATGTGAGATGCCAAAGTGGGATTGGCCACCGTTACCTTAACGCGCGGCAAAGTAGCGGTTTGACTGCGATCGATGCGAGTCGACCGCTCGCGTTTCCCATTCGATATGCTGGAATTATACGCGCCCTCCGTAAATTTGACGTAAACTTTATTAGCTTATATATTCTGAAAGGTAAATATGGGTTAGGTTAGACTCAAAGTGTTGGATAAGAAATGTAGTATTGAACATAAAAGGACTTGAAAAGGCTGCAATATTTTTTCGGAATTCTAAGCGGATGTAAAGTAGTAGCTGAAGAGTTTTCCTCTTTTAGCAGAGTCTGCATCTTCGATATGTTTTTGTTTTCCAAAACGTCAAGATACTATTCCTGTTGCTGCACTATAACAATAATTATTATTATTATTCATAGCCAATGCAGACATTGCTTGATTCCAATAGTTTACACAAGCTAAAGGCTAGTTTATACTGGTAGAGTAAGTGGTTTAATTACTAGTACTAGCAACTAGCAAGCCAGCTACCACCTTCTGCGTAGCCGGGCGTACATTCGTATCGGACGTAGTTTATTGCACAATGAAAACTGCCGAACTAAACTTCGCATCGGGCGCGCGTAGTTGCACACGACTGTGCAATATCAGCTGTTCGACAAGCCTTGGTCAATTCTCGAGACTGACGGAAACCTGACAGAACGCATTTTTGAAACAGACCACTTAAGTAACTGGCGGAGACCAGACACACGCAATTTTTGTAAAAAGATAATGAAAAACGTGAGAAAAACTAGCCTCTACGGGAGTCGGCCCCACCCAGCATAAGGACATAAAACTAAAGTCTGTAAAGTTAGAGACTGGGCTGTCACGTGATCAGCGCAATAGACCTGTTTTCGTCCGAAGGCGGAACTCGTAAATCCAGTGGCGCCGTCAAGAACTTACTTACTGTGCGTCCATTGTTGTTTTATTGACTCATGTTTGAGTGTGCTTTTTTTAGTGGATATTCTGTTTTATTTTGCGTTTTTATTGTGAGTGTTGCTTAAAAGACTAAAAAACTATCATCTTTATTCGAAAAACGGAGTTCGAGGTAATTAATACTACAAATTCTTGTAACTGAATTGAAGGTTAAAATTTTTTGTGTTTGCAGATTATTCTGCTTATTTTGTGATCTCGGTGTTATTTAAAAGACTTTTGAAAAATCGTCGATAGTATTTGTTATCCAGGTAATACTACAATCAAAGTAATTTTACACATTAAATCCAAGTTGAAATTTTTGACGTTTGTAGGTTAGAAATGTCTCCCAAAAAAATTGGCAAACCCGGCATGGTAATTCATAGCCAAGGCCGTGAAATTATCAGTAACGTGATAAAGTTTATGCGGGAAGAAGCGCAAAATGGAATTAGGATTCCTTTAAAGAATTACAGGTATGTACGTACCCACTTCATAATGAGCTTGATTATTGTTAAGATCCAATTGTGTGTTTAAGGCAAAGAGTTATAGAAGCAACAGGTGTTTCGAGAAACACAGTAGCGAAGATTTTGAAGGAATCGAAAAGCGTAGAAGCTGAGCCTAGCACCTCCTTTGCTACACCACATAAGGAACGACCGCGAAAGAAGCGTAAGCTCGGCCTGATTTCTGTGGGAGAAACGGAAACAATACGGGAAATTATACATAATTTTTTTATTTTGGAGAAAAGGAATCCCTCTCTCAATTGTAAGTACATAATTACCATTATAAAAAAGAAAACTTCGTTAAGGTGTGTTTTCATTGCAACTGCTGGCAGTTGTTACTTGTCAAATACGGGGTGATTCATTGTAAAGTCTGCTGAACTTCTTTTTTCATAAATAGAGGGAACGTGGTAATAAGAAAGTTCAAGATATTTTCGTGTATTTTTTGGATATAATATCAAAAAACCAATTGGGTGCTGCTGTTGCGTAGCCAAGTTATGAAAGTATGAATCGCACTTGCATTTTAGTAAATGGAATGCTTTGGATATTTAACTTCCTGGATTCCGTCTTCGATTGTAGATAAATTTCAAGAAACTTACTTTCTGTTGAAACCCAATGATTTTTCAGACAATTATATTTCACGATGTGTTTTCAATGTGTATAATGTATTTTTCATCGAAACATGAATGAAATATGCAATGACGGAAAGTGATCCCAATAATCAGGGGCTATTTGAACAAATTATTCTAGGAACAAATGGCAATTACTGCTTTTTCGTTAAATAACAAATGCTACATTTAAATACCTACCTATCGCATCATCTAGCCTAATATCACCTTGTATTCCAGGTATTCTACAGAAGATTAAAGATTCTGAACTTTCTTTTTCTGGCTCGAGGCAGTCGCTATGGGTTTTTCTGAAATCTATTGGATTCAGGTATGGCTGCTTTTGTATATCCAAAGTCAAAATATTTCGGATGCCGTTACTACATGCATATTCAAATTTCTGTTTCATTAAATGCTTATGTTTTGAAAATACTTTTATAACAACAGATAGCAAAAGTGAGCCTGCTTGAGTGGGACACCTCGTTTACTTCTATTTCCATTTAAGGTGGCGAAAGACAGAAGACAACCGTAAGATTTTAATGGAAAGCCATGACATTCGCCTGAAAAGGGTGAAATACTTGAAACAAATTCTGCAATACCGGGAAGAAGGCCGAACCATTATATATACGGATGAAACGTATATACACAGCAGCCATGTCCAGCCGAAAGGGTGGTATGATGAGTCTACTAAAAACTTAAAGAAGCCGATTTCTAAAGGCCAAAGGCTGATTATTGTACATGCCGGAGGTGAAAATGGTTTCATTCCCAATGCGTTGCTCATTTTTCGGTCAGGTAACACATACGTAAGTAATTTTAATATCAAAATGTAACCAAACATTGTCTCTAGGTTCTAAATCAGGAGATTACCACGATGACATGAATAATGCCAATTTCATGACATGGGTGCAGAAACAATTACTGCCCAACATGCCGCCTAATTGTGTACTTGTGATTGATAATGCATCATATCACAATGTCCTGGTGGAAAAAAACCTGACATCTGCGAGCCGAAAAGGCGAGATGGTGAAGTGGCTTGAAGAACGTCAAATACATTTTGATGGCTCAAATACAAAACCTGAGCTTTATGGTCTTATCAAACAAAATTTGTATCGATTCCCAAAGAAATACAAATTGGATGAGCTTCTTGAAGCCCATGGTCACCGAGTGTTACGGCTTCCTCCTTATCACCCGGAATTGAACCCCATAGAGAAGATATGGGCCACTGTAAAGAACTGGGTAGCTAGCAGAAACGTTACTTTTAAATTAGGTGATGTGGAGGAATTAGCACGTGGAAAATTTTCCATTATTAGCTCAGAAGAGTGGAAAGATGTATGTGGCCATGTGCAAAAAGTGGAAAAAACTTTCTTTGAGAAAGAGCATCTGATGGACGATGCATTGGATTCGTTGAAGTTCACTGTGAACACAGGATCATCTGATGATGAGAGTGAAGATGAATATCAAGTCACAACTGAAGATGATGGTGGTGATGATGATGATGATGATGATGATGATGATGATGATGATGATGATGATGATGATGATGAAGACGACGAAGACGAGGATTTAGGAGTACAACCACTACCAAGTGATTAACCCTTAGTTGATAGAGTGTCCAAGCGTCCTTCCAGCAGCACGTATTTTCGACCCTATTGTTTTCAGTACATTTGCGTCCCCATATGAGAACGTAACCACCACCATCGGATTTGTCGTAAAATTTTGCCTATCTAAAGTGTAAGTTTCATCTCGTTCAGACCAGTAGGAGGCAAGCTACGGAGGAGACAACTCTTGAAAAAAATCTCGCACGTACAGTGGCTTGCACGCTAATTATGCCGCGGGTTTTTCAAAAGCAAAGAATTTTGATAAAAAACCAGATTTTAAATGGTGTATGTCCGCGTTTGGAGACAATTATTTGAGCGCCGTATGCGGAAGAGTAACTAAAATCTCTGGGTCTCTGGGTCTTGTGACAGTTCTGCGAGACTTGAACAATACAAAAACGAAAATTAGTGCTGAGTTATTACAAAAGAATGGCAAGTGTTTAATTATACTATAGGTAATAAATTAGATTAAAATTTCCTATTTTACGCAGATTTAGGAAACAATCAGCATCGCAGGCGCAGTGTTATTTTTTAATGTTTTCCAAGTTATTTTGTACGAGAATAAATAAAAATGTTTCTCAGCAGATGTTTTATTTAATAAATAGCAAAATTGTTACGGCGCCTATGAAATTTGGGTCCGTACTGCCGAAAGCTGCGCACGTACTGCCGGCAGGACAATCCCATTTAAAAATAATGTCCTGCTGGTAGGACTAGCGGCTCTGTCCAGCTGTCCCGCCCGAAGCTCCTTCCCGCAGGACAAATGCCTGGACGTTCTATCATTAGACCTTGTGCGACATGACATACCTCAAGCACCAAGGATTCTTATTTTTTGAAAGGTCAACAAGGCGTTTAGTTCTTAATATATGTGAATTCCACTTATTTATTTTTGGTAGTTAATAGAACTCTCTAAATTTTTAATTACAGAATAATAAGTTTATTTTGCAATTCTTTAACTCTTCAGTGCTGAAAAATAGTAAATTGGATTATTCGGCTTCCTTTATGATTTATTCTAATTTTCTTTTGTCACATAAGTAAACAACTTGTTCAAAAACCTGTTTTCAACTATAACAATTATGGAATTGAGATTATTTGCACATAAACATGCCGATTTCGTAATTGACATAACCTCACACCAAACGTCACATTTATAATTTATCTGTACTTATGACGAAATCCCCTTTTCTTAAGTTCTTCTTAATGTGTTTCGAGATTTTTTCATGCCTTAAAATGCTAATTTTCCTGTTTTGAATGTAACTTTTATGAATTCATTGTTAAAATAATAATAAATTTCACATATACGCCGGTACGGCACTGTTTCTGTCAAAATCATATTTCCCGCTACATTTTCGCGCAGCCACCATCTTGTCCGGGCCCAGTCTCTAACTTTACAGACTCTACTAAACTCTATGCGGTACCTACCTACTAACCGAAACCGCTGAGCGCTGACGGTGTTCACAACTAACGAATTACTTAAATGAAAGTATAACGTGAGCCAATAGTGCGTAGTCGGTCCATATCTCTGGTGCTACTCAATATATCAACATAACACTTTTGATAAAATTATTTTGATGAATACAGGATATTCACGTGCTAAGTACTTAGTGGTACTGGACCGTTCGAATAACTACTCCTTGGGCAAGTACCCCGCCAGGCATTGAATTATTATAGAACTAAATCCAGATTTCTTGTACTACGAGACGTCACAGAATGCTACCCTAACTGAGGTGGCTTTGAAGCAATCAGAATGTGTCTCTACGTACGTACGTGCTCTTAGCAAGTCTTTGTTTTCCATACACATTCAAAACATTTAAACAAACACCTGCTAAAAGCACGTACGTACATAGAGACACATTATGATTGCTTCAAAGCATTCTGTGACGTCTCGTATTATAAAAAATCTGGATTTAGTTCTATAATTCAATGCCTGGCGGGGTACTTGCCCGAGGAGTAGTTGATAGAACGGTCCAGTACCACTAATTACTCCCAGATAATTACTGAAGTACTTAATTGTCTCTTGCTGGTATCTGTCCAAAGCGCGGCAGTATATATAGCAAGTTAAGTTGCATGGTTTGAGTGTGTAAGGAAAACCACCGAACTGATGAGTCCCAGAAGGACGAAACCAGTTGGTCTGCGGTTTTCCATGCACATTCAAAACATGCAATATTTAAACAGACGTGCTAAGTACCAAACCAAAGTTATATTTTTTTTTAAATGGAATGCCCTACATTTGTATTCCCCATAAAATTTCATGAAAGTTTATACAGGGTGTCCCGATGAAGGTGGGAAATCTCTCGGGTGCGTATAGATTACACGAAAATAACATCCTAAGTTCATATAAAGTTTTCACCTACGACCTTCCCCTGCCGAGATATTCTCCCTTAAAATGAAGAAATAAAAATAGTTTTTTTTACATAAAATTTTTATTTTTAATTGTATTTCGATAGTTTTCTTGGGGACGTACCTAATGATTGAATGTCGATAAATTAATGCGACCCGTTTTTTAATAGTGCATCAGGGGAGCAAGGGGTGAACTACCCCTTACTTTCTTAACTTCATATTTTTTAAGGGGCTGGATATTTTTAATTTTCAACCGCATTTTTTGTTTCCCCGGACATTTTGCTAATAAAAAGTTACTCTTGTTAGGTTTCGATAAAATGAAGCGTTTTCGAGAAAATGAAACTCAACGAGTAAGAGGTACCGTGTTTCTACGATTTTCGTTTTCATTTTTTCTGGCATTCGAAAAACCGAAAGCAATTTTTTATTGTAAATTTTCACTACTTTTCGCAAACTGTTAAGGTTATTTTTGTACGACGTTTCGTCTGTTGTCTACATCGTCAATTTTTACTTTTTCTTAATACGGACCTGGACAATTTTTAATGAATTTCAAAAGAAATAGCTAATGTAGGGTAAAATCATATTCAAAAAATTCCTAGGAAATAATTGATTGAAAGAACTTTCGATTTTTTCATATCTTTGAAATTAATGCCAGAAAAAATAAAGACGAAAATCGTAGAAACACTGTACCTCTTGCTCGTTGACTTTCATTTTTTCGAAAACGCTTCATTTTATCGAAACCTAACAAGAGTAACTTTTTATTATCAAAATGTCCGGGGAAACAAAAAATGCGGTTAAAAATTAAAAATATCCAGCCCCTTAAAAATATGAAGTTACGAAGGTAAGGGGTAGTTCACTCTTTGCTGCCCTGATGCACTATCAAAAAACGGGCCGCATTATTTTATCGACATTCATTCACTACGTACGCCAAGAAAATTATCGAAATACAATTAAAAATAAAAATTTTATCGATTTTATGTTAAAAAAATAATGTTTATTTCTCCAATTTAAGGGAGAATATCTCGGCAGGGGATGGTCATAGGAGAAAACTTTATATGAACTTTGGGTGTTATTTTCGTGTAATCTATACGTACCCGAGAGATTTCCCACCTTCACCGGGACAGCCTGTATACTGCACGGTGGGGTTTAGAGTAAGTGAGATTAAAATAAATTAAAATTTTAGGGCCTGTGTGAACCCAAATTTGTGGAGCTACTGCCTACTGATGTCTGCTGATCACAGATATTTAAGATTTCTTTATTGGACTAGGTTCACAAACTAGGTACTCTATTTGTAAAATCCATTAACACTTTTTCCAAAATACTTCATATTGTACAGAGTGGCCAATTTGCGTAAAATTGAACTTTTCTCAAGAATTTCAAATGGAACACCCCGCAATTTATTAAGCTTTTGATTGATGTAGATGTTGGCAGATCTGCGACAGGGTTGCCACCACATTTCTCATTTGGGATTCCCTGACTTTTCAAGGTTTTCCCTGACCAAATGTGTAATATTATTCCATCACTTATTCTAAATTATTTGAGGAGTCACATGAAAAATATAATAAATGCTCCGGCATTAAAAAAAACAAAACAAACATTTCTATTTATTTATTTATTTATTTATCATCCAAAAAAGCATTGGTTACATCAGGACAGCTATAAGCTGATATCCCCATCAAAAACATTAGAAAACATAAAATATTCACAGAAAAAAAAACTACACTATAGGTATACAATAGGCAGTCACTCACTCAACCACGCACACCCATTCTCACATTCACACACCCACTCTCACTCATTCAGCGCTTCACGCTGTTATATATCGAACGCTGAAGCCCAAATTTCAAATGGAACACCCCGCAATTTATTAAGCTTTTGATTGATGTAGATGTTGGCAGATCTGCGACGGGGTTGCCACCACATTTCTCATTTGGGATTCCCTGACTTTTCAAGGTTTTCCCTGACCAAATGTGTAATATTATTCCATCACTTATTCTAAATTATTTGAGGAGTCACATGAAAAATATAATAAATGCTCCGGCATTAAAAAAAAACAAAACAAACATTTCTATTTATTTATTTATCATCCAAAAAAGCATTGGTTACATCAGGGCAGCTATAAGCTGATATCCCCATCAAAAACATTAGAAAACATAAAATATTCACAGAAAAAAAAACTACACTATAGGTATACAATAGGCAGTCACTCACTCAACCACGCACACCCATTCTCACATTCACACACCCACTCTCACTCATTCAGCGCTTCACGCTGTTATATATCGAACGCTGAAGCCCCAAAAAGCAGCAAGGCCCAAAGAAGAGAAGCAGACCACTAATTATCATCCAGTATGAGATGATAGAAACAGTTTAATTCTATTTTTAAAAGTAGAAGGATGTAGGCATTTTAAAGAATCAGGCAAGTTGTTGTATAAATTAGCCGACGTGTAGCCGAACGAAGACTTGAAAAGCGACAAATTATGGCTGGGTATATGCAATCTGTTAGTAGCTCTAATAGAAACATCATGAATGTCCCTCCTGAGTACAAGCTTGGCCCTAAGATAATTAGGCGTAGAGAGGTATAGAACACGGTGAACAAAACATAAATAATGAATTCGACGCCTCAATTCCATATTGAACATACCATTAGCCTCTAAGTAAGGACTAATGTGACTTCGACACCGAACATTAAACGCATATCTAATGCATGCATTCTGCACTTTCTGTATTTTATATGCAACCTCCTGTGTAATACATGGGCCATATACAATATCACAATAATCAAATACAGGTAGAACAACAGAACTGATTAATCTCTTCTTAATGTCAGAGGAAAGAATGTATTTAAATTTATATAAGAGACGCAACCTAGCATAAGCTCGCTGAACCAGTTTATTAACATGTTCACTAAATTGAAGATAACTATCAAGGATTAAACCTAAGGAGGTAGCTGTTTCTACAGGAGAAATATTTTTGCCATCAATTTCAATTCGAAGGGTGGTGTTGTTTCTTTTACATCTCTGGTGAGTACCCAGCAACATTAAATGTGTTTTATCTACATTCAACCTAAGAGCATTTCGAATGGACCACCTCTGCACCCTATCAAGATCATCATTTATTAATTGCTGGGCAATCAGCATTTGATCAGGAGGAAATGAAAAATACAATTGGCTGTCATCAGCGTAACAATGGAACTTGCAGAACTCGATGTTGCATTGAAAATCAAACGTGTAAATAATAAACAGAAGCGGACCTAAGATAGAACCTTGTGGGACTCCCGCACTGACTGCAACAGCAGACGACACACCGCCACCGTAATCTTGTGCTAAGGAAACTATTTGACTTCTCTGACTCAAAAAACTCTCAAACCACCTCAGTGCAGCTCCATTACCACCGAAATAGGATAATTTAGCAAGAAGTAATTGATGGCTGACTGTGTCAAACGCTCTGCTAAAGTCCAGCATAACCAAAGCAGTAAACTGTCCCACATCTGCAGCCCGTAAAATATCGTCCACAATATCCACTAAACAAGAACTCGAACTATACCCGCTGCGAAATCCAGACTGATTGTTAGGTATCAATTGAAATTCATGCAAATATCCGAAAAGTCTATTATGAACAGCCTTCTCAAGTATCTTTGAAAGGATGCTTATGGGACGAAGATCACAAAAATCGTTCAATTGGTCTTTTTCGGCAGAGGGAAAACCAAGGCCTGCTTCCAAATACGCGGAACTTGTCCATGAATAAAAGAGTAATTGAGAATGTACGTCAAAGCTTCCAAGCAGTAAGGCAAAGTCAATTTAATCATGCTGGGACAAATTTCATCAACACCCATGGCATCAGAGTTGAAGCTGTAAACACAGTTTTTGACCTCGTCCATGCTAAGCAGAGGTAATTGGAATGAAGTATTGATGGAAGGGTGTAAGTGACTAGCAAAGTAGTCAACCGTATCTCTATCGGCGGAAGTGAACTCAGAAGCTGAAGTAAAATACTTATTCAAATCGTTAGCGTTATTAAGATGTTGTGGAAGTGACACACCGAAAGTTTTCTTCGAATGGATCTTAAGCTTAGAAAGACTCTGCCACAAAACCTTGGAATCATGTGAATGGCGGTTAACTGTGTACTCCAGAAATGCTCTTTTCTCACGACGAATTGAAGCAGTGACGTAGTTCCTTAGAGATTTATAATAAATCCATTTACTATCAGACTCGGACTTACTACAATGGATGCTTGAGAGCGAAGCCCTAAAATCCTCCAGAGCAGAGTCCCGCAGTTGCATCATTTCCCTCACTACTGGTGTCACCCACGGAAGTTTTGGCTTACTGACACATATTTTCCTGAGAGGAGCGAAGACGTCGAATATCTCAAGTAGACAGCAATTAAAATATTGAACCATAACTTCAATATCTGAAAACTGCTCAACACCAGACCACAAAACATTAGAGGCCACTGCACGAAATTCGTCTGAATCTATGTCTCTAAAATTCCGACGAAAAACATATTTATTCCTTTTATTATTCTTATAATAAAAATGAGCAAACACAAGATTGTGATCGGTAATATCAGGCATAGGAATTGTTCCTGATTTGATAATGTCTTTATAATTAGAGCAAGCTATAATGTCAATCAGAGTAGCTGATGCAGAAGAGATTCTGGTAGGATCATTGATAATTTGTTGCATATCATACGTTCTTAAAACAGATGTCAGAAACCTGCACTCAGGAGTAACAGAATCAAAAAAATCTATGTTCAGATCTCCAGTAATTATAATTTCATCACACCTCGGCAAAACATTAGATAAAGTATCATCAAGTATAGAAAGGGTTCTGTATGGGAGATTGGGAGGTTTGTACAAAACTCCAAGAATAAAATGCTTTTCACTAAATTTAAAAGATATCCACACTTGTTCAACAGCCTCATGCCTCACCACATCATCCTCGTTCAGCAACGTTACGTCCAATGTGTTCCTAACGTACAGCGCTACACCACCTCCACGTCCAGAATGTCGATCATCTCTAACGAGAGAATAACCAGGAATGGCAAGTAAGTCATTAGTAATGTCAGTGTGTAACCAGGTTTCACTTAAAGCCAATAAATCATATTCCTGGAACAAAAGCAGGTCTCTGATATCATTAAAACTAGGAAGAAGGGATCTACAATTAATATGAGCCAAGGCCAGACCTTCGCCTTCGGGGGCAACAGCATCGATCACACTATCCGTAACAACCACTGTATGCTCTGAAATGCCGAAGTAGTATATTTACGGGACAACAAAATATATGTTGTTAAAAAAAAAACTAAACAAAACAATAAAAAAGAAAAACAAATATGCAGCCAGAACAGAACTTATTTAAATTATTAAAGTAACAAAAATAAATAATTCTTACAGGAAGCAAAAATTGCCATTTCTATTGACTAATTGAATTTTAAAACACAGAAAAATATGAAGATTATTAAATTTCATGACTTTAAGTAGAATATTGCAAATTTCCATGACTCTTTACAGAATTCCCTGAAGTTTCCCTGACATTTTTGAAATTTCTAAATTCCCTGACATTTCTAGGTTTTCCAGAAAAGTGGCAACCCTGCGCGACTGATAATTTAGACAGAAATAAAGATTGAACCTTAAAAATTGAGATTTTTGTCGTAATTTTATACCATTTTTGGGGAATTTCCCCTATTTTGTCACCCAAAACGTAGAAAAATGGTTGCACTTCGATATTACAGAAAATTTACCGAGCAGAGCTTACACCGGCACAAGAAATCCCATTACAAAATTACTTCTTGAAGAGACTGTTTTCTTCCATGGCACTCCTCGTTGCAAATTATACCTAGGTTTAATAAGCTATCATGTATTTAAGAATATCACCATGAAGAAGCAATCTGGCAATGGAATTTTTTGTCTCAATGTAAACTCAACTTTCTGAAATAAAACGGAAACCAAAGTTTGGGTTTTAGGTGCTAAAATATAGATGACCGAATAAACTATCAGTCAAATTACTACATTTTATGGCTTAATTCTCAATTCTATCGATATAAAGTATTGGTACAAAAGAACTCATGGATTTTACACATAGAGTAGCCTGTGAACCTAGTCCAATAAAGAAATCTTAAATAGCTTCGACCAGTAGACGCTAGTGGCTCCTCAAAGTTGGATCCACACCGGCACTAAAATGGTAATATCTTAAAATCGCTTACTGTAAACCCCATCGTGTAGTATATCAACTTTCGTTAAATTATTATTTGGGAAACCAAATATGTAAACAAATATGGGGAGTTTCATTAAAAAAAACATAACTTTGGTTTGGTAGGTACTATGAGAATGAACATCCTGTATACACCAAAATAATTTTATATACGTAAAATTGTATTTTGGTATCTTGAATAGAACCAGAGATACGGACTGACTACCCACTATTAGCCCATCCTGTATATAAAGATGACGTAAGCGGTTATCGGACAACGGATTTTGCACTTCCGAGTGCAAAATCGCACGTCCAATCGACGCAATTCGTTAATTTCCGACGTGCAATAAGTTACGTCCGATACGAATACGCAGCAGGGGCAAAATAGTGCCAGTACTAGAACTAGTCGCAGAGACAGTAAAGTAGCTAAATTCTTGTGTTAGCTACTCATCCAGTAGTCTTCTCCACCACCCAAATTTTTTGCCGTGTCCCGTGTCACACATTTTCCTCTGTATACCAATGGAAAATGTCAGTAGAAATCTTTTGAATTTACACACATTTATTTTCATCATTTGAGAAACTTGCAATTACGTGTTTTTTGGAACTATGTTTTCTAAAATGTGCGAGGTTTGTGGAACCCACAATATTTTAGGTTCTTCCTCAATCAAGATATTCACTTTCCATATGACGAGTACGTTCTACCATGGCTTCATGATGCTATTAGCTGGATTGCTAGTTGCTGGTACTAATAACTAACCCCTTTATTCTACTAATGTAAACTCGACTTAATTGTCTGAGCTACTTTACCAATGTAAACCAGCCTTAACAGTTGCAAGGTCACTCATTGGACAAGGGAGTTTCAGAATGTGGACAGTTGATGATAACACCATGGCCATGTGGTACCCACATATTCGGAGTTCAGATCCGTTGCGGAAATTCTATGTCAGCATGTTCGCTCTACATCTCGCAAATTGAGATCAGAGTTAATTTAAAGTCAACAGATTTAGATGACCAGTCAATACGTTTTATTAAGCACATGGTTAAGATTATGTGCACGGGCTGATCGTTCTCAGACCGATGAAACGTATTCGGCAGTAAAGAAACAGAAGAAAAACAGTGAAACGCCAGATGTCTACACTTGCTCCTCATTTGTTTCGCGTTAGCTTCTAAACTAGGTGGTTCCTGGAAACCATTTTTGTCTAAGTAATGCGCTGTTGATAGTGTGACCGTTCTAGCGAACATTCCGGCAAACGCAGTTTTTCTAAATTCTCCATCTGCTACCACTATCTCCAAATGCTACATAACGGATTTCAGTGATCAGGTCGAAGCTCGGGTCGAAGACAGCGGTCAACGAATAAAGCTTTTTTAATACGAGTCGGAGGTTGACGGTACAGTTTACCCTGTCACTTGTGATAGCCAAGAGTTGTTTTTAGATCATTTTATTCTTTCTTCACCACCGTACATTAATTGATCATCCTCAGTATCCATTCTCGTTTGTCGTCCATATAGTGTGCTTTCTGCGGCTTTCCTTATATCGTCTTGGTTGTATCAAAGCTATTAATCCACTGGGTTACTTACATGTCTGGTTCATCTTGAACAACCAAATCTAATAATTCACCAACATAAACTAGACGGAAATCTGACTACACCCGCTAAGGACGTGAAGCCAAAAGTTCATTTATAATACGCTAATGCATTTTCTAGTTCAGCACCCTACCTCAAATGCAGTAATATTCTATTTATTTTCAACAACTTTGACGTTTCAGCACCTTGATTCACACTTTGAATGATTTCTTATCTCACTGCGCTATTTATATTTTCTATTTTTTGAAAAAGTATTAGTTTTACACTGCGCTATACTTCCCCTGATTCAGATAAAAATATCTTATAACACATTTCGCTCCTTTTGTAGTCCCCAAAGACGATTTTCGTGATGTTCAAATTTGGTATTCAAGATAATTTCAGTGTCACGTTGGTCTAGAGTGAAGTTTTGGCCCGACACTTACCTGAAACAAAACAAAGCACAGTTAGTTTAATTCAAGAATAAAACAACATATTAAACTATATTAAATGATTAAAGTATGTGAACTAACAAAAATATTGTGGCAAACTTAATGGCAGACACACGAGAAGATTTTTTTGGCGGATTTATACCATGAAGGATCGAGTCCGTGAAAAAGTTTACTAGTGTGCTGAAAACGATGACCCAGGTCCTTCATTCCATACCCTCCATATAAATTCCGACAAGCTACAACCCATGGACTAGATTCTTTATACCTATGGAGAGCAAAATTCGCACTCCTTAGGTCCGGCGGACTAATAGTCGAAACCGATCCCCTGAAAAGTCCACTCGTGTACGCCAATCTAATGGTAGCAAAGTGGACTATGCAGAAACAGGTAGTAATAGTGGTTTTTGCGCTTGAAGTGTCTGCAGTGGATCGGGTCCTACGGATTAGATTCGTAAAGGAACTGACCTGCCGAGTTCGGACTTTTATTATACACTAACGCACAAATGAAAATTTCTCGCTCGTGGCGGATGAACTTCGCCGGCAGCCCAGATCCCTTCGCGTGTGAAGTACAAATCTGTGATTTTTTAAAGAATTTGGCTGTTATGGATCAAATCCGTGGTCTTTTAAGCATGCTTGAAAGATCAGAGGATTTTAGACCGTCGCGTCGGGCCTAAACTAAGGGAGTGGATTTTCGCCACCATAGGTACAATGAATCTGCTCTGTCGGACCTTATACGGAGGATTCGGATCACCGTTTTTCACACAATAGCCTGGCACACACGAGCTGATTTTTGGCGTACGTATAGTCCGCAAAGAATCTAGTCCGTGAAAAAGTTGGCTAGTGTGCGGGAAACGATGCTCAAGGTTCAGCTAACTGATTTTTCGCTAGGCGCTTAGTAGAACATGATTAACTATAATATAAACAAACACACTTGGATATAAGGTTCTACGTATATTTCGGAATTCCGAAACGATCGTCGAGTAAATAAAATATACGTAGAACCTATCCAAGTGTGTTTGTTTATATTATAGTTAATCATGTTCTGTTATTGAGAAAAAGGGTTATTTATATTAATATGTGAATTTGACTTCTGGCAAATAAATGGTACCTACTTGCAGGTATACAGCGAAATAAATGTCAGTTCAACTAAGCAAGTAAATCCGTTACTTGGAGATTTTATTTCACTTCATTTCATAATTTATTTGAGATAAATAAATCATAGTTTGTTAAAATAAATCATTTATTTGCGGAAAATAAATGATTTGGTAGATACAAATGTATAATTTACTTGTCACAAGTAAGTAATATATTTTAACAAACTATGATTTATTTCTGTCAAATAAATTATGGAATTAATTTAAATAAAATCTCCATTTATTTCACAGAAATAAAATTCATATTGATATAAATAAACCTTTCTCTCAGTGAAATATTGACCAATCACGACTGGGTCACCAATACTCACCAATCCAGAGGCTGACATGAATCCAGACAAATCTAACAGTCCAGTTGGGCACGGGCGGAAAAAATCAAATAAACTGCAGTTCGCGTCATTTCGCTATTACCTTAGTCAAGCATTATGTTGTGATTCAATTGAACATCTGGGATAAGAAACTGTTAATAATCAGTGCAGATGCACGTTATTTTGAGAGTCTCGCATATTAGAAGTGTCCTTCATGCACAAAATTGTGCACTTGGCAGGTTGTGGTTGAAATTGTTTGAAAATGTACATTTTTTGCTGATTATTGTGCTGAGGTTGGTATTTCCGATTCATGAGGGTCAGAAAATGTCACTTCAAATTACTATAACTGGATTTTTTTTTAATGGGGCACCCTGTATATAATTAAATGTTGAACGTGCGCTGTAACTTTATTGCAACGAACAATTCAACAATAACAAGCTGTGAAATGCCTGCTTACGTTTGGATTATTTGAAATAAATTAAACGGTTTTATAAAGTTATACGTAATTTCAAAATTTTAAAAACTGAAAACAATAACATTAACAACTGTCTACAACAAAAATGTTCTATGCGTGTGCCTTCTTGCAAAAAAAAACTTAGAGTCATACATAACTCATTGGTGAAAACTGCACACCAATATCTCAAGCGGTTCGGTAGATAAATATAAAGTGTTAAAATGCGTCAAAATATAATGAGACACCCTGTATTATGTATATTTCGCAGACGTATCACAAAATCAGGCATTTTTCACAAAGCCTAGGCGTTATGCAAAACGCCGGCATATTGCAAAATCAATGTTATTTTAACGTTTTCATTTAAGTTAGGTACATTGTTCATTGTGAGGTTCATAGCTACTTTAACTGACCTAACCAGACCGAACGTAACCTGCGTAAGTAGATCTGGTCAGCATAGCAATAAATACATAAATAAGAATCTGGGAATATTTGCAATATGCCGGCTTTTTACCAAAACTCCTAGGCAGTATGCAAAATGCCTGATTTTGCGATATGCGTGCGACATATGTATTTTTACTTTTATATCTAATTTTATTTAATATCTAATTTTATTTTAAAATTAGATATTAGGCTCGGATATAGGTTGCCTTTTCTAAAATGAGTCCGCAGTTTCATGGCTCTCGCAGACTATGTGATCCTACGTATCAATTAGGTACTTAATCGACGGTTATTCACGACTGATTTTCGTAAAAACAAGCGTGCACAAAATAAATAAATATTGTTAATAAATAAAAACAGTGATGCGAATAATTCACCTTAATTGACAATCAAGAGTATAAAACAACTTATTTTCGTTTTTCAAATTTCCAATTAATTTTTTCGCAAAGCAATAAGAAAGTAATAAGGCATTTTAACAGTGGGCTTTCCCATTCTGAGTAAATATTTGGCAAATATACTAGAACAAAATAGTCAAGTATAGGTACAAGCAGAAGAAGTTAAGAGAGACTTCAAACATAATTGCTAATGTTGGCTTGTTAAAGAGAAACCGAAGATTACAGGTATATAACAGTTAACACGAACACTAGATGGCGCATTCAATAACCTGTCAAAAAGGTGCCTACTTCAGTTTAAGAAAGGGGATGATCGGGGAACAGAACGAGCTAAGAGAAAAGGGACAAACTTTTCCTTAGCATAAAGAAATGTCAGATTTATGAAAAAGCAATCTGATCAAACAAACTGTGCCGAATGGCAAAATTGCACATTTGTGTTGATTGTCATATTTCGCCATTTGTTATTAACTATCCTCCTTGTTCGCTACCGACAAGTGCGTTATCTACTATGACTTTACTTAGCCTTAAAGTCAAAACCTGAGGACACCAAGCAAATGCCCTGCTCTGCTTTATTTTTATTTTCCATAATGCATTTGCTACACAAGCATTTTAATTCAAAACGGTAAATAAAACAAAATCAAACAATGGTATTCCAGAGCATTGCTAATTCCCAAATCCATCGTTAATTCAAAAAACTAACTCGGGAGGTGCCATCAGCGTCCTCCTATTGTTATTTCAGCGTTAGTCATGCCTTGGGATATTGGGACTTGGGGCCTCACTTGCATATATATCAGCACCATAGAAAAGTAGATAAAGCGAGTATGTACGGCACGGCAGATGAAAGAATTAAATTATAGTTCGTCGACCCCGAGATATAGGGGAGTCCTTTTTTACACACGGGCATTCTGTTGTTTGTCCGCGCTTATTGTGTGTTTGTAATTTATCTTATTGTTTAAGGACGCATGCTGTGGGCAGGTTTATGGCAGGTTTGTATATCTATTTATACGGGGAGGATTCAAAAGCACTTTGTGCAGAATATAACTTTAAGGTAACTTTAAAATGGCAGTAAGATTTTGGACCAATGTATTCCAACATGAACAATAGCACTTTTAATTTCTATTGTACATAAGGAGTTTAGATAGGCGCTTTCCAAACAAAACTTAGTGCTTGCAAATGTCACCATATTAAAGACTCACATCTCGTACGCTCTGCGCATCGTCGTCTATTATAGACTCCATTCACGATTAGAACGGTACACCGTCATCAATGAACAGTAGAAAAATTCGGTCAGGTGATGAGAGGGTTACAATTGTCACGTGCTTTGACTCATTTCTAGTGCTTTGACTATTTTTTTTCCACAGACAGATATTGACAGATGGCTAGCTTAAACCAGGAAGAGCGCTTTCTTTTGTTAAAGATTTTACTAACGATTATCAAAGATGTTATTTTGACAACCGTGATCATTTGTTTTACGTACCCTCCGAAAGCACCAGAATGGAATTTGATTAGTGACATGCGCTTCGATCAACTTAAATCTCTCGCGAGAAAAGAATAAACTGTATTTTTCAATCGGCGAAACACAACCCAGTGAAGAACAGTGGAAGGCCGAAATTGAATCCGAGTCTTCTAACCACGGCGGTAAATATATTTTTAGTATTGAAAATACTTCTGGGCGCGTGTATGTGGGACTCATCTTACGAAAAATGATCGACACGCAGTGGCGAAGCGTCCATTCAGGTCGTAAGGCGCAGCCTACCCTATATATTTCAGACTGTAGACATCCTACTTTTTTATTGCCAGTCAGAATGCATAAAAATTTTCTATTCATATTTTCATTTAAGCTGAAGCGGCGGCAACCCGCAGAACATCAAATACGCGCTGCGGGTGGCCAGCAAGTACAGAAAGAACTGTTTTTTAGTATTGAAAATACTTCTGGGCGCGTGTGTATATGGGACTCATCTTACGAAAAATGTATCGACACGCGACAGATTCTGTCGGCGACGCGCGCAGTCGAGGCCGCTAATAATAATAATATCAGAGCGATAGCCAGATGTAAACTAAGGTACGGCGAGCGCGAGCGGGACATCGCGTTGGAATAAAAGTCCAAACGGTACAAAACGGATGCGTTTTTTTTCTCCAGGCTGAGGGTCTACAGCCTGGTTTCTAGGGTACTTTATGACCTCCGCGGTGCGGCCCGGCGTGCGGGGGGGAGAGATGCAGTAGCGAGCAATTTAGATAGCCTAAATCATCTTAAATTCGCGTAAAGCAGTGGTTTGTTACGTCGCTCGTCGCGCTTGCTTGCATATTATTGTTTTCAGAAATGGCAGCGGCCCTAGACAGTGCCGGTTTACTAGACTTTTTAATTAATAATGATGGTTATTTTACTAATTTACCTTTGGAAGATTAACTTAAAATTAAAGCGGCAAGTTTTACTCCTTTGATATTAAGGGAAAGGAAAGATTCCTGCGGGAAATGTATTCGACGGTTCCAAAAAATTTGGTACACTAACTTTATCTGGTTGGCGGGTTGTGGCATTCGCAACCGACTTTTTTGTTTTTATTGTTTATTGTTTCCGAATCGAGATACTGTATTTAATTTAGAACAGCCTACCCTCAGCCAAAAACTACGCTTCGCCACTGTCGACACGCGACAGATTCTGTCGGCGACGCGCGCAGTCGAGGCCGCTAATAATAATATCTTATGGAGAGCGCTAGCCAGATGTAAACTAAGGTACGGCGAGCGCGAGTAGGGATATCGCGTTGCAATAAAAGTCCAAACAGTACAAAACGGATCCGTTAATATTTTGTTACGTATTGCGTCAGTTTGACTATGTGCCTTGAGCTTGTCACAAATCATTTCTTTTATTTTATTGTATCAATAATATTATACCAACTTGAAACGGCACAGATCACTTTTGTTGGACATCTTAGAAACCGAGCGGTTGTGTCTGTATTTTTAATACGCCTATGATACTTGCGTAAGATGCGAGGTCTGTGAATTTTTTTATAAAATGATGCAGGCATCCGCGATTACTGAACGCAATTCAGTACTATTCCAGCACTCCTGAACGAGCTCCTGAAGAGGTCCCTTGTGGAAGTCAATCATCGGCACGGTAATGGACTGGAAGTCAAAGTAACGGTTCTGTTATAGAAATAAGATATGAAACTATTGTACGTAAAACGCAGTTTTGAAGTAAGTTCTGTTACAACAAAATCTGTTTCAGCTATCTGTTATGATACTTTTGATTAACGTTCCTTTCTAGCCTTCGTCAGATGAGCCACTTGGCTATCGGAGCCCGCACGCATATTCATATCAAACTGTCGACTTACAGCAACGGGCGTATTTTCTACGTATACAGGGTGATTCATAACGGGCGTGCCAAATTAAAGTAGGTGCTAGAGGAACTCCAAATAAGACAAAAAGTTTATATGAACATATGTTCTTAAAGTGACTACTAACAAAGATACGGGGTGTAAAAGTTTTATTTTTTTTAAATATCGCAATGTAATAATTGATGTGTTTTCTCGTTCTTCTTGTTAGTTTTGTTAGTGTTATTCTTAATAAACAATTTTTTTCAATTTTCACTTTCCTTGCATATCGGGAAAGCCATTATTGCATTATGGAAAATTTCGGTGCATGTGCACGATTTCATAAAAAGCTGTTTCATTAAAAAAACTAAGCATTTTACGAAAAATTTTGAAGATACCAATTTCTTCCCAAATTGAACGTAGATTTCAAATACATTAATATCACCTGCATTCGCCAGTGGTGTAACATTGGATTGGGGAAATAAATAAACGGCCTACCCCGTAGCAACGCTACTGATGGGGCTAGCAGAGCAATTTTTTTTGAAAATTAGAACTTGGCAAATGGAAACGACGCCTTAAATTTCAACTCAATAACTTTCCTAGGTACTAAGATAATAAAAAAATATTTAAAAAAGTATTAAAACTTTTACACCCTTTATCTTTGTTAGTAGTCACTTTAGAAGATATTTTCATATAAACTTTTCGTCTTATTTGGAGTTCCTCTAGCACCTATTTTAATTTGGCGCGCCCGTTCTGAATCACCCTGTATACTATTTTCGTAAGCGTTCTTGCCGGCATGCCTCCGTGGCTCAGTGGTCGATGTGTCAACCTCCCAAGCCACAACGTTGAGGGTTCGCACCTGGCTGTAGTTCTTTTTTGTTTTGATGATTTCACTTTTTTCTTTTGACCAAAAAATCGGTCAGGTCCAAAAGGACAGCTAGGGGATCGCCATCACGCGAGACAGACATCCACTCATTCGACATACCTCTCGCGCGTTGGATATGTTACTTCGGATTGCGATACGATACGTGAGTTATGAATATGCAGCCCGCACTGTCTATATGGAAATTTCGATTACTGCTTTCTCGAGGCACTGCATTAGACTTTCCAAGTATGTACCAGTGGCGTTTTCGCAGGTCATTTCCAATTTATGGTGTAGTGGATCGAGATCTCTGCTTCCAGATGGCCAATCTTCAGATGTGAATAACATCTAAACGTTGAGCAGCAGGCACGTCTTTAAGGATCTACTCGTAGCTTGTGGGTCCAGACTGTTGGAAACCCAATTCTCTCCACCGACAAGCATATACCATTAAAAGGAGTTTCGCAACACACTCGAGCACAACCTGTTAGTAAACTCGAATGCAAATTTTAATTCCTTTTTTACAAAAAAAAACAGCTTTACACTGTCATTTGCTTCTTGAGAGAAAAATCCTATAGCTAGTTCTGGCGATTGCCGTAGATATTTTTTTATTTTATTGTGCATTACTGCTAATACAGCAACAAATACAATATATTAAATATTTATTAGTGTGTTATTTAAAGCAAATTTTGTAGTTCAACAAGTTTATTCTTTATACAGAAGCGAGTACAGAAGCAGCACAGGGGAAAACCATAGAATCCCGTATATTATTTAAATAAATTTTCGTCCCCTTCCTTTTGATGCAGATCGTGTGCACACATAATTTAGTAGTTCTGCTAAAGGGTTGGTTCACAATGGACCCAGAGCTGCCATTATCATATGCCCGGGGCCCTCACACGAGTTTTGCAAACTAATGCTTCAGAATGTTAATTTGGGTTGTATTGATCATTTATCATTATCAGATGCACAACGATGATTCTTTTGTAAAAGTAGAAAATTATAGACTTGTATGCGTAAGTGTATATTGCACAGTAGCGCGCAAACTGCAATAATTACAATAATTTGATAATTGGAAATATGGATGACATTTCGCATTTCATGGCTCACGATATAGAAAATCGATAGAATAAAATTAATTTTTCTAAAATAATTAATGGACTATTTTAGAAACGGTAGGAAATTTTGAGAAGCAGAGTTCTTGGGGTGGTTATTGAACAATCGATCAACCTCCTCCTTTCTACAGGTTCCTGCATCCGACGGGATAAAAATATACATGGTGTCCCATCTGAAAAAATTGAGAAAAATAGCATTACATTTTGAAAAGTTTGGTATTGAATTTTGAACATTTTATTTTTATTTTTATTTTTACGACATTCATAGTAGGATAAACTGACCTTTTCTTATAAGCAACCTGCTGCTTAGTTTTGGTTTGAAGATGTTTCTTCTATTTTTTATAATTGTTTTAAAACATGACGAAAAAAAAATTGTTTCTCGATTTTAATTTATTCCTCTGGAACTATCAAATCAAATTTAATAATATTCTAGGGATATGTACAGTAGCTCGAAAGAGTCTCAAAAATCAATAAGACTACAGGGCATTCCATTTAAAAAAATACAACTTTGATGCACCACCAATTTTCGGGACACCCTGTATATTCAAAACTATTTTTAAAATGTGCTCTCTAACAAACAGTCTAATGTCCCGTTTCAATCATTTTTCTAAAATAAATCGTTTAGGTGTACTAGAAGACGGGAGGTGAGATGCAGGACCCTGTATAGAAAATACCAAACTATTTTCCAAAACTTACAAAATTAGGTGTCTGTATGGGTATCTGATTAGGTACTTCAGAGGCGTGCGAGTAGCTTTGAAAATCATCGACCTGAAAAAATCGTACCGATTTTCAAATGTTTTATGGACTGACTATGTGCAGATTGGGAGCAATAGGATTTTTAGGCAGGTTGACCAACAACACAGATGGTCAATTAATGCGTGGGGGAAATTATTGGTGAACATGTTATTAGCCAACAATTTTTAACGGACATTTGAATGCTCGTTTGAAGTGTACTAGGTATCTTGATTTTCTGCAAAATCAATTGCCAAATTTATGTCAAAATTTACCAATAGCTTTGAGAGATGCAATGTAGCTGCAACACGACGGAGCCCCAGCACATTATTCATTGCGAGTCAGGGACCACCTCAACACAACCTTTCCTAACCTATGGATTGGAAGAGGGCCATGTAATTGGCCGCCCCGATCACCCGACTTAACTAAATTGGATTTCTTTTTGTGGTGCTTCGTTAAGAGCCAAGTCTCCCTGCTGCATTTTCGAGCGATTCAGACGTTCCCGCCTTTACAAACTGTACGGTTATTTATTAATATTTTGCTTTCTAATTTTGCAAGCATATACAGAAAACATTTCTTAAGAGTCGCCTCATCGGCGATTTCTAAAAAAAATAATAGAAGTTTGTCTTTTTCGGCTCCAAATATACCCTAATTTTATGTACTTATAACTTACTTAAAAAATTACTCTTTTAAAAATCCGAGATGAGAGGCCGATTTCCACAAGTTTCTTCTTTCAAATAAAACAAACAATTTCAAAATCGGTTCATAAATAAGGAAGTAATTTGTAAAGAGAGCTGCCCTTGCAAACGCGATTTAATGCCCTGCGTTGTAACGCCCTCTGCTTGTTCATCGCGCAACACTTGGTAAACTGCTAGTACGAACTCAGTGATTTTTGTATGGGGCCCACTTCAATAATTGTATCGCCATACATTACATATTTTAATCGTATATACGCGAACATAGAATTTTGGTCTTGCGAATTAATGTATTTGTGCTTAATTGCAGCGCTCTGCCATATCCCACTTTTTATTATAATTTTGTTCAATTTAGAGTCGATTTTATCTGAAAGTAAATTTACCCAATTTGAACACGTTTGTTGTTGAAAGTAATGAACATATAGCAAGATATAAAATAATTCAAATTTCACCTTAAATAATGTTCTCTTTATAACCAAATAACAACAACTTAAGATCTCCGAATTAAAACCCAGTACATTTTTTCCGATACTAGGGTTGTTCTGACAGGAGCGGGGATTTTATTATAATTTATTTGTAAATTGATCCAAAAGTAGACCTGAGCAAATATTTTCAAGATTGCAAGTAATTTATCTGCAATATAGTAATTCCGGGTTATAATGGAATGATCCTCATAAATAACAAGTATTTAGGTAATGTAACTCTGAACAAACTAAAAATGCTAATTTCGCCCAGAGTTCTAATAGCGTGGCTTTCAACATTCATCCTAGAAGCATATTCCTACTTTTTCTACTATCATTTAATTCTGGTAACACATTCGTATAAAAGTTTACAAGTTGATTTTCCATTTTCATTTTCCAAAATTCATTGTCTCTCATAGCCGTTTCATATTTTATGCCTTTGGGTGTCCAGACTATAAAGATACAATACCCTCTTTTTGTAATTTGCATTTGTCCTTGAATTTGGTAAAAGTAATTGTGATTCTTATTTATCTTCCCGTTTCGATTCCAAAATAATATGATTTTCCTTTTCTCGATACCTTCTTCCGGGGTTAGATTACAAGAACTTTGGGCATAAACTTCAACAACACCTTGATCTCTTACAAGACCGTCCGGAGTTTCTGACAAATACGGAATGCTCAGTTATTGAAATATTCTTTCGCTTTATTATACATATACAGGGTGATTTATACCGGGGGGCGAAAAATTAAAATTAGGGTTCAGAGCCACAAATGAAGTAAAAAAATATCATATGAAGGTATGTCCGGAAATACTTCGTATAAAAGTTTTGCTCGTCCAAAGATGGAGGCTATTAAATTAGGTTTCTAATTTTTTCTCAACTTTTGAGAAAGACATTAAAATGAATTTTGGTACACCTATTATACTAATAGGGAAGCTTCGAAGAGATATTTTTTAATCATCCCTTATCGTTTCAACCTAATTTATGCTCGTCCAAACATGGAGTCTATCATGTTTGGACGAGCATAAATTTTAAACGAATCATTTCCGGACACACCTTCATATGACATTTTTTACTTAATTAGTGGCTTTGAACACTAATTTTAATTTTTCGCCCCCTGGTATAAATCACACTGTATATGTTACGGGCATAGTGACGAATCGGGCGATGTTAGCGCCTGGGCAACGTGACCTGACCTTACAAGACCTGACCGGACAGCATGAACGATCATTGTTTGCATTGCCAGGGCACCGTCAGCATCGCCCTACTTTCCCACTATGCCCGTAGCATATACAGGGTGTTACAAAAAGTAGGTCAAGCCGTTAACCACAGGTTATCTGAAAGAAAATAATGGGACTTTCCTTATGCCATTTTTCATTTAGGCTTCTTTCTTTCAAGATACAGGGTGTTAAAGTTAAAATTAAAAAAACTATTTTTATGAATAACTCCTTTGCTTTTTAAGATATTCCGTTGACATTTTGTACAACATTTTCTCACATACCGATAAAATGTTTGTGTAACTTTGATCAAAAAAATTGATGTGCGAACGTAGGAAAGGGGCGGTTGGAATACCCATTGACCCCCAACTTTTTCTTTCGCACGTCTATGGTTCCTATGGTTCCTGCATAACATCTAAGCTTCAAAAAAATGCCCTTGGATGGTACCTCTTTTATTAATAATTATTTTGGCAACTTCACACCTACCGGTCTTTCTTTCCAATGCTAATTTGGCTGTTAGACGTTATGCAGGAATTATGACCGAATCGGTACCATCCAAGGGCATTTTTCTGAAGCTTAGGCGTTATGTAGGAACATATGCATCAAAGGACATTTTTCTCGAGCTTAATTCGTCACCTTAGAAAAATTGGGAGACTTAAACAGCGAGTGGATTAACAACACACATAGTCAAATGAGTTGCGACATCTCGTAAACCAAGCCCTAAATCAAAATTTTACAAGAGGGAAAAAATAAAAGAAATGAACGCTTGGTATCAAATCAATACCTTTGAACCATAGACGTGCGCAGAGAAAAGTTGGGGGGTCAGTGGGTATTACAACCCCCCCTTTCCTACGTTCGCGCATTAATTTGTTAATCAAAATTACACAAACACAAAGCTGAAACCAGAATTTGGATACCGTTTTTCTCGAAAATAATGTTGATTTTTATCTCTCCAATTCTTTTTGTACTAAGCAGACTACTATAGAACTTTTTCCAAGGAGTTCAGTCGCGTACGTAGGTAGTTGTTTTCTAGGGAGCGTATTTTTTGAGTTATGACATAAAGTTGAATTTTTAAAATGGAAATCATAGTAGGTACGCGTTGGTCTAGTTCGAAAGGTCTTTTTTTAAGCTATCAAAATATATATACTTTTATATTGTTATTTCAAAAAACGGCAACGATTTTGGTACTTTTTAAGTTGTAACTTTAGAAAATATAAGATAGGTAGGTACATTTTGATAGCTTAAAAAGAGACCTTTTGAACTTGACCAAGGAATGCTGCGATTTCCATTTAAAAAATTGAACTTTATGTCATAACTCAAAAAATACGCTCCCTAGAAAAAAACTACGTACGCCACTGAATTCCATGGAAAAAGTTCTATAGGAATCAATCTTAACAGTTTTAGTCTGCTTAGCACAAAAAGAATTGGAGAGATTTTTTGAAAATCGATAAAAATTAATATTATTTTTTTTCTCGAAAACTAAAAACGATATCCAAATTCTGGTTTCGGCATTATATTATACTCAAGAAAATAGCTCTTGTTTGCGAAAATCCCAAGGCTCTATCTCTGCTGCTTCTATGAGAAACCCCCAAATCACAACGAAAATAAGACACCCTGTACAGACAAAAATCCAATAGCATAGTCCCTTCAAACGTCAAACCGAACCAGATTCAGACCTATATAAGCTGCAATACAAATTGAAATTAAAGCTTTGCTAAGCAAAGCCAGAGTGCGACCCTGGAAGAGCTTCCCAGCCACGTGTTTTTGACCGTGGCTCCGCCTTCGGAGCATACCTCGTCTTACGTCCCTAAAAAATCTTGATGTTGGCGATCGGATACTTGGCTCTTAAGGAAATCGTTTATCAGGAACCTCCAACCATACCAGAAAACATGCAGGACCCTGTATAGTGTATAGGGTTGTGGGCGTAAACACCAAGGGAATACTTTTTGGGCAGTGTAGTGCAGTGCAGTGCAGTCAGGTCCAGTGTAGTCAAGTCCAGTGCAGCCTAGTACAGCGCAGTGCAGCACAGTTCAGCGCAGTGCAGCACAGTTCAGCGCAGTGCAGCACAGTTCAGCGCAGGCAGTGCAGTTAAGATGGACTGTATAGTGTACTGGTTTACATCCAAGAGATATACCACTGAAACGTTTGCCACTTTTGGTGCTATAAGGTTAGCTATCTGTTAATGCACATAATATAATCAGTGATTCAGAACGAGATTTTCTCTTGCAAATTCAGCTGAACTTTAGCGACGGAGATGGTACGTTTTGATAGTACCAAAACAACAATTGCGATTTTCAGGACTGAAAGAGTTAGTGGAGAACTGAAACTTAAATAGGATATAACATATCCAATACCGCCGTTACCACCGCATTTTTTAAACTAATTATTAAGTAGCTACGTTCGCCTTTACACGAATGACACTGTACTAAATACTCGAGCAATCTCGCGAGCAATATTAATATATATTGATAATAAATTCCACACTACATGTGCGTAAAAGCCAGTTCCATATCGACACCGATAAAGCCGGTGTATATAAAAGAACCTTTACACTAATTTTCTCTCTAATCTACACATCTGTTTTTACTGTTTGCAATTCATTCCATTTTTTACTCTTTCATCTTTTGGCAGAGAAAGAACTATTTTACAACGAAAATGTGGGAATTAGGTACTTCATATTTTTTAGTTTTAAGAGGAGGTTATACCGCTCGATTTTAGGCGAAAAACAGCCTTTCTAATCTAAAAGATTACTACGCCATTCTTGAAGTTAGAAATGTGAAAATTTTCTAGTGTATAGTTAAAAGGTTGGAATTGAATCCTACATGCGACTTTTTTCAATTTTCTCACTGTGAAATCAAGAAAAAAATATTTAAAATGCACAAAATTAAGGCAATTTCAGTCATATTTTACGTTCCACTGCATGTTACTGCTGCAAATTTATGAGAAAAATATCGATGTAGGCAACATGCACGAAGTTTTGCGATGCCAGCAAGCTTTTTAAAATTAAAATTGGTTAAGAATTGGTAACACAAAATTGTATTTTGTAAACCCTTGCAAAGAGCCGGCAACGCAAGAAATACATGGGCCTCTTACGGACAAACTCAACAAATCGCTCGCGGTATAACCACCTCTTAAATTGATAGGTATTATTCAACTAACTTAACCTACACTTTCTTTATAAAAATGCTTACGTTAATTATTAATGGAGGTTTTAACATCAATTTTTGCCACTACATATTACGCAGCTTGTAGTAGAGCAAATAATGCAGATACTTTTAAGGCGAAAAGTGCTGTAACATAATACAACGCGACTAAGTTATTTGTAAAATGAGAATTTGACTTTTATGTGCTTAGTGGTTTGCAGTGGCAGCTTCTCCTTAAGGTCAATTGGTCAATGACCCTCCTAAAATATTTTAATCAAAATCATAATATTGATAAAAATATTGTTTGTCTAACAGTCTCAAATTCAAAATCCTCAACGGCCTGCATTCCCAGCAATATTAGAAATAGTTGTGCCGCGCTCGCCCGCAAGCCAGGCCGTAATTCAAGTTGACCCTGCACAGCTCTTATGGCTTATGGAGAAATGGATGTAAAGAACAACAGTGACTACACATGGCGAATTCTTGAGTGAAAGTGAGTCACCTTTTACTCCTATATCGGTAACGTGGTCGACGGCCCGATGTTCGGATGAATGTTTTGTGACAATTGCGCAGAATTGAGTTATCTAATCAGTTCTTCTCGGACTGCGGAGTAGTGCTTCAGTGTTTATAGTCTCAGCTGTGACTGTTGTGAAATTTTGCTTTTATCAAAACAAGATGAGTGTTGTTGAGGAGATATTCATGTACTTTAAAGTCAGCTGTTTATTGACCCACGAGCCGTTACTGGTGGTTTGTCTCCAAATTGAGCAACGAAAACCGTACACCGTGAATATGGCAGATTTTTGAAAAAATAGATAAAGCTAGCTCCATGAGACCTGTCACCATGTTCATTTGCACCACCCAGTTGGTGATCAGAATGTATTTCAGTTACTCTCTTCGTCTCTTCCAATCAAAGTGGAACATATTACGTGCAGAGCCTCGTGCAGAGCAATCCATGCGGGCGGGGCCATGAATGCGTTATTGCACAGGATTACGTATATGTTCTTCTCTGATCGTATAAGCTCTATAGGTCGCTGACAAGTAGGAGCTGCTCGTTCTGTTGCATTTGAAGCTCATTTTCCTTGTCTGCTAACGGAGGATGCCCATTTTGAAACTTACTCCTATCCAGTTGATCCTTTCAAGGGCGCGACAGAAGAAAGTAGAATCTTGAGAGACTAATGGGTACTACGAGCCCACAAAGGGAGTGTCGTGGAATTGTTTCCGGTTTCTTGCATTCCGTCTGTCTGTCATGATTTGGAATAGATTTAATAAATCTTTTAGAGCAGACTTGAGACAAGTTTGATTACGCAATGGATCAAGGTTGTGTGCATTTGTTAATCGTTCCGCAGATCGGTGTGACGTATTCTGCAATCGGGAAAAACAAAGTGCAGAGCGTGCAGACTTGCCCCCATTTACTGCACGTTAGCTTCGGAAGTCAGGTTGCTTCTGGTCACCACCTTTGTTTTAGGCTTGGTAAATTGATGCGACACGTAAAGAAACTTAATTTCTCTGAATTCTATATCTGATGCGGGCGTTCCAGAATGATACGCAAAAATCGTTGAACAGTATTGTCATTCGCGCCCTTTAATACTTCATTCGTCTTTTTCTCGAACTTATCGAGTGAATCACAATCTTTTAGTTTCTCGAGGTCAAGGTGTTACGTTTCGTTTTTTCAAAATTTTAAATTTAAGAGTAGCCTTCATCTGCCGCATTTTCTCCTTCATAACAATTCCTACTCCCGGATTTCCTCCTACCGACCCTGTATATATTACTCTAAAATTCCCATTCCAAGACTCCAGCTTCTGGCCATCGCACCTCACTGATACCTACTATATCTAATGCTAACTTTGAAATTTTCTAACATTCCTACTTGTTTCATGAAATTATGTAACAACCATACATTAAAAACATGCAAGTAATTTTTAATTAATAAAAACTTAACCGATTCTTCAAAATGATAATGAAATGTAAAATTCAACTCATGTGGATTTGTAATTTAATTGTATACATCAGGGAAATCTACGATTTCTACGAAACGAGGGTTGTTGACCGGTTAAATGAATGGGCAGGCGTAAAAATTTGCTTCTTTCCCACCATTACGATGAGTTCTTGTCAATTAACTTGATTGCTGTTTATTAGCTCTTGCCGATTACCAAGTCACAAAAACGACCCCATTTCGGTGGAATTCAGCGATGATTTTATAGACATCTGTACACACATAGGTACCTACACTAAATATTGTTGTATTTAATATCAAAAGTAGGTTATTTCATTAAAAATTGGCTTGAGGAACTTGAAAGTTCCAACTTTAATCACCTTTTGAACTATTTTAGTCAGCATGCAATGTAAAATGTAATGAAATCTTGTAGATGTTATTTATTTACAAGTTGAAATATCCGAAAAGTGGTACATATTCAAATAATGTTGAAAGTCTTGTTAATTAAGAAATACAGTAAATAAAACAAATGTATCTTCGTTTTCATGTATTTTAAACTGGGCGAGTGATGCAGAGTCACTCAATCACCACTAGGTACCCGAGTAAGCATATAGACATCTATTTTTAAGTAAGAAGCGATGACTAACCACTTTTCGAGCATAATAAATTAATTTAATTAAATATAAAAACAAATTTTACTCGTAGTTTCAAAGATAAATAGTAAACTGATGTAACCAGCTATGAACTGTTCTTTATTACTCGTATACCGTAGTTGTTGCCACTTTACGGTTTAAAGTAAAATACGTAATTTTTATTTTATTTCAATGACAAATTCCAAATTGTTACAAAATGAAATTAAATCAAAGATCATTCTATAGTTAAAAATTTACAGAAGTTGCAATTTAGCAACCTTCGTTAAGGCATTAAAAATGAATTTGGCCAAGTTTCAAGAATACTTAAGCTTGTCGCCCACTGCTACGGCACGACGCGGCGCGGTACGGAACGGAAAAATCCATTTAGGATTCAATACATGCGAATGAATGGAGAAGCGGCCATATAGCCGACACGGCACGGTGCGACACGGGACGGCGATGCCGGGATTCTTCTCTCACGATCCCAACCAGCAAAAATTGTATCGTGCCGTACAGTATCGTGTATATGGGCGCATAATTTCACGAAGCCGTGCGGATTGCGCTTGCGTGTTTGGTATTTTTACGAACGTAGCACTCGCTGACGCTCTGGCACATGTTAGTGCTGGTAGTTAACAGCTGAAACATGGAAGACAAGCTTATTCTAGTCTCCTGGCATTAACATCGTGAACCCACATTCGCCTTTTTCTTCTTCGTTTTTCCTGCTTTTCAAGCAATGCCGCTACAACGAAGATTCTTCCTCCGAAGAACTATTCGGCGTAGTATACACTCCATCGGTGTGTAAACTCAACTGTTGATTTGTCGCCTTTCCTCGCCGGTGCGCGTCGTGTATATGGGCGGAGAAAATAGATATACCGTGCCGTGCCGCGCCGCATCATTTCGTTTCGTGCCGTCGCAGTGGGCGACAAGCTTAACTCAGTATAAATCAACGTAACAATTTGTAAAAAATGATAATGATAACATTTTCTCGAAATCGAAACAATGACAGACGTCCACACACTGCAACAAACAAAACAGTGGGGACGGTGTTTAGGTATAAGTTTTTTTTAAATTTGTAGTGGTGTTAACAAATTCATTATTAATATTATTGTTATTATTATTATTTTGTTATTTTTCTCATATCCGGAGATTATACATTTATCCATCCCAAATGAAAATTTGGAATTCTGAATTTACTAACATAAATAACAAATCATTAAATAAAGTTACTGCTTTATAAATATTTTACTGTCTTAAGGGGCCATGGGAAAAATAGTGTACATAATTCTATGGATTGTGTGATAAATTTATTTATTAATATTATTTACAAACGTATGCGATGTAATAGCACCAAATGCTTAAAATTTTCTGAAAACGTAGCTCAACTTGACACCCCTAAATATCGTCCACATGCATCAAGTACCAGAAAAACCAACCAATACGAAGTACTTTGGTTCGTCCTTTTTCCAAACAGCCCAAACTTAATTTTGGATGTTACAGAAATATGGGGTATAGCAATGTCGAACGTTTAAAGTTTGCTAGAAATATACATCAACTTTACACCCCTATAATCTCGCACTCGTGCATCACAAACCCCAAAAACCTAACCCATACGATGTTGGCTGGTTCATCCTCTTTCCAACTAGTCCAAAATCAAAGCTGGAGTTTCAAAAAGTATGAGATGTAACAGCACCGAACGCTTCCGTGTCCAAAAGATCGTTTTAACCTCCGTATTTTCACCCCCTCGAATCTACACTCATAGACACGCCGCTAGCTCCCCGCGCTGAAGCAAACATATTCAGCGTTGCCAACAATGCCATAATTAAAATTATGGTACTATGGTACACATGCTATAATTTACAATAGAATGCCATTTGCTATAGTCGCGTGGTTATAGCATCAGTTTATACCATAATTATGAAAAATCGGCCATTTCAGCCATTTTTTTGTGAAAAATGCTAAAATAATTCAAGAAATTTGGTTTTGTTGTTGTTTCTTGCCGCCGCGCCGCGTTGACCGTTGTCTCCGTCTCACTTGCTCGATGGTTGCAGACACAGCCGCGGCGCGGCGTCTGTATCATACGTAATGTATGTTGTCTGTTGTTGTCTCTTGTCTGTGGTTTTTGATAATTGACATTGGCAATTTATTTAGTTTGTGATTTGTTTTGTTTTTGACGCTTTGATTGCTTTGGTTTTGAGTTACGTTACGGCTGCGTATGTTCATTTCTGTTAGCTGTTACCTGTTACCAAAGAATGTTTACTCTTTAGTCTTTACTCTGGTTTTTAATTAAGTTGGCATTTCGAATTCTCTCTGATTGGCGGCGGAACAAGTACAAATTATTACCTATTTTGCTAAAAAAATAAAATGAAGCCCATTTTTAAGGTTTCATGATTTTCAAAGAAATTGGTTTGCTAATTGTATTTTGCTATAATAACTGGCAAATATGAAATACAGGTAAAATCACCTTACTTTTTATGCACGTCACAAAATGTAACGATTGAGAGTCGCCTTACGTAAAATGACAAGTCATATAAATTGAATGTGCTAAAAAATAATAAAGAAATATCTGAATGTCTAAACACAACGCTATTTTGTTGCATGATTGCCGCTTAATTTGTTGACGTTTCCCGGTTGACTTGACAACTGATATTCTGAAAGCGTCAAGTTTCGTCAACTTTTGTTGTTTTTGGTGTTTTAAACCCTTGTTTTCTTTGTTCATCAACTTTTGCGGTAAAAATCTGTTCTTTTGAGAACTAAAATAGTGCTCCTGGTTATTTATTATCGGTGTTGTTATTGTTATTGTTGGTATAATGCCCAAGTTCTTAAACAGTCGGTGTAAGAAGCTTGTAGCGTCCCTTATTAACTATTTTGAAAGAGAATTGGAAAATAATGGACCCTTATTACCACTGAATTCAGTTAGAGAGGTAAATTGAATTTTGATATTTTGGAATTGAGTATCATAAACTCTTGTGGCAACAGTGCTGATATGAAGCTTGTGACGTGCATAAAAAGTAAGGTGATTTTAACTATATACCATAATTTCATGCCAGCTTGCTATAACTTAAATTTTTAGGGTTGGCAACGCTGAACATATTGTACTGAGTTGTAACGTCACAGTGTGGCAATTTAGCAAGAACGCGCAGGGCGTGCAGCCCGTTTTAGGGCTTATAAATAATTTTAGCGTTTTTCAGGATCCTATTGTGTCATTTAAACTATTTTAAATAAAAATAATGAACAGTCATTGCTAACAAATATGCAGTTCTTAAGTTGCAACGTACGTAGTATTTTATGAAAAGCTCATAAATTGGAAACTGCATTTTAAATTTTCATGAAATTTGAACATTGTAGACCAATAGCAGGTATGAAATTTGATATTTTTTTTAGAAACCCGATTAAACTTGCAGTTTTTCTGTTAGATAAATAAAAAAGAAAATAAGTATGTAAATTTTGCCCGAAGTGTACTATTTAAACCAGTATACATACTATATTAAAACCAAAAATTATAGGTACATAATATGTACTATTACTCCTAAAACAAGTAAGTACCTACTTAAAAAATAAAATCTTCTTGTCAAAATCGTTTCACTGATTACAAAAATGAATGGCTTCAGTTAGTTTATGTCGAATACGCTTTTCTTTCTCCCTGTTCATACATTCAGCTTTATGATGAAGTCTTATATTTAAGTAATGGTAAGCAATAATTTTAATAAAATTGTGTCTATGATCAGACTCAACATCATCATCATACATGTGGTCGTTTAAACCTTAGCTTAGACCATGCATACCTACTGAGTATGTATGGTCTAAGGGTTCATCACTTTTTAAAATTTGTTGTGGTGGCTTAGAAAGCCGAATTTCCTTTAAGAATTCATACCAAATACAGAATTTTCTTTCTATATGCATGAGTGGAAAGAAGCTACACCAAATACAGAATATTCTTTCTATATGCATGAGTGGAAAGAAGCTACCTATATGTTTCTTCGACTTCTCTAAGCTTGTTCAGCTGCTTCGAATTCAATGACATGGGATTCGGTGTCTTACAACTCACAGAAACTGTCGATTAAGTCAATAGCAGTAATCTTGGAGTACCTTATTTCAAATTGTTCAGCTGTAATCTGTAGTTGTAGCTGGAGCCTTCTCCCCCGTACGCCATCTACTAGTACGCCGGATAGTGACATCAATTTTCCAATGATTTTAGCGTGTGGCAGAGGTTGTAAATTTGGTAGTTTGTGTGATGGCAAACAGGAAAATTGTCCTCTGCCCACCCCGCGTCGGATATTTTACAATTGGCATGTCTTCAAAAATTTAAAAGAAAGAATAAGTTAACCTAAATCTTTTCAACGTCTCAACTTATTAATTACATAATAAAAAACGAAAAAATACCCGATGTAGAGATTCTGAGCAGTCCCTGAGCAGAGGCAGCGGTTCTGAAAGTGTTTGGAAAGTAGGCCTACTTAGATTCAAACGAGCTGAAATGACTAAGTAGAGCTTCTTTTCTAAACATAATTTAAAACGTCTTCCTCTGATCTGAAACTGATCAGGACCTCGGCCTCGGGTAATTTATTGTTCTTTATGATTTAATTAATTAATGTAATCTAAAGACAGGGGCACTGAAAAGATTTAGGTTACCTTTTTTCTTTCAAATTTTTGAAGACCTGCCAATTGTAAAATGTCCCAAGCTGGGGTCTCGCACATGGATATTCCTGATTTCCAACAGACAATTTACAATTTTATATGAATACGAAGTGCGCTGAAATGAGTTATAAAAAATGTCGCTATCCGGCGTACTATATACTGTCTACTCTCAAATTGTTCCAGGAACACGCACCACGGTGACGTTCCATTGAATGTTATTGGTTTAATCTTCGTTGATAAACTTTCTCTTGGACTGAATAAAGTACAAGCTGATCTTGATAGTGTCATGCCTATTTCACACAACTTCTCACACTTGTAATTTTTTCCATAAAACACATTTTTTCTTGTTCTTGAATGTTCGATCACCTTCAACAACTATATTCTACAATTGAAAAAATCTTCCCAGACAATAGACAATCCTTTATTAAAGTTTGTCATTTTAAACTGAGTACCTTCGGAATTTTTATCATAAATACTTATTTCCAGATGTTTCTTTGTGCTTCGTCAGACCGATACTTTCTTTTTCAGAAAGATAGATGTGTAATCTAGTAATTTGATTCATTAATACACCTAACTGGTCACTTAATGAATTATAGCAAATTTTCTTGTTGTCATCTGCTTTTTAACCAGACCACTAGATTACATTTTCTCGAGCATTTTCTATAAGAAATGTACGGTGCAGTTACTCATAATTTATTTTTGTACCTAATCCGTAACAGATATCACAAATTACAAAGATACGAAAAAGTTTGTAACTGAATCCCTCTCTCGGAATTCTTTTTAAAAAAAATATTAACCTTGCTGTATGATCTGCTGTGTAGTGACGCCCAAGGTTCGTATACTAATGATCCACTGATATACTTGGGCCGCCCAACAGACGGAGTGATCACCCTGCAAGAACGTGCTCTAGCGGGGCCAATAGTAATTTATGACGACCGAATTGGAGTGGAGTGATGCGACTTCGTTGGGTCTAAAGAAAGCGTATCACTGCGGTTCGGTCGTCCTAAATTGATAGTGGTCCCGTCTAGAGCTCATGCTTGCAGGGTGATCACTCCGTCTGTTGGGCGGCCCAAGTATAATAAAAGATGTAATCTCAAAAGATGGTGTTTCTGCCAAATATCGGCCAAATCGATCGAAGCGTTCTATTGTTTTTTAAACATATCTTTGAAGCACCATACTAACGAAAAGCGTTTAGATTTGGTAAGTTTGGTTAAAATCGCCTTATTTTCGGCAAAGGAAACTGTGGTTAACGAGGTGGTTAAGCAATGTTCACGTATTTTTAGACACCTTACAACAAATAAAATCGATCCGGGTATGTAATGTAGTCGCGAGTGTAGTCGATTGTAGATTTGTAAGTACTGGCAGATTGATAGAAATGGCCTTCAAAATTGACAAGAATAATTTCAAAATTTTCAACATTAATAATAAGCAGTCAACTAAATTAAGACTTACCACTAACAATTAACATGTCAAACAATAATTAATAAACAGCTATTGAACAGAGACTCTCCACGTAAAAGCGACTTCTATGTTGTTTCTGTAACTCCGTGATATATAATCCCTGGGCGTCCTCTATACACAATAAATAAAGCATCGCCCTGCTGCCCGCTGGCATTAGATTATAAATGCGATCGACGAACTGGGGTGCGAGATAAAGTAACCCCTAATCAGATGCCGCATAAATAAAGGGGTAATATATGAAATTATATAGATACGATCTCCGTTTTGCAATTAAATTCTAACTAGAAGTCTACAGGAAGGAACAGCAAAATATGGTTATTCGTCGTTACTGTTATTAACCCGGTTCCAGAGAACTCGTTATGTGCTTAGAAAATGGCGCCAGGATATGCCAAGAGGCGTTTCTAATTGGTTAGGCTAGATTTCTTATTCATCAGAAAAAGTTCAAAATCAGGGTCAATTTGACTTGAAAAATCCTTACGAAATAGGGAAATGATTAACGAAATCTGGTAATTTAATATGTAGTTAGGCATATTACGTTGATGTAGTTTCATATACATAGGCTATAATATTTAATTGCTACGTTTAAATCGTAAAGCATAAGCACGAAATATTACTATTTCTGGATATTCTAGAACTTCCAGGAACATAATTGAAATATTAAGTTTATTATTAATAAGGTTAGGTGCTGATTATTGTCCAATTTATTAATTTATACATAATATATGGTTTGGCGTCTTAACAAGCATGCATAGTATTTTACCACCCTGGGGGTATTTTTACATAATATTTTTTTGAATACCATAATATTATAAACTTGTTGAACTGTGCATAAAATTTTGTATGTGTCATAATCGCAAACTTCTCTGGACCTCAGCGTGTTTCCTTATAAAAACAACAAAACTATAAGGAGCCTTGAGCCAGAAAAGTGAAACCAGCATATCAAAATTGTCCAGGAAAGACTTGCAAGTGCAAATGTACATGATCTCTATCGTCATTGGTTACCCGACACGAGGCGAAGCGTAGTCCTGGTTGCGCCTTTACAAAATGTACCCTGTCTGAGCACAAGCCCCGCCTCGCGCGAATATATCAACAATAAAAGTCAAATGAGTGAAAATGTATCTGGCGTTGATTGCGATGACCTTTCTGTCCTTTTGGACCTGACCGATTTTTTATTCATAAGGAAAAAGCTGAATCACTAGAACAAAACAAATCCACCGCGGCGAGACGCGAACCCCTAGACTTACACTTTTGTTAAGGACGCACATAACCACTTATCCACGAAGGTGTTGCCGATCGCATTTAACTAAATTGTTACTCAGCCGTAACCTGTCAGTTTAAGTTAATATACTTTGGTCTTCAGGATAAAGTTCCTTAATCTTATTGTTAGTATGGTTCTATCACTCGGCGTTTCGCGCCTCGAACTTCAATCACACCTCTGGCCGTAAAATTGTCTTTGCCAGTACATAAAATTACTGCAACTGCAAATCGTCAGGTATACTTAGTGACTAGGGACTAGGAATTGAACCCCAGCCCGCTGTATTTGTAGATTAGCGCCATACTACTAGAAAGTTTCTAGTAGAAACTAGACCATCATGCATCTGCTGATCTGTAGGATCAGTTTAGATAAGCAGAATTTTAGCCTCAATCGTAGATTATTCTTGTTGTAGACAGTTTCCTCTAAACCTAAACCACATCATTTTCACGCTTCTCTTGTGGCACCGTCACGAAAGATAAGAGTATACAGGAAGTATCCCTTGAACGAACGTTGCTATAGAAACATACATACACGATTTTTGAAAAGTACATAAATATAAATTTGACGTTTTCCGTGTCACGGCTACCTCGATATGCTACAACAGAAATTTTTTGATTGGCTATAGCCCACTGAATAATGAATGTATAATTTGACGGCTGCAGATAAAAATATTTTATAACTTTTTGTTAAAAAATGGGGATAGCCAATAAAATAATATACCTATATGTGAAATCGCTTCAACTGTGATACCACCATTAATTTTCTATGGTGCTGGAACTGGCACATTAAGCCGAAGCGAGAAAGTATCGTAATTTAGCAAGATAACACGATAACCGCTTTATTAGACATGGTCGAGGATTCTGATAAGTAGTTCGTCGACACCACGGAAGTTGACATTGAACGCGAGCGTACACCAACGCTAGAAAACATCAACATATAAAAAGTAGAATTTAAATGTGAATTAGAAGCGTTCCTATAGCTAGACTATTGCAGGTATAAACTGTAAAGACGCCGGCATGGGATAAAAGTATAATTATTGAACATGCGATCTGTCGTAAACTAATATCGGCTAAAAGTTGGCTTCCTATAAAGTATACAAAAATATACCTAATCCGATATTATACAGGCTGTTTGAAATTCGGTGTGCAACATGGGGATCTCTGTTATCTTAACAGCTAGACCCTAGGTTTAAATTCGGCAAAGTTGCCAAATATTATGCTCACTAATGTCCTCAAAAGAAAATCGAGATGTTCTTAATCGTTCTTGTGAAAACTGAAAAAAACTGAAAAATTTCGTTTTCGTTTTTTGGCTATAACTTTTTTGTTTCACCTTGTATCTTCATTCTGTAAAAACTTTTACATTGGCACTTTTTATTCTCTATTTGATAGCATTGTCACTCATTGGCTACGTCGATTCATTTTTGTTTTTAGTTGTTCTTATGGGCGTCATATCTGGAGTGGCAGGTGAGCTAATCCGCGTTATTTTCCTGAATACAACGATGTGCTTCATGTTGATTAGCTTACCTGTCACTCAGATATGGCGCCCATAAGAAAAAATGAAGTTGGCTTTTAAAAAACAAAAATGAATCGACGTAGCCAATGAGTGACAATGCTATCAAATAGAGAATAAAAAGTGCCAATGTAAAAGTTTTTACAGAATGAAGATACAAGGTGAAACAAAAACGTTCCCGCCAAAAAACGAAAACGCAATTTTTCAGTTTTCACGAGAACGATTCAGAATATCTCGATTTTCTTTTGAGAAAATTAGTCAGCATAATATTTGGCAACTTTGCCGAATTTAAACCTAGGGTCTAACTGTTAAGATGACAGAGATTCAGAGATCCCCATGTTGCACACCGAATTTCAGACAGCCTGTATATTTGATCACAGATTAGTTGTTGGCATGGCTCCAAAAATCTTTTTGCCTTGATGTATCCTAGCAACAAATAATTTAACATCATTATTGTGAATTACGTATACACTTTTTATATCTACATTTAGACAAAAGTACGGCATCACTTATAATTTAAAATTGTCAACAGATTACATTTTAAAAACCAACGCACTAGTGATGTGTCGTTCAAAATAAGCGACTCCTTTCATAGAACGACGACTCTTTCAATCAGACATACCTGCTAGTATTTTTCAAGGTATTTCTCATCCGAGTCAGTAATTAGTCAAAATTTAATAATTAGTAACCGTAAAAAAATCACAAACTGAACACTAAAATTGGAATTTACAAACTGTTTTGGCGGCGATACATAATTCAATTTGAAATATCTCGCCGATTATTGAAGTCGTTGTGGGCATGTAGATTTCTGAAATGTGTGCATAAATATAACTTCACGTTCCGCAAGATAGGGATAATGTAAAAAATATTGCTATAGAAATTGTTTTACACTCGATTCCGGTCTAACAGAAATCAAACGCACCTATGTCCTAGCAAGTTGGCACGCTCAAAGGTGGCATATACATCGTGCTTTTGAGTCATAAAGTCATCTACCTCTACTTAGGTTTAGCTCATTGCACATAGTGATGGGCGAATCCGAATTAAAAATCATCAGACTCTCAAAAAATTCACAGACCTCGCATCTTACGCAAGTATCATAGGCGTATTGAAAATACCGACACAACTGCTCGGTTTCTAAGATGTCCAACAAAAGTGATCTGTGCCGTTTCAAGTTGGTATATTATTCATACAATAAAATAAAAGAAATGATTTGTGACAAGCACAAGGCACATAGTCAAACTGACGCAATACGTAACAAAATATTAACGCATCCGTTTTGTACTGTTTGGACTTTTATTCTAACGCGATATCCCTCTTAAACGGTACTCGCGCTCGCCGTACCTTAGTTTACATCTGGCTAGCGCTCTGATATTATTATTATTATTAGCGGCCTCGACTGCGCGCGTCGCCGACAGAATCTGTCGCGTGTCGATACATTTTTCGTAAGATGAGTCCCATACACGCGCCCAGAAGTATTTTCAATTCTAAAAATCGGATTAATCCGGTTATGTTTTGTATCCGGATGCAAAATCATCCGAACTCGCAGCCGTATCGAGTCGAACTGCGAAGAAATGTGAAAGCAAGAACCGAGTCGGACTACGACTGTCAACCGGCATTGCTTATATGCTACGCTGAGGAACGGAACATTTGAAACGGATGGTAAATAATCCGGATTATCATCCGAATATTGAATTCATCCATAATTCGAAAATCCGGTTATCTAAATCATCCGGTTTTGCCCAACACTACTTGCACATCATACCTCCCAGGCGCGCTTGCCAGACGTTCACCATGAACGACTCTTTTTAGTGAACTGAATCAAAGGAGACACTGTAAGAAAATAAATGAGTAACCCAACACTACAAAGCACACTGGAAGTGATCATAAGAAAAGGTTAAAGAGCGATTTTTCCAATAATAAATAAACTAGAACGATAGCCATTAGGTACTACATATGTATAATAGTGGTGGCAAGATACAGATCGGAGGATATGAGAGAACACCACCAAGATCGGCCGGCTAGAGAGAAACTAGGGGTAGTTGGCATTCTGTGACGTCTCGTTATTGTACACAAGATTTGGATTCAGTTCAAAAATTCAATGTCTGGCGGGGTAGTTACCCTAGAAGTAGATGTCCGAACGGTTCAGTATCATTCATTGCTTCCATAATATGAGTTCTGTGGTAACAGGCTTTTGCTGATATCTGCCCCAAGTGCATCAGTATACAGGCTGTTCCAAAATTAGCCTACCAAACTTCATCGGCAGAATCTATGTTCAAAAATGCTTCCTAAGGGAGCTGCAGCCCCTTAAATGTGCGCCCCAGAAGATGATATTTATTTAATATCTCGGAAACTAATGTAGATAGTAGTGAAATTTTGGGAATTTACTGATCTTATTATGCTCAACAAAACTGGTTGATAACAATCTCTAAATTTTATTTAGGGGTGCGTCAAATAGGGACGCGGTGGGGTAAAAACTGCCCCAACTTTTCTCGGTTCTGGTGTAAAATTATGAAAATTCAGGCTTTTCTAAATAATAATGTGCTGTTATTGAAACTCAACTCGACCGTTTTCTAAAAAAATTAATTTGAACGTTTTTTTACATATCTCCTGTATGATTTGATTAGTTTGTAGTGGTCGCAAAAAAATTCAAATCGTAGTGGCTGTGGAAAAAACAAGCTTCACATTAATATTCATTTAGTGACAGATATGTTATGCAGTAAATAATCATAGTTTAAATAGTGTTTTTGCTACTTATCAAAATGCCACAATACACAAACCGAGAACTTGCAGATATGCATTTTGTAATGTTAGTTCATGGTTGGGTCAGATTTTTCTTAAATATGACTGACAGTGACAACGTATTATTTCAATAGCAAGAAATGAAAAACTATGATAATGCGAATGACCTTGTTAGCTGCCGCATCAAATCGGCTGAGTTTCTCGACCTGTTATATTTGCAAGTCAAAAACACTACTGGGTACTTTAAAATTGGGAGCAATTATGCATCTGATAAAATACCGAAAAAGAACAATAGAATAACGCTTCATAAAGATACAATAATTAAAAGTATTCTAAATAATATACAACAATTCATGGGTTTAGATCTCATAACTAGGTACAATGCACATACATATATCATGGAAAATATATACAAGGAATCGTTAATTAAATTATATTTTGTGAATTATACATACACAATACCTGTATACGTCAAACTCGGGTTGACGGGGAATGGGGAATACAGCATGCGTGCAATTTTTGAAAATATGAATCAATTATTTTTATGCAACATCGTTTGCAGACCACATTTAATGCTCGTGTGGTGCATTCGCGTAAGAAATGTATCCTGGATACCAAAACAGCAACGAAGGGGATTCATGTGTGACAACCACCAATGACATTAAACCACCTGGTGAATCCGCTACTAACTACTTAAGAAAATGAAGCTCGAATATGAGAAGCTGAAGTTCACAAGTTGCTAGAGAATTCATGAGTTACAAGCGTCCGCATCATTTGTGTTACGTTTTAATTTGGCATTAAAACAACAATTGTATTGTTTTAACATTTTATTATAGACTAGTACTTACATCGTGCTCTGATTACCGTACTTGTATTCCTATTTTAGGTCTCTCACTTATATTTAGTCTATTATTGCTTTACTTGCCCCCCTGCTCTCGGTTCTTGCACCTGTTGTCCGATCATGCCTCCGTTCATTGTCTTGTTGAGTTTCTATCGATTTGTTTGAGGGTAGAACTGTCTTAAAATTATTATTTCTTGTTAGGTTCGCTAGTCTTATGGATTTTGTCTCACTTACCTGCTATTTTTGAGTCCCCTTATTGCCTCTGTACTTTGTAGCTTTCTGTTCCATGTTTCTGTTCATGTTTCTGTCATTTTCAGTCTTGGAATTAGTTATCTTTCGTATTTATCATTTGCTGAGCCTACCTTTGGAGGAATATCGTTCCCTTTTCACGATTTGGTCGTATAGTTATTCATTTAATAGCCTCCAATTTGTTGTTAGTCTGTTGTCAGATTTTTGAGGTTAATTTAGTTACTTTCGGTTCTGCCAACTTGTGCAGGACATTTTCCCAGTTAGATGCTCAGTGGCGCGCCTTCTCATTTTCATTTTCCCTGTCTCTATTTCAGTTCTTTATGCATTGTCTTATCTATTCTTCTATCTCTTGAGACCTCTTTATGACTTTTCTTATTGCTATCTTCTTTTCCTTTGGGTTTGCAAGTCATTTTAAGCTTTCTTTTCTTCAGTTACCTATTCCATTACCGGTGACGCCTCTGGAAGATTTGGAAATCTAAGGTACTTCTGGGTACATTTGTAGTTTCGGATGGGGCCACCTTGTATTATAGTCGGCGGTTTTTTTGGAAATTCCGATTTGCTTTCTGAAACGGCACTTCCGGCTGTATTCTGCTTGTGAGTGGTTGGTGACGCCAAGTTTCGAAAAATAGATTTTCTTACCAGTTTCTGGGATTTTCTTGGGTCCCGACCGTTTGAAGACGTCGATTTGGTTGTATTGTGCAAGTTTAGGAATCGTCGTCTAAGCCTTTTGGGATTTTAACTCGCATTTGGAGTCCAGTCGGTTTTGTTGGAGAAAAAACCCCACGTGGTGAGTGTCTTATTTTTCATCTTTTATTTAAATCTTCAGTCATCGGTGTTGGTTCCTTTCCTTTTTCTTATTTTCTATTCTAATTTGTCTTTTTGGCATTTTAGGGTTTTTTTCTGGGAGCAATTTTTTCCTTGGGTGCAAAATTTCGATTTTTGTTGCACGTTTCCCCACGTTACGAGAAGCGCCGATCACCTGGTGCTGAGCTACACGGAAGTGATTTGCTGTAGCAGCTGACCTGCATACTTTATCTTCTGGGAAGGTCAGATATCAATTTTGATTATTTCGTCGCCTGCCCGTCTGGAACATCGCGTCCAACGGCTGGTTTTTGTGTAGCGCCCGTCACAGATTTTTGTGACCACTTTGTATTTGTATTTTTCGTGTTTTTCGCGCCGCTAGTCCGTTCAGGAATCGTCCCGTTCGGCTAGTTTTAATGTAGATGCCTGGCCACGGCTTGTTGTGGTCATCTGTTTGTTTTTGACATAATTTTGTCACGTTATTTTGTTAAATTTAATTTGTCATTTTCGTATAAATAATTCCGGTAGTTTTTTTCTTTCATACATAGTTTAATCATTTTGCCAGTGTTAAGTTAGATAAGAGTTGTTTGCTTTGATAAATTTTGATTCGTTTTTTTGCCGTTTATTCAATTTTCAATTCAATTTTATACTTAGATATATTTTTTGTAACGGGGTTTAGCAACGGTCGATATTGCCGTTTGCGTCTATTTGCGTTTGAGTAGAGTGCGTGCGATTGACCCGTCGGTGCGCTGCGCGTGCGGAGCTCCAACCGTATAGGGTATTTACCGTGTCGTCGGCGCCTATTTTGGTTTTTCTTTTTTGGCGCAACGTGAGTACCGGGCGTCTAAATTTCCCGCAGTTTTATTGTCTTACATTATTTTTTTTCATATTAATAGCTATTTTGATTTATACCACTGTTTTTATTTTGGATGTTCATTCTGGATTATATATTTTTCATTATTATATGCTGGCTTTATTATTGGACTATATTGTTTTATTATGTTTTTCATTCATTTGCCCTATTGTGTACCAGCGGTTTTTAGGAGCTGTGACCGCTGTGTTTGCGTGTTCATTGGAGGATCAGCCAACAACTCCTTGGCGCCCTTTTTCAGTTTTGCCCACCCCCATCTTCGGCTCGAGCTTAGCTGCGGCGGAATCCTCCTTTGTGGCGTTCGCCATTTGGGTGACGTCACAGTATGCACGGGTAATACAATCAAAGCAACAAAGATTATTATTTACTTTTGTTAATTATCCGCTCAATTAAGAGTCCGACAAAGCAGGTCAAAAGTTACACCTGCGGGGCATCGGGTCGGTGAGGTATCCGTTAGAAATCGGAGCAAACTATCAGCTGTGTTGCAACACCGTCGCGCTAAACACATTTATGGGCACAAGAACAATGTACATTCAAAGCCCGCGCTTTCGGCACCTAGTGAATGTGACAACGCCGCTCTGAGTTTACGCTCACTCGCTACGCGGCGGCAGCACATACCAAGGCATATTTTGCGTTTGCAGTGCTCTCGCTGTACCATGATTAAACCTTCATCCTAATAAATTTAGCAACACGAAAGCCTGATTATGGTAGAAGAAGGTATATTTTATGTCTCTATTGAAACAATTTTTCGAAAACTGTAAATCTCTTGGCGCTATGCACGCGTGAAGTTGGTCAATTTCATGAGTGAACTGACATTTTTCTTTCTATAGAAACATAAAATAAAGTTTCGTTTATAAACTGTCCAAAATTCAACACTTCAATTTTGAGGTTCATTTTAAAGGGGTTTGCCGGACTCTTAACGAAAATCTGTATTTTGTGCTAAAAAAATAAAATGGAAGAGCACAATAAAAAACACCACTGCAAGCATCGTTCACGAGCCCAGTGATTTTCTAACCCGATGCACTATCCACTGATCCATCGAGGTGGTCGAAGATTACGGTCAACCAGCAGGTACCTACTAAAACACTCGTACGCAGTGAATAATATTTCATTAGTTTTCTTTGAGATTCCACGTTCCACAATATGTATAATTACATATATTGCACACTAAATAAATATAAGATATGAATGGTATGTGTTTCTGAAAATACTTCAAATAAGTATGTAGTATGAATTAACTCCCAAAAAGTTATTCGTCTGGATGTTGCTATCGCGGCGAGCTGTTCGGGAATACCCGGATACAGACTATCAGATAGACAAGTTTTCAGAAATGCGTACCGGATCCATAGTACTACAATCGAAATGTGACGACCACTTGTAGAAAACTTTAACACGTAATAAACTTTGGTAAAGTTCAACCATTACCAATCAAAAACTTTAACAGAGACTTTAACACTTAATAAACTTTGGTAAAGTTCAACCATTACCAATCACTTTGTACTATTTTTTAAGATATGAAATTTTTGCAGAATAGCCTACATGCTAGATAAAATAATATCTTACTTCCTTTGGATAATAGGCGTTGTCGGATGAATTAAAACTCTCAGCTACGACTCGTGCTATTAAACGTCCATCCTAGTTAGTATCAGCCACCATAACTAGCTCCTAGAGTAATATTACTATTACTATAGTTTTATTCATCCATCCAATTAATACGTCGCGTAGCAACATACCTATTTTCCTTATTTCACACCTAGATTATTACATTATTAATTATGAGTTTCTGACCCGTGCGTATACATATTTATTTCATTGCCTTTGTACTGCTCTCTTATTAATGTACCTACACATTTAGAACAACCAATCAAATCATCCGCTGGAGAATTAATAGCGACTGTAAAACGTAGGTAATCTAAGGCTGAGAGGTAGAAAGACAAAGGCAGGCAATAATAATTCGACCCGCCTCTAAAACCAATTTCAAAAAACCAGACGGGGGCGTTACGTAGAATTCAAGTCTAGTAGAATTGGTTTCTGTTGTCCCATACTTAGCTAAATTACATACAAACTTATAACCCAACATTACAGTGGTGCGATCGGAAAAACTCCAGCACAATTAAGTCTACAGTTTGTGAACAATTCGGTTATTTGAAAAACCTTTTTATAAGGTAATAATATAATAATAATAATACACATATTACCATGCCTACATAAATCATACAAAATAAATATTTAAATTTTAAACACCAGGTAGCATGGCTATGGGTTGGCATTCAAGTTCGATAAAAATTCATTCTCTGATACCAGTAAACAATTTATAGAAAATGATGGATGCTGTATAACACTGTCAGAAGAAGAGAAATGCGAAAAACAAGTGAAGAAAGGAACAAAAGAAGAGGAGGGAGAAGACAAGAGAGTGGTAAATTGAAGGGGATTAGAGCATGGATCCATGAACATCCATGGGCTAGAGCTATAAACTCATGCATAACTGAGTTATTGCTTCGACAAGAGAAGTTTGTGATAGTCATTTCTGAAAACGCACCAGTGCGAACGGAATTACTAAGAATTGAATGTATTAATACCAGCAGCAATATTATAATGATCTTTTATACAACTCCTTCCATTGTCTGTAATACTGTAATCCATGGTGTATAGTTCCCAGACCGAGGTTTTGTAACAAGAAGAGGTGGATGCAAGTCGAAAAAGTACAAAAGATAATTATTACGGGGGTGATCAAAAAGCATAAATACATACTGCTGAATTCAAGATAAATTTCGTCGCATATTTAAATTCAAGTTACGCGCAACGTTATTTGTATGGCATAAGTGCCAAAATAAGATATTTTTGAGGATGATTTCATTGTGTCAAGCGAAGGTGACAAAAACATATAAACTTTCGCCATTTCTTTTGGCGTTTGACGTAAAAAAACACTTCTTTTCTTTTTGTTTTTTTGCACATTACTTAGCTGGAGCATATTATGCTATTGAGTTTCTTACAGACCTGAACATTACGCCGAACAACAAACAGAACAACGAACCGAACGACAATCGGAACACTATTTGTGATGGGGCTACAAACGCGTTTCGTTTGCAAACAGGTTCGCAAATCCTGGCCGTTCGGCAAACGGTTTGCGGCGTTCCCATCACTTGTCGGTTTTTTCCCCGACAACAAAGAAAATGCACGCGAATGCGTTTGCAGGTTTGGACGGGTCAAAACAAAACGGCGAACAGACCTTTGCTGATGAGCCTCAGTCAAGTGAATTTTTTAGTTATTATCTCCTCTCCTGTCATTTGAGTGTTTGTGCTGTTTCTACACAATGGAATGGACAGAAGAAAAATGCTTCGAATTAATTAATGCTTATCAAAAAAAAGAGTTGTTGTGGAGTTGTTGTGATGGGGCTACAAACGCGTTTCGTTTGCAAACAGGTTCGCAAATCCTGGCCGTTTGGCAAACGGTTTGCGGCGTTCCCATCACTTGTCGGTTTTTTCCCCGACAACAAAGAAAATGCACGCGAATGCGTTTGCAGGTTTGGACGGGTCAAAACAAAACGGCGAACAGACCTTTGCTGATGAGCCTCAGTCAAGTGAATTTTTTAGTTATTATCTCCTCTCCTGTCATTTGAGTGTTTGTGCTGTTTCTACACAATGGAATGGACAGAAGAAAAATGCTTCGAATTAATTAATGCTTATCAAAAAAAAGAGTTGTTGTGGAAAGCAAAACATCCACAACATTTTAACTAAATCGAAATATTGATACAGAGGAATGTAGAAAAAATGGCATCCTTATTATTATCATTTCGGCGGGAAATTTCGAAAATTTAAAAAAGCCGAGGTACTGGGGCAGGTAAGTTTTTACGTTAAATACATATATACGCTGCTGCTGCTACACTTTTTTACATCTTGAACTGAGAACTACTGAAAACAATGGGGTCGTTATACAATGTTTAAAAATCATATTTTCCTGAAGATTCTCGTAAAATATTTGACCCGTTTTTTTATTTTTCTCACAGCGAACGTTTTAGGCATCTAAACCACCATCAAAGTTAAGACCCTGGCCCTTTAAGCCTTTTAAATGATGACGTATCCGCGGCAATGCCGAGAATTGTCGATATTAGCCGGAAAGTACAACCGTTGTTTGTTTATGCTTGCTAGCGCAAACGTCATTTTGTGTCAAGTCAAACGCGTCAAACGTAATAATAAACAATCGCAGTGTTGTTTTTCAGTTTGTCTAGTTCCCAAATAAATGAAGCACCCACCGTTTCGTTATAATATTTTTCATTTCAGCACTGAAATAGTCCAAATTGCATAAATAATAATTGTCAACCATTTCACTAGTAACTGTCGGTAAATTGTCTGAATCGGCTTTAACGAAGCCTTGCTCCATATTCCGTACACAAATAATACACTAACTGACACAATAAGTAGGAATAAAAACACATAAATAAACTACAGAAAACTATTTATACGCACAATAGGTACTAATAAAAATAACCTCCAAATGCCAGAATCTGATTATTCGCTCCCTAGTTTACCGATACCGACTGAAACTCCACGTAACTTTCGCTTTCTGGGTACCAAAACATCAGTTCAGATGACCAATCACAAGCGCTTCTAAGGAAATGACGTAACGGAGACAGCACGTGTTTCTGTTTAATTCTCCAAAGGCTCACTTCGTGCTAAAATCGCCATTGTTTAAATTTTGGGCTACTGGTGAGTAAATAAATGTAACCCAGAGGGCCATTAAACACCTAGTTACTTATTTCTGTCAAAATTATGTCGATTTTCTATTTAGTGCAACGACCCCATTATGGGAACGGCACAACCGTTCCGTTTGTTGTTCGGATCGTCGAAATCAAAAAAGGCCGTTCGCCGATCCGACTGCCGTTCGGTTCGTTGTTCTGTTTGTTGTTCGGCGTAACGTTCAGGTCTGTACAAAGCTTAGATACCCGCTTCAAAAAAGCAGATGTTCGAATGGTCAGAAATGTAGGTATGAAGTATGGGCAGTTATAGAATTTGAGCAGAAACATAGAGAAGTAGATATGCGAAAGGGAGTGTGGCAGGGATGTGCGTTGTCGCCTCTAGTTTTCAATTTATATATCGAAGATGCGATTAATATTGTTAAAGACAGAATAACCGCTGGAATTGATATACAGGAGCAAACTACACTGGCGAGCATAAAATTAGGGTCACTTCAAAAATTCAACTTTTCTGGTTATTTATTGTATCTTTTATTGTAAATGGATTTCGTTGTATACATATCTCTAAACAGGAATGTTTTAAAAAGAAAACGTTTCATTTTCTAATGTTTTTATTGAAAATTCGTAAAGAAGCAAATTTTAACAAAATTGTTTTAAAATGTGTAGTGAGAAAAATGTTGGAATAAAACAAGGAACTGTTAAAATTTTGACCTCTAATAACGAGTGTTTCCTCGTCGTGCATTTATGACAGCCTGGAGGCGACGTGGCATGCTCTCAATTAAATTACGGATCACATTTTGCGGGATGTTATTCCACTCCTGTAGTATGAGCTCTCTAAGATCCTGTGCGTTGGTGGGAGACGGCGTATGACTTCGTACACGTTGTCCTAGCTCATCCCACACATGCTCTATGGGGTTCAAGTCGGGACTCCGTGCTGGCCAATCAAATCGCGTAATTTGAACCTCATCCAAATAACCGCTAACAATCCTTGCCACGTGGGGTCGAGCTTTATCATGCATAAAAGTTGCATGTTCTCCCAGAACCGTCATAAAAGGCATGACATGATTTTCTACAACTTCCGTTACGTACCTATGCGCAGTTAGGGATCCATTGCCGATAAACACTAATTCAGTACGCGCGTCTGAAGAAATTCCTCCCCACACCATAACTGAGCCTTCACCAAATGGAAGTCGCTCATCAATACAATCCTGGGCATATCTTTCTCCGGGTCTTCGCCATACCCGCCGACGTCCATCCGACCCATTTAAACAGAAACGGGACTCGTCTGAGAATAATACCCTCCCCCAATCGTCATTTGTCCATCCCAAGTGATCTCGAGCAAAGTTCAGTCTTGCAATTCTATGGCGACGGAGAAGTGGAGGACCCGTAGCCATTCTCCGACAAGATAATCCAGCAGAACGAAGTCGCCTCCTAGCTGTCCATTCGCTAATGTTAACATTTCTGACTTCTTGGAGGGGATTTCGAAGCGAAACTGCCGTAGCGGTCCGATTCCGTAAAGCCATGGTCACAAGAAAACGGTCATCCCTTGGCGTGGTGGTTCTTTTCCACCCCGATCCTGGTCTTCTCGTCAGCCTACCAGTTTCCTGAAATCGTTGGGATACCCGCTGAACTATAGAAAGACTTACACCAACCGTTCTTGCCGTTAAACGTTGCCCTCGACCATCTTGCAACATCGCTATAATTCTGGCCGCCGTGACAGTATTTAAAGCCATTATAAGGAAATAAACAAACACTACACTTTTCGACCGTCAAGTTATACACAGGAAAGTTAGTGAATAAATGAAGGAAATTGAAAAATAGACGCCGAGAAATAAGCTTCCAAGTAGCGCACCTGCAAGCATTTCCTAGAAATCGGAAATATTGAATCTTTGTTGTGCAAAACAAACCACAAAAAGCTTATAACAGTTCTCAGAAATGCAAGTGTTATAGCCTTCAAGAATTAATTAAATTTAATATTTTGAATTTTTAGAAAAATTGGCAATTTTCAAAGTGACCCTAATTTTATGCTCGCCAGTGTATTAATATGCTCAGATTCGCGGATGTTATAGCAGTATTAGCATCCAGCAAAGAAGAATTAGGAAGGGCTCTAAACGAAATGGAAGCAGTTTTGACGAAGGGCTATGGTATGAAGATTAATAAAAAGAAAACCAAAATTTTGGTATGTAGGGGCCGTGAAAATAGGACTAAAACTAAAATACAAATCGGAAACGAGAAGTTAGAGGAAGCCTCAGATTTCTGTTACTTAGGAAGTCAAATAACTCGAGATGGTGGGAGCTATAGAGACATAAAACAAAGAATAGCGCAGGGCCGAGTTGCATTTAATAAAAAGAAACAGCTATTATGCTCGAGAATGATAAATGTAGAAACTCGGAAAGGGCTCTTAAAAACGTATGTATGGAGTACGGCATTGTACTGGTGCGAAACTTGGACGATAGTGGAGGCGGATAGGAAAAAATTAGAAGCAGACGCAAGATGAAAATACCGCGGATAAATAAGGTATTAGAAAGAGTTGGAGAAAAGCGATATTTATGGAAGACAGTAAATAGGAGAGATAAGATGGTAGGACACCTTCTGAGGCACAAAGGCTTAGTTCGCGGCATACTAGAGTCAGAGATAGGAATAGAGAGACAGGGGTAGGCCCAGATTAGACTACTGCTCTCAAATAGTTAGGAATGTAGGATGTTCTGCTTTTAGGGAAATGCTCAGGATAGGAAAGAATGGAGGTACGCGTCCAACCAGTATTCGGACGTTCGGACTGAAAACTTTATGGTGGTAACAAATCTCCAAACATTTACTGATAGTTATACAATGACCAATAGTAGACGTTCAATTCTCCCATACACAAATCTGCTTTATTTTTGTTAACGAGTGCGAATGACAATATTTTAATTTGTACTTGCTCTTTATTATAGGTATAAGTAAGTACTGAATTTACGATATTTGCCTAGAAATTAAAAACTCAATTTAGCCCAAAATTCAGTGGGCCGGACTTTTAAAAAACTGGGTTTTTCAACTCTGCAGAATTGGCGAGAAACCATATTTAAGGGCCATTTTTCGTTGTAAAAACCGGCAATAAAAATCGTGGCTTACTGTCATATCAACATAGAATCTGTTGCTATTAAATAAATAGAACTTCTAAATCGAGAACGTATATTGCCATTTTTAAGTTCTTGTAAATGTTTTATTACGGTCGTTTTCTAACCTATGAAACATTTCTTTTGTCCAAACCACTTCGACCAGTAAATAGGTACACTATACGCAGAGTACCTACTTGTAAACATTCCCAAGACGGAAGGCACTCTTTCTTCACAAATACTCTCAGAAATAATATTGTATAAAACAATAAACAGAAAACAACCGTTAATCCACTTCGATGACTATACTGTCAGACCAAGATGGCTAACCAGTGACAATTGTCAACTTTTTACGCTTGCGTATACGTCGTCTATCCGCACCTATCCTCAGTAATTTTATAATTATAAATCACTGAGGATAGGTGGATAGACTACTTATAAGCGTAAAAAGTTGACAATTTTCACTGGTTAGCCATCTTGGTATGACAGTAGACATCCAAGTGGATTAACGGTTGTTTCCTGTTTATTGTTTCGATTATAAAATCACTGACCACAAATTAAACGGTACAGATAGATAACGCACATATATTATTTTTGAACTGCTAACAGCGCCTCTGATGTTTGGAAGTAGAATTAGGGGCGGAAAGCGGGAATTTTGAATATTTCTCTTTTGAAGTTTACTTACTTTTGACGTTTAAAATAGTTTTAAAAAATGTAACAAATGATGTGTGACATATTTTATTGTGTGAAGGAGGCGATGTTTAAACAGAATCAGATACATTAATAATGGATATACAAGAATTTTAAAACTTATATCATTATATTATGAAATAAAAAATTACTCACATAATATTGGTAAAATAGGATAGTATTTACTATCCACAACACACTTACTAACAAATTCAAAGACCCTTCCTTGATAAATTAATTCGCCACTGTGAAGAATCCAGAGCACAATGAATGTTAAAAATAAGTCCCAAGATAATTTTATGAAACATACACAAAACGCAAAGGATAGTATCCAAATCTGTCACCTTATCTGTTATGTCCATGTTAAACAACTTGTCGAAGAAGAATGTAAGAAAATAACTTATAACGCCTGATCAAACTACATTATTTAAATTCAAAGACGTTTGACATTAAATTTTGTGTTTGTTGTTATGTTGCCATGCTACGGCACAAATACATACCCCGCATGCTTTTTTATTTTAGAACAGTGTGTTCAATTTTCAGATCGAGTGAGCAGCTAGTGGACAATTTGACAATGATTTGACATTTTTGTGTTTTATGCGTCACCCAGCGGCGACTCGATTAAATGCAAAGAGTATACACTGGCATCTCTAGTTTGTAAGTTGAATTACTTTTCGTTTAAACGTCATTGTATTTGCGTTAAACGTCTATATAGTGTCTAGTTTATGTCACTGACTATCCTAACTCAACGCCAACTTTTCTTTTGTGAAGCAAAGAAAGCAATTTTGGACGTACTTTTCTTTGCTTGCTTTAGAGTTTAGACGACGACAACAAAAATTGATGTTATAAATGAATTAGGCTTTACGTGAAGCAAACGGAACGCAAATGCAAGCGAATGGTAGGATATTGCAAAACAACTGGTATAAATTTGAATGGAAAAGGCCGACCTCGGGCGTTTTTAATAATCAATAAAGAACCTAAAAAGAACACTGATAAAGTAAGTGGACTTAAACATGTTCGGATTCTGAATGACTTTACATTCCGGTTATGCAAAACTGAAAAGAACGTTGAAATTCAAAGAATGAAAGAATCCTCCACATAAATTCCCCTGCGGGACAAAACTGGCTTACAGACAGACATACATAACGAACCCGCGGAAAACAGGGATATATATAACTGTCTCTTCGCCACCTCGTCAGCTCTCTTTCTCGTCCAGCTAGGGAGGCAGGAAGTTCCGTTTCAGCAGCCGCACGCTGAAAGCCACTCGGCACGCTCGACGTCACGCGCCATAAAGGGTCGACCGGCTGGGCCGGCTGTTCTCTATCCGTGCTGCCAGACAGGTTCCTTGCTACGTTTGCGGAAAATTGAAATGGAATTTCGGCGACCCAGCTATTGTGGATTTATTTAAAAACGTATCATCCAGTGAGGCATGAAGTTCAGCGCAACAAATGTATAACCAGAAAAGGTGGGGTTAGCAAGTCACTTGCTTAAAATGGAGAACAAGCGACAACCATATTAAAAAAAAACGTGGATCAAAAAGCAATTACAAAAAACATCTGTTTCAGTCTAATTGCATTCTGTCAGATAAAAAAGTCTTAGATGGTTTTATATGCGGTTATACAGAAAGAAAGTACTTCTCAAGAGCGTGGGATCGATCAATAACTCTACACACAATCAGCTTTGTGCATCTTGAAACCCACACGGAGGTTTTGTTGTTCGGCTCCCAACAGTAGCTCTATCAATTTTGTTTCTAGCTTAGCGACGAAGGTGGTCTTATCAACATAACGTAGTTACGTGAGGTACCATATAACGAGCCGCCAATGAGTATCTATCTGCTGTTTGCGAATTTCATTGATAACTATTATAGCAGATGGACGATAGTGATGGATGATAGAGATGCTCTCACAGATGGAGATGTAGCTGTAACTTTTGAAGATCTTTAATTTGATACAGTTGGTGAAGTTCAAGAATTGATTCAAAATTCTGCGAATATTACCTATAATCATCTAATAACTCAAATCAAGGGACTTCAGTTAGGATTCGAGACATTTATTCGTCCGCCACTGGAACACTTGCCTTATGATCTTCCAACTAGCTGTGACAAAGTTAAAGGTTAATTGGCCCCTCTGTAATGACATGTTCCTCTCTCTAATCAACAATATAGCAAAGATGTTAGTGACATTTAGAAGTTCCACGACCTTAAATCTGCTTCACTGAAAAGGGCAAATTGATAGAAGTCGAACACTTAGAGAATTTTGATGAATAGGCGAGTGAATGGGTAATGTAGAGAGAGGTAGCAACTGCATCAGGTCTTCCTGGGCGGAAAATCGATTCGTTAGTAGTAGCAAGAAATCAGTTATTTGGACTCAATAAACTATTTTCTTCAGAATATCAAGTCACTGTTCGCTCAAATCTTGTAGAAGAGAATAATAAATAGAAGTGTGTTCCGCCAAGATCGTTGCGTTCAGAGATTTATTGAAGACAGCAGTTACAAACATAGAGTAGCAAATCATGCTAGATTTACATATCCATACATATTTACAAGATCAGGAGCTCCGAGGAGAGTTTCTAAAGAAACATGAACTTGAAGAATACTCTTGCCAAATTAATAGCTGGAAACCTCAAGAGAAATTTTATGAAGAACATTCTCATCACATAATAGCTAAAGATCAATGCGAGGATTAATGAAAATATTGTTCATGGAGGATAATTTAGAATCAGAAGACTTGACATCAGACTTGCAAAGGTCATCGTCAATGGAACACAAATTTAATAGCGATACAACATTAGGGAGAACATGATCATAATTTAAATAAAGATGAGTATAAAGATTTTGAGAAACAGCTAACGATTATTGATATTTCTGATCGGAAAATGGTAATATCAAAAACAGGAAGTCTTCTTAACTCACCAGTCACTAGAGGAGGCATTCTAATAATGCGAAAAAATGTAACGAACGCACCTTTATTATTAAAAGTTATAATTTCAGTAGCTTAAAAACTTACTCATACGAGAAGCGAAATATTACCAGTACCATTAAAACGTCAACTACATTACTAGTATAATTTTGTAATTCAGACATACATTGCTTCCGAGATTGCTGCTAACTAAATTTGAAAAATGACGTCACAACGCTGAAGCCATAAGACTTACACCCAAATGTATGGTTAACGAAGTAGCCCTTAAATTCAACAAACAATTCCAAAATGCAATTAGATAAAGGGTGTGAGGAAGTTGATTGGATGCAACTTTCATTCGAATCATTTTTCGATATCTACAACTCCTGTTGAATTATGGAGGAAATACGTTAGCAAAACTGATAGTTTGAAAGAGCTGTTACAAAAACTTTTGTGAATCTTGGAATGGTTGGCGATCCACAGCCTACAACTATAAGGGTGACACCGGGAACACGCACATGGCTGCATTAAGACAAGACAGTAGTGAGTGAATGATTTAGTATTTTCTTTCCTTTGAAATGGTATTTTTTCAAGGTGGGCGATATGTTTAAACATTAAATTAGAGACAAATTGTTTATAAATCTACATATTTTGCACAAACCAGCGAACTTTACTGGCTCATATGTACCCATCTCGAGAGCATCATATAAGGGTCGAGAACGTGACGTTTTTACACCTGTCCGGCTTTTCTTTTTATAAATAATAAAATGAACGATAGTTTAGGTTTCACCCTTCAACCCTATGGTCATGGACATAAAATTTATGGTGTAGGAAACAAATTATACAATACCTACCAGAACCAAATCAAGGTAATAAGCTGCACCACTATTCACAAATTAGCGGATTCAATTTTTGCATACTTTTGTTGCTCAGCCCAGAGGCATCGTGGAAGTCCAATTCTCCTCAGACATGAAGACTTGATTAGAAGGGCGTTTCTTTCAGATCCGATACATCCAGGAACGCGATTACCTAACGACTAAATTAAGAATTTGTCGAGGTCTTTTCTCGGTATGGCATGCAACCTTGTGTTAGTCGGAATGAAATGGAAATGTTTTTTTTACTTTCCGTAACACTATTATTAGTATAAGTATAAAAAGACATGTTCGCAGACTTATACTGGAGGATCACAGAGTTCCATCTAGAGATGGAATTCTATTGTAACTGTCTTAATCATGCAACGTCTTCATTCCAAACCATAACATCATAATTCATAACCAATGGGCATTACAAGAATAACAATCGTCAAGTTTTTCTTGTGTTGCCATTTATTGCTTTTGTTAGTGTTAGTACATACAACAAAATAAGGAAAACTTAAATTGGAAGTGGAAAATTTATTTCCTTGTCGCAAGAACTTATTAATAAATAAATTAGGACAATTTCAATATTCTCCATTCGTTCTTCCTGATGATTTACCTATCCATGTTAATTCGAATAAAAAATATCCGGATCTCTGACACGAGACTCGGAGCAGCGAGGGGACGGGACATTTTATGTCAACGAACGAGGGTGGATGAGGAACAGGGTCGCAGGAGGGTCGGGGAATCCACAAGTGGGGCAGGAAAATACCGAACGATGAAAGGCATACCTTTGTAATACGAATTCTTTCGTCTACGCTGCTTTTCACAAACTAAGTTCAATGCCACCTGATTTAGTTCTGCATCAATACATCGTACCTAAGTGTTTAGTTAACAGATTTTTGAGATTCTTTACGCAATGTCTAATATTTAATTATGAACGGAGACACTGAAGTACAACTACAACTCTCGTTCCCCTGAAAATTAAAAATCAGATCTCTTTGTTGCTCATTTCTAAATGCAGGTCCACCCTAGAGGAAAGGGCATCCAAAGGATCAACATCAAGAAATTTATATTCTACGAGCGAGCTCTGATGGATGCAAAACGGACACGCCCGGCAGCTTTATTGCCAGGGAGATTGTGTAATCCGCACTAACACCACTGTGAGGGCGGTTACCCCTCTGACTCATGGTTTGGTGAAATTATATCAAAACAATTCCCCACCGTCAAAACGACACTTACATTGTGTTCGTAGAAGATCAGAAGTTACTATCAGGATACCAATTCCGAAAATAAAAGTATTTCGATCTATGGATACAACAATCGTAAAATTTCAGGCATCGTTGTTATTTTCAGTCGGAAATCAATTATTTATAAAATGTACGGTTGTAATTAAAATTAAAAGTAAACGTCTTTCTAAACTTATCTCTTGTAGTGGTAGAGCAGATTCAGGCGGATTCTTTCTTCTTTAACTTCAGAAAACTTACCTGAAACAAAAAAGAAATGCCGGTTGTAACAAAAATAATAATACATAATTGTAACACAATTTCTTTGTGGCGCAGAATCACGTGTTATATACACCACTCTTTATATGCAATGACAATTTATAATCTTGCCGACAAGAACCGACCTTTTCAATTTAAGAAAAATTTCTTCAATTCGCAATTTTTAAAAAAGTACTTTTTTGTAAATATTATTTGGGAGGCGTATCTAAGAAAAATAACTATATGATGGGATTGTCAGTGCGCAACACCTCAAATAAAATTCCTTGGTACGGTCCAGTATAAAAGCACATAATCATCTTTATAATTATGATGACGTATTTCCCCTTCCGAAACTTGGAACAATTGAATAGGAGCTATTAAATTGTACGTGGAGGAAGACTTAAACATTTCGAATAGGACAAGTCTTTGGGGCCCAGAGTGCAGAACGCGAAACGGTTCTACTATGTGAACTATTACCGCTCAAACAGTGTAATGTAATTGACCTTAATTATAATACGAATGTGACTCCGACTGAGTCACGACCATAATACCTAAACTGAGAGCACATGAACGAAAGTGTATTAATTTGCTTGCCTTCCCACACTCTGTAGCCGGTCAGAGAGTAAGAATGTTCTTTGTAGTTTTGTGGTTTGTTCATTAATAAAAGATTATACTGATACAGTGACATTGACTATTTTGTTTTGAACTTGTATTTTCAATATTCAATATTCATTGCTTTCCTCAAGTGATACAATCTCATTGGGCAGCTATCCTCCAACAGAGGACCAGTTTTCTGAAATTAAAAAAAATCGTTGAAAATTTTCTGATTTTTTATGAAGTTCGTCAGATTTTAGATACTTCTTGTTTACTAATTTATACAGGGTGTTTCAGGAGGAATGGTACATACTTCAGTATGTTATGGTATCGCTCATTTTGAACAAAAAAGTTCATATGAACACGTGTCCAATTCACAATGGTTACTGAGTTACAGCCAGCTGAATTACTGCATAAAAGAATTTATTAGGTACTTCATTAATTCTGACAACTAGCTTTTGATATACAAAATAAAGTAGAGATTTTAGAGGAATGGCTCAAAAATCCCACTCCCAAACTTTGCAGTTCTTCCTGGCGATCGTTTATTCTTGTAGCACTGGCCATAATACGGGCGATTAATTCATCACGTGTGCCTATTTTTCTCTATAAACATCATTTATTGGCTAGAAATTCACGCTCATTTATTTGTCGGAAAATTAACAAAACAAACTTTCCATATCTTTCCAAATTAGCTGGAAAATATTTGTCATCTCCAGCCACAACAATATTTAGTGAGAGATTGTTTTCAGAGGCAGGCAATGTTTTTGAAAAGCGTCGTAGTCATTTAATGGAAATTAGTGGGGAACAACTAATAACTAATATGCCTGCATCAAAATTTATCACTTCTAAATTTCAATTATTGGAATTAGGCACCTATTTTTAGTAGTTTTAGTTTTCGTGATATTGTTTCTTTTCAAAACCAAAGAATTTGTGTCAAATTTGCATTTTCTTCAAATAAAAATATGACATATTATTTTCATTTTTTGTTACTCGGTCATACCGGGTACTCGGCCAAAGTGGTTGGGTATGCCGAGTACCGAATAATTGCCGAGTCCTACCTTTAACAAATTCTCGCAAATTCTTGTTTCCAAATGAAATATGAGACGTTATTATGGTTCGTTTGTCTAACCAAAATTGGAAAAACTTTCGGTGTAGCCAGGGACCTGAACCGTAACCGTATCGAAACCATAACCGAACCGTCTTGCACTGATACCGAACTGTAAACCGTAATTTAAGACTGACACTTGAATCAGAACCGAACTAAAAACAGAAATTCCGATCGGGGCTCGAACCAGAACCGAACCAAAAACCGAAATTCCGGTAGGAGCTCGAATCGAAACTGAACCGAAACCAAAATTAATAATTAAAAAATACCGGAGTCGTTTTATAATAATAAATATATGTAATATCAATTTAATTAGCAAAAAGTAAGAAATTGTTTAATGTAATTGCGCGATGTTCCGTGTTTGATGCTGGATCATCGTTAAACGTCAATCATCGATTCCTGTTGTGGTGTAGACGGCTGCATGTAGTTGCTTGTTGTAATCTTCTAAATTTTAAGGTCTTCCGTCGTACACGCATTGTTTTTTAGGAAAAAATCCATTAAGAAATTATAAGAAAAATTAGATGCCAAGAAACGTCAAATTGTGCCATCTTCCCAACTATTTCTGAATATGAATCATGCGGAGGAAAGTTGACAAGTTTTGATTTCGCTGTGTGAATGAATACGAGTATTAAAGAAATTACTTTTAATTTTAATACACTGCATTAAAGGCGTATTTGTGAAAATATTTTTTCAGTCGGCGTTTCGCGTTTATCTATATTTTCGCGGAAGTGGCTTCCTCTGGTTGCGTACATTTGACATGCTCTCTGTTACCTACACACCGTAAGAGCGGGTAAAAGGATAGAAGGCCGAACTAAATTGAATCTACTTTTTGTACCGAAATCGAACCCAAATTTTAAACCGAAACCGGACCTGAAAACAGAGTTATCCTTTGAACGAAACCGAACTAAAAACCGATATTAGAATTGACACTTGAACCCAAACCAAACTGAAAACCAAAACTCAAATTGTTACTTGAACCCGAACCAAATCGGAAACCGAAATTTCGATTGACACTTGAACCAAAACCGAAACGAAATAGGAATTGATTTCGGTTCAGGTCCCTGGGTGTAGCATAACTATACTATGCCCGTTTGCATAACTTGAAACACAGGATGCTAGGAGCATGATGGGGCTAAATACTGAGCTGACTGGTCTTCTTCCATTTTCACGCGCTTTAAGGCTTGCGTTCAGTTCCCCTTGACAAACTTCGCCACCAGAGGTCCTGTGTGTAGAATTTATCCAAGTTTTACGCCGCCCTTAGTGTGACTAAAATATACTAGATGGAGCAACATGAGAAAATAAGCAGTCAAAACTACTTTCCTTCTCCGTCCCATAATTTTTAATATTTTGTGATTGTATCTGTCAAACTGTACCTAAATATTTAATAAATATATTATGTACAGTCATCGTAATGAAGTCTTGTTTGCCTATTTGTGAAAGAAATGAAGTAATAAAATTACGGCCGATTTCCTACCGTCATAATCTATCAATAATTTTTAAAAATTTGGTAAAGAACCTATTTTATGAATTTATGTCACTTTCTTCAGTACCTACCTACCGATTAAGTGTGGCTTTTGTTTTTGTATTATTTTCCTAGTTTTTTTCTAGAGATAAAGAAACTTATTCAGATAAAGGGGCTTCTTTCTTTCCAAAGTGTGCATTTTTATTTAATTTCGTAGCTCACTGTATGGAAACTGTTAAAAGCTTCATGAATCGTTTTTTGGGAAATATTTATGCTCATTTTAATCATTTTCCTTATAAACAGTCAAGAAATCTACAGGAACGATAAACATTTGGCATTTGAATTTGAGGTTATATTCTTATCTCTAAAATATCAAAATCACTTTCTTCGAGCTCTGATTGGCCTTCCCCACATTCGTTTTTGTTGCCCTCTAGAGGGATTTGTGAGAACTTCTATTCTATAATTTGCAGTTTGCAATTTTACAACCTTTATAAATTACAGTGTTTGATTGGTAGATTTTATGCGCCATTATTCAAAACGCCAGAAAAATGATAAAATCGAACTTCAAGTCTTTTTCAAAAACGGTGTACACTAAATATATGATATTTTGCAGAAATATAGTGAAATACCGCATCTTTAGGAAGAGTATATTTTTAATGAACAGAAGTCAACATGTTTTGAAATATACTTTAATTTTTTTTTGTTTAACCAATTTTTTTTATGAAAACAATCTCTTCCACGAGATACATTCATTTCAAATCATTGTGGAAAATTTTAACATCGTGCGTTTTACCGTTTTTGAATACGACTTGAAATTGTAATTTTATGCACTGAACGGCGGCCTTAATAGATTGTTAAACTTCCTGCAAAGCAAGCAGCAAGCGTGGCTCAGTGCCAAAATGCGCAAGTATTTGTTCAAATTCAAGCGGGTAGCGGGTACTTTTTATTTTCGTCTTCTAAAGTTTATTGTAATTTACAGAATTTTACATTCGATGTGTTGTGTCCGGTGTCCCGTCAGGAAAGGAGCTTTTTTAAAGAAAATCCGCGCTTACTAATGAAAACAAGTGAATAATAGCACGTTAAAACGTTGGATATCTACATTGGAAAAACCTACTTGGGATATAAATAAACGTCATGCTCCTAACGTCCTGTGTTACAAAATATGCTGCTCGTTCCGAAGCATGTTGCAGCTCGAGCAGTAGAAGTGATTTACGGGTACCTATTATAATAAATAATATAATAATCGCTATGTGCAGTATTTAACAAGGAATCATCTTTATAAAAATCGGGTAAATACTAAATTCACCCAGTGTTCAGAAAGTCTGTGGAGTGCGAATCACGCGGCTGAAGCGGCTAGAGCCGCGCGACTATAGACGCGCGACTTTTGCAACGCGATCGCAGCGACCTATTCGAGTGCCAATTAAGCGATCGTGGCCGCTTTCCCTGTTAACTATTCTTACGAAATCAGTAGTTCGTAAACTATTATGGATGAAGCAGTGTTGGCGGTGTGTGATTTAGAAAATGAAGAGGAAGAGGAGGAAAACCTCTTACTAACCTTAAGGTGGCAATGTTAGGATTTCCCGCATTTTTCATAAATTCGCAAGTTATTCAAATTTCTATAAATATTTTTAAAGAAGGGCTTTTTAGCGACCTAAATAAATTCGACATTCTTATCCATACACATTTTTGAATCGTATCATTAAGTATTAAAGTCAGAGAATTGCAGCTTCGCGAAAAACGACCCAAATGAATTTATGCAGTGTCTTCATTATATTACACAAGGAAACGATCCAAAAATGTGCATGGGTATAAAGTTTGAATATATCTAGGTCGCTAAAAAGCCCTTTTTTAAAAATATTTATAGAAATTTGAATAACTTGCGAATTTATGGAAAATGCGGGAAATCGTCACATTGCCACCTTAATGTTAGATTCTTTAAGGAGCAGTCTGCATATTTTCTGCACACGAGAAGACGAAGGTTTTCAAAATGCGTTGATTAAAAGACACCTTTTAAAGGCCGAAAGCAAGTTTAGAGGTTTTTTCGTCTTAACATCTATCAGTTTAACTTTGTTCTGTCCCTGATTGACAATGACCTAAAGAAACCACGTTTTAAATCCAACCAGTCGCAGCGGCTGTTACGACTGGACTGCTTTTTTTTGCAGCCGCGCCGCAACGGTCGCTGCAGTCGCTTCTGTCGTCGGGCGGAAATCGCATGATTGGCAATGGGTTTATTTATTTTACGTGTATCAGTGGCTAAAGCGACGTCGTTAGAGCCGCGCTGCTATAGACGCGCGGCTCTAACGACGTCTATAGTCGCGCGGCTCTAGCCGCTTAAGCCGCGTGATTCGCACTCCACCTTTAGTCAATGAATTCCAATGAAGTGAAACTTAAAATATGAACATCAGTTCCCAAACGTAATCTTTGTATTAGATGAGTACCTATTTTTGATTTCTTGTATCTTCTAAAAAGGTCCCTATCGACGCTTGGGCTTGGGATTGCTCTCCGGCACACGTGGGCAGGCACATAATATGGGCTTGCCAAATAAGCGCTGTCTTAACAGGAACCAAAGGCGTGAACCAAAGTGTTGCCATACAGGCCTTTATTCACTAGCAAACCACTGAAGATAACGACTCGCCGAAGTTGATCGAGAAATTATTGTTTTGTTGGATGTGTTAGTCCGTGGGGCAAAACTGGTTTCGTCCTTGTGGGACTCGTCAGTGCAGCGTTTGCTGCATTCATGTTATACGCAACTAACTTGCTTATTTGATTATTTTTCTTCCCAGTCATTTAAGTTTCTTGAATTTACGAATCGAATAAATCAATGTTTCTTATGAGGCCGCCAGGCGCGCGGGGCTTACAATCAATTCTTCAGCCATTATTGATTCGGCTATTAAAAATTTAATCCACATAAAGTATGCGGCATGGACGAATAAATTCATGATATCGAACCGTCTCCTGGCAAAATTTCATTATAAATTTCATGTGCGCTTCAGTTTTCGTCCATGTATCTCTGTCAGTCTCGTCGCTCGTTGCTTTGTGTCTGAAACTTTTCGTGGAAACTTTGGTAATAAACGTAAGAATTCCTTTTGTTATCTGATTGTGCCCCCTGAAAAATAACCCACATTCTTGGTAAACTGTACAGAGCCAGAGACGTATCGTCTTTGGGAATTCGGGGCCAACGTCCGACTTAAATAAATATTCTTAAGACCTATGCTCTGCCACCGCACTCTTTATTTAACGAGCTCTATTTACACGGTAAAATTAACAGACAGTGTACCTAATGAGGAACTGAAAACTGTCACTATAGCGGGGTTATCCAAACTTGCTTAAGTTTTCATGATTTTTACGAACAAGGGCTACAGCTACAGATACATTCTTCTGACGTGTTACGTTGTAGACTCAGTTGTAGACTAAGCAACTGTATACCGTATGGCACAGCTCAAGATCGAACATATTGGAATATTCTTCCAATCACTGTTTCCCATTTTAAGATAACATCAAATCAATGATACCGTTGGGTAACTTTTTCTGGGTGATATGGTACTGAAAAATGCAGTTTTCTTGGATTTTAACTATTAATTTTTGATAGAATTTACAACGTTATTTTCAGGAAAAAGTATCGAGTGCCATGACTTTGACAATTAAATAATTTTAAGTTTGTACGGACAAGGCAATAATGAACACCATAGATCATTCAGTAATGGTTATTCTATTAAGGAGAAAGTTTTTATTACAAAAATGTTTTATGGAGATTCAAGTTTACATCGTGCACGAAACTTATTTTCTAAGAATTTAACGATAGACCTATTCCACTTGTACAGCAATCGCCAGACGTGATGGCGAGCAACAGAGATGCACAGTTGAGTAATCCCCACTATTCATCCACTACGCTCTCGACCGGGATTGGTTTTCGGTGGACGCACGCAACTGTCAGTGGCGCACGATTAACTTCATAATAAATTCATCCATAGTCCAGGGAACCTCGCGCCACTGCCTGAAACTAGGGCGTGGCCTTGCCTGCGCGGACTTTCGCCATCACGTTTGACGATTGCTGTATCAATAATTCATAATAAATTCAGACAAACCCCCATTCTGCACTAAACAATACCCTAACATTCGCAAGCTGCCTATCACTAATTTGTCTGCATTCTCTAAAAGTTGCATCTCTCAAAGAATTAATATTCGGGTGAAGGGTTTTATAAATTTTGGACTTACAGTGACCCCACAAAAGAAATCGCAGGTTAATTCAGGAGATCTGGCGGGCTAGTTCATGATGCCGCCACGGTCAATCCAGTGATTAGGAAATGTTTCATTTAAATAATTTCCAACATGCTGTCCAAAATGTTCTGGAACCAAATCTCTTGATTGTCGCGTACTGCTTCTTCTAATACAAGGATAATATAATTCCTTAAAAAAGTTCTTAATAGTATGCTGCGTTCAAATTTTCGACAATTTCAAAGGTCCTATAACATGATTACGAAGAATGCCTGCCCAAATAGCAAATACTAATTTTTGATGACTTTGCCTCCTGGTAGTAACGTTTATTTGATTTTCTATCGACCAGTATCTGCAATGTTGCACATTGGGCTCGTTCTTCAATGTAAACGTGCACTCATTGGTGAAACAAATTGATGATAAAAAGTATCGGTCGTTGGTTGCACGTTCTTGCATTTCTTCGCAAAATAGTCGACTTTCCTCATCAATATGCTCGCGTTCTGGATGGTAATTATGTTTTCGTAAAATCCTGGGCACTGTTTCTCGCGAGTTTATAGGAAATACACTTTCCATCGAGTTATGTACACTAACGACTCCTTAAGAAGACAAATTTATTCATAAAACAGTAGGTAACTTTATTTTTAAGGATTTGTTGTCCATGTTAACAGATGTCAAAATTTCCAAGCAATTTCCAATACTATGAGCATAGTATTCTAATAATTCCGACCGGCTCATGAATGACACGTTGATTTGTTCTCTTACCCGTCAATTCATAATGACCAGTTCGTACCTAAAATATTTAGGTCTTCCACGGAGTAGCCATTAAAATGTTCAACTGCCGTACCTTTTAAGATATTTTTCTGATAAAATATTATTAGATTTAAAAAGAGACGCGACAGGATATTTATTCAGTAAACGTCAAAATCTCAAAGCTGCCTACAAAATTTGAATGAACCTGTGCGATTTTCAAATATTACAACAGTTGCGAGTTTAGCCCACGGGCAACGCAATTGTCAAGTTTCCGGCCATACTTGAAGGGTTTAAGTAAGTATAGCATAAATCTCTTCTGATACGCCACTGCATCACATTCTGATCTCAAACTCTGCCCAATTAAGACTGTAACTGACGCACGTAGAGACACAACATTCGTCATTTGTTTTAATTCCAGGACAACGCATCCGAGCAGTAATTCTAAAATCCAGATCGTGCACTCTTTATGGACCGTGGAAGAATATCACCGGTGCATACGGTCACAAAAACGTAAATATAAAAGTGAAATATTGCTGCAGCAGTGTCCGGAACGTGACTTAAAGCTGCAGCAGAGCGCCGTATATCAAAATGCAGTGGCGGATTGCATATTTTTTAAAGCCCAAACTGCAACTGTATTCGTATACAATTACTTGTTTTAAATAATAATTATTGTTTAGGCAATTTCTTGTTTAAAACAGTGTAACCCACCCAAACAAAAATAATTTTCATTTCAACATAAAAGAAACGAGGAAGAAAATGGGAAATGGTTAAGGGATCTTAAGGAGCGTTTCCATTACTCGGCTTTTGCTGATCGGCCTGCTGGCGTTCTCGATCAAATTCTCGGGTGAGACAGAGAGACCGAGGACAGAGAGAGTGTGGCATGTGGGTCATTTTCATTTATTCGCCAAAAAAATATTGGACGATAAAGATGTTCTTGTTGCCTTCGCTGCGTTTATTATTATGGCGTCAAGAAAATCACGCGTGAAAATCGTAGGAGGCCACGTTTTTGGATTCGTCCAAGTTTAGTTAGTAGAAATAGATAAAGCTCCCACAATTTCCATTGATGCCGCTTGTTGCTGTATTTTTTATTATTTTTTCTTAGCATCCCACAAAACACTGCGTGTTCTACCTATACAGGGTATCCCACGACTACTTTACACGATCTGTATATAGAAAAGTATATATAGTAGAATTACACAAATTTGCACAAATAGGTAATCGAGGATGCTCAATTCGACTAAAATATTTTTGACTTTCTGAGACTTCCGGTTATACCGGAAATAGACACCAACTTCCTTAATTTAAATGGAAAGCCCACATTTTTATTTCGGATTTAAATTTTTGGTCGAATTTTGAGGTCACTTATGCAAAACATCATATGTGTTAAATGCACCCTCTTCGAGATATTAGACGTTAAAAATCGTCATTTTTCTCATTTCATCAATTATAACTTGAAAACGGTACGAGATAAAGAAAAATGACTTACATGTTTTTAATTCTCTATCTAAAGGATCTGGAAAATACTGCCTACTGATTGGTCAAAAAATGACAAAAAGTTGTCAATCAGGAAGCAGTATTTTCCAGATCCATTAGATAGAGAATTAAAAACTAGGATAGGGACATGTACATCATTTTTCTTCATCTCGTTCCGTTTCCAAGTTATAATTGATGAAATTTGAAAAATGACGATTTTTAACGTCTAATATCTCGAAGAGGGTGCACTTTACACATACGATGTTTTGCATAAGGTGACCTTAGAAAACCTTTAGAAAACTAAATCCGCAATAAAAATATGGACATTCCATTGAAAATAAGGGAGTTGGTATCTATTTCCAGTATAACCGGAAGTCGCAGAAAGTCAAATTGAGTCGAATTGAGCATCCTCGATTACCTATTTGTACAAATTTGTGTAATTCTACTGTATATACTTTTCTATATACAGATCGTGTAAGGTCGTCGTGGGATACCCTGTATAGCTCGATAAGAGTAATTATATTTTCATCTGACCTGTTCATCACAGCTGGACACGACCTTCCTCGGTGCATAAACAGAAGGAACAAAATAAAATGAAATAAAAAGGCGCCGCGCCAGGCCGATCGGCTTCCGTTTCCACTATGTAGGTCGTTCGGTTCGGCTTTCTTTGATCCCGACCGACTTTTTGAGGATCTGCCTCTCGGCTTGACTGATCGGCCTGGGAGGCCGCTCGGCCTGTGCCGATTGACGTGCTTCCATTATTCGGTTTTTGCAGAACGGCACAGATCGATCGGCAATTTGAGAGTCTGAGAATCGTGCATAGCGCATTTTACGCGAAATAACTTGTTTTCACTTCCTGGAATTGGGTATTATTATATTGCGTCTCAAGATAAAATTTTTATTTAAAAGCACCTCAATTCTGCCGAATGGGACAACACGATGAAAAACAGAAACCAACTGCTGCAAACATAGAACCCGGGCCTACTAAATCACTAAGCCGATACTCGATTTATCTCGGCACCCTAGTTGCTGTGGAGCATAGGATAATAACTTGTATTTCTTCTCCTACATCGAACTTCGCCTATACTTCTATTCTCCTTCTATTTCAGGCGGACGAACGAACGAAGTGATACGGTAGGGCTGAGAATTTACTAGCATTGTCATCTCTTCATGTGAACCGGGACGCGAGCTGATCGCACCGGTCTTGCATTATATACTCTAGGCGCGCCAGTCAGCGTGCTGCTCCATACTCATTCGAACGCTAGGGCTGAGTCGAGCTGCAGGCTGAATAATTGACTAGGGCCGTGCAATATGATAATCATAGGTGTAAGACAAATAAAAAAAATATTTTATTATACTAAAGCCTCGACTGAATTGCATGATTTTCTTTAGCCTTAAATAATCAATGTTTTTAAATATAATACCTCTCGCTATATAAAAAGACAAATAAAAACTCACGGTTGACAGTCGAATAGGGCTGTGCTAAATAATAGATTAATCAAAATATAATCGATTAATCGATTATGTACTTGATTATAAAGTCATGACTTGATTATAGATTTTACAATAATTGGTTAGTCAAATAATCGAATAATCGATTACTCAAAAAACCGATTAATCGATTAATCAATAAATCAAATTATTGATTAATCGATTAATCAGATAATCGATTATCTGAATCATCGATTAATCAGATAATCGATTGTTCGATTATTTGATTGTCGATTATTTGATTAATCGATTATTTTACTAACCGATTATTTGATCAATTGTTCACTTGATGACTTGATTAGTTTATTATTACATTAAGCTATTAATTGAATATTTTGTTCCATCGATTAATTAAATGAGTACTTTCTTATGGTAAGCTATTCTAGATGCATTATTTTTATTACTGATGTATCGCATATTATAATGTACAATATAAAGTCTCTGTCTTCAATGCATTAAAGACAGACTTTATATTGTGTATTATAATTAGTAGAAAGCATAGTATGTAATAAATTGTGAAAACTCAATATCTCCGACCGACTAGGTATTTGATTAATCGATTAAACAAATAATCGCTTAGAGTCGATTAATCAAGCACTTAATCGAATAATTAAATAATCAATAAGCCGATAGATCAAACAATCGATTAATTGACAATAGACTAACTGATTAATCAAATAATCGATTAATCAAGTAATGGATTAATCACGTAATCTAAAAATCGACCAGTCGATTAATCAAATTATCGGATAATCAAATAATCGATTGATCAAGTAATCGATTAATCAAATAATCTAATAGCCGATTAATCGATTTATCAAATAATCGATAAATCAAATTTATCGATTACTTTACAACAATCGATAATCGATTATGAAATGTAATAATCGCACAGGTCTAGAGTCGAACCCGCGATGCGTTAATAACACGAGATTAGTGCGTCATGCGTTGGTGCTAAGACTTTTTCATAAAGGAGTCTATCTCATTTTCTACGGGAGCTTGCGGGTTAATTATTTACAGGAGAAGATCAACCAATTCTTTTGCTGACCTGTATAAAAATAATAATGTTCCTAGTTAGTACTGCACACAATTCTCTATTACGTTCGAAACTTAATGAATCATAATTAATAAAAAATACGTTTCCTTAGTAGTTAGAGCGCGTTTGCAAATTATTATTAATGAAACAGTCAGCTGATAATATCTGAAGGTCGCCGATAAATGTCAACGGGAGTAACTTTGAGTACCTACTTGCGTGTATAGTATTAGTGTTTTGCCTTGGCCTCTGCACGAGAACAAAGAAATGAATTGCTTGCCCTACTATTCTTATTCTTACTCAATTCATATTTTCGTATAAATAAATCGTCCAGATGAATATGTATACGGTAAATAGTGTACAAGGATGGAGTTTTCCGTTTAATAAATTGACCGTCAACAATACGATTAAAATTGTTACTATACGCAGACAAAATATTACTGAATTGTTGTAACGCTAAATTTATTCTGATTCGATTTAAAATTTGTTACGCACTGTATAAGAGTAAAAAGTTTAAGTGATGAAATAAATAAAAATTAATTCACGAAGAATCAGAAGTAAAGCATCACAATAATAAATTACAGTAGTACCTATTGTAATAGAGAAGCATTAAGAAAGGCAGAAATGGGACAAAGAATTTTAAAACGAGATAACCAAATAGAAACACGGTTATGATGGAAACGAAAATTGGTAATTTATGAGTGGTGACTATCGTTATGAATGTTTCAATATTGCAGTACACTGGTTTCGTCCTTGTGGGACTCGTCAGTGCACTAGCTCCAGTGCCACTTATTAAGTATTCATTTATATTCATCAGTCATCACAATAGTCTTGAAAATTGGTTGGACGCGCAGCTCCATCCTTTCAGAGGATTTTGCAGCCGTTGCAGGATTATTGTTGTGCCCCTAGCCCCTAGCGGACCCATGTCATTATTTGGTGACCCGCTACAAATAAAAATTAATTAAATTAAGTGGTAGAATGATTAGGTACCTAGCAAGATTCTAGGGTTCAATTATGCGAAATTAACATTTCCGCCTGGCAAAGGTTTTATATTTGTTCATAACATTTTGTATGGCTTAAAAATCGGTCAAGTGTTTTCAGATAGACTTCTATGCCTGCTACCCGCCGGCGATGAACGTATCGATATTTTATTGCGTTTTTACACAATAATTGTTGTTGCTTATTATTATATCCTTATGTTTTTCTGCATTCATTTTTCAATAGCGTATCATTCATTCTTGGTAATGTACTGCTTTTCTGTGTTGTTCCACTTTGAGGGTCGATTGCTCACTTCGTTTTGTATTTTTATTTTAATTGCATTTGTTCATATAAAATTTTATTTAGACTTTCTAAGTTCTTTACTTTTAATCTCTTTTCCGGTTCTGTCAATCTCGAAGAACCTTCGTAGACAAGATGTCTTCGAACGTCTCGTTTAGTTAGGGTTGGAATAATTTGTAATAAATAACTCAAACATCAACAATTTTTAATTAATAACGTCGTAATGTCAAGGTGATCGAGAGATCCCAAAGAGCAGGTTACAGAGGACCTTTTTACGGCATGTAACATCCAGAGTCTTTAACTCGAAAGAAAGATGAGAGTTAAGAAAATCGCAAAACTCGAAAAGCACGTCTATGGTGCTTGCAAAGGAACGTAAAGTGGTAGTAACGGGCCGTCGACTTGCGCAAATATTTCCAACCTACGATCACCGTGCCCGGAAAAAAATACTTGAAACATGAGAATATGAAAAAAATTCCAAAATACCGAATTTTATCTCCGACGTTTTACCTTATTTTGGTATATGGGTCTAGATCTGAATATCGAAATGATCCCAAGAACTCCTAGAAACTTTATTTACAAGGGCTCTGAAAGCCGCCCTAAATATAAAAAATTGCAATTTCACGGAAATGGTGGATGTTTAAAGTCGGCCGATTTTGCGGTTGTGGGAAATTTTTATTGTTAATTTTGAAAAATTAAATTCTACCCTTAAGAGCCCGACACCCTAATTTACTAAGAATCTGGGGGTTCAGGGGTACGGTGAAGCAATTACAGTTTGAAAAATACTTCACGTAGTAGAGCGTAATGTATATACCTGCACATATGATGAGTAACAATGTCTGCAGACCAACAGCGAACGACAAAAATTATCTGGAAAAGCAGGGAACTAGTCGGCCAAACTAATACTGAGAATGAATTTGTTATACGCGCACTCCCTATTTCACGATTGCCCGACTAGGCTGAGCGACTTTGATCAGTAGCCGAAAGACAGGCGAGAGCACGATCTACGACAAAAAACTCCCTAATGCTACGGAACCGCTGTTTACTCATAACTTTTTTGTTTTTCTGTGGAAATTGAGAATTTTGTCTTTTTACAAGCCAGAGGTTCAGTATACTATTGCCGTTAACCAGATTCTGAGATTTTCTTCTCGGGAAAGTTTTATTAGGTTCTATAAAAAGCAGTTTTTCGACACTTATTGTAACAAGCGACTTCGTATATTGTTTACATATTTTTTAACAAATTTCAAAACAGCAATAGTAGATTTGTATTTTAAGAACTGTTTGCAAACAAAAACAATTTAATATCATTTATAGTTTTTGAAATATTTATGAACAGCATACGCCGAAATCTCCTCTTTTGTGCTGTACCTATCTCGGATTTATAGCAGCTACCTTTCGGGAGGGGTTACCTTTACAGCTTTTGTACTACATCTTTAACTTTAAAATATACAGGGTTTCGGGAAAAAATTATTTAGCTTGGTAACTGTGGTCTCGGGTGAACGATTTTTTGATATTCGTGGTTCGAGGAGTTGAGTACAATCTTAAATGTGTCCTACACCTCCTCGTTCGGCTTGGTGCGACAAAACTTGACACAAACCCATCCCTGCACTGTTCCTGTAGTATCTTATTAATGTGTGGACGATCAACTTCACGGGTATTTGACGTCATCCGTTCATCGGATGCTTGGAATTGGCGAGATAATTTGGCTTCGCAGGTCACGCCGAGCTGGTTATTGGTGGGCGACTGCGTGTTTTACTTGAAGTATAAAAATCGGAAAGGTTTCTATCGGTGTATAACTTATTTGCAGGTAACCCTTGAAAATTTGGTGCCGATTGTTCAATTTTTGGCTTCAAAAAATCATTTTAACAATTCCTCCATTTTCACCGCCTTCTTGTAAAGTTATGGAGTAAGAGCGGTCCCCTTCTGTCACTTTCGGAGCAGAGGCTTTTATCTAAAAAACTCCGCTTTAAATCAAATTGAAAAAAATAAGTATATTTTTAACAGCGAGTCAACATGTGCAGAACGGGGCAATTTTTGATCGGGCTAGTACAACATTCTGTTATTTTGATTTTCAAACTGTTCTTGTTTCTATAGTGGGCTTAGAACCTATCAAAATACCCTGATGCCTGGACAACATGAATTTTAACTCTAGTAATTTATACAGGGTGATTCACGCAAACCGCTGACCATATTTCCTGATACACTGCAGTTACAATTTTGAAAATGCCCAAATTTTCAGAGCCGTAATTGTATCAGGAAATATCTATAGTCAGCGCTTTCCGTGAATCACCCTGTAAGTACATTCGTAAGTTGCATAAATTATTCGACCAGTACTAACGGACTGAAGAGTTTGACAAGGTGGTTGAAAAGTGTGTTCGTTTTTTACTACTGTCAGACACAAGCAGTTCGTGCAAATTGAAATATCAGCAAAAGAAATAGAGGCTGCGATATTGATTGATTTTCCTTCTTATTGCCAGAAAATAAAATAACTCGACAGGGTACCAGGTGCACACTACGATGACAGGCAGCAAAACTTCCGAACTATCCACAGAGCAAATTTCAACTTCGGAACAAATACACCTGTCCAAGAAAATAGGAATATATAAAGGCCTTTTGTTGGTAGCATCTGCTCTTACACTCGGCTAGTTTAGATTCGCAGTCAAATGTTTGCCGAACAACGGAACCGCTAAGACCGACTGCTGCACCACCAACAACTTATTCCCAACTTGAACTACCACGTCACGAACAACAGACAGTACGCTATTTTCATCTTCTCTAAAATACAATACAGTTTTAGTTTTTGTATTGGCCATGAAGTTTGATCCAGGATTTATTAAATTAAATGCACCGCTGCAGTGAACGAAATTTCAGGAGAACTACCCGATATGGAGTCAAAATAAACACGCGTTTATGAGGTTACCTTTCTTATCTGCCAGGTCGCATTTTGTTCTGTTGTTTATACAAACAAAAAAGACTCGAAAACTGGGCATCAATTTCTTTTACTGAATAATACTATTTCCATATTCGCTGAAAATATGTATCGTTTATACGACGACAAAAAATAGACCCGAAAACGCTGTAACTGGCAGACTAAATTCTACCGGTTGCGCGCGCATCGAGTATTTCCTCTTTAGTGTATAATACTAACTCTTACATTTTTACTGAAAGGGTCTATTAAGAGGAAGTATTACATTTAAATTTTATGATATTTTAATAATATGTACTGTGAACTATATTTATATTCTTCGCATATAGAATTCATTTGTAAATGTGTTGTGAACTGATCTCGTTTCACAAAAGCTCTCGCCGCACGCCATTGACAATAATAATTATCGGCAGTAAACGCTGACAAAGATTAAAATTGGCTGGAAAGAATGCCGCTTGGATTTTAGGAGTGTCTCCGAACGGTGGGGTCTGTCGGTCACGCATGACGCCAGATAGCATATGCCACCCACGATTTTCTTTATTGATATTTTATTTGTGTTCATACAGTGTGTTCATATGCCGTCGTCGACATTGTCCAGTTAATTACGATTTTACTTATTCAGTTGTGCGATTAATAATTCTGGCAGCGCAGTTATTTCATGAAGGTGTGCAGTCAGGTGAATAAACAATACTGAAACACTGAAAGGTTTTTTGCTTTGTTACTAATGCACCTACTACTCGTGTATGCTTACGGTAATTCGTATTCTTGCCGAATGTTTCTGTTTGAGCTGCATCGAAATGTATGACTTTTAAGTTCCTCATTGTTATTAATGGGCGGATTCCAGCTTTAAAAGCATGAGGTATAGGTGCTATAACCACTTGGTTTAGTATAGAAGATGGTTGGTCATTCCGGGAATCGATTTTCGTCGCCTTCTGTGCAGGTGAACAAACTTGTTGGTAACCGCTGGTCGACAGTAAAGTGACAGTTCATGGCATTAGCTAAATGAAACTGGAAATGACAAAATAATTCTTCGTAGTTTTCTCCGTTAATAATGTTAATAATGATTGGTTTCAATCAATTTTACCTATGTACGTATAAAATAATTACTTTTGTCCACGACTGTCTTATAATATACTCTTTATACTTGTGTTTCTTCAATCATAATTAGATACATTAATCACTGAATCTTTCTTACACTGGAGAAGGGAAATGAAGGTAAATTCTTTCTGGGAATCTGTTTTGATAGTCGTGGACCAAGTATAGTATACAACTCGTTATAATGATGCTATTATTACCTCGGATGATTACAAAACTCGCTCGTTTCACTCGCTCGTGTTGTAAACTTCATCCTCGGTAATAATAGCATTCATTATAAACTCGTGTATAATATACTATTAAATTTCATTAAGTGATGTGCATCCTATGAGTTGGTAATTCAACAAAGTCAGACACTTTCCTTTTCCAATTTCGTGTTTCGAATAATTGTACATCGTAATATAACCAGCGTATTACAAGATCTTTCATAAGTTAGAATTACAATTTTTACACAATGCCCAAATGTTTCCTTAATTCGTTGCTTTTCAGTTCGCCCCTTATGCATTAGCAAATTTTGAAATTGTAGAGCTATTTTAAGTTCGCTTATGTTTAAAAGCAAATTCTTCTGAACAAAATGAAATCCGCGAGGTTCAACCGATGTAAGGTAAATTCAAAGGGTTTTCCCTTTCATGTTAGAGGAATTATAGCGAGCTAATGTAAATTATTTTCCGACACATCGAGAATGCAGAACATCAGTTATTTTTGTGAGTTTAGTCTATGTTATTGTAATCTCCATAATGTTGGGGAGCTATAATAAACATAGTTCAAAATCTGCATTTTAATTACCTTTGCACAAGATTTAGTAGGTATACGTTGACTTTTAACCAGTCAATCTCAAAAACCTGGCGTGTTCGTTTTTTTGCCGGTCAGTGTATAAACGTAAACATAGCCGGCGGATGATGGAATAAGGCTCTTAGGAGTAGATTACAGGGTAGAGACTACACAAAATGTATAGGTGTCAATTTCACCTAGATTAATTTTACCTATTTAAATACATACTTTTATAGAATAATTAGAAATTCAACTGGATATCGTAATATTCAAGTATAAAGTGCTACAGTGTAAGATGCTACAGGTATGTCATTGGAAACCATTTTAGGTTTTGTTGTATTATCTGTACCAACCTAGAAAATAACGTGTACTTAATTCTCCAAATGTCAGAATGTGTTGTAAGTTCCATTTACAATAGGACGTGACTAGAGTCCCGACTCGGGACCCATGTCTAGTCCGGAATTTATCAAACGAACAAACTGACGGAAACCAGACAGAACGCATTTTTGAAACAGACAACTTAACTGATGAAGACCGTACACACGCATTTTTTATAAAAAAAGCTAATATAAAATGTGAGAAAAAAACTAACCTCTACGGGAGCCGACCTCGCCCAATTGAAGGACATCAAACTACTAACTCTATGCGGCACCGATGCTGCTGGCGGTGTTTACAACTAACAAAGTAATGAAACGAAGGTTTAACGTATATACAATGATAAAGTTACTCGGGACTGGACCTGGGTCCCGAGTCGGGACTCTAGTCACGTCCTTTACAATATTCAGTAAAACGTAAAGATCGACAGAAATGTGAATCCTCAAGCAACAACAAAGAAAGTTTAAAATAAAGTTTGTCGATGTTCTTCGAGATGTTCTTTAAGAATTTCGTATCAGAACTAGGTAGTTTCGAAAACACAAGATAATATGTATTAGACATTTGCCCATTGCGGTTAGTGACGTAATTCCTATAATGTGAAACAAAAGCTGGTAGGTATATTATGTTGCTCCAGTGGAGAAACACCTTAACTTAAATTTGAACCCAAGGTTTGTTTATCCAAATGTTTAATTAGACAAGTTTCTGATCCATATTTTTATTTCTAAATTACATAAATGGTTGATTACACTCTGAAAGAATCTGAAATCCACAAAGAAAGAAAATGCAAAATTGTTGATCAAATAAACCATCTAAAAATAAAAATTGAACAAGTCCACGAGCACCCTTTATTTGGAATTGCATTCTGCGGCAACGATGTTTTTTTATTTGCGCGCTTGTCATACGTCTTGACGTTTATGTGCGAAGGGGCCCGAGGGGGAAAGAGAGTACAAGTTCCGCTCCCGTACGTGCACCTCTCTCGCTGACTTGTGACGTGGAGGCCCAACAGCTGATTTACTCGTCGGCTTTCGTTTGTCTACAAATAGTATTTGCATTTGTTTTCAATGAACCGTGGTAATCAGTGAATCAGGCGAAACGACACAGTTAGCCTTGGCTGCGATTTATTATTGGCCGAGTGAAATGAAAAGTGGTTGCTTCAATAATTGTTTTGCAGAACGAAAAAGACGGTTGCGTTTGTGACACATGTTCAGTGAGAAAAAGCCATGAGAACTTACTGGTCCAAAAAAGCTATGATCGATTGGCTGGTACCCCGCATTGCAAAAATAAAAGTGATCAGGTACTTTTAATAATTTCGCTTTGGACAGAAATATACATGTAGAAAAATCGTGTAGTTATACAAAAGGAAATAAACTATGTAGGGGAGGGCATTGCTTTACAGAACCTTATAGTCAGTGTATTTACTTATTATTGTGGATTACAAGTAGTGGTAAAGTGTTTACATTATTCAACAAAACAAATGTGACTTGACAACTTAACAGCATCTTAAGGTGCGTATCCACCGGCAAACACATCGCGAGCAGCCCTGGTGCTTATTGCTAAATGGGCGTAGGTACTTGTTGATGGAGTCGGCAACAAATTAACTAGACAACCTTTTTGTTCCATAATAATGCAATGAATCAACCTGAAAATCAATAACCTCAGCCAGGGCAGAAGAGGTAGAAGAGTCTTTGCGAAATCCATACTGACGAGGATTTAGTCCCATTTCGTGCGTTCGCGTTTAGTGCGTCGATGAAAATTTTCCCGTTTCGTGCGTCATCCCAAACCTCTATCTGGTTTCAGTGCCATTTCGTGCGCTGACCTGCTGATAATGCAGTAAGCCACTAATTCGAGTTTATCTTTACAACACAACGCTGTTAATAACTAGACTTCAATTCGTAAGTGTATGTTGATTTCTCTCCTATTGTTTTCAAATGTTAATGGTTTTGTTTGGGGGGGGGGGGGAGACTTAAACGCTTCGCTCGCTCCGCTTGCCCACAGACCGGAAATAGTGGGCCGTGGAACCACTTTTTTGGCCGTATTCAGTGACGGGCAACTATAAAACAAAGCAGTACGTTTTGTATGCAACAGGTACAACATGTTCAAAGTAAAGGATATGGATATCGTTGTGCAGCGCACGAACTGGCACTACTTAATTACCCAATAAATTCTTGACGCTCGAATCGGCACGAAAACAGGTAGAAACCCAAAAACGCGCGAAACGGGAAGATACCATACTGACAAGCAGGTAAAACGAGAGGTAAAATATTACCTATTTATAGATACATATTCCAAAATTTTATTATAAACTACCTTTTCCAAAATCTTGGAAATACTTCAGGCTAAAGAGAATGCTACGTACTTGGTCAATAGTTTTCAAGTTATCATATCAAAACTAAATCGTAAATCTGAAATGAATAGGCGAGAACTGTAAAATGAAATTTGGGCTCTGCAACTATTAAGAGACGAAGGAGAATTAATAGGGCATAAATGGTGATTATTGTCGTTGGAATTAGAAACATGGGAAGGAATGGAAGGATTTCCCCGACTTGTGACACCAAGCTCCCTCTAAATTTAAGCTTTTCTCCCGTCGGACCACATATATATTGTATATATATAGGGTATAATTACGATCTCTCTTGTAAACGTTCAAATCCGTGAATAATCTTGATTTTTTAAAATTGGATAAGGCAAGATCACAGTTTTTCATGAAAGACTTCGTAAAATAGTGACAAAAATGCGACCTTCGAAGAAAAAGTGACTATAGTGACTTTTATTGACTCAATAAAAACCCTAATGTATAGATAAAAATGTGGAATAACCAGTTCTGATCCGGACCTGTACAGTTTTTGAATCTATACTGCTGCTCAAGATTTCGACCGCCGGTCAGTAACACAAGTAGTGTCACAGAATCTTAAAGTTTAAAGAAAGTCTAGATGCAAAAACGCGAGTTACGCGGAATCGCAGTAAAAATGATGTTACTCAAAATTTGCGGACTTGTATTCGAACGTTTTTTAATGCGGCGCACATAACGGTAGGCACACATGTGAAAGTGAAAATAATTATTACTTGCTACAGAATTAAACACGGAGTTCTGCTAATAATAAATGAGCGTATAAAAGTCCGACGTCGAACTAATAGAACGTCCCTGTAAATAATCCAGAAACATACCAACCCGATAGAACTAAATCAGGCTGTCTATTAAGCACCTAATTGTTCCACATACCTTTCCTTGTCGCACGCTCGGCTCATTGGATAATGTGAAAATATTAACACAACTGGTAGGATAAGTAGGGCAATGTCATAAACTTTACATAATTATAAGCCTACTTTCACGGCAAATCTAAAACAGCTCGCAACTTAAATTGATAAACGTCTTATTAGAGATTTCCACTTTGTAGAAGTAGGTATATTAATTTTCACGCATATTAGGTATTTCAATTTGTGATTTACGTAAACCATATCGTATCAAATTTAAAACGCACTTTATTTCATATTCTATCTTGCTGGTAAAATAAATAAAAAAACTTATGTATACGTACTTAATAACTCAACCGCAAAAAGCCGAGGAAAAAGCACTTTGGAATATGTTATTATAAATTTAAATTAAATTAAAAATAAGAAATCCTTACGTACAAGAAAACGAGAGTACTCCGTTCTCCGTAGCATTAATTGCAGCCTGACAGTGACAACGATCTCTGTTACTCAGGTGGGCAATATGACACTGATCAAAATTTTAGTAAATTTGGTACTTACTGAAATCAAAGAGTATGTCCATTTAGCCCCCCATGTGCATGAACATTAAACAGTATAACATGAAATTGGCATTCAAAAATTGGTATTTAGTATAACGAGTCATATTTTATATTCCCGCGCTATTTTACAAAAGTGACATCCAATGAAGTGTAACCCTACTGGATACTATCCAGTGGATCGGCCCATTGCCGTTTACGCTGTGAAAGCTTTTTGAGGCATATCTGTTTTGTAGGCAACCTGTACTACTTGCGCATCTCCATCCTTTTCTAACGCGAAGAGGTAATCAGGTATTTTTGCCCAGGTAACAACTTTTTGTTTACTATGGTGATATTGCGTTGCTCACGACTGTAAAAGCGTTCAGCAGGCAGGTAATAACATCGATTCATGGGTAAATAACAAATTTGGTTGAGGATTTACATGAAGTGCAACTGAGTAAAAAATGAGCTGAAACGTACTTGAAAATTAGACTTAATAGTTATGCGAAGAAGGTTACTGAGAAAATACAAGGTGGAAACGACGCTTTGCTCCAGAAATTAACGAAAACTATGTATAATTATATAATGCTGTTTCTGTTGTATTTAGTGCTTCTTTTATACTTACAACTCGTTTACTCAGTCTAGAAAATTCTATGTTGTAATAAAAATAAAGAATAGGAGAGATAGGATGGTAGAACACCTTCTGAGACACGAAGGAATAGTTCGCGACATACTAGAGATAGGCCCAGATTAGACTATTGCTCTCAAATAAATGGGGATGTAAGATGTTCTTCTTTTAGGGAAATTCGTAGGTTACCTCAGTATTTTGCTCAGTATTTTGCTCAGTATTTTGCTGTTTGCCTTTCGTTGCACTATGTTTTTGGATTTTTTTGTTGTCCCTGCTCATTAGTACATTTAAGTTGTAAATCGAGGTGTAAAATAACATGCTCAATAAATATCTAGATACTATATATTAGTATATTATAGTATATTATACACGAGCTTATAATGAATGCTATTATTACCGAGGATGAAGTTTACAACACGAGCGAGCGAAGCGAGCGAGTTTTGTAATCATCCGAGGTAATAATAGCATCATTATAACGAGTTGTATACTATACTTTGTCCACGACTATCAAAACAGATTCCCAGAAAGAATTTACCTTCATTTCCCTTCTCCAGTGTAAGAAAGATTCATACATATGCTCTCAGGTATAATTTTCTTGTTTTTTTGTCGCTGTTTAAGATTCCCGAAAAGAATAGTCTATCTCGAAGATTCTCATGCTGGAACAATGTTTGATCGATAATTTTCGAGAATCTTCTAAGACCATTATAAAATGGGAAGCAAGAAGCCGAGTGGACAGTCTTACAGTTTGAAGTCTGAAGTTTGGAAGCGGATGCGAATGCGATAAGAACCGGGCGTTTAATAGTTCCGTGCGAGTATAAGTCTTGATACGCGTTTAGTGTCGGTACGGTACGCGAGTGCGAATTCTTTGGTGGCGTTTTAAGTGTACCGGGGCGTCTTCGTATGTGATTAACCGTCGGTTAAAGACGAGTGTTTTAGAAAGTTTAAACTGTGGACTTGTGTACTGTGGATTGTTTAGGTTAGGTAATTAATTGTTTAATTTTCACTGGTTGTTGTTACTTACTACTTGTATATATTTCGCTGCTTGTTAATTTTAAGTTCTCAAATCACTGTAAATAAATTGTGTAAAATCGAAATACGTTACAACTGGTGTCAGAAGTGCGATTTGTGAGCCAAGAAGAGCGAAGAACGTCGCGGAAGCCGGTGGAAAATTGAAGAATTTTCTGGAAGTTCGCCGAGTTGAGTGAAAGTTTCGACGTTTTTTGGACTCCATAGTGACTGGTAGTGGTTTGAGACTTGTTTGAACTTTTAAGTGTTTATGCCGGTGACGAGAAGGGTCTCGCCGCGATGGAGCAGCAACTTCAAGCTCTTATGGAATAAAATGAAGAACTTATATCTTCTTTTTTAGAATATGCATTTTAAATTAAAAGCAAACCATGCTGATTTGACGTTTCAATTTGAACTAACACATCGCGATCGCGGCCTACTAAATCAATGTAAAAAATGGTCAAAGCGATGTTCCTATTGGTTTAGTGAATAATATTCATTAATCACTGCAGTGAATAATGTATCTAATTATGATTGAAGAAACACAAGTATAAAGAGTATGTTGTAAGATAGTCGTGGACAAAGACATTTACGTGAGGCTAGTTTTATTTATATTTATTGATTTTGATTCCTAACTGAAGAGTCAGAAAAAAGCACGTTAAGTATGTATTAAAATTTAGAAATATCAACTCGCTTGTTACAAGCTTAATCAAGTCAAACGGCTGTTCGTATGAGAGGGCAAAGAATAGACCGACTTAAAAAGAGAAGGAGATACGTGAATAAATCTTGAAATGCTTCACTTTCACTCTCATTTGGCCCCCGGTTGGTGACATCACAATATCAGACTTCACTCTACATCAACTTGTTCGTTTGATCTACTATTAAAACCTAGACCGCATTGTAAAACTTTTTCCTAACAATTATTTACTAGACAAACTAAACACAAATAAAATTATTACAATACCTCTACTAACAATGTATTATATTCGTCTCTTAGGGCAGGATGACAGACGCGTTTATTTATATTTCAACTAGGTTTTGCCTAGTAGGCCACTTTCACGCGCTTTAATAAACTGTTACATACTACGCAACCAAAAGGCGTGGCTCAGTACCAAAACGCGCAGGGAGCTTTTATTCGAATCCAAGCGGATTCTTTTTCTTTTTTCTTCTAAAGTTTATTGTAATTTACAGAATTTTGCATTCCATGCATATCCACATGCTGCATTAAAAAATAATTCGTAAAAAATACTCAAATTAGTACTCTATGTTCTTTGTTTAGCTTTCATTCGCTTATAGTCTCTCGCTTCTGCTGCATCCTTAGATCTTACATTTTTTGCAATAACTACTCGATAGTAAGTGTAGGCAATGGTTCGCATCTCGTTTTATTAATCCCCCTCCTAGTACTTTTCTTACAATATTTTCAAATACCGTATTGAACAGTGTTGCTGGCGCATTCCAGAATTACTTGTAAACTTAATGGTTGTGGGTTGCCCCTTCTAATGCTTTTATCATTGCCACTGGTCCCATTAAAGTAGTTCGTGTCAAACTAATTATTAACATGGATTGCGCATTAGAAATAAAGGCAAATATGAAAATAGATACGATTTCAACAGTACAAAAAGCCAAAGATGACAGTACAGGTGCCCACGAAATTTTGGGGCATATAAAATTATCAAATACCACTCCCGCCGCTTCTTGGTATTCACAGCGCGCAGCCAGTCGATTGCTTTGTTTACTTGATTCCGCTAGCAAGCTGCTTAAACTGCGATGCCGTTCAATCGTGGGTTATCGTCAGATTGAACTGCTAAAATCCGTTTTACTGTCAAATTACCACATGGTCGGTATAAAGTTGCGACGCCCACTTATAATCAAACTAACGAAGCAATTAAAAAAAAAAGTAATTTCCCAAAGTTACCAGTACTCTGGCAGACTCTGACCCAAACCTACTCAGCGGAGCTGGTGTGCGGTCCAAATAAGTAAATAAAAGCCTAGGCGCCACGTAATCTGCCAGAGATGTTAAACACTTAAAAATATCTAAATTACGAAGGATAAAGAAAAGCACAAAAAAAATGAAACTAGTGAAATAACTGTACGGGAGCATACAATTTAATATACACAAAAATGTTCTCGACGATATCGTACAAACTCGTAAATACAACCAATAACGGTGAAATAAAGAAAATGTGGGTATAAGTAATCGGTACCCACTCAACTATAATCAAAAATAAGTACTCAATTTAATACAACAATCTAAATTAAACGAAAGCAAAAAGAATAGGCTCTAAAAGCAAGTACCTATTCGAACTATTATACCTAATATATTTTCTGTAAATATCTGCCTGCAAATAAATGATTCAAAATAATTCCCCAGGTGCACCACGGTTCACAAAGTTCATAACAAAAAAAAATAATGACTGAGGTGACTGAAAAGCTAAAGAGACTGATTGATGTTGGTTAATTAATGACAATGACCATACGGTATTGCATCAAAAATCAAATCAATTCAGACTCAAATATAGTACGGAGAAAATATACTCTAAATTCAAAACGAACAAACGTATATGTATTACTACTATAGTGCAAAAAGTTCTAGCAAAAGAAAACGAAAACAAATAGGTAGCTTATCTTTCGGATCCACAGGTGACGGATATTTTCTGCACGACTTCAATAAATGAAATGCTGATGAAACAAATTTAGATGTTATATATATTTCATATGATTGGTTGCTTTCAAAATCGGTACGACTGTCCACTGAATAACTGAACAATTGGACACTTGGACCCTAAAATTATTTAATAAATGTATAAAATAGAAATATTATAAATAAAGTATCACTTTACCTTTATTAAGGGACAAAATTTAAATGGAAAATACGGAATATAGCAATCGTTCAATATTCTTTGCTAATAATCCAATTAATGAGGGATTCGTCTACTTAAAATTTCAAACTATTCAAACGAATTCCCAATAAAGTAGAATTGACCGTAATCCAACAATTTGGTATTATAATAAAATATAATATTAACAATAGTCGCTTCTACTCCAGCAAAAGACTATCAAACGAATGAAAATTGAATTTTATATCTCGCAAAACGCTACTGCCGAGAATCTATGCTCAATATAAGAAATGAAAGAAGAAAATATAACTAAAAATTGTTTTGCTCTCGTACAGATTTTTGTTGAAAAGATGAATAAAATGCGGTGAACTTGAAATCTAATAATAATGACAAAAATGTTAATAATGACAACCCAAAACGTCACAAAGTAGGAGACGAATTCATTTGAAATTAATTGTAATTTTTCAGAGAAACCCTGGAACACGTCGATTTTTTTGTTAAAAATTAATTTTCGCATTAACATTCTATTGGACATATTTAAGAGAAATGTGATATTTTTTTTAATGGCAATCAAATGTTTATGTTTTCCTCTTCGCTGAAGGTACGGCAGAAGAGAAATTTTATATAAAAACTAACAATTATTATACTTTATTTTTATTCCCTACTTACATATCTTCTTTTAGATTTTTCGTGCTGTGCTGATTTTTTCATACCTAATATAGACAAACAAGTGTTTCAAATGTTCGACACTTACCTGAAACAAATAAAATTATATAAGGAAGTTAAAAACAAAATATATATCAATATTTAACTCTTTTGCAATCCACGCCATTTTTTCTAATGGTTTATTAATTCCAAATTTAATATAATCTTCCGAAAATAAAACAACACAATTAATTAGAACCTAATTGATACCTACTCAAAAATGTCGACGCTAGTTTTTGGTTTATAACGCTTTGGTTTCTTTATCGCCTCATATTAAGTAGGTATAATGTCAATGTTGAATTAAAACATATCGGTAAATACCAAGATAAGTAAGGAATAATAAATGCGTTCCAGGATATTCTAATTTTTAAAGTTGGTTTGTACATCACATATTTCTAATAGTTTCTTCGGAGTCGCAAGTCATTTCATGAATTTTCTAAACTGTATAAATTCTCTTTATTTCATACGTGTTTTTGACGAGGTTTTTGATGATCCAAAAGTGACGTTTTGCGTGGCAACTTCTCTGTTGAAATTTTGGCTATTTGATATTCTCACAGTTAAATTTTGGATGTGCTTTAGATTGTATTCCTTTTTCTTCTTAAAACTATGTAGGTATTGAAACTTTGGTGATTCTGGACATCTGCCTGCCTAAAATCTAGGTTTCGTTTAGTTTCGTTTCGTTTCCTCGATGAAGTGAAGATTCGATTACCAATTTAACAGTTGAAGTCGAAAATTGGGATGGTTTTTTGGATCCTACCGACTGCGCCAATTAAGCTACACTTGGTTATGAAAAACTGTGTGAAATTCGTGTACATCAATCGACCCTGTTGTTACAGTTTCTATACAATACTAAGAATAATATATAGATACGCCTTCGCACACGTAAAATTATTATAAACTAAATTAAATATTATTCTATCATTCATAAACACTTCAGCCAGCATATTTTTAGAAACAAAACACTAGCGATGTAAGTAGTAGCAACTGAAATAACCAATGCACGCAAAACAAAACCAGTTTTGGGCGAGTACATTAAATTACACACTCCAAGTTTAAATTTGTAACAATATTTTGACTGAAAACAACAGACTCCAGTTTTATACACTCCTTCGGTGTACCGCCCGTCGTATCCTGTGTTTTCCCAGAAAATAAATTTAGAAAGAAAACAGTCTTGTTGAAAGTACGTTCGCCTATGTTTGTCTACCAAAGATAAGAAGATAGCAGTTCCCCTTAATCAATAATAAATTCTTTAATTACTATTCACCACTTTAAATTATTAAATATATGAATTCGATTATTTCCTAGTCCATTTGTAATAAAAAATTTCAAAGAAATAAAATATTCTAAAAATGCATCATTTATTTGTTTGTTTAAAAGCTTTTTGGCTTTTGTTCAGTTTTCCCTGAGATTAGCAATCAATTAGGCTTATCTTCAACCTGTCTTTGGCCATACTTATAAATGTTTTGTTTGTTTCAGTCTAATTTACTGTAAAGTCGATTTGCGAAGGAAGATGTCGCATTATCTTTACAATTTTTACTAGTATTTATAAAAATGCATGTAACCCATGATGTAACCTAAAGGCAATGATAAAAGAACACATTTTATATGCAACCATCATATTACACGTTCACTACTTGTAAGTTTCAGAACGCAAAACAAGGATCCGAGTAAAGCTCATTATTCAGTCAGCTTATCCCCAATCAAAAAAATCCTATTGTAGTAGTAGCACGGAGTACCATATTATATGGTATCATATTATATGGTACTCCGTGACACAAACCAATAGCGTCTGGTAGATCCCTACAAGTTTTACAATTTCCAACTTAACAAGCTCTCCAAGTTTTTGACAGCATCGTTAAAAGCTTGAAGTTTTGTTTAAAGATTTTAAAGATTTTGTTCATTATTGAAATGTTTCACAACACGAAACTGTATCTCGGTATTTAAGTATATTCTCCGTGCGTTACGGTTAAATTAAAATACAACAAAGGCGAAATAATTCACAAAATAATTATTAATAAAATAGGATGCAAATCGTGGCTCTTTGCTTTTTTCCATGACAATTTCAATTGAACGCAGTTCAGCTGCGTATCGACAGCATTAGTTAGTTTCGAAATTTAACAAATTTTCGTGATATAACATTGTGGGTGTGGCTTCCTACAGTCGGTCTTTTACACATAGACAGCTGAATGTTCGATACCACAACACTTTCTATTATTTTTTGCAATTTGGAAAGACACGACTGCCCTATTTTAATGTGAACCTCAACTTTTAATCAAATCTGAATAAATGTATTTTCCGAGGTATTTTCCATCGAGATTTTCTTTCATGCACTGGTGTATCCTTAGCCTACTACCGAAACAACAATTATTAGAAAAGCAAAATATGGGCATCTTTTGTCATTATATTAGTTACGTTTTTGAATTTAAACACACACTATTTACAGTGACTATATTTGAAACTCGATTTGAAAGAACTATCTACAAATCTTTACAATTATTATTAGTGATTATGGACATTATCAACAACGATTTAACACCAACGAACAAAAACAATCTTCTCAGTTCAAAGTAGGTAGGTACATATTTCTACAACTCTCTGGACACTCCTCGTATAGCTTATAATTCATCGCATATCCACTCAAAGACTAAAAACTCATGTTTAACTTTCTGTTTTTAGGCTCAAAGAGAAGGTTCGATGGAAGTTCCATTTTAATCATTCGTAACAATATTTTACTCTTATAACAGCGATCCTGCAACGCTTGCAAACAATAAACAACTTAAAAATATTTCTTTCTGTTCTGCAAACTAGCCATTTAGCTCTTATATTCCCTCTTTTTCAGCAGAAAATTTACGAAGTTTCATTTGAGCGACAATATGAGACCTATGGAACAATATCTGGTGAATCCTAGATCACGAATTGTATGCATTGCAATGTGCAATTTGTGTGCAGGCGCGTTGACCTGCAAATACAATCCTCCTCGTTTTTTCACACAATGTATACAGGAAAATTTGTGCACGTTGGATTCCTCGACTAATTTTTGTAGAACAAAAAAGATATAGTCCACGGGACAGCACATCTTTTGAAAATAAATTGATTACCACTCCTCTGTAACGTCGTGTACTGGTGTAGTTTTGCGAGTCTACCACGTTCTGTATACGTAAGTTCTTGGAAACACTGCGTTTTCGAGTTCGCGATCGCGAAAGGCGCTAATGTGCTGATGCTTTAAAAATGTATGACCATCACATTTTTTATAAATTTAATTAAAAGTTAATGAAATTACAAACGCTAAAAGATATTTGGCCGACAAAAATGGTGCGCCGTTAGGCGCGTCCACCGCCTATATCTGGTCAAAATAACGACTTATAAGAATTTTACTACCAACCAGCTAATTTGTTCATAAATATCAAATAAATATTTCTAAAATCGGATGGCAACATTGTCCGACAAACGTTGTGCGCCATATTGGCTGTCCGGAAAGTGTCAGTTTCGTGATAACATGTTCACTGATTACCACTTGTCGGACAAAGATCATACATGTAGGTGAGCGTATTTTGTGATTAATAATGACAATGGCCGACAAAAATATTGCTCTGTATCGCTAGTCGGACAATAAAAATGGCAAACTGTTACATCAATAAATTTATACACAGCAAATTTGTCTGACCATTATTATATTAGGGATTTGTACTTATATCAAACCATAACAACCAATATGGTTGTACAAACAACATATGATGTCCAACATGTGATGAGATCGGACCTGGGACCACGACAATCAATGTTTATCAAATTTCTTAAAATACGTGAAAAAAGTGGAAAATATGCAAAAACGAATGTTTATTAAATTGTGCGAGGATTAATATTCAAAATGTATTATTTATTTTGCAAGCAAAAATGAAATAATGTATTTCGTTCGTCATCATACTCATCCGTTGATGTCTTCCTCTTCAACTGATTCGTTACATACATCATCATCATCATCTTCATCCGTATGATAGTATAATAATAATAACAATAACATTAATAATAATAATAATAATAATATTCCGGAAACATAATATACAATAAATTCTAAATGCAGTAAAACAACAATAGTGTTTGCAGAAAAGGCCACAGTCAGTCATGAAAATTGAAATTCAATCTTCAAGTAAATTGCACATACGAGAAATCAAAAAAATTTTAGATAACATTTACAGGCAAATGGTCGCCCAAGATATACCCTACCCACTTATTAAGAACATAGATCTTGAAATTTAGTTCGGAAATAAAATGTTCGCTACCTTAGCCGAGCCTGGGAAAAAATGCAGTTGTTGCGCATAGCCACGTAAGAGAACGACCCCCGAAAATGTCTAGTCGAGTGACATGGAATAGTCACAAAATTTGCAAACCTTACATTCACATCATGTATTTGTCGTCTAAACGTGATTTTATTTATCAAATAAACCGGTGTATTGCTTAGGAGCACATTAAAACAGAGCTTCGAGTATTGCAAAAATGATGTAGATGTATCATCTACATTTCCACATCATCCATATTATCTGAACCTGTAATGCTGTAATCAGTGATGTTAAATTACCGTAATTTATATTTTTGGCAATTTACGGCGGTAATTTACGATTTTTAATTACAGATATTAATTACCGTGGTAATAAATTTGTTTTGTAAATTACCGTGGTAATTTACCGTAATAAATATTGCGTAAATTACGGTAAATTACCGTATTTTACCAGTAAATTACCGAAATTTACCTGTAAATTACAGTAATTTACCAATAAATTACCGTAATTTACCAGTAAATTACTGTAATTTACCAATAACACACTAATTTAGCATTAGATGTTAGATGAAAGATGATGTCACCAAAATATAAATTTTATTTGTAAAAAATATAAACAAAATTACTATAAAATATGGTAATTTACTTCGTAATTTACTGTGTAATTTAAGGTAATTTTCCCCGTAAATTACGGTAACTAATTTTTGGTATTTTACGGTAAATTACGGTAAATAACCGCGGTTATTTACTGGTAAATTACCAGCTCACATCACTGGCTGTAATACAATGTGTATGTATTTAAAAAAAAAGTTGAATAACGTTTATTACAAAATGGCAACCACGGCACATAGATATTATGGTGATAGCTGAGCTAGCTACAACCAGCCCACAGACCAGAAATAGTGGGCCGTAGAACCACTTTTTTGGCCTATTCAGTGACGGGCAACTATAAAACAAAGCAGTACGTTTCGTATGCCGTTATTGCAACAAGTACCTATAACGCACGAACTGGCACTATTTAATTACCCCAGTAAATTCTCGACGCTCGAATAGGCACGAAAACAGGTAGAAACCCAAAAACGCCCGAAACGGGAACGCACGAAACGAGAAGATACCAATTTATCGACAGTAAAAATTTAGTCGGCATATCGGTCGAAAAGGAAAAGGAGGACAGACTTCTAAATAACAATACGCGACCCCATACAGCCAGAAACACTCTTGAAAAACTACTGATAATCTACCTACCCCATCCTCCGTGTAGTCTTGATTTGTCGTCAAGTGATTTACATCTTCCTGGACCATTGAAAAGAACTTTCGGAGGAAAATGATTTCAAAACAATATGTAGGTGCATACATACTTAACAAAGTTCCGCATTACATATTTCAAAAATTCATTGGGTACTTTCGAGGTACTTTTCATAAATTACTTAGATCATCGACAGAATCAGAACCCACAGGTTTATTTATAATCCCAGTTAGAGAATAAAGCTTTGTGGTGAAGCAGGCCGATAAAATACGTTCACTATGTCGCACTATGCACTTAAAATTTGAATTGAACATAACCGGGTTTACTGGTATGGAAGGTAGACACTGGAAATCTCATTTCGTACGTATACCTTTATTATTGCAATTACCTCCGCAGTCAGAATAAGTACTTTCGTAATTTCTATATAAAGGCAAATGAAAATATGTACAATGTAGTAGGTAGGTATACCTACTATTAGATTTTATGACCATCCTTGAAATTGCCCCGTATAACACCATATTTGAAAAACATTTCTTGCTTCCCCTTAGGGCACTTTCGTAAATCATATATGCCAATTTATGGTTCATTTATTATTATTAAACTTTAGAAAAACGTACACTTAAATTTATTGTATCGTGTGTGGTGTGTAATTGCATAGCTGGTGTTCATTGTTTACTGCGTTTCTTACTCATAGAATTAACGTTTACATTATGTAACGCGTGTAATGAATTCGCTGCCAGAAGGCTTGTGTATTTTGCAAAATGTAATAATAATACCTGGCTTGTTAGACCAGAGAAAATAATGTTATGCCCACACCTTTCAACAGCTCTTTTACGCAAATATCTAATCTACATCTGCGACTTGTGCGTAACACTTGGTTTTCATTTACTCAACTGAAACACAAACCTCTTCTATGCGCCTCTACATTAATAGGTACTAAGGGTGGTATTTAAAGTATAGCGCACAAAATGTAACAGTGGCATTCGATCCAATTAAAAATGTCCAAAAGGTGCCGTTACCTGTTACTGCTCAAAATTGTCTAAGGAACACAAATAATTTTCATTAAACATTGTGTATTAAAATAAAAAAGTATTTCTGATAACGTGATTTTTTTGAAATTTGTACTTAATACGATATATTGCCTCCTCGGACATTAATGACTGCCCGGCACCGCCTAGGCATACTTAAAATCAGCCTATCGATTGCATCTTGTGGCAAAAGGGTCCACTGCTCTCTCAGTGCATTTTCAAATTCAAAACGGCCTTGAATGCTTGCCATAACTGGAAGAAGTTGTCTCTGCACCATGTCCCACACATGCTCAATGGGGTTGAGGTCAGGAGACTGAGGAGGTCACGGAAAAAGGGCAATGTTCTCTTCTGCAAACCAATTTTGTACCTGATGTGCAATTTGAGGACGAGCCAAAGGACGAGCATTGTCCTGCATATAAACCAAATCTGGACCAACAGCATATGAATATGGTTGCACAACGCAAATTTTTTCTCCTAAAAGAAGTCACTTTCTCACTTAAATTTACTCCACTACGTATCTTCTTCTATACGTTCTTGCTCAATTTCTATAACCTGGCATAATTACTGGAACACTCAGTAACAGTTACACCGTTTCTACAGATTCAGAAGAAGAAAAAGCCCCATGCAAAGCAAGTGAAACGTCCAAATTAGCAAGGTATGATTCATAGTTCAAGCTCGGAAAATCCTCTTATTAACATTGGCCGCGAAAGCTTTTCCACTGATCCAAATAAATAATGATAAATTACGAACTTAGGAATAGTTAAATCACTTAAATTAACTCAGTATTCAAACATACTTTTGTACAAACTAACATACTTTCAAAGTACATCAGCAGAAATACTCCAGCGTTATTTGAAACATTTGGCAGACATTTGTGTTTTAATTATTTTGATACGTTCACAAACAAAAAGTTCGTGGCGCTTACAACCAGATTTCGCGGTCGGTATTTATATTGACTGAAATATTTTACGCTGCGTGGAATTTACAGAATTTACAATGCCTTTGCGTCATTGCCGCATACATATACACTGTATTTGCAAAAAGTAAACTAATCTTTATGTATGTATGAAAAACCAAGCATATTCGCATATTTTTATACGCAAATAAATGGAAAAGATTCTAAATTTCGGTGGTTTTGTAATATAAATACCTTTGGTTTAGGGAATACATAATCAATTGAAAAACGGCTTCGGGCACCCAATTTAAATATCCGGGTAACCCGGGTATCCGAAAAATTGCCAGATTACTAGTTTTTTGAAAACTACAATTTTTTAGTGCGTTATTTTAATATATTTTTTACGTTATAATTTATAATTTTATGATTTATGTGGTCATAAAGTAGGTACAAACATAAATTCATTTTCTAATAAGACTTTTAAGGAAGCTAGGTATCCGACCGAAATCTACGTGAAGCGCATGCGTGAACACTTGTGATGTTGCTTCAGTGTTGAATCTAGAGGGGTGACCGGGAGGGAAATTCCCCCCCGGGAGTGGGAAATTCCCCCCCGGGCGTACAGAATCACCCCCCAGAAACATCACCACGTTTTATATCTATGATTATTTTATAATAAAAAGTTTAATTTTGTGAGCGGATTCCCAGAGAACGTGACGAGTTGCTAGAGTAGAGTCGCAGCTCTCAGAATGGAATTAGAATCTAAAACTGAACTCTATACACTCTATACGCTGAGCTTGACACGCCTGCGTCGTGCGTCATCTGCGAGCTGACAGACAGACAGAAGCAACGCAGAATATACTGTTTTGGAATGGCCTGATTTTGACAGGCCGCCATTTTCTGTTGAAGGGCAGAGTATGGATACACAGCGCGATGCACATGAGTGTTACCAAAATTTGAGCAGATTTGGTGCCAAACAAAGTGGTGAAACCAGGTTACTGTTTAGAGTTCATGTAATTTAACTCAAAATAACGAAAGAAACGTTTGCAATAGCGCAACCAGTCTTATCATTTTAAGAGTTTTCGTTCAATTTTCGGCGTAAAGCGCCCCATTTTTTGGTGCCAAATGGTAACACAAATATCTGCTTTATTATTCCTCCTCTTCTTCCCTCCAATAAGCTTTAAACAAACAAATGTTTGCCCTCCAGCTGTCAATTGTGTGACGACATTCTAAAATGATCTATTAGATTACTAAAATATTATGTATCTTTGCATATGTAAATAAAAAAAATCCTATCCTATCCTACTTTTTAATTCTCTATCTCATGGGTCTGGAAAATACTGCTTCCTGATTGGCAACTTTTTGTCATTTTTTAACCAATCAGGAGGCAGTATTTTCCAGACCCTTTAGATAGAGAATTAAAAAGTAGGATAGGGACCTGTAAATCACTTTTCGTTATCTCATACCGTTTCCAAATTATAATTGATGAAATTTGAAAAATTGCTATTTTTAACGACTAATATCTCGAGGGTGCACTTTACACATATGATGTTTTGCATAAGGTGACCTTAAAATTCGACCAAAAATATAAATCCGTAATAAAAATGTGGGCATTCCATTTAAAATAAGGAAGTTGGTGTATATTTCCGGTATAAGCGGAAGTCGCAGAAAGTCAAAAATATTTTAGTCGAATTGAGCATCCTCGATTACCTATTTTTGCAAATTTGTGTATTTCTACTATATATACTATTCTATATACAGATCGTGTAAGGTCGTCGTGGGAAACCCTGTATATAAAACACAAAAAATGTTTCTACCTACCTACCTATGTCCGTTATAGACTTTGAAACGGCTGGACCGATGTTGATGAAATTTTCAGGGAATCTTCAGATTAGCCCAGCGAGTGTTCCTGTGAGGTTTGGTAGCGATCGGATCAACAGAACTTTTTTTCCTTGGTTTTGTGAGAAGCCGGGGCTTGATATGACACATATCAACTGTCAGATTTGACAAATAAAATTCAGACCGTCAGAAAGTATTAAATAAATTTTATTTGTCAAATCTGACAGTTGATACGTGTCATATCAAGCCCCGGCTTCGCACAAAACAAAAAAAAAATTATGTTGATTCGATCGCTACCAAACTTCACAGGAACACTCGCTGGGCTAATCTGAAGATTAACTTACAGTAGGTGCCGCGCATGTCGTACCGGGACCGGGCAGCTAATAATTTATAAAGTGAAAATTGACAGAAAACATCAAACGGCATATGTCATTCGCAGTTTATCAAGTTTAAAACGATTTTACCACAATTATTTCTTCTGAGGCAGCAACGCGCCTGGTACCAGCTAGTTTATTTATATATGGCTAGAAAACTGATGAGACTATTGGTAGGGATGTTGCACATAATTGTTTTCATTAGGAATCGCGGATGTTCTTTAAAAAATACCTTTCCTGACGGGAAGCCGGAAAGAACGCAGCGAAAGCAAATTTCTGTTTCAGAATGAAATATGCGCTATGAGCTCAGTTTTCTTGTAATTTCAGAGAGAAATGCCTTATTTCCAATTGAAAAGAACGTCAATTTTTAAATAAGCAAAAATATGTTTCTTTCTAAATTGATAATTTTGTGAAATACTGGCATATAAAAATATAAAAAACAATCTCGCTTTCTACAATAAATTACAATAAACTGAGATCATAGCGCATATTTACACATATTCAAGTATACAAAATTTCGGGTAGAAACTCCGAAGGTTGTTTGTGTAATCTTAGAAAAACGAACACCGTGTTCTCAGGGATTATCAATGTGGGCGAGCGAGACAGTTGAAACTTCGATAAAGCCCCTGAAGTACTCGTACCTACTCGAATATCATCTACATGTATCCATAGTCAGCTCTGCTCTACGAGAAACTTTCCTTTCATCGTTTAGTGAGTGTATCATTATGTAATAATTTCTCACAGATCTGTACGTATTAGATAAACTTTAACTGCAAAACTTGAAAGTCATCCTCACTTGTTCCAAAGGGTTATGCAGTTCCCTCATTTCATTAATTTGATTATACCAGCTCTGTTAAGCCAAGCATTCTTAAAATTTTCAAGAGGTTGATGAAAAGCAAATGGCTTATTCGTGGGTATTCTCAGGATTTGCCAGAATGACCAGCAAAACAAAGGCACGTTGGGCTCGTATTTGCCGCGCGGGTCCACATTATAACAAATGACTTCTTTATGATTTATACAAGCCACCCTGAAAACTTGGGTAGACACCGGTACTTTTAGGTACCTACGTTTTTTTTATTTTTTCTTGTGCTGCTTCTGTCGGGTCAAGTAAAATGTATTCCCAGGTTGAGAGTGGAGAATGTCCTAAATTTTCCCCAATTTATTTTTTTGTTAATTAGTATGCTCTAATCATCTGACGGCTTATCTGAAACAGATGTCAATACCATTTAAGTTAGATGAAAGTAATATAACTAATTATCCAAATTTCCAGCTTATTTTGGGATCTTGCCTTACGCAAATATAATTTGAAAGGAAAACAAAATAATCACTTAGGTATAAGAACGCAGATTTCTCTGGATTTATATTTGCGACGTAAAAAGGTAAATGTTCAAGCAAAATATAACTAAAGCACCCAAATTGTGGTTAATATAATTTTCACCTTTAATATGAATAGAGTGGGCTACAAACCATGAATGGAAACTCTTGTTCGTAATGAGACTTCAAGTTGTTTTACTGGTTATGATCATTTATGTTAGCAAACGAAGTGAAATTAAATTTTGGTACCTATTCGATCAGTGCTCAGATTCGCGACGATATAGCAGTATTCATCTAACAAAGAAGCGGTAGAAATACTTCTGAAACAAATGGAAACAGTTTTGCCAGAGGGTTATGGCATCATCATCATAAGGTTCTCAGTCCGAAGACTGGCTGGACGCATACCTCCGTCCCTTCCTATCCTGAGCTAACCTACGCATTTCCCTAAAAGCAGAATATCTTACATCCCTAACTATTTGAGAACAGTAGTCTAATCTAAGTCTACCCCTACCTCTTTTCATTCCTATCTGACTCTAGTATGTCGCGAACTATTCCTGGGTGTCTTAGAAAGCGTCCTAGCATCCTATTCTTTATTGTCTTCCATACCTTTCGCTTTTCCCCAACTCTTTCTAATACCTCCTTATTGCTAACCTTATCTATCTACGATATCTTCATTATGCGCGGTAGCACCACATTTCAAACGCTTCTACTCTTTTTCGATCCGCTTCTCCTATTGTCCAAGTTTCGCACCCGTATAATGCCGTACTCCATACATACGTCTTTAAGAGTCTCTTCCGAGTTTCTACTGGCTCAAATTCTATAACTGCCGTTTGCTCTTTGTAGAGATTATGTATTATTCTTCTGTCCCTATATTTCATCCCTACCTTTCAGAGCATGAGTACTCTTACCAGATCGTCGGCGTAGGCTGATATACAATTTCTTTTTGCAACGATTACCACTGCTCCTCCCACCTCTTCCAAAATTTTCTACATACAACACAAACGCGCACTGTATTATGTACCAGTACCTTCCTGTTTCTGTATGTATTTTGTTTTCTACTTGTTTGATTACCTAAAAAATGAAGGTCTAAACTTGCGCGTTGTAAGACGAATTTTATATTTGCATTATTCGCAACATGTGCATCAGTTTCCAATAAACACTGCATATCATATAAAATGTATTATGTTTATTTTAGTTTTAAGTGCAAATTTGATTGCTCACTTTACACTGCCTATCACTGTTTATACGTTAGTAACATTTTGACGTGCAATGTGGCGTTATGATCGTATTATGCTTTTGTGCATTATATCTGTATAGGTTATTTATTATTGCAACACACATGTAGGTACAATTAATCGGAAATACATATTAAACTACTCAAATAACTGAAAACTCCAAACAGATATAAGCAACAAGGATACCATTTCACTATTTAAAACGTTTAGAAATCCACTTAAACATACTAATGATGAAACACAAGAATATTAAACACGAAATAACTAACTTTTAGCTATGTAAATATCGTAGGCTCGTATTTGTTCAAAACGTGTTTTAAATTTAGCCCAAAGTGTAAAAAAATATGTTTTTATGGCACAACTTAACAGGCAAACATTTTTGATTGTTAGAATAATAGGTGTCCCCGTTATGCGCTTGTGGGCATTATTTATAATCAGTTGTTTAACAGCCTAAAAGAATTTTAGATATACAAAAGCATTTACTTATGCCGTTTTTTTAAATATCACTCACACCGCTTGTTCTGTCTGCTTCTTATCTGCGGTAGGTCCGTGGAAATATGCTAATGCAATTTGAAAATTTCATACAGCCTCGATAGTGTTTTATTAACACCTAACTTTGAATCAACAAAAGTTGTTTAAACTATATTAATTTACCTTTTTATTATTTCATACCACCAACGACGGCATTATACGGGTTTGAAAACATGGACGAAATGAGAAGCAGATAGGATATAAATTAGAAATGAATTGTGGTTGTACGGACGCATGATGAACGACCAGTGGCTAAAAATAAGGCTACCACTATGTAGGTGAATTGGAACTTGTACACCAAGTGATGGGTATTCCGTTATTGCTGTCCGCGCTCAAGTCAGGTGAAAGCATGTCATTACATAAAGGCAACACTATAGCATGCGTAGAATAATCGCTCCTTCTCATCAGGTTCATTTTAAGTAAAACTCTGTGGTTACCACCGACGCTGACGTTGTTTTGATTCGGGAATATTCGGAAAATATACAGGGTGTCCCAAAATTTCTTGGAAAGGTATGGAAGTCAATAAAAAAATAGGAGGGATAGGATGGTGGAGGACACCTTCCGAGACACGAAGGAATAGTTCGCGACATGCTAGACTCGCAGATAGGAATAAAAAGATGTAGGGGGTAGGTCCAGATTAGACTACTGCTCCCAAATTGGGGATGTAGTATATTGAACTTTTAGGGAAATGCGTAGGTTCGTTCAGGACAGGAAAGGATGGGAGGTACGCGCCCAACAAGTCTTCGGACTGAGAACTTATGATGATGAGAACTAAAATAGATTCTTGGGGCCAAAATAAGTCGATTAGGCCAAACTTATTCCTGTTCCAAAGTGCTTCGTTCGTGCATGAGGAAACTTCAGAGTTTATTAAAATAATTAGTTTTCTTCATTCTATTTTAATTTTTAATGTGGGACTATTTTACCTCCGGAATATTTTACTCCAGAAGGTGCCATCATCGCATCATCATAATGAAGGTGTGCTGTTCTAAGGATGAAATAATGTGGTGGTTTCCCGTTGCCTTCCACATCGCAGTGGTGTGTACGAGGGTGTGTATCACAGTGTCATACCGATCCCCGAGCCGATCCTCATGGTCTCCGTCACTCTGATTACTGAAAGAGCTGCCGCCCCCTTTCAGGGACTTGATTTAGTCTGTCTTCTCAAATAAAAATCCGAGTAAAAACCCCTCCAATATGGTTAAACCTATGGTTCGGTTCTTTAGATTTGATCATTGAAGCACGCAAGCCATCCCACCCGTTCCAATATTACCAGAACCGTTGATTGAGAAGTCCTCAGGACTTCTCAATCAACGCTAGAACTGCGTCAAGGTACAATTTTCATTGTTAAATTTTCTTGACGGGTTAGAATTATTATAACGGTTATACCCCGGGTTATACTCTAGCGTCTAGCACATAACAAAAATGTCATCTATATACATATAGATAGGTAACTTGGATGGCTTATTGAGAAAGTAAATAATACATAATATAATAAATGAATTGTTCACCGATTACTGAAGAAAGTCGGTGCATATAAGTAGACGTCAAACATTAGCACGTCAGTGGACGGTGAACATTTGAGATAAAACTTTTTAAGAACAGTTACGAAGTTTTTGCTTTTTGTTTGTTTTAATTATTGTTCACAAAGAAGTTTTTCAGACTTATTGGAACTGCAAATTCGTGATGTCACGGTTTATTTCGTGTAATTTAATGTTGTTTGCTCAAGTCGGCCGAATTTCTTTGTACCTATACAGCTGTCAATTATCTATAGAATTTTATTGATGGATGCTACGTGGCTTTAATAAAATGCAAAATTTTTGTTTGTTTTGTAAACGTGTTTATCTTTCACAATCGCAGCACATTGCTGGGTAAACCACGAAGTAAAGTACTTCCTTGGGAATTTATTTTTGGTTGCTAATTCACAGCCGACGTTTTTTAGTTTCCATTGCACATTTAGTTAAAACTCTGGTGCACAACATTTTTATTTTATTTCCTGAATTATGAATAAAATGAATAAAGAGGTCCAGATTAGACTACTGCTCTAGTCTAGTGGCAGTTGCCTTCAGAGGCTCAGATGACACCTGTTACTCTAAATGTCTAAATGCTCGAAAATGTACTTATAATAATAATAATAATACTACATTTATTGTCCATCAACGCAATACAATTAACATATAATACGTATTTAAATTATTGTCGGACAAAGGACAAAGCTCAACCCTCGGCTCAGCCTCCTGAAATGATATTTCAGGTACTGTTCTTCCGCTTGCCCTTGCATTGAAAAAGAAAGAACTAAGCACTGAAAAAGTGCAAAGTGCTTAACTAAAATGAAATCAATGAAGGCGAAAAAAGAAGAAAAGAAACGAATAAATGAAGAAAGTGAAAGTATATATAAAAGAGAAGAAGGGAAATCAATAAATTTTCAGTAAACTGAGACTGAGTCACATTAAGAGGAACCTAGTAATCGTAGTTTTATAGAATTCTTAAAACAGAGAAGTGACATGGAGGAGCTGGATGGAGGAATATTATTAACACATTTAGCAATATTGTAAGACCAGGAACGCTTGAATATTTGTTTGTTGTGGTGGGGAATCGTCAGCAAGTGCTTTTTACGAATATTTATATTATCAACGTCCGTTCTAAAGTTTAGTTTATGAAGCAGATAAGGAGGAGTCTGAAATTGCAAGATTTTATAACTAAAACACGCCATATGCAGTCGACGTCTGTTGTACATATTCAATCAACCCACTTCCTCGAGCTTATGGGCTAAAAACAAGTTGAAGACAAGAATTTTGAACTTTCTTTATGCGCCTGATCTCAGTACTATCCAACCATGAGCCGTATAGATCACATCACAATAGTTGAAGTGCGACTGGACCAAGGATTCGCAGCAAAAAATTTAATTCATATGTAAGAAGGTATCTTACCGAGTAAATTACTTTCAGAGCAGCATAGGCACTTTTTATTACATTCGATATAATGTTCCTTAAAGCGCAACCTACGATCACAACTCCAAGACTCTTTATGGTCTCCCCGAAAGGTATGGCCTCCCCACCAACACATAACCCGAGTAGCCCCATTGCCGCACTCCTAACATGATCACTAGGTACCAAATAAAATAGCCGAAGATTGAGCAGGGTTAATTTTTAAGAGATGCAGATAAGAGACGGCAATCGGTGATGAAACCACACCATCCAGCACAACACGCTACGTCCTCCCGTACAGAAATGATGAGATTAGATTAATGACCCCACCACTGAGCCCGCAATAATGTAAAATGGCCTGGAGGATCTCATGACTAATCATATCAAAAGCTTTTGAATTTAATCATTTTATTTGCAGCAAAACAGATTCTGCTACTGTGAAATAAAATGACGAAAACTGCTTCCGATTATATCCCGGATTATATCCAAAAACTGCATAAATATTGAACCCACAAGAATGGGCGAGAATGCAAATTATAGAGAAAAATCAGAGCATGCTAGAACGTTGGTCAATTTTGCTTTAAAAGCATTATGTGGCTCTACAAGTTCAGTTAAAAATACCCCTTCATCAGTAACACATCACGAAAAATCAGGTGCAATCGACATGCTGTACTGGAAGTATTCTTTACGAACATTTTCCAACCTTATTTTTTTATTAAAATCTGACATTTCGTTTACACACAGAAGCGAAAACTGCAATCCTCTACAATTAGACACGTACAGTCCCCTTAAAAGGTTCCAATTTATGTATGGGAAATGGCAATTTGTTGTAAAAATGTTCAACACGTTTTGTACAGCACAAAATTTAGATGATATTCATTGGAATTTATACTGGCAATATTAAATTGAACTAAAAACCACGCGGACAGAACTATATTTGCGGCACAAATAACACAAATCAGACAGAAGATAGTAGAGGCCCATTTCAAAGACCGGACCATAAATTTTATTCCGTAAATGATAGCTTTTGGTCCGCCCGTCACGAAGTTTCTACGAGGCCAACATTTTACAGATGGTTAATAAAAACTGGTATGGGTGCCTTCCTATTGATGAACAACAGAGTGGCCTTAAATTCGAGATGTTTTTGTAGCAATTCCAGTACGGAATTAAAGGAAACGCAATATAATGTAACAACGGGAGTGCACACAAAAAGCTTTTCGAAAAGAATAAAGGTCTATTTTGTACGGGTAGGTATATAAAGTAAGACGAGTATTTTGTTGGAACTGGTACAGTTACAGTTACATTAGGGCACAGACAAATAATTGCTGGAAGAGATATTCACTTCAAGCACCAATAAATAATGTTTTATATTTTAAAAAAACAGGTTGTCAACTCAGCTAAAATGTGTCAAAATACAAAATTACAATATCTTTTGTTAATATACAGGGTTGATTGAGAAATCCTCAGACAGGGCAATAATTAACAACATAGATCAGTAATAATTAGGTACTCAATTGAGGAGAAAGTTTTAATTGCAAATATGTTTTATGGAGATTCAAGTTTACATAGTGTACGAAACTTATTTTCTAAGAATTCGACAATAGACCTATTCCACCCGTATCAACTGTTCAAAATATTATTACAAAATTAGTAATGTAATGCGAAAACAAATTAAAATGGTCCAGAATCTTGACAATTATAGGTAACAAATATTCAAAAACGCATTTATTTTTTTGCAGAAAAATGGTATCAATTCGGTGACAAGAAAAGTAAGCAAACGAGACAAATATATGCTATACAGGATGATCAGCTAAGACCACGGAGCGGCTAAATCTTGGAAACCGTTTATGGTACAATTTTGGGATAAAGATTTTATTGACAAATATGGAGAAAAGAATTTGACGAAACCCCTGGAGGGCGCATTTGATATGGTATTACTAGGGTCCCTGTATTTAGAGAGTACCGCAATCAATAGCTCCACTATGTTTCAGAACTGTGAGTAAACATGGCGGACTGCCGTGTCAGCAGCAAAATGTCATATGTCAGTCAAAGTCCAGCTGAAATGTTTTGGTGCTTTATCGTCTTTTGTGAATCATCAGTGATATATATTCCCACAATCTGGTCTGTAGTATTATTCCTCAACGTATTACAGTCAAATTTTATTTGTTTATGGATCAAAAATCAGAAGGTGAATCCGCAATTTGTAACACATGTCAAATATAAAACCTGACGTTCCGGCACAATTCAAATTTGACGCCTGTTATTGTGAGTAAACATGGCGGAGATTGCGGTACTCTCTAAATACAGGGACCCTAGGTATTACAAAAAATCTTTAATTTCTCCAAATATCTGAGATACAATGTAGGCAGGAAATACGATTTTTAAAATGTCTGCTCAGTCATCTATAAATTTTGTTTAAACATTTTACCTCTATTTACCATGGCATCGTCAGGGTGAAGAACAACAATTTAAAATATTTTAAATGCTGTGACTTGGATTTGTCTTAAGAGAATTAAACAAACGATGGCTCATTTTAAAGGTCCCTTTAATCTGATTGAATTTTATTGCGAAAAAATTAAAAGTTAATTTGTTTGCTCAACGATATTTGACTGTTGACTCCATCCAAAAAATGTCGTTCTCCATCCTATTTCTTAAAAAAATTAAATACAACCTTACAGCTTTTCTTACTCTGTTTGGTATGCCATTAGTTGAGATAAATAAATATAAAACCCGAAGATTGATATCTATTTTCGTTTTCAAACAATTGCAAAAATAGTAGATGAGGGTCGAAGGATCCCGTCTTTATTTAATGTATGTAGCTTAGATACGAAAAATACGGCACAATTTGCGTAACAATAATTAAAACAAAAGTAACTGAAAAACAAAATTACTTATAAAATTAACAAATTTATTGGAAATGTTCAAATTGTCTTCCATCGTTTTGAATGCTGCAATGCCTCCGAATGGAAAATACAGCCGCTTTGATTTCCGCTCTAGATATGATATTGATACGAACTTTTGCCCCGTCAGTGACGCCCCTGGTGGTGACACATTATTTGTTTGACGGCGAGCGGGCTTTGATTTATTACGGCGCGACCTTGTCGCTGTTTATGACTCTCGAAAAGAATAGTCTGTCTCGAAGATTCTCTTTCTGGAACAATGTTAGATCGATAATTTTCCAGAATCTTCTAAGACCATTATAAAATGGGAAGCAAGAAGCAGAGTGGACAGTCTTACAGTTTGAAGTCTGAAGTTTGGAAGCAGACGTCGAATGCGATAAGAACCGGGTGTTTAATAGTTCCGTGCGAGTGTAAGTCTTGATACGCGTTTAGTGTCGGTACGGTACGCGAGTGCGAATTCTTTGGTGGCGTTTTAAGTGTACCGGGGCGTCTTCGTATGTGATTAACCGTCGGTTGAAGACGAGTGATTTAGAGAGTTTAAACTGTGGACTTGTGTACTGTGGATTGTTTAGGTTAGGTAATTAATTGTTTAATTGTTCGCTTAATTGTTTAATTTTCACTGCTTGTATATATTTCGCTGCTTATTGTTCAATTTGTTAATTTTAAGTTCTCAAATCACTGTTAATCATTGTAAATATTTGTATACATATACATAAAGTCACTGTAAATAAAAAGTGTAAAAACGAAATACGTTACAATATTTTATTGTAATCTATTATATAGAGTATTTATATTTAAATAAACAATGCTACGATGCCATTTTTAATAAAAATTAAACAACAAAACACTCTAATTAGGTACTTAAAGACGAGGGGCAAACCGCAGGCTAAATTTTGTACACCAAACTTCCATTTTTATGGGACTTCCACTAACTTCCACTGACTTCCACTAACTTCCACTGACTTCCACGCACTTCCACTGACTTCCACGCACTTCCACTGACTTCCATCATGCACTTCCCCTTCTTTAGTATTCTACCTTTGACCAAGAAGAGGTTAATAAAAATCATTTAATCTAACGAAATACGAATTAGACAACAATGTAGAAAAAATGTAGAAAAAATCGTTTGGCGATTAAAAATTTCACTGAAGTGAATATGAAAATAACGTCTCTGTATAATGTAAATATTTATTAAATGACTGAATTCGAATTAAATGGGTAAATTCCGAGGCAAATTCATACTTTTTAAAAATATCCTTGTGCTGCTTATTTCGAATTGAAATACCGATTATCGATATACACCACGTCGTAAGTCACCACATTTACCTTTCCTACGATATGTCTAATTTGCTTAAGTCACATATTATGGTCTGTTGTTAATCTGTTGTATCAAACAAACTTTAAATTTGTTATAGTCAATTTTCTTAAGTAGAACACCTCGTATATTATTTCATCTTCTGAAACAGAATAGTATTCTATTTCAAAAAGTTTGAACATTCCCCATATCTATTTCCTGTCGATTTATCGCCCGATTTATCGTTATGGTCGATTTTCAAAAATTGCTTCATTTGAGTAGGTACCTATAATTTATTGAACTGGTAGAATTGTAATTATTGAGGGTTTATTTGAAATATGGGAAAATGTCCTTAAATTCTGAATTTTAACATTAAATAGTTGTCAACCAACAAATTATTTTGTGAGAAATTTCAGCTCTACCAGTATAATAAATTACCGGGTAAATTACTCAAACAAGGCAATTTATCAAAATCGATCATAACAAATTCATAAAAGGTAGATATCGGGAATGCTTATACTTTTTGAAGTAGAATACCATTCTGTTTCAGGTGGTGAAATAATATAGAAGATGTTCTATACATATATTAAGAAAGTTGACTATTACAAATTTAAAGTTTGTTTGGCATAACATCAGATTAACAACACCCTGTAGGGTAAATTAGAAGCATCCTGGGAAAGGTACAAGTGGTGATTCACGATTCAATTTGAAATACGTAGAAAAAATATATTTTTAAGAAGTATGATGCAAAGCCGGAAAAGTTCGAAAAATAATTAATATTTCGAGAATGGATGACTTTTTGAATATAAAAACAAACAAAATGGAAATCTGCTATCAAAAATATGGCTTCCATTTAAAAAGAATTAGTTAGTAAACATTTCCGGTATAACCGGAAGTCGACCGGAAGGGCCACGACTTAAAATATTTTAAATAAAAAGTTCCTAGGCATTTACGCCCGAATTTAATTTTTTAGATTTGTAACTGTATTGTATGAGAAAACATCTATAGCTAACAGTTCCCGTGAATCACCCTGTATACTATTAATATATTACTGAATAATCCGTTAGAGCTTGACATTCGGAATAAAAACGATAGGGCACCTATGTTACGTCACTGGTTCAATTTGGAAGCGAAGAAATGATTTTTTCGAATAACTCTTTAGGTTTTGAATAAAATAGCATTTTGCCTAACCGCTCACAATCGCAAAAAAATTAACAATCGATTATTCTAAAACTGCTTGCCACTCCATTTAGCATTTCAAAAGCAAAAATGTTTGGAACAAATGAGGTTTACAATTTTACAAATTTTAATTCAATGATTTTCTTAGACACCTATCAAAAAGTAACATTTTTTTTAGAGAAACCTTGATCTCAACACCGTGTATCTTAGTTGAGAGTAATTTTAAGACATGCATTATGTTCTATGTTCATACAACTTTTCTTCTTATTTTGACCTAGGTATACCTCCCGAAATTTGTACACTCGTTATAGATCATGCCTTATAAAGAGAAAAATACTCGGAAAAATATATCTACGCATTATACAGGGTGGGCCAATAGTGTGTAGTCGGTCCATATCTCTAGTTCTATTCAAGGTATCAAAATAAAACTTTACACGTATGTTGAGAACTCCACGAAGCATCTGATAAAATTATTTTGGTGTATACAGGGTGTTCACACTCTGAGTACCAAGCAAAAATTATATTTTTTAAATCCAATACCCTCGGGTTGTTTAGGTACATATTTGAATTCTTTATAAAATTTTACGACAGCGTATGAAAGTTGATATATGTACATACCTTACCTACTACACTAAGGCCCGGTTTTTCAAAGAAACCAACACCGGATTAAGTCTGACACCGGCTCCGTTGCTATGATACCGGCTTTCTGATTGGTTGTATCGTAGCGACGAAGCCGGTGTCAGACTTAATCCGGTGTTGATTTCTTTGAAAAACCGGGCCTATGGGGTTTATAGAGTGAGCGATTTTAAGATATTACCATTTTAGTGCCGAAGCTATTTAAGATTTCTCTAGAGATTTCTTTATTGGATTAGGTTCACAGACTGCTCTATTCGTAAAATCCATGAGTACTTTTGTCACAATACTTAATATCATACAGGGTGGACGGCTTACGCAATATGCATTTTTTCTCAGAAATTTCAAATGGAACACCCGATATGTTATTTTCATATTCGATAGCTAGTTTACTAAGCTTTTGAATGATGTAGATATTGTTAAGTCTGCGACTGACGATTTCGGTCTCGGTTTCTGTAGAATTGAAAATTCAACCTTAAAATGTATTAATTTGACTGATAGGTCCGTTCTCCTAAATTTTACCATCCAAAACACAAAATATGATTTCCATTTTGTTTCTGGAAGTTGAGGTCACATTGAGACAAAAAATCATTGCCAGATTGTTTCTTCATGGTCATATTCTCAAATACTTGGTAACTTATTAAACCTAGGTATAAATTTTTGATACGAGGAGCGCCATGGAAGAAAAAAACAGTATTTTCAAGAAGTACCTAATCTTGCAATGAGATTTCTTGTGCCAGTGTAAACTCTGTTCGCTAAATTTGATGTAAAAACAACGTGAAAGCATTCTTCTGAGTTTTGGGTGGCAAAATCAGGGAAATTCCCCAAAAATGGTACAAAGTTACGGCAAAAATCTAATTTCTTAAGGTTCAATCTTTATTTCTGCCTAAATTATCAGTCGCAGACCTGCCAATATATGCATCAATCAAAAGCTTCATAAACTGGCTATCAAATCTGCAAATAATATTAGGGGTGTTCCACATAACATTTTAGAGAAAAGCTCAAGTTGACCATTCGGTACAATATGTATTTTGAATAAGTATTTTCATAAAAGCGTTAATGGATTTTATTTACAATTAACGTATCCTGTGAACCTATTCCAATAAAAAAATCTTTGGTAGCATTGGTCGGCAGACGTCAGTAGCTCCACAAAGTTGGGTTCACACTGGTACTATAATGGCTGTATCTTAACATCGCTTGCTTTAAACCCCAACGTGCAGCATATGAACTTTCATGAAATTTTATGAGGAATTCAAATACGTAAACAAATGTGGGGCATTTCATTTAAAAAACGTAACTTCGGTTTGGTACTTAGCACGTGAACATCCTGTGTAGGTACATCAAAATAAGTTTAACAGAAGCTTCGTGTGGGGTTCTCCACATACACGTAAAATTTCATGTTGATATCTTGAATAGAATCAGAGATATGGACCGGCTACGCACTATTGGCCCACCTGTATAGAAAATATAAACTAATGTAAATTTACCGTTACTATGCAAGCAAAGGTCCAAAAACTAGTCTAGACTACTCAACTCTCGACGAATACGACGATACGCAGACCATCTAGAACTACAGCGCATGCGTAAATGCCCAGAAACTTCCATTGACTTCCACTAACTTCCACTGACTTCCACTAACTTCCACCAACTTCCACTAACTTCCACTAACTTCCACTAACTTCCACTGACTTCCACTAACTTCCACTCACTTCCACTGACTTCCACCAACTTCCACGAACTTCCATTAACTTCCACACACCTGTACACCAAACTTCCACAGCGGTTTGCCCCTCGCTTAAAGATACTCATACGAGAAAGAATAATCACTTACCTATGGATAAATTTGGATAAAGTTTTAACATTTATTGTTCATTTAGAAGAAGTTAATTTTATTTAGGGAATTAAAAAAGACGGGCCCTCCGATCCCCATCTACTATTTTTGCAATAATTTTAAAACGAAAAAAGATATGCACTTCTGGTTTTCAAATTTGTTTATCTCAACTAATGGCCTATCAAACAGAGTAAAAAAAGCTGTAGGATTGCATTTAACTTTTTGCAGAAATCAGATGAAGTATGACAAACTTATTTTTAATAGCGCCAATTATCATTTAGCATACAAATTAGTTTTTAAGGTGCTTATAACAAAAGTAAATCGGCTTAAAGAGTCCTTCAAAATGAGCTATAGTTTGTTAAATTCGGTTAAGCCAAACGCAAATTACACCATTTAAAAAAACTTTAATTGTAGTTCTTCGCCCTGCCGCAGCCGTGGTAAATAGAGAAAAATTGTTTAAACAAAATTTATAGAGGATTTAGCAAAGATTCTGAAAAGTGTATTTCCGACCTACATTATATCTAAGCTATTTGGAGAAATTAAAGATTTCTTGAAACGCCACAGTAAATACGACCCCTAGGAATGAAGTTAGGAACTGAAAAATATTTTTGGCCGAATTCTTTCGGCTATATTTGTTAATAAATTTTTTACCCCAAAATTGTAGCGTGAACGGTTTCCGTGATATAGCCACTCCGTAACCTTAACTGATCACCCTGTATATGCTACAATATTATATTTTCTTAAGCCGCATACACATTACGAACCGAGCAACATCACACGCAATAGAAGACCTGCAAGCGAGCCTGCAAGTGCGAATGCTACGTCACATTATGCGGTCAGTTTGACACCAAATTACTACGTTTACTAGAGGAAATTAAAACAAAGATAATTGAAAAGTTTATTTGAATAAAGGGATCAAGCGACAGTTTGCATGTATTTTATTGTAAGGAATTTATCCCTGTTAGTCTGCGATTCTGTTAGTCATTATTTTGTCAATTCATTCATATCTATAATTAACTAATTAATTAATTAATTATTAAGTTCACGAGTTATGTATTTACTGTTTACGAGTACATGAAATATGTATACAGCGAGGTATACAGTGCATTCGATTAACATTGCATCATAGTATAAATTTGATTCGTATTGATGGTTTTTCTGTTGCAAATTTCAAAATTATTTTTAGTAGGTGCACTTTCAATTCATCATTTTTAGACACCCCCAAAGTTTTTCAAATAATCTAAAAAGTGAAAAGTTTATAAATAGAAAGGAAAATAAATATAAATACCTAGATGATTTTAGTTCTTATTAAAATTTATTGACAAGTTTATTGAAGATAGTAGGCTATGTCCACAAACATATGCATAAGCAAATTAATAAATAATAGACAAAGCTACTACTTCATTTGGAAACTTCACCACAAAATGATCTCCCGAAAGACCTCTGACGTAAGTTTTCTTCTGTCACATCAAATTGCATCTCCACGTTTTACCTCGCGTTTTACTTACCTACCCTATCTCAGACTCTATACATAATATCGCCAAGTAATTCATGCCTTATCAGGTGTTCTTCCATCCTATTTCTTCTATTCTTTATGGAATACCATTTATTTCCCAAAATCTTCCTAAATTGCCTCCCCTAGTGCCAACCTTTTCTATCAGGTGTCTGCATCACATGCAAACGTTTCTAATTTCTTTATCATGTATCTCGCAGCAGCGAAATGCTACGCTTAATACGTACGTTCGCCAGCATAGTTTCGTTTTGACAAACGCAACTCTGCCTCCACATCTCCATACAACACGGAGATATTGATTTTATTTTTATTAATTTGCATACCGTTACACTCTATGAAAACTACAGACTTCCATTTCGTTCAAAGATTTTTCTACTTTCTTTGAATTGCACAAAAAAGTTTTTTCTGTAGCCCCAAATATGAAATCTCTGTTTATTGTTCAGAGTACTTATGCTGTGCACCTACGTGTATCTTTCTGAGAATTTTGATTACACCAAAACAAGTCATAACATCAGCTATTTATTGAATGCACTACAAACTTCAAACTCTCGACTAGCTAAAAGTTTGCACATTTAATATCATAAAGGAAAATGACTGCATGGTTCATGTACGGTTTGTAGATAATAAACCAAAATACAACCGCACAATACACTTTACAAGGGGATATTTCCACAAATAATGGTATTACACAAAAAATTCTTACTAAGAAGAACACGTAAAAGCTTTCCGTTTATTTGAAATGAAGTCATGGAAATTAATTTCTATTATAGTGCTCACTGGGCGATATTTATATTTTATCTAGACTTGGCAACTCAGCCAAGTGTGGTCTACGCAGTTATCAATTAATTTTGAGCAGTTGCAGAGTAATTGGTAATTTATTGGGACAAAAGTACTGTAAAGAATTTGAGTAAGTATTGGAGAAACTTTCATACACGTGACAGTGATAAAACTTCATTTAGGTAGTATGATTTATTTCTTCACCAACACCAAGAAATATATTTAAGTATTTCAATTTTGTGATTATAATAATACTCAATAATAATTATTGTAACCAGATCAAGAGTATACAGGTTGTCCCGAGGGTTGTCCACAATAACTGTTCATATTTTTCAGAAATGAAATATTACATGTAATGAAACAGCTTTTTGATACTGAACTAGTATCCGGAAATCCTTCACTGTCAAGTTAAAGCGACCTAAACGAATAATGAGGTATGTACTGAAAAAAAGAAAAAATGAGGAAAAAATTATCTCAATGTGGTAAGATTTCCGTTTATTTTCAGTTGATTATTAGATATTATGGAAATTAAATTACTTAGGTACCTACTTGAGGGGTAAATATCCCGAAAAATTTTTGTACACAGGACTCGGAATTCCAAAGATTTCCAAGGAATTCCAAAGATTTCCAAGGATTTCCTAGGAATTCCAAAGATTTCCTAGGAATTCCAAAGATTCCCAAGGAATTCCAAAGAATTTCAAGGACTTCCAAAGATTTCCAAGGAATTCCAACGAATTCCGATGCCTTCTAAAATAATTTTATGGAATTCCGAACGTCTTCGAAGAAAGTAATCTCCTCCCAATTATCCCAAACAAAAGTGCAATACTGGCATAAACCTTTTTACTTTTATGCTTAAATTTCTTAATAGAGTGCTTAAAGAAACAAAATAAACTAATTTTTGATTAAGTATTTAAAACAAATATTATTTTATTAAAGAAAACAAAATATATATGTATATAAAAAGGGCAGCTCTTTAAACTAAAAATAACAAAATGGTAGCTTGAAAATAAACGTAAATATGTACTAATACAGTGTGCCTCACTTTTTACGACTTATTGCTCTGTTATTAAAATGGAAGTAATGAAAAGTGAGATATATTGTGTAACGAATGAATATCATTAAAAAGGAACATAGAACGTATAACCTCTAATATAGGTAACTTTAAATAAATGTTACGGTAATTGTGATTAATCCGGCTATTTTGTATAAATATCGGCAATTATACGGTTTAGTCCCATTTCGTGCGTTCCCGTTTCGGGCGTCGATGAAATTTGTCCCGTTTCGTGCGTCGCCCCAAACCTCTACCTGGTTTGAGTGCCGTTTCGGGCGCTGACCTGCTGATAATACAGTAAGCCCCTAATTCCAGTTTATCTTTACAATACAACGCTGTTAATAACTAGACTTCGATGCGGAATTGTATGTTGAATTCGCTACTATTGTTTTCAAATAATGTTTTTGTTTGGGGGGGGACTTAAACGCTTGCCCACAGACCAGAAATAGTGAGCCGTGGAACCACTTTTTTGGCCGTATTCAGTGACGGGCAACTATAAAACAAAGCAGCACGTTTTGTATGCCTTTATTGCAACAAGTACCTATAACGCAGGAACTGGCACTATTTAATTACCCAGTAAATTCTCGACGCTCGAATCGGCACGAAAACAGGTAGAAACCCAAAAACGCCCGAAACGGGAACGCACGAAATGGGAAGATACCAATAATTATACATACCTAATCACCACGAAATTTGGCGAATATAATAAATTCTTTAATATTTGCAGTAGGTAATTAATTGAATTGGCTAGTTTTTATATTTGATACCCACAACTTAATGGTAAATGTAATAAAAGCCTATAAACTATACTATTTTTAATTAACCGGACGATATATAAAATCACCAGCCAAGTATGGCAAATGTAATAAATTACGTTAGATATAACCGCCCTGCCCTGTACGGAGTTCACCCTTGGAATGTATGACACTTGCGTACATGGCGAATTTTATGACATTAGCGTCCATAAAGCAAAATAAGGCTCAGCAGGTAAATTAAACAACTCTGATCTAGTGGCACTTGCGTGCAACATAAAATTTGGAGTCCTAATTTAAATATTTATTTCGAACACCTATTATGTTAAATATTGAGGTAAGTTAACTTGATCCCCCGGTGATTTCTTTTGTAAAATGTATGTTGAATGATCTTTGAGGAGAATCATATTATAAACGCTAACGACTGAGACTTACAACGCCCCGCTTCGCTCCGCTTGACCTTAACCTGGCAGATTTTTATGTTGCACGCAAATGATACTTGTTTCGAGCTGCCCGATTTTCCTGCTGGACATCTTTCCTTATGTACGCAAATGTCACGTACGCAAGTACCTTGACCGAGGGGTAATTCGCAGACCACATTTTGTACACCAGATTTCCTCTTTTGCTTTAATTTCCCCTGATTTCCCTTTATTTCCTCTGATTTCCTCGCGATTTCCCCTGATTTCCTCGAGATTTCCCCTGATTTCCTGTGATTTCCCCTGATTTCCCCAAGATTTCCTCTGATTTCCCCAAGATTTTCCCAAGATTTCCTCTGATTTCCCCTAAATGAGTTCTCGTGATTTTTACAACATTTATGCCGATTTCTCCTTATTTATCCACAATTTGGCTAGGTCGACGTTTTTTAAATAATATAAATACAAAACTTAAATGTTTATCGAAAAGTAACAAAATAACAGCGAGGATAAAAGTAACAAACATTTGGTATTCTATATAAACAGAAATAATAAAAAAATATCAGCCTCCATTGGGCATCAATGTCAATAGACAATTAAAAAACTAGGTAAGTATACCTACTACTTACAAAAACAAAAATCGCAGATGTAGTCCTGCGGCGAATCCGCAGCGGTACACTGACTATGTGCCCATTGCCCGCAAGAAGTACACCTGTACCAGGTTTCAGACTTTCCGAAGTCCTGGCATATAGCACAAACATCTTCACAATTTTTCTCCTCGTTTTTCTCTATAAGACCAGCATTTAACTGAAAGTCGATATCGTCGAGACTGTCATCATCACATAAATTTCCAGAATCACGGCCTGACGATGATGTTTCTGACAAATATTCGAGCTCCTTTTTTGTGGACATTTTTCGGTTATTCCCCAACCGCTTTGTTTGAGTTTGACTTAGAAACTTTTTTTCCTCCAGCTCTTTTCTTAGATACTTTAACCATCGCTTTAACCCCTTTCTCAGGTGCCGTCCCTTGACGTGGTTTATTTGCGGACCCTTTCTTGCTGGCGGATGTACTCGCGTTTGTAGATTTACTTTGAATAAAGCGTCTAACTCTGTCGGTGCTAATTTTTTCAGATTTTCCATCCAAAAGCCAGCAAAGTGAGGACTTTTTAATCACGTATTGCTTTTCATTTACACTCACTTGCAAAAATTGGCTATTTTCACGACCGACATTTGTTTTTTTGTCGGAAAAATCCCTAATATCTAAATGTTTCCCGAAAGGCACATAATTTGAAAGTTTACTTAAATCCGTACGAATTTCATTAACAGCGTCAGTTTTTTCTTTAAAATATTCGTTTTTAAAATCGTCCATTATTCTGGTTTCTGCATTATGAATAGGGTTGCCTTTTTGCTGTATATTCGCTATCAGAATTATCTATTTCGTGTTCAATGTTATCGTCTTCGGAAGATTCTCCTCGAGATTCTCCTGGATCTGTTTCTCTATACTTCAAAGGGATTGGCAAGAAATGCAACGAATTTTTGTCCACTATAATTCCCAATGCCTGGGTATCTCGCACTGCATCTAACATAGCATGTTCAACGATTCCTTCTGTGTCCTTATCCGAGGTATGTTTGAAACTGGCGTCAACATTTGCAGTTTGGGGTATATTACGCTTTTTTTCTCGCGGAAAAACAAATCCACCGACCCCATTATCGTTCAAATCATGCATTATGTTGTTTATTGGGTGTAAAGAAAGCTTTGTTTATAATTTGGCATAATTTGGCTTCCATTCCGACACGTCACGTTTTTGCTTCCGCATAACCCCACTTTAAAATATATAGCTTGCGCATGCGCAGTTTTTAATGATTTCCCGTGATTTCCTCATGATTTCCTCTGATTTCCCCTGATTTCCCCTGATTTCCCCTGATTTCCCCAAGATTTCTTCCGATTTCCTCTATTCTGTACACCAGATTTCCTCTGCGAATCACCCCTCTACCTTGACGCCCACCCTAGTACTACTACAGCTCCATGCCTTAATAATTGGAACAGAAAGTAGAAGAAAACAAAATAATTTATTATTATTATTATTAGTAGTATTATTGCCACCGCGTCTTGGAACCCTTTCGCAATTTCCTAAATGAAATATTCTCGAAATTATCAAAAAAGTACTATTTAGAACCCAATAATACCTACAATGGACAGTTACCCAACTAAATTAACAGATTAGAGACTAAACTTCTGAAACTAATACAGAATTGTGACAGCACTGTACCTCACCCCACCCTCAAATTGAAAACTATTGGCCGGTGGATGCGAATGCAATGGATGCCTGCAGATTGCAGAAACTCAGAAACACCTATACTCATCACACCACTAAAATTTTATTTTCATTCGGATAATGAATAGAATATTAAAATGTATTTCAAATATTCTTAAGGGACGTGTGGAGAAATTAATATTTACCGACAAAGGTCTTCTTGGGAAAGATTGTCCTTCCATAAAATTTGCTATTCAACATTGTTTGCTGAAAAACCATTAGGAATCTACTGCTTCGTGCTTCTTTTTCCCGGAAAAAACGATAATTAAAACGAAATCAAAGTTGCTTTAGAAACATTTGGAATTGACTGTTTTACTCTCGGTTTTACTTCATAAGGACCACATACAGAATTAACGGTTTCGGGGAATTCCAGGGAATTCCCAGAGAATTCCAAGGACTTCCAAGGAATTCCAAGGACTTCCAAAGAATTCCAAGGACTTCCAAGGAATTCCAAGGACTTCCAAAGAATTCCATTGGAATTCCAAATAAGTGTACACAAATTTTTCGGGATATTTACCCCTCATACCTACTTATACAAAAATTGCACATTTCGTTCAAAACTACGGCCCCCATTTTCCACACGTCGCGTCAGTTATAAGTAAATTTTTGGCTGAATATGAAAAAGGTCAAACAATTTTGTTGCCATATATGTATACTACTTAATATGAAAATAAAAAAAAATTAGGCCCTTTTATTTAACATTTGGAACTGAGCTATAGCGTAGACTGAATAAGATAGAAAATAATTCAAAATTCATGGAACCAAAGAACGCTTGCTGCCTCGCTTGCTGCGTCATGAATGACAAATACCAAGGAAAATGAAATGGTAAAATCTACTGAATAATCCAAAAAGTCAATAAAAAAATCAACTATTACAGTAGACCCTACAGCATTCTACGCATTATTCTGTTCGGAGGCTAAACATTCTCGGCTTATCTACACCATTATACAAAAGAATTTATTAGATAAATAATTATATTTCCTCCAAAAATGCCTTTTCTTTTAAAAAATATTCTATCTTTCGATTTGCTAATAGATCAGGTCTGCTACAATTACTTCGGGAGTTTCTTGAGGAACCTAAGAAATAGGTACGGCATGTTAGTCAGTTTTTCAATATTTCATCCCCACTATCAGTTCCACGGCTTTAGTAAATTGTAAAAAATATCATTGGATCGAGCATTGGACAGGGTATTTCGAGGGGAATTTAAACTTAAATATTATAACCTAAAAAGTTGTGGGTTGCTATTTAAAATAAAAAAAGTTGATTAAGTAATTTACGTCAGTTTTTCCCCTATTAATGACTTATTATCTCGTGACTTATTGAGCATCTGAAAGTTTAGGAATTTAGCTTTCATAATAACCGAAGTATTCCGTATCCGTAAGCCACCTGGTAAAGTTAGTCACCTAGGCATATTAAACTGAAAAGTATAACCTCGAGTATAACATAGGGAATCTTAATATCCACTGACCAAAATTACAACACAAAATAAAAAACGTATATGTAGGAATAAGAAATATTCTTTCGAAAAATACTCGAGCAATAAAAATTTCATAACTGAGTCTTCACAGTACTATAGCCACTTTATGTCAACAGTATATACAGGGTGTTCCAAGCTAGCGTAATTCCGGGCGTAATTCCTACTTAACTCAACAAGAAAAAAATGATTCAAATGAAAGTTGCATCCAATCCACTTCCTCACATTGTAAAATTATTTTCGACTACTTATACAGGTTGTCCAATTTCTTCTGCACAGCACATAAATTTGCTTTTTAAATGGAGCACCCTGAATATGATTGCATTTTGCAATGGTTTTTTGATTGGCCACGTTTTGTAATTTTCTACCGATTAGGAAGCAGTATTTTCCAGACCCATTAGGTAGAGGCGAGGGTAGAGGACTAAAAACTGGGATACGGACAGTTAAGTAATTTTTCTTTATCTCGTACCGTTTTCAAGTTATAATTCACTAAATTTGAAAAATTACGAGATGCGAGAAGAAATTTAGGTGGAATTTTTGTTGGAAGGGTGAAGAGGAGAAAAAATGCAGATTGTGCCAAGTGGAAGATGAGGTAGCAGAGCACATTTTGGAAAGGTGTACGGAAACGCAAATTGCAAGGGGGGGAATTAGAAGGAGCACTGAAGGAAGATGGGCGAGGGGTGGAATGGATGAGAAGGCGGGAAGAGAAGGGGGCGATAATAATATTATAATCCTTTGCGAGGGGTGGAATGGATGAGAAGGCGGGAAGAGAAGGGGGCGATAATAATATTATAATCCTTTTATTTTATCTGCTTTTAAATTTTATCTGAGTGTGTAGACAAGACCCACTTTCTAAGCCGAAAGGCATGAAATAAAATTATTGCTTTGTATTGTATGTACCTACTTACATAATTATTTTTTTGATAAAATCGAGGATAAAATACTAACAATATTTCTTCGGGAACATTTCCCACGTAAGTTATGCGACAAACTTTTTGTCTCTTTTAGCTGATAATTTTGGATATAAGTAGGTAATTTCCAATTTTTCATTGTTAATTATTCTATTAATTATTTCTATTTTGAATCCATTATCTCGTCCATTATTAATAGCAATTCTTTTTATGGTATCTAAGTTATCTTTAGACAAAGGTACGGGTTAGACATAAAAATGTCTGCTACGATACCAATTTTTAGAGCTATTGCGCAAAGTTAATTCCGAGGTTAATTCCTGATTGGAGAATCAATGTCCATTGTCCATCATCCATTTTTACTTTTAGTAGACCGTAGGTATAGCAGACCCTCAAGGTTTAGAACAAATTTTTGAGACTTGGGTAGTTGATATGTCCGAAAGGAAAGTATAAAAGTACAAACTTAAATAAGTTGACGAGTTGCTAATGTTGCTGTAAGAAGGGTAGCTTCCGTGAATCAATTACTTACTTCATTTCCGAAACAAATCTTTTATCTACTTTTATAGTTTGTTTTTACAAGGCGCCGCGCCATGTGGAAGTGAAACAAGATATTTAAGGATTAAATAACGATAAGTAATACTCTACCTGAAAGTGTCAAAGAGTACGCACCATACCAGATACATGGTACGGTACCAAAGCAGGTACACATACCTACCTAATTATGCCATGCGGTAGGTACAGTACTTAGCACTAGGTGTTGCTGTCTGTATAGATGATCTTCGCATTTCACTTATTAGAATTTATAACTATCAATGGTATTATAAAAATATCTTCCCGCAAGAAAAATAGAAACTTTAGGTACCAGAATTAATGTTCTGGGAAGAACGGTTTCTACTCTTTAGTATGGCGGACGTTTCCAGTTTCGGGCTGAAGTACCTTTTTAGAAAATGCAAGAGAATTCCCCTTAACATACTCTAAACAGGTACCTAGCACAACAAAACTATTGTACGCATATGAAACCTGATAATCTTAATAGTTACTTACCTACTTTTCTTAAAGCTTCTAATTAAGTGTAGTTATTTCATAGATACTAAATTTCCCATTAGAAAGTTACATTTCCCCAAAATTTATATCAGGGTAATAAATAATTCAGTACAAAGTAATTCTAAGGACTAAGCGCTAAGATTTTCTCTAATGTTATCAGAATTTGAATAACATCTCGTGGTATAAGTATCTTTCACAAATATTATAGGTATGTATACAGGGTGTCTGGTTAAGAATGGGCCATACTTCAAATCTAGCTTCCTTGAGTCAAAAGAAACCGATCTGAACCAATTTATCTTAGTAGGTACATTTCTGCTTCCTTAAAAAGTTATGGGCCTTCGAAGATCAATTTTTTATTTAACTTTTTCGTTATTTTTCGGGCACGTTTAAAGCTATTTCAGTGAAACTTGGTATAGGAGGGTTTTATGGGTGGCTAAACAATAATATGTACTTATTTTTGAGTAAAAAGTAGAGGGCGCTAACTTTCACCTCACATCTTCTTTTGTTTTTGTCGTATTTTGTTCGCTGGTACAAATTTTAAAACAATTACTGGTTTTATGGAAAGAGCACTCGATTTACTGTAAAAAAGGTATACTTGTTGCGAGTCCCTAAAACGTACCGCTTTAGAGAAAAATGCATTTAAAGTTAATGCTACTGTGGTAAGCCAATGATGTTGATCAGAATCCTGCCTCCATTTTAAGCCCATTATTCATGATAGACGTCAAACATACAGAAACATGAGACAGCCAACAATTTGCATTTGTAAAATTAGAAATAAAAAATTCTGTGGAACCCCATAAGGAAGCAAAAAAGTACTAAAATAAATTGGTTTTCGAAAACATTTTTATTTCATTTTTTTCGTATGAAAATTGTTGGCTGTCTCGTGTTTCTGTAGCATTAACTTTAAATGCATTTTTCTCTAAAGCGGTACGTTTTAGGGACTCGCAACAAGTATAACTTTTTTACAGTTATTTGAGTCCTCTTTCCATAAAACTAGTACATAATTGTTTTAAAATTTGTACCAGTGAACAAAATACGACAAAAACAAAAAAAGACGTGGGGTGAAAGCTAGCGCCCTCTATGTTTTACTCAAAAGTAAGTACATATTATTGTTTAGCCACCCATAAAACCCTCGTATACCAAGTGTCACTGAAATATTTCCAAAGGTGCCCGAGAAATAACGAAAAAATTAAATAAAAAATTGATCGTTGAAGGCCCATAACTTTTGAAGGAAGCAAAAATGTGCTAAGATAAATTGGTTTAGATCGGTTTCTTTTGTCTCAAGGAAGCTAGATTTGAAGTATGGCCCATTCTTAACCGGACACCCTGTAGAGGTAAGAGGTATTGTACATAATACACAAAAAAAATATCATTTGAGCATCATCAGCAATTCAGTTGCTGTTATCGAATAGATTCCCTTGTTTATTTTGCAAAATACATTTCTTATGCTCTTTAAACCAGGCAACCTCACAGGCAACTTTATATTGGTGCCTTGAATTCTGGCTCAACATGTGGATAGACAGATTACGGCATTGAAGGCACAATTTTAATTAATTACGTTATGTAATCTTCAATTATCGTATTGTACTTCCTTTTTATTCTTAATCTCAGTTGCTAATTAAATAATTAATTAATTAAGTACCTATCATTGGAATTGTTTGACAAATAAAGCATTACTAATGACTACAAATAGGTGCGACGTTTTTGAAATTTTTAAATCTTATCTTTCTCACAATGCACAGTTCGTTTTTCTGTTTTGTTTATGGTGTTGAAGTGAATTATATACCTAAAGCACCTACAATTCTGAGCCAATACTGCAGTTGTACATTAGTTTTAACTTCCTCATTAGACGTTAGGATGTCCGGAAAAAGCATGTACATCGGCATATTTTACGTTAAAAAAGGCGAAAGTTACAAACATAAAAATATTGTTTTTCCTGTTTAGGCAACATTCGGGTTCTTCAAGTTAGGATCGCAGATTTGCAGTGCACTTTTCTTTTGTTTACGTCATGATATAGGTCTTGTTAATGCCAATATGAATTACAATTATGATTTGTAACCGCGGCGAGCGAGGAAAACGAAATAAGTATCTACATACAAGAAACAATAATGACAGAAGGTTGGGGTCAAAATTGAACTGTTTCTTTTGTGAAATTGCAGATAATATGCAAATATTCTGAAGAAGTTCAACGTTATTCGTGGTAAAACTTTCCTAAATCTGAGAATTCTGCAAGGATTTGCACATTCCAATTTAGTAATTTAGTAGGTATTTAAAGTCAAGAAGATACGTATTCAAAATTTCCCAGCAAAACACCAATATCTTACACAATGGGTACTTATTGGTTTTTAAAACATAACTCAAACGTCGGTGGTTTTAATAATCATTGTAGTAATTAGATGACGAATATTATTTGGAAACGTCAGTCACTTGAAACAAGTTTTCTGTAAGTTCATGTTTACGCAGCCTACACTGTATCAAGACGTGACTGCTGCAGGGGATAAACCAACAGATAGACGCTGGAATGCACAGGGGGTAGTTTTTATGCGTGTGAAGCCAACGCTAGCGAAGAACATGAACTCACCAACTTGTAGAACACTATCAACGCAGCCGGTCTCGACTAACTTTAATCCTTTGCAGAAAGACAGGTTCTGGGGTTCACCACTCGAATTATTCACTGTCGGCACTCGCGACAAAGAAGAGTACATGCATATGTCTCGCTCGTTCCTAGGGAAAGACCAGAAGATGATCCTCCTCTGCACAGGCTCCGGTATCCTATCATAGCGTTCCTCTATCCGCTGAAAGGGTATGTTTTCCGCGACGATTTTCGCCGTGACGTCCAGCAGAGTGTCGGGGGATCTAAGCCCAGGGTCTTTAAGCAGCACCCCCCCGCTGACCCGTGAGCAACACAACCGCTTGGCCACTGCCATGAACGAAGCACTCTCACTGACTGAGGGCACGGCGCACGGCAAAGATGTGAGGACGGTGATTGGAGCGCAAGCGCTCCCTTCCACGCACAGCTGATTCGGCCCCCGCGTGCGTAATGTCGTTTGTTTATATTCACCACATGACGCAAGGTGCAGAGGGGCGCCGGCCCGAAGGGGGAATGTACACACAGGCCGGTTCAACTTATTGACGTATAAAAATGTAGATGACCTCTCTCATTCAGTGTACTGTTAGATAAGAATGTTAATAAGGAATCAGGCAATTGACAGCGATTGGACCAGAGCCGAATTTAGAAATTTATTAATAGGACATATCTATTTAAAAACCAGAAAGATCAGAACGATCTCGGAATTATCCTATTAAATATTTAGAAATATTTTAAATTCATTTCTTAAATGTTAAGCTGGTTAAAAGGTTCGAATCATTCATCAGTTATCACCAAGACAATCAGAAGTCAAAAAGGGATTACCTATCATGGCTCACATACTAATTTGACATTTTTTAACAACACTTCTCATCAGTAATATTTAAAACTAATCTTGCAACAGCAAAGGAAATAATAAAATACGAGGGGGTATTGACATCTAATTGACCAGGCAGTTTTCCGTGCCCAAAAGAAAGTTTCCTTTACATAGCAGTCACCGTTGTCACCAATGACTTATTTGGAATTGTGAAATTTCGCTTCAAAAAGTTAAGGCACTGTTGACTGACTGATACATTTCAAAAAGAACACGGTAAACGAAATTGAGAAAATCGTTAATTGGAGTACCGAGAAATCGTTAAATTCTTGCAGATTTAAAGAGATATGCGGTCATATGCCACTTGGTGATCAATTTCTTTCGCATCAGGCAAGAAAAATTGGTTATTTGTTTAAAGAAAAGAGGAGTAAGTCGGCTGTTAGCCCAGAATCCCACACTGAGCCTTCAGTCTGCCTTAAAGATTCTGAGAGAGGCAAAAGAAAAACCACATTGTAGTCTGAATTTACCAGACTCCAGAAGATATGCACGAAAAACAGATGATGTTGAAAGATGAAAAACTCCATGTACGAAGGATACACTGTAATCGACCACGGAAATTTAAGGGTAGATTCCTTGACTAAAACTATAAAGAAAATTCCCTATAATTATATCTACATACCCGATTCCCCGTCAGAGAACAGCTACGGTCAATTATGAAGAAGTAGGAGGGCTGCAGAAGGGTTTTCTGCAATAACTCACGACCTATTTAAGATAAAGCAACTAAGTTTTGTCTAGTATAGTAAGGTTGGTTTAGTCCCATTTCGTGCGTTCCCGTTTCGGCGTCGATGAAATTTGTGCCGTTTCGTGCGTCGTCCCAAACCTCTACCTGCTGATAATGCAGTAAGCCCCTAATTCCAGTTTATCTTTACAACACAACGCTGTTAATAACTAGACTTCAATGCGGAATTGTATGTTGATTTAGCTCCTGTTGTTTTCAAATAATGTTTTTGTTTTTTGGGGGGGGGAGACTTAAACGCTCGTTGACGCGCAAGGTAGTCTATAGAGTTTCGAGTTTTTGAGTTTTGAGTCTTGTCGTTTGTCGTTGTATATTTGTACATAAAGTGTAAATAGATAGAGTAAATAAGTAAATTACCGGTGTGTTATTTACAAAAAAAGAAGAAATACAGTCCACCATCTGAGAAATAAGAACCAGCGACGGGCAATTTAATAGGTCAAAGTTATTGCCCACAGACCAGAAATGGTGGACCGTGGAACCACTTTTTTGGCCGTATTCAGTGACGGGCAACTTTAAAACAAAGCAGTACGTTTTGTATGCCTTTATATTGCAACAAGTACCTATAACGCGCATCACGAACTGGCACTATTTAATTACCCAGTAAATTCTTGACGCTCGAATCGGCACGAAAACAAGTAGAAACCCAAAAACGCCCGAAACGGGAAGATACCGTAAGGTTACCTTACTACATATCTGAACAAAGTTTAATGAAAATCAATTACGGATTAGATGAGAGGTTTTTATTTTGCCGGATAAATTTTTGTTTCGAACGAAATTTTGTTTTCTAGCAACTTAAAGAAAAAAATTGTCAGCCAACAAAAGACGGACGCCGGAGGTGGAGCGCTCTTGGATGACATAACATAATAGAGTCCATTAGTTAGGTTATGTTACTAGTTTCGCGGGCTATCCTACTTCAAAATTCTTAACATGGAGCTCTTATGGGACATAGATTTTAAACACTGATTATTTAAATTCAGTGCATCTCTTAACGGGGATTCTGCAAGTGACATATAGACTGCTCTTTCCAGCTGTTACATTTTCAAAAACAACTTAAAATACAACTTAATTTCAGAAATATTTTAAAACGGAGCACAGTACATATTAGAAAAGAACGTATGTCGCGTTCAGGCCAGACCAGTAACCTTGGAGATTATTTTGACGTTTGCTGCACAGGGTTTGAGGCTAAATTGTTTATTTCTCCGGGTTATTTATTGTTTAATTTTTATTAATAGGTGGTTTAAGTTCTTATTTATATTTAAAAAGTGTAAAATGGAAGAAAAAGTGTTAAAAATTAGTGTTGTTAACGACTTCATTTAAATAATCTACTGCGCCGGTTCTATCACCGACAATCTCGCGCCGTAAATTGCAGTAGTTTGTTGAATTTTAGTTTTAAACAAAATGACTGCATAAATAAATGCTTTTACAAGACAAACGGCGAAAAAAGGCTTCATAGTAATCGCCATATATTGATTTAATGCTAAGAAATCAGGATGAAAGGTAAAAATAGAATGTGAAGTGCAAGGTCATCTAACCTCCATTTAAAATGCATTGAAAAATTTTATCCAACTATTCTCTTAGGATAGCGTTTTAAATTTCGCACTTTGATTTCGCCGTTACACTAATGGACTCTATTATCGTTGTAAGATTATTCACATTCATCCGTTTCGGTGTTTTAAGATTACGCGCAACATTGTTTTTGTGTAATATTACAATCCAGTGTTACATGCAATATTACGACAAGTAATATTACGCGCAATGTAATATAACATGTAAATTAAATTACATTACATCGGATGTAATATACACGGACAGAATGAATATTCACAAACAAGTTAATGGTATGCAAACTGCAAGACAAAACAACAGACAAAGAAACTTAACTATATAAAAAGAATTTTTTTCTCGTCTTAGCATTAGCAAAATTGGTCACTTCAGTATATTAGCCAAATCCAAGTTTCGTGTTGTTGAGATTTCAATTGAAATTAATGCTAAATTTGATCAATCTTTCGTGATTCATTGTATTCCGCAAATACATCAGTGTGTCCACTGACGGGGGTTGCCAAGAGGAAAACTTTTTTTATTATTCATTTTGCTCGCTGAAGTAACATGACGTTTATTAAATCGGCTATTTTGAGTTTTATTAATTGCTGCACAATGAGGTGTATTCTCACAAAGTCACATTAAACATTAGATTAATAATATAATTATAATCCATTTTTTTACTTGGAATTACGAAACTCTATTTATTTAGACACTCTGTAGGTATAAGTTCAAACTCAAATTTAAGTTTGACGCTTGAGTTACCGGAGAAGCAAAAATTTTATAAAGAATAATTTAATAGCAAAAACTTTGTTCCCTTTGGCAACCCCATCCGTAGACACACTGTAAATAATTAGTCGTCAGAACTCTCGATTAGAATTATTCTAGAATTCAAAATTTGAAATACACGAACAGCTAAGCGGTATTGGTAGACATTGTAGTATTCAGTAAAAAGTTACCGTAACAACTGATTATTGGCTTTATTATTCCATTTTTATTTCGTTTTGTGAGAAGTGGCCGAGTTGGTCATTGTTTGGGTTGCTCATTCAGGGCCCCCTAGTGGCCCGGACCCGGGTTCTGCGGAGCCCCCGAAACCACTGTGGATACGCCACTGTACACGTAGTATTACTGAAATTTCTATAACGTTGGAATTGCAATATTACAGTTTAAAACACTAATCCGTTTCGTGGGATAATTTTAGTTCGAAAGTGTTAGGGCTAATTTTTTCCGCCGTCAAACGTAAAACGTAATATGAATTCAAATATTGAATTGTGCAAATACACAAATCAGATACACTTTATGAAATAGAAAATTACTATGCGTACTACCAATAAGTATAAAAATTATTTTATTGACCGGTTTCAAGATTCACAAACGATCTCATCATCAGAAATGGTAAATAAAACTTTAGGTGAAGATGGCTTAACATAGTGCAAAATGACTTAATTCGATTTCGATTTTTACTTGCGTAGTAGTTTGTCTTAAAATTGAGTAAGTACATAACTTTTTACTAACATTGGAAATCACAGACCGTGCATATTTTTTACCGACGAAGCGTTTTATTCAACTCGCATGAAAACCAAAATGATGTTTCAAAAGTATCACTTTTTACAGCATTCTTCGCCTAAGCCCTCTCTATGTCTCTGCATTACCACCAATCAACGTTTTTTTTATTCGAAAACTATGAGTAATGAGTATGAGCACCTAATTTGTATCAAATTCAAGAGCCGCGATGTTAATCGAACAGCATAGAAAATTTAAGAAAAATTAAGTTACGAGGGCTATTAATTTTCACGTAAGGGATATTCATGAAACTTTGTGCAGGTATGTAGTATGGTAACATTATACTATAAAAGAGAAATTTGGTTCGAAAGTTATTGTAGAAAAACTTTCTGCAGCCCTCCTTTTTCAATGACCGTATAGCTCCCCTCTGACAGAGAATCCGGGTATGAGGTTATACTGAATTTTCTTCATATTTATAGGGGAGTGACTACTGAACAGTCCGGTCGCATGCGCATTACAGAATGTAACCCATATTTGGCATTTTGGAAGTGTAAAAAAACTAAAGCTGAGAGAACGCTTTTTTAAAATAGACCCTTACTTGCCCTTTCGCACCAGACACACGCATTTTTTGGCAAAAAGATGATGTAGAAACAAATAAAAAATGCGAACCCGTGCGGGCGCAGAACTCGTGTAGCCGTATGAGAACAAAATGGCAGCTTTATACTATACCCGAACACCCATCGAGATTGTTGGCGATGTCTTTCAATAACGAAGTTCTTAAACGTCATTTTACTGATATTGTGTCGACTGTACTAGAACAAAATTTAGAAGTAACCGGCGGACTGTTCAGTAGTCACTCCCTATTTATAGTCAAGGAATCTGCAGTTAAATTTCTGTGGTTGAATTCTGAGACACCCTGTATATGGGCGGAGTTAATGAGGTAGGTTGTTGTATGGCCATTTAAAACTCAAAACGTGTTTTTTATATGTTCAGGGTGGCTTTCAGAGAGGGCCTGAACGGGCGTTCTTTTTTAATAAAGTTTGTAAGTTCAGATTATATTTGGATATACCGAATCGTCGCCACCTTGGGACCTTGGTCCCCTACCCCACGATGAGATAAAGAGTTGGAGACGAATTCGAAATTTTCGGACGTTCTTCTTGCCTTGCTTTTCGAAAACATCTTTTGGGGTGTACGGTAAACGTAGCTGTAAAATTTTGTCATCAGCCGAGGGTTCATCAATTCCGCTTTATATTACTTCTACACTTGCATTTGCCTGAAATTGATTCCCAGGGGCAAGGCACCGTTAAGAGTCCGACAAAGCAGGTCAAAAGTTACAGCTGCGGGGCATCGGGTCGGTGAGGCATCCGTTAGAAATCGGAGCAAACTATCAGCTGAGTTGCAATACCGTCGCGCTAAACACATTTATGGACACAAGAACAACGCACATTCAAAGCCCGCGTTTTCGGTACCTAGTAAATGTGACAACGCCGCTCTGAGTTTACGCTCACTCGCTACGCGGCGGCAGCACATACCATTTTGCGTTTGCAGTGCTCTCGCTGTACCACGATTAAACCTTCATCCTAGTAAATTTAGCAACATGAAAGCTTGATTATGGTAAAAGAAGGTATATTTTATGTCTCTATTGAAACAATTTTTCGAAAACTGTAAATCTCTTGGCCCTATGCACTCGTGAAGTTGGTCAATTTCATGAGTGAACTGACACTTTCTAAGACAAAATTTTTAACTTTTCTTTCTATAGAAACATAAAATAAAGTTTCGTTTATAAACTGTCCAAAATTCAACACTTCAATTTTCACCGTTTAGAAATGAGCACAGTACTATACGAAGTCAGTTTTCAGGTTCATTTTAAAGGGGTTTGCCGGACTGTTAAACATAACGTGTTTTACGAGGTCGTCCAATTTCTCAACCAAGTCTTCCTTTTAAGTTACAGGCTCCAGATGTGTTTTGGTGAAAAATACTTTCCCCCGAAGCTTTCAAGAAGATGTACTACGTACTAGAGATGATCACTTATCTTCCAGAAATCGAAAACGATATGACTGACCGTCTCGTTACTCGGTGGCGATGGGTTAAGGAGGGAACGCATTTGTGACTCGCGGTCGGAGCGCGTCTCGGTCTGTTCTAGACCGAGCTGATCGCACTCGCACACAGCGTATGCACACTATGCGATCGCGTCTCGTGCTAGTCGCGTTCTACTCAAGATATAAGCACGTCAAAAGTTTCACTTGCTGTCGAAATAAGTTCCCTTGAGGACGTATTTTTATTAGCCCTTATGTACGAAGATGAAGAAATGCGTCAGAGAAATGCTAATTTCTAACCAGCAGTTATCCTTCCTTTGCTGATTACAATAATTTTTGTCGGCTGTATTGTACAGTTCTTCATATTTTTGAACTAAGATTATAAACTTCTCGTCATCCATTTTTTAACTTCACAAACTACCTCTTCAGTCACACAATAGCACAAAAAATAAACGAACGTGCACTGTTAACTTTTTTACAGACTTTCGACACCTACCGACTTTCATCCGGAAATAGACGAATGCCAAATCAGACGTGTCCGAGACCGCCAGAGTTGAGCATACTTGACGGTCGCGATCTCGGCTCGAGCGCGTCTCGTTCTCTAGAGATTCTCGAGGAAGTGTGCGAAGAGAGCGCGTTGGGACCGAGCCTAGAACGCGAACCCCTAATGCGAGCGAACACATTTGAAAGCATCGAAAGTATTCATCTAGTGCGCGAGCGAGACTAGAACAGACCGAGGTGAGCTGGGACCGCGAACCACAAGTGTGTTCCTGCCTTTAGTGTTGGAATTATGATCATAGCATAAATAAGTATAAAGCAGTGTCACTTTCGTACTGCGAAAGGTTTGCGTCGCGTAGTATGCGTACCTTTGGCAGCCAACGGAGTGCTTGTGAATAGCATGTGAATAGCACTGTAAATGCAGAGCCGGTCTCGGCATTTTATTCGGGCACATTCTTGTACTTCATCGTTCATCTTATACTTCTTAACCATCCACGGTTGCCTCTAGTTTGTTAAGTTTGAGTGTGTTATTTTAATAATTAAATAAAAACTCTTCTGAATAACATGCTTTCCAATATTTAAGAATCGTTTGATTGGATGAGTTCGTGCCTCATACAATTAAGACGCCAAGGAATTGTAAATTCATTATGTCAATAAAACCATTGTACTTTAACGGTTATAACAAATTTAAACAGCCCCCAAAATATTTTTGAATATTGCCCAGTGCGTCTAACTCTAAGTCTTTGGGCATTTTAATTCGGAACATGAAAAAATTATTTCACCTATAGTTAGTTTATTGTACTAATGCTTCGTTCCCCGGGTCATCGCGGCAGTGAGCGACAATCTACAGTTTGGAAGCTCTGTAGTTGAAATTCACAAGTAGGACCGACCATCTCTTCGCCCGAAAGTTCAGTCGAGCTGCGCCCGCGGACGTCCAATCGAGGCTCCTTCGTAATTGCGTTCGCCCGCATTGATTGGCAATACTTGCATGAGAATGACACACACAGCCAAGATCAATAATCTGTGCCAACATCCAGCAGTCCGCCCATGGCAAATTATGCAAACCTTATCTAATAGTTAATCGATGAACAATCGGGCGACGCGCTTTATTCAATTTCTTCTCTTATCAATTTTGATTAAGACCGAAAAGGCGCTGCTGGTTCAAGGGGGACGCGATTTCTACACCGGTCCGTGTACGTAAATCTGTTGGTGAGTTTTGAAATGTTTTCTACAAAATATAACCAGGATTCTACAGAGTGGTGTCTAAAGTTCGCAGTGTTACGGCATATGGCCAGACAGCCACTCACCATTCCGAGAGCCCATTTTTCAATCGTTTATCTTTCATGTGAAGAATAAAATATCGGTACATATATGTAGATAGCTTAGCATCATAAAGTTTTATGTCCATTGTGCCTCAGATCACATATCTCCTATTTTTGTTAATTGCCTTCTATATATTTTTCCTTTCCCTAATTCTGTCTTATCCCTCCCTATTTTATCAATTCAGGACTCTTCATCCTCATGCGTCTGTAACGCCGCAGTCTTTTCCCATTTTTTCAATTTACCGTTCCCGAGTATGGCAGTTGCTTGTTTTTGTTAAACGCGACCCGGTCCTGCTCTATTTCTTGTTTTAAGTAGGTCCCTGTTGTTCCTACCAAACCCAAATAGCAGCAATAATACTTACCTGACTTCGAATTTCTCGCTTCTGATTTGCATTTTAGTTTTCGCACTATTCTCGGGCCACACATCATGTATGTGTAAGAAAATCTTAGCTTCAATTTTATTAATTTTCTTACCCTTTGTCAGTACTGCTTCCGTTTCTAATAAATTCTTCTTCGCGGTTTGCTTATATCGCTATAGCATCTAGGTACGAATCGGAATACATTAATCGTCTAAAACAGCTTTACTTCCGAAGGCTATTCTATCCTATTGGATTCACAATTATTGTAAACTAGGGATGAACACGTATATTTTTATAGCCGTCTCACTCCCTTCCGAATTCTTCTTATGCGTTCTGTTTAACTATATACTCGTACAGTGCCACTTTTGAATCCTCCTTCCTCCTTCATATCTTTCGAATGGGGCGACATATAAAGAGCTACCAAATTCGGGAAACCATCAGGTACGATGACAGCCTGGCGTCATCTTGGAATTAGGCAGTCCAGAACACGTGACCCTGGACCTTTAAAAATGGCTGCCAGTGGACAAACATAGCCATTGTTTACCTGGGTTTATAGCAGTTCTTGGTGTTTTTTGTTGATAATACCTGTTTTTTGATAAAAAAATGTGATATAGCTGGATACAGTGAATATCTACACTATTTATTAAGAAGTCAGGCAGACGTTGGCGCAAGATTCTTGTCAAAAATATCTGTTATAAATAATCAACATCCGTTTAGACGACGAAGAATTCGAGTTTGATTTAGACACGGCGCCTGATGTGACAAGCATAGACATTACTTCACATTTAATGGTATCCCATAGTTTTTATAGTTTAGAGCAACTGACGGCTTATAAGAGTTTGGAAAGCTACAAGTACTTCGAAACCGATTTGTGGAAAAATTGGGTGCAAAAAGTGAACGAGCTTATAGGCAAAGTAAGTACTTACAATATATAGATTAGGTATCTTCTTAATCTCACCTGCAAAGTACAGAACAGAGGCATCTTATTCATGAAACATTCTAGCTTTTTGTTTACATGTCGCACTTGAGTGTAGTACCTACCTATTGAAAAACCTATTTTTTAAACACTTGTTTCTGTTTAAGATGAAACATTTCAAGAGGATGACTCCCAAGTCTTGATGCCTGGATAATTTTTGAAGCTTCAGGTGGTCTAAACAGCGCACATTGCACATGTGAAGTATTCAGCCATGTGCGTGCATTATTTAATGCAGCGGAATATGCTTCGAAATTGAAGAATCGGTCTTGTACTGACCTTAAGACATCCTGGTTGGCACCCGCAACTAGAAAGGTTCCCGCAGTTCCAATTTCTCAAATGGAATGGCTAGAACGCAGCACTAAAGTTTTGCCTTCAGTACCACTTACGCAAAGTGAGAATTTAGTAAGGTTTCTTGAAAATATGAAAGAAGAAGGATGTACATCAGCCGTCATGCGAATTGTTCAGCCATTTTGCGGTGAAGTTGAAACAAATGCTGGGTTCCCATAATTTTTGAAATTTTACGATGAATCCAACATTAACAAACCATGTGAGGAACTCTTAGAGATAAACATATCAATTCCAATTGACGATGGTCAGATATTGGACATCGAAAAGGCAACTCGATCACAGAAAAATTCAGCGATGTGGTTTCAGAAAAGGGCGGGCCGAATTACAGCTTCTTATTTCAAGGTTGTACAGAACGACAACGGAAAAGCCTTCTCTGTCGTTAATAAAATGTATTTGTTACTCATACAAAATGTCTTATGTTATGTATGTTTAAAATCGTAAGAATTGCTCGAAATAAATAAATTATTGTATTTATGTTTGAAATGATTTTACTCAAGTATTTTTAAATGCGAATATATTTAAATATTATAATAGAGTTTGCGCTCTTCATAAATTGTTACTTAAAATAGCCAAAAGCATAATGGTGCTGTTTAATCTTTATTTTATATTATACAAAGAATAAGATACAAGTTAGTACAATAACAAATATACAAAGCAAATTTTTGAATAATGGTACATAAATTTGCAATAAACAGTTGCACATTTTTTTAGAAAATATATTTGATTCACAAAGTTCCTTTATAACATATAACTGTCATATATACCGATTGATCGGAGTTATTTAAAAGTTCTTAAGTTTGGCTCCCTCATCCTCAAGCTGTCCGCTATAGATGCGTTTACTTATACTAACCACAGAAGATTCAGGTTCTTATCGTCTTCTTTTGCCATGGCGTTCTTTCCGGGCAAAATCTGCAGGACGTTTTCTAGCAGAGGTTCCCGAGTGCCCCGTGAGTTAAGATGGAGCTGAGTCTGGATGATTTAACATCTTCTAATGGGGTCGGTTTCCCTATACCAACATTTTAAATAGTGAATATTGAAGATAAAGGCCTGGTTGTTCTAAAAAAGTAATCCTGGCATTGTTGATCCAGATCGGTTACTACAATACAATCAGCAAATGATCCACATCAAAGTTAACGCTGTGATTTCTTTTCGGAATAACTGAATCAAAGAAAGAATTCAAATTATAAAAGATCAACCAAGATCATCAATAATTATAGAAATATTTATTTTCAATTTAGTACCTACCTGTTAAGAAATGTCTGCCGCATACTCTTCGATTCTTCAGCTTCGACTCTGTGAAATCATCGTGCTTAATAGCGGCTATCCATCGTTCGCTTTGTTCAGAGACAAATCATTGAGGTCAGTCTTGTTTCTGATGCAGGGCAGAAGGAATTGCATAAAAAGACACTGCATCTCTACTGTGAAACGACTGCCACACAACAATGCAACATTTGGGCATATTTTGCATCTACCTATAACAAAAATATTCCTTTACAGTGATACTATAAATAAGAAAAAACGTTCACTTACCACACTTCAATATTCGATTTTATTAATCACACCAAATACTTAAATAAAACTAAATGTTTTGATTTTACACCACTGACAGTTGCCAACAATAAACTTAAAAATAAACAAAATATTACGTCCTTGCGGCAAAAAAATGTTCACACCTAAACAAAAAATCCTAATTTAAACAGTCAAGCACATATAATTGCCGTAACAGCACTAATTATCACCAAAATTCCACATTTATGTGCATTGTTTATATACGGCTAACGCAATGCTTGTCCACCGGCAACCATATTGGAATTAGTTTGACACATCGTTGGACTGCCTAATAAAAAATTGTGGCAGTAGAGGTTAAGTGATTGTGATTACTCAAACGAAAGGGTTCTACTTTCTGAACAGAACCACATGTGAATAACAGTAATAGTCTTCAGCGTTACCGCCGTTGGCCGCTGAAAAAGTGAGCCGTTCCTGAAATATTGAATTCCCTGGCGCCATCTTGAACTGAGTTGATGGAATATTATGAAATTTAGACCAAGATGGCGACCGGCCGCCGTCTTTGGTTACCTACTCACGTATCAAATATTTTGAAAAAGGCGTTATCGGAACTACCAGATTATTTTCTATTGTCGGTGTGAGGCAGTGTTGCCAACCCCAGTCGTAAATATTTCGGAAGCTTGGTTGCCAAAATTCGGTAGATTTCGGTAGATTCGGTTTAAAACAGGAAAACAATGAGTAGGAATTTTAGGGATGCGGAATTTGAGCACTAAAAACGGGACGTAGACACATTTTTATTCCAACGCAATTCTGAAATTAAAGTAGATAGGGCGTTAAATAAAAAAAGGTTTATCAATAAAGGATCAACTTAGGGACTCGCACTATATTTATAGTAATATTTCTTGTTCGCCTTAAATAACTCTCCCTCAAATTACTGAAAAATCCGTCATAAAACCGTCATAAACTCGACACCTTTTTTACTATTTGTACACATATTTATCGTAATTATTCATTTTCGACCAAAAACGTCTTGATACGTTGCTTCGTTCAACCGGCGACTTGGAATGAAAATTTTATTGCAATCTATCCATTTACTGCATATATGCACAGTAAACTGGCACAGTAAGATGGCGGTGGCGCTTCAGTTTCTTCTCATATTTCTAAATAGAAAATAATAATTTAAAGATAGGACCGCCGACTAATCTCCCAGATTTATTCGGTTGCCGCTAAAGCAAAAAACCTTAAAAATTCTAAGCTGTAGAGGTTCCGTCTGAAGAGTTTGCTGCTGTGTTAAAAACCAATTATAATAGATTGCGATTAAATCCTAATCACATTTTTGGGCGATAGGTGGCAGCACTTTATAGACTAACAGCTGATATTTCGCAGCCTTAAATAAAACCATCGCCGCAAAGGTGCCGCCGAATCGCGGCGCACGGCGTTTTGGTTCTAGGTTTTTTTACATAACTATAATGGATCGCTGCACTAAAATGATGCCATACGAGTTCCCAAAAAATAAAGGAAAAACGCAAAGGCGTTACGAATTATGATCTGTGCGCAATTTACGGTTATTTCTTAAATGTATAATTAAAATATGAAATTTCGGTAGAATTATGTATCATTTCGGTAGATCAGTAGATAACATATAAAATCGGTAGATCTACCGAAATTCCGGTAGGGTTGGCAACACTGGTGTGAGGCTGTGAGGTGGCGCGCCATCTTATCGAAAACACATTTAATTACGTCTAGCGCCTGGCGGCCAGGCTCCAAGCGCTCGACTTTAACCGCTACCGCTCGGCTCTCACGCGCGACGTATATGACAAATGCAACACAGTCTTTTCGGTGAATATCATACCCATACTAGGATACTAATAACATTCTCAATGTTAAACTTAAAACCAAGGCATCTGTACTCTACTAGGTAGGCTGAATCCGTCGCGTGATTGTATTCGCGCGGTAGAGGCGTGCGTGTGACGTCACCGGAGGAGACTGCAGTCTACAGGCCGCGTACAGCAATATTACACGCTCCTAAGCTGATAACTTACTACTCATCGAAATTGAATATAATATAATTATGTTAGCATCGCCCATGTTACCTTATGTAAAAATTGTGTGGATTCGGAGAGTGAGCGTTAATTGGACATACATAGGTATAAATTTGAACGAATACAGATTACAAAAAGAATACGCAATTGCTTAAATGGGGTTGTGCAGGATAGACGGTGTATTGATATTAAAATGATCTAATAAAATAAACTACAACTTGCCACTTAGGTAGAAAAATAACTGCCTAGATTATATAATAAGACCAAAATAGTATTTTATTTTATAAGAAGCTAAAGTGATACTTTTTGCGGCGAATCTGTAGACGTTTGGCGGACAAACAAAGTGAGTCCGATAACTACAGATGAGCCACAAAAAAGCACTTCAGCTCCGCATAAAATATGCTTTTTTTCGGCAAACCTCGGTACACTTATCTCAATTCAAATAAACATGATTATTTTGCTTACAGAAAGAGTAAAAAATATCAATAGTGACAGTAATTATTTATTGTGTGAGATTGCTTTGGATTAGCGTAAATAAAAATTTTTTGACAGACTTGTCAGTAAAAAAACTTGCTTACCACATAAAAAGTGACAGTTTAGTGTAGTTCATAGAGTCGCTAAAGCCATGTTTTTTGACGTTTGCCGAAAATATTATATTTTACAACAAGAGATGAAAATACTGTTTGTTTCGTGAGGTGAGAATTTGCCCACGAGCGAAGCGAGTGGAGCAATCTCACGAAAGAAAAAAACGTATTTCATCTCGAGTAGGAAATGCTATTTTTTCTACACATGTCGGGATTTTATTCTAGTTTGTTAATGTCAGGATTTTATTCGAGTTCGTTGATGTCATAGAAAATAAAAATAAGTCAGAAAAAATGTCAGTATATAGAACTGCATAAAAATCTGTACTCGTGTATTTTGGTTCATTAAAGTATTTCTTTCCGTTACTGTTAATTGCACTTACAACTACTTCGTTGTTTCCGATGAGTTTTATCCGGATGCAACATTAGTGGCGACCGTGACAGGACTTCTTTTTTTAAGTTGTTAGTGTAATTTCTGTTCGGAATCTGCAATTTCAATAGCGATTTTTCGGCGAACGGAAACAAACTTTTACGGCGTAGTCGACAGTATTCGGAACGTGCGTGGTTTTGACCGGGTTTGTAATTTCGGTTCCGGTTAGAGTTCGGAAATTTGCAATAATTTTTCGGCGGGCGGAAACAAACTTTTACGGCGTTGATCGACAGTATTCGAAACGTACGTGGTTTTGACCGAGTTTGTTACTGTACGGAAAAATGGAACAAAAAAGAAAAAATAGAAAAGTATTTCGTGCCACGTTTACAAAAAGTGCCAATGACTTAGAACAATATTCAGCCACAGAGACTGTGGACAGTCGACAAGTGCAAGTTCTGTGGGACTTACTGCAGCAGAAATTTGAACTACTAGTCACTGGTGATCAAGAAATATACGAGGGGCTTCTTGCTGAAGACGCAAGTGAAGAAATTCTGTTGGCAGAAATTGAATCTTGTGATAATTACAAGAAAAGGTTCACATATTTAAGACTGTCTCATGGAAACTTGGTTGAGGGGCAAAAGTTAAATACTGATAATGTTCGTTCGGTGCACTCTAGTGTGTCCGAAGCTTCTGCTACAAGTACTGCAGGTAAGCGTAAATTTCGATTACCTACTATTCAGTTCAAAAAATTTGATGGGAGCATTCGAGACTGGTTATCGTTCTGGGCGCAGTTCAAGAAAGTTGATGAAGATCCTACAATTGATTTGGGAGACAAAATTGAATATTTAATTCAGGCCACGGTACCAGGTAGTCGAGCTCGACAGCTGGTCGAGAGCTTTCCAGCCATGGGTGAAAATTATCCTAAAATAATAGAAGGTATGAAGTCACGTTTCGGCAGGGAAGATTTGCAAATTGAAGTTTACGTCAGGGAGCTTCTTAAGTTGATTTTAAATAATGCTGCATCTCGGAGTAAGATGGAATTGTCAGTGTTATATGATAATATTGAAACCCAGATGAGAGCATTAGAAACTCTGGGAATTACATCTGACAAGTGTGCTGCAATGTTGTTTCCTCTCATCGAGTCTTGTTTACCTGAAGATCTTTTGAGAGTGTGGCAACGTTCCGGCCAAAGACCAATTGCAGAGATGGGATCAGCTGATTCAAATGAAAATACTTTAGAAAAGAGGCTTAAACATTTAATGAATTTTCTAAGATGTGAAGTGGAAAATGAACAAAGAATTTCTTTGGCCACGGAGGGTTTTGGTTTGTGTTCTGTTGCTTCTAATAGGAGTGGGAGTTATAGAATGAAACAAAAGTCGTTAGAGCAGAATGTATCCACAGCTGCTGGTCTAGTAAATTGTGGTATGGGTAAATGTATTTTTTGTGAAGGTGCGCATGACAGCGCTACATGTTTCAAGGCCCAAAAATTAACTTTTGATCAGAAGAAGGATAGTGTAATGCGAAAGAAGGCATGTTTCCGTTGTCTGAAAGTGGGTCATCAAACGAAGAGATGTCGAGGACGTTTTAGGTGTACTATTTGCGGTAAAGCTCATACAATTTTGGTGTGTCCAGAACTGCCTGCACAAAAAAGAGAGCCAGTTGAGCCAGTAAAAGAAGTTGAGGTTGAACAAGTAGGGATAAAGAGTGATCAAGTTCTTGCTAACAACTCTAGTGCACATGTTTTCCTGCAAACATTAAGAGTCACGGTGAGAGGTGAACGTCGTTCCTTGTCCGTTCGTGCATTAATAGATACTGGTTCGCAGAGGTCTTACATTTTACAGGCTACTGCAGAAAAGTTAGGTTACGTAGCAAAATATAAAGAAATAATAGCCCACTGCTTATTTGGAGGCTCAGTGTCGGAGAGGACGCATAACTGTTATGACGTGAAAGCAAGTCAAGGCTGTTATAGTTGCACTTTTGAGGCTCTTGATCAGCCCATGATTTGCAATAGCATCGCTCCAGTACCTTTTGGGCAATGGATGGAGGAACTGAGAAGATTGCATATCCAGGTGAGCGATGTCCATGATTCTTCTCCAATTGAATTATTGATAGGTGCTGATATCGCTGGAAAATTGTATACCGGAAGAAAACGTTCACTGCAATGTGGGCTAGTGGCAATTGAAACTTTGTTGGGATGGACCTTAATGGGGAAAATCCCCGTCAATGAAGAGAAACTCACCATGTCAATGACGGTTTTCTCTCTTTTTGTAAACGATGCAAATGTGTCCGGACTATGGAAACTTGATGTCTTGGGAATAACTGATCCGACAGAGAGGAATAATCGAGAACAGTCGGCACTGGAAGCTAAGGAGTTATTCCTACAGACTATAGTTGTAGACGGAGAGGGGCGCTACGAGGTAAGATTGCCCTGGCTCGAGGGGCACCCTCCATTACCAAGCAATTATCTTATTGCAAAGAAAAGACTTTGTAAAACTGTAAGTAAATTAAAGAATGATCAACTTCTTGGCTCATATGATGAAATCTTCAAAGAATGGGCACGAGAAGGTATTATAGAGGAGGTGCCCTCAGCGGGAAGTGACACTAATGTACATTATCTGCCACACAGGGCAGTTGTTAAAGATAGTAGTTTGACTACGAAAATAAGGCCGGTATTTGATGCTTCCGCCCGAGAGAGAGACCAGCCTTCCCTTAACCATTGCTTAGAAACAGGACTTAATCTTATTGAATTAATTCCATCTATACTGCTGAGGTTTCGAGAAGGAAGAATTGGTGTTATCTCTGATATAAGAAAGGCTTTCCTACAGATTGGTATTCGGGAAGAAGATCGAGAATTTCTTCGATTCCTCTGGATCGACTTTGCTGGAAATGAGAAAACCTATAGGCACAGAAGAGTAGTATTTGGGATCAACTGCAGTCCATTTCTGTTGGGTGCCACGATTGATTATCACCTGAAACAGTCTCTGGAGAAGTGTAAGGCGATTGATACACCCTATTCTGAGGATACTGTGTTGAAACTTCTTAGAAGTTTCTACGTGGATAATTGTGTCACGAGCGTTCCAAATGAAAACAGTCTTCAGGAATTTATTCGAGAATCTGTGATGATTATGGCTGAAGCAAAGTTTGATTTAAGAGGATGGGAGTGTACTCAACTTTCGAGCACTGGTGACACAGCTGTTACACCCGTACTTGGCCTGATCTGGGATCTAAAAAAGGATACTTTGCGTGTCAAAGAGCAGTGCGTAAAAGGCGTAAAAGATGACGAGATCATCACGAAGAGGCTGATCCTCTCAACAGCGCAAAAGGTTTTCGATCCCATTGGTTTCACATGCCCGGTTGCACTAAGGCCGAAGTTATTACTTCAGCAAATGTGGAAAAAGGGTTTGAAGTGGGATGATCCGGTTGGACCCGAATTTGAGTCTAGTTTTCGCGATTGGGTCAAAGAACTGACGTCGTTATTAGATATAGAAATTCCTCGATGGATCGGTGTGGACGTCGGAAGACACCATATGAGTCTACACACGTTTTGCGATGCAAGCAAGGAAGCTTACGCGGCTGTGGTATTCTTAAGAACCTACTTGAATGGCAACCCATCCGTTTTCTTGTTAGCTGCTAAAACTAGAGTAGCGCCTCTGAAGGAACTTACCATACCGCGGTTGGAACTACTAGCGACGACGATTGGAACAAGACTGTACATGTCTGTACGAGCAAACTTTGATTTTGAAATTCCATCCTTCTTTTGGAGTGACTCCTCCACAGTAATTTCCTGGATTCGCCGAATCGAAGAATGGGGCACTTTTGTGTCGAATCGTGTGAAAGAAATTCGATCTTTCACCTCCGTTGAAAGTTGGAGACACATTCCTGGACCATTAAATCCAGCTGATCTTCCTTCGCGAGGTTGTTCCCCGAAGCAGTTACTGCAGTCAAAATGGTGGGAGGGACCAACATGGCTGTACGATAATCCTCAGGAGTGGCCACAAGATAATTCGGAGTTTGACGAAGAGGAGATTTCAGTGGAAAGGAAGAAGAGGTTGGTCATTACGGTGCTCAATTTTACATCAAACGAATGGCATCTAACTTATTTTTCCAATTATAACAAGATTTTAAGAATGGTGGCGTGGATTTTTCGTTTTGTGCATAATATCCGGAATCGTGGCAATAAAAATAATGGTGTAATAAACACAGATGAACTTGATGTGGCCGAACGGTTTGTATTAAAAATAATACAACGCGAAGTGTTCAATGATGAGAGTAACAAAAGACTTTGTTCGCTGAATCCCTTCCGCGATGAATTCGGTATAATCAGACTAAAAACTCGTATTTCTCGAAGAGATGATAGTAATAACTTTTGTTATCCTATAGTGTTGCCGACAAATCACCATGTGACAGTTTGCCTGATTTATGATCTTCATAGAAACTCATGCCATGTGGGTACTCAAGGTCTTCTGTACATTCTTCGCGAAAGATTTTGGGTGATTGGCGGGCGACGTGCGGTTAAGTCTGTGATTTCCAAGTGCATCGTTTGCAGGAGACAAAAGGCTAAACCATTTGACGTTGATTCACCTTCGTTGCCTCTGGATCGAGTGAGAGATGCTGTTGCATTTGAAGTGACTGGCGTAGATTTTGCGGGCCCATTGTACTTAAAGACTGGTGAAAAGGCCTGGGTTTGTATTTTTACGTGCGCAGTATATCGGGCCGTACATTTTGAACTTACTTTGTCGTTATCTACCGCAAGTTTTATGCAAGCTCTTAGACGATTCGTGGCGAGACGTGGACGTCCACGAACTATTTACAGTGATAATGGAACAAACTTCATTGGCATAGAAAATGCGTTACAACAACTGGACTGGGATAAAATAATCGAAATGGCTTCTGTACAACGAATTACCTGGCGATTTAATCCTCCGACAGCAGCATGGTGGGGAGGTTTCTGGGAGCGTTTGATTGGTGTGTTAAAACAAATGTTACGCAAAGTCCTGGGGCGAGCTTGCCTCAATTATGAAGATTTACTTACACTTGTATGTGATTGCGAGGCTATAATTAATGCGAGGCCTCTTACTTACCAATCGAATGATCCAGATGATCTTGTAGTTTTGACACCATCAATGTTTCTACTTGAGCAAGTGAACAGCGGAGTTCCTGATTGTGATGCAATAGACCGCACTTCACTTACTCGAAAAATGGTGTATAAACAAAAGTTACGAGATAACTTGCGTCAAAGATTCAGAACAGAATATTTAGGTCAACTGAAGCTCGAATCCAGAAAAAGGTCAACTCGGCCAATAAAGATGGGTGAAGTTGTACTAATAGGACAAGACAATATTAAACGTTTAAACTGGCTTGTGGATCGTGTCGTTCAGCTCATACCCGGCCATGATGGTAAGGTTCGTCTCGTTAGAGTCAAAACGTCCCGAGGTCAACTGCTTAGACCAGTACAGAGGCTCTACCCTTTGGAGTATGGAGAAGAGTTCGTCAGCGATCATCGATTAGAAAGTGACAAGTTAGAAGTTCCTTCACGAGATAAACCAAGTAAGTCGTCCCTTGATCATGGCAAAAGTGCGGGAGTGTGCAAAAGCAGAGTACCCGTTGTGCGTGAGCCGGTAATTACAAGGAGTGGTAGGAGCATCATGTTACCACAGAAGTTTCTTTAAGTTTTGTATGTTAATCCCTTTATGTTTGAGTCACAGAACGTTATCTGTTCCTCAGGTGGGAGTATGTCGGGATTTTATTCTAGTTTGTTAATGTCAGGATTTTATTCGAGTTCGTTGATGTCATAGAAAATAAAAATAAGTCAGAAAAAATGTCAGTATATAGAACTGCATAAAAATCTGTACTCGTGTATTTTTTTCCGTTACTGTTAATTGCACTTACAACTACTTCGTTGTTTCCGATGAGTTTTATCCGGATGCAACAACACATATACAGTATGCGCCAAAATATACAGTACTGAAATATATTACTTATTACTTATACATTATTATTATTATTATTATTTCTATAGAATACATGTTCAAAATGTGCGCCATTGCGCTGTAGGCACTGTTCATAAAGGTCACGCAGATTTTCAAACATATTCGAGAACACAAGTTGCTGAATATTCCGTCACTAACTTGAAACTTTGCCATTTCCGTACGAGCGAAAATAATGCTCAACAATAAACACTTTTTCCTCAGTCGTGAGACCCATTCTCAACTATAACATCACACAACAACGTTCTTTGCACTACTAAAAACACAAACACATAACACTGCTACAGTTAAACGTCAAAAAGCAGACATGCGCATAGCAGTGGCGCGCAATTCAGTACTGTATATTTTGGTGCATACCGTATATATTTGGGGGTCTGCAGACTCACAGGACCTATTAACTTTCCGAGTCCATTTAAAATTCTATTAAATTATAACCGAACCCTCACAATGTAAATATTTTCATCTCTAGAGTAAAAAAATGTCACTTTCATACAGAGTAGACAGTTGAAAAATTGCTATTTTCATATACCGTGTGACACACTTCCATGTGTACATGGGGAAATAACATGGGCAATTACATTTTTGGGGATTCCTGCTCCCCATGTGTAGTTACAGTGGTGGTAAAGGTAGCAATCGAAAGATTATTTTTTTCTGCGTATGAGGATATCAAAAACTCTACAACTTTCCAATTTATTAAAGCATTAAAAGCAAAAATTACATTAATAATTTTCTAACTAAAACACAGAAATTTATCAGATTATCCATGACAACTTAATTTATTCTAATCACGGACGTCGTTGATTTTTATGGATTTTCTGAACTGTCAACATTTAAAAATGAACAAAAATATTTATTCAGTTCAAGAAAAGGTTTTCATTGTGAAAATATTTTACGGCGGCAATAGTTTGCGCGTAGTCCGTGCCTTATTTTCTGTAAAATTCAATAACGGTCCTATATTCCTTCGGTATAACAACAAATAATTTAGTAAGAAATTTGAAGGCTGGGAATATTTCATCGAAAGAAGTTAATTTTTACTAATACTTACATAAACTTGTTTTTTTATTTAGATAATTCTCATTCACATTATTATTGTCATTACCTATAGTTGACAATTAATTGATTACTGGTGTGGATGTTTCGTTGGTGAATGCTGGTCCATGGTTTAGGGTAAATTGTAGGTGTCGTCTAACCTATTAAAAGTTTTGGGAAAATGTTAAAGCAGTAAAATGAAATAAAAATTAAATTACTTTAATTTTACTGCAATTATGAAAAATTTAACAAGCGGTAACATTTGTTTATTTTGCTCTAATGAATTTTGTAATCTGGCAATTTAATACTTATTTATTTCATATCTAGGTAAGGACAAAAACTTATTAATATCCAATGAACTTAAAGTAACATAAAAAAATAAAAATTACTATAACAAATATTGAAATAAACCCCCATTCTGTATCAGACAGTATCCCAGCCTATTATAGAAAGAATTTCTCACATTCGCAAGTTGCCGATCGTTTATTAAGTTGCATTCCGCAAAAATAGCATTCCTTAAAGAATCAATATTTGGGCGACGAGTTTTATAAATCTTATTTTTTAAATGACCCCACAAGAAAAAGGCACACGGTGCCAAATCGGGAGATCTAGCTGGCCAGTTTATAGCACCACCTCGACCAGTCCAGCTCTCTGGAAATATTTCATTTAATAATACCCTCACTTGTGCTCCAAAATGTGCTGGGCATCCGTCATGTTGAAACGAGACCTCCCGATTCGCATGTGCAACTTCTTCTAATGAAGGGCCAATATGGTTAATTAAAAGATCTAAATAAGCTTCTGAATTTAAATTTCCCTGTATTTCAAATGGTCCTATAATGCGATTATTAAAAATGCCTGCCCAAATATTGATTTTTTGAGGGTATTGCGTTGTAGTGGCTAGATTTATTCTGGGCCCAATGCCTAACGTTTTGTGAATTTGGCTCTTGATTTAAAGTGAAGGTACACTCATCGGTAAAAAAAATTGATGAGAGGAAGCTGCGATCCCGATTAGCCCGTTTTTGCATTTCTTCACAGAAAGTTTGCCTTGATTCTTCGTCAAAAGGAAGCAGGTAACTCTTGGTGACATTGGAATTTAAAGGGATGATATTTGTTTTTCTTTAATATGTTACGGACAGTTTCTCTTGAAACATTACATTCTAGGGCAATAGACCTTAAACTAGATGTTAGACTAGCAGTTATCAGGCCTATTACCATTTCCTCTACCTCAACATTTAGATTTCTTGGAACGACTAAAAAAATAAATGATAAGATTAATTTTAGTTTTGTTTCACTCCACGTTATCACTTGTTAAATTTCTCATAACCCCAGTAAAATTTAAGTTAGCGAACAAGAATTATCTAAATAAAAACCAAGTAAATTTATTAGTAAAAATTACCTTCTTTCAATGAAAGATTCCCAGTATCTTCAAATTTCTTAACTACATTTTTTATTGTTGTTACCGAAGGAATAGGACTGTTATTGAATTTTACAGAAAATAAGTCACGGACTACCCGCAGACTATTGGCGCCGTAAAATGTTTTCACAATGAAAACCCTTTCTTCAACTGAATAAATATTTTTGTTCATTTTGAAACTCAAATTTTAAATAATTGTCGATAAATAATGTTGACAGTTCAGAAGAATGGGGAAAACCCGCAAATTTTGAAAATGATCCTATTGAATAGTTTACTATCCAAAACAAATTCAGCAATTTTCGTTTTTTTATTTTTGAGACTTATTTTCGTCATAATTAAATACGAAACGTGAATCACACTTGAAACGCAATATGTATTTGAATGACGCTGTGACGTACGTGGCCTACACATTAGGTAGGGATTTTAACATGCGCAAACCGATCCGTTAACACCCTAAGCCCCCGCTCATTCTTCGACTCCTCCCCACTTTATCCAGGGAGACGCGTTATATCACGGCGCAACGGATAGGCCTCCTACGTCACAGAAAGCGCGCGTTTTAGCGCTCCCGGTTATGCTGCTTTTCTAGTTGCATGTTTTTCTTTTAGCACGGCGCATAATCAAAATTTTTACGTGGTACGTGATACATGTTCTATTTGTGCTTGATATTACAGTACTGAAAGTTATAAATTCGATTAAGCGGGTCTTCCCCATTAGAAACTAGAATCAAGGGAGTCTTTGATTAGAATAAATTAAATTGTCATAGGTAATCTGATGAATATCCGTGTTTCAATTTGAAAATTATTAGTGTAATTTTTGCTTTTAATGCTTTAATAAATTGGACAATTGCAGAGTTTTTGATATCCTCATACGCAGAAAAAAATAGTCTTTCGATTGCTACCTTTACCACCACTGTAACTACACATGGGGAGCAGGAATCCCCAAAAATGTAATTGCCCATGTTATTTCCCCATGTACACATGGAAGTTTGTCACACGGTATATGTTTGTGTAGAAAATAGTATATTTTACAACAAGAGATGAAAATACCGTTTACTTGGCTCATTCTCGTTACCGTTACTAGAAGTAGGCATTTCAACATCTTCAATATTATTATTATTTTGTTCTATTTCGTTAATAATTAAATTATCAACAACCGTTTTCTGTTCTTTTCTTTTGTATCTCTTTTACTTCTTGCAGTACTTTTATTTTCACACGGTTTTAATTTCAGCGTAGGAACTGCTTCCGATTTAAGGATCAATTTCTTTTTGCCCATTAAACGGCATTCCATAATATTTTCAAAATCGTTTTCTACAAAATGATCGGAACATACCTACTCTGCTAGTTTCAACGTTAAATAAGTTATTTCGAAAACACTGTCGAACCCAAATTTTCCTTACTTTATTGTCTTTTGGAAAGCGAAAGAAACTAATATTACTTCCTTTTTCACCTAAGTTTTTACATGCAGCAACGGCACAGTTAACAGACATTATGGACATTCACGTATACACACACGAAATGCAAACCTTTTCACCACTATGTTTGTTGTAATTTAAAATAACGTTCATACCTACACGATTAGACGGTGCCGTGTACGTATACACGCGTATGTGTACATGGCGGAATCTTCCGCCGTTGACGTCACCCAATATCGTCCCCTCTCGTCTCGCACCTTTGGCCCGCGCGCGACATACACGCTGACTAGCCTACCTAGTAGAGTACAGATGCCTTGGTTAAAACTCTGTTAATTTAAAATACGTTGTTCGCCGGTGTGCGTTTATTATACATAATTTCGTATTTCGATAGTTACCACTATCAGTTATCTGCATAAGCTACTCGGTACCTACACCTACTATCTTTTCCACGAGATGCACGTCAACGTGTTCACTGACATCACCCTGATGCCTGATCTATGGGCATCACAGGTGCGTTTACATTTCACCTCGCTATGCGCAACTTCAAATTTGCGGCGATCACGTAACGGATATTTTTCGCGGAAAAGTTAGTATGGGAGTATTTACAAAATTTGTTAATATATACTGTACCTACTACATAGTTAGTTATTACATGAATTAGAGTAAATATTTAATTCATACTTCAATAAGATTTTAAAAAAATGCAAAAATTAAAAAAGATCATTAAATCGATAATTTAGACATTACGAATTGTATACGATAGAACTGTTGTATTTACTGCTCTATTGGTGTATGTTTGGTGACATAATCAAACTTTAGAGACGCATGTTGAGTTGCCTAGTCAGTTTCGTTCGAACGCCCCCAAAACGAAGACAGGTGTTCCTAGACACTGGCGGCTTCACTTGAAGATTTTCCCAAAGTTAATCCTTGATTAACTTGAGCTGAGCAAGTAAATGGGCATGTGAACAGAAAATTATAAGAGAAGGATAGGGCCCATTTCATACGGAGTGGCTAATTCATTGAATTTGAATAATAAAGCATAATTATTTTTAATAATTTTATTTAAAAATTATAGATAATACAGTATATTATTTTAATAGGATTCTTTTAGCACACCAGCCTGTAAGAAATGTAGCGTCCGGCAGTTTCCGACGGTCGAATAATTTTTACCACCTGCAGCATGAAAAAAACCAGTATTATTTTAATGACTACCGTACTGTACCCGCATCCAAACAATATTTTACTTTTAAATTCAGGCGAGTTGGGGGGGGGGGGGCAGTAAAATAACAAACTACTATAAAAAAAGAGAGTCTTTGAAGTGATAATTTCATTTCAATTTTTTCAATAGGGACCACTTAATATTTTATTGAGATCAATTTGGGTTTGAATACATTATGTACTAAACATCTCAATCGTTTTGAATTCTTAATAATTCTTAAAAGACAGCGACACAGTAATTAAACTCGACACGTGTTTCGCTGACAACGTCAGCATCTTCAGGAGTTGAAGATTAATCTAAACCTAGTCTTACATTACTTTGCTACTCCTGGAGTGAAAGGGATCGATAGACCTATAGTTCTAAAAAACCCTATAGGTCTATCGATCCATTCACTCCAGGGGTGGGGGTTGGGTATTTATAGCAAGGTAATTAAGACTAGGTTTAGATTAATCTTCAACTCCTGAAGATGCTGACATTGTCAGCGAAACACGTGTCAAGTTTAACTACTGTGTCACTGTCTTTTGACGTGTGGGGTTAACTTATTAAGAATTCATAGTGAATTTACATCAAAGTTCTTGATCCAACTACTGTGTGTAACATGCTTACTATATTGCTCTTTGATCCACAGAAATACAAATTTCGTAACTGAGAATAGAGCATACAGTTTATAAATACTTCGATAATTTTTCAATGTACTTAATTACCTACCAACAGCTTTCTATTTCAGTAAATGGGTAGCTCACTCACCATTAAAGATGGAAGAATGGCTAAAGGAACAAATCGGAAGAAAATTGTAAGGGTATTTTGAAGGTATTTTCAAAGTTAAGATATTTTCACAACTTTTTAAGATATTGCAAAAAAAGTGAAAACAACCTCCATTTTCATTCAAGATAAGCAGATGAATTGTGCTTCCTGAAGACATTTAAGTTTAGATTTTCCTGATTTTAAGTAAATGAGGACGGTTGATATAAGTGGAGAACAGAAGAATAGGATGGAACGTGATAAAGAAGTAGAGTAAAGAGACAGGCAGTTACAAGAACAACGAGAAGTGAAAGGCGAAGCTCCAGATATACTGAACATCAAATAGTGACACTATGACAGAGGGGCTGCCTAAATATCTACAGAAGAAGGGTGGTGAGGTTTAGATTGGAGAATGAGAAAATGACCGTCGTGTAGAGCAGCGGAGGGTGGCACTTGAAGAGGTGCAGATGGGGTGAGAATACTGAACATATGGAAATTGAATAACTCCTGGAGGAAAGATGAAGGGTGGAGAAGTGGATGAGACAAATGCAAAGGAATGAAAGCGGGCAGTGGAAATAACATATAAAAAAGAAGTGACATGAAGTAACTGATGTCATTTAATTGTAGTTCCTGATGGGTGATGGGAAACCATAAATTTCTTATGTATCTATACAAGGTGTCCCATTTAAGCAAGGAAGTAGACGAGGAAGTAGATTTACGGCTAAACCACTGGATGTATCAAAAAAGAATGCCTTATTTCACATACAAAATTTGAGAAAAATGCTAGCTTTTAAGTAAACAAAATGATCATTTTTTTGGAAATTACAAAAAAACTGGGACCATAGCGCATTTCTACACAACAAAAAGCTTTAGTGTGCAAAATTTCAGGTAGATACTCTGAAACTTGGCTGTGGAGTCTTTGAAAAACGAACACTTGGTTCTCAGGGACAATCAACGAGTCCGAGCGAGACAGGAGAAAGTTCGACGAGCCCCCTTAAGTTTATTATCAAAGTAAGACATTTGACACCTATTTAAAAGAAGAAACTGATTGCTAATTTTTAGCGCCGATTGCCAAAATCCAAATGAGTCATATTTTAACTATTGAATATCTCCAATCAACGCAACGCTGTACAGATCCTGGAAGAAAGTGAGAATAAGAAACGGGACTTCAACTTCTTGTGCTAGCCCGTTACCAATCAGCAGTTACTGTCATGAATAGGGAAGGAATCTGCAAGTGTGCTTGCAGTATCGCTATCTGATACATTATGTAGTCCTGGAATAACGGAATGGAAAAGTATCAAGAAATAACGTGACAAAATAATGCTACTGAAATCATAATGCCCACGCCTCTACTCTGTGATCTATCTGAATTTAATAAGAAAGTTGCCCATTTGCGGAGACAGAAAATTAGCAGTCTGTATACAGGACGCCTCAATAGTATGACCGGGGAATTTTTCGTTTTTGTTATGCATTTGGGAGAAAAGAGTTCTATGGGAGTTCGCTCTTATTCCTTATAATATAAAATTATTTTCACTTGCAGATGCCTCCGACATCTGACTCCGTTTTCTTTAAACAAAACACTTTGAAATATTACTGCAATTTTGGATTTACAATCATCAAATTCCCACATCAGGAAATTTCAAAACCTCCCAACAGTATTTTTTAATTTTTTAAATTTTTGTGCATTTTGAATATCTTTTACAATTTCACATTTTAAAATCTACCATCCTATACGGACTATTTCTTTTCTCACCGTTTCTTCAGATAAAATTTTTCGATAGAGCGCACCCCTGCCGTGTATTGAAAAACCTAGGTCTCATCTTTAAACTTTGTTTTTAAATTAAGTAAAGCAATGATCTTAATAACCTAAATGTTGCCAAATTATTTCATTCACTGCAAAAATTAATTTCTATTAGAATTTTCGGGAAATAATAGCATTTGCAACAAAACTGCGTTTTTTTCCAAAACGGTTCATCTTACAGATCTCAACCAAGAGTAAATTTTTTTCTCCTAAAATGCAAATGAATCGAAAACCAGAAAATATAAGTAGAATATAAAAACAACGTATATTTTCTAGCAGCAGAGAGCAGACTGCTCTCATTTTTTGTTTATTGCAAGAAATTATGCCTAGGAATGCACCCTTGTGTTTGTGTACCGCTAGCACCATAAAGATTTAGATGGGCCAAAAACTATGAATGAAGAATAAACCAAACTAGATTCCTAATAATAAAATATAAAAGCACTCCGGTCGATATAAAAGAAGGATTAGTAAGCATATATCCAGAAACAGGCAACAAAATAATAAAGCTTGAAAAATTCCAAAATCCTGTAGATTAATATATAATATTGTCACATAGTGTGACATAAGACTTTCAACAACTTCGAAACAAACACCCTGTATTTTCTAAATAAGTAAAGTAATAATTAATTTAGCTAGCGTTAGCAAAGACTCGCCTGAGCGAGGCACGCGCCTGGGTCGGGGAGTCGCGCTGAGGGTTCCGTGTGGTGCACACCGTTAGCCGAAGAAAGCCTTTCCCGCTCCATAAAAATGTAAGTAACATTATTTGTTAATCTTTTGTATTAGAGTAGTTATGTTTTCACTTATTGTCACTTTCATGTAAGGAATACAATTTTATGTCGTTTAGTATTAAATTCTATTAATTGTTTGTCTTGGGCGTTTGACTTATACACACACCCCCTTAGGAGAAACACCGGTACCTCTTACCACCGAACCCGCAGATGCGACACATGGTGGAGGCGCCCTTTTAATAAATAATTCAAATATAAGTCAAATGTTCAATGATAAACGCACTACAAGAAGCGGGACCAAAAAGAATTTAGTAATCAATATAGACAAATCACAATTTGAAAATTTTATCCCTCCTTCTCGTAGTACAGAATTGTTTGAAATTAACCCATTTTTACCTAACCAAAGTATAAGTCGAAGTCCTACGTCCGCTCCCGCTAAATTAGAAGAAACTGGCATTTTCAATAATTTTGAAAATATAAATGAAGCTATAGAGTCAAGGGAAAGTTTAAATAAGTCACCAGAAAATCAAGTGCTAAATTTAGAACAAGTCTCAAAAGAAAATTTAAATAGTCCCAACAATAATAAAAATAAATCATCTAACTTTCAAAAAGAAATTGAGAGCACTATGGCAAATGTTACAGTATCAGAAGCTTTCAATACCAATAAACTACCTGCAAAACCAAAATTTATCAGTCCACAAATATTTTATCCCGCTACTTCCAATCCAAACGATTTTATTAATAATTATATAAGAACGAGCATTGCGAACGGCTGGTCAGACGACCTGAAGATTTCTTATTTTGGCACCTTTCTTGATGGGGCAAGTAATAGGTGGTATGAAAGGTTTGTTAGAAGTAATCCTGATAGTACTTGGTTTGATATCGTAAGAGAATTCAAAAACGAGTTTGATGACGGACTGGAAAACAAAACAGCGGAAACAGCGTTTGATAATAAAGTGCAGAAAAATAATGAAACTCTAAAAACCTACTTCTACGATCTGAAAACTTTGGCATATGATTACAATCCTGAAATGGACGACAAAACTTTTATAAAACAGTTTGAACGCAGCATTTTACCTAAATTCATTTCGACATACAAAATTCTAAAGCCTAAATCATTATCAGTTCAAATACTCAAAGAAATCGTTGCAAGGGTAGATGATATCGTGCAAGCAGAAATGCAATTATCAAATTCAAATCAAAACCAAAGTATTCAAACTTACGAAAATGACGCTTTACACAATTCAAACTATCCCACACAATCAACTCCTTCTCCTAACACATATCCGAACCAAAATAAAATTCAATATTTCAGACCCAACGTATATCAAAATCATACTCGATATCCAAATCAAGCTCAAAATTTCCGACAAAATAACGAAAATGTTGCACAGTCAAACAACAGGTTTAACCAAAATTTCAATGCGGATTTCAGATATCAGAATCGATTCTAGCTTGAGAGCTGATCGAGTGCACTTCGATTCTTTCGGAGTGGTGAGCAGAAAATACCTGACCTATATTATTGTTATTGTCACTATCATTGTTTCACATCATCATTATTGTTGTTATTATTATTGTCATATATATATAATGTTTTTTTTTTCATTAATGGTGTTATTGCTATTTTTATTACTATAGGTTTTTCCCTGCTACTGAAGATGGCAGCTTACCTGCCGAAATGCGTATATAGTATTTCAAAATTTATGTGGTTAGGGGTACAATTGATTCTTGAATTTACAGGATGGTTGCTTTACAGGAATGAAATTAAGGGCAAAGTATGGGGAAATGTGCTTGTTCCTACAAAATTTGGTCTCTTGTTCAAGTGGTCGTTTTATAGATGGTTGCTTCTAGGATTTTTAATAGTATTTGCAAAGATCCTATAATAAAATTGGGACGCATGTGTTATGCACGCCAACTGGTGTAAGGCGAGAAACTCCAAATACAGCTAGAAAATGTGACCCATTTTATCACTGTCGTTTTTAAACCTCTCCTTTAGGTACCCATAGGTTAAATATATGGATGCCGTCTCACCCATTTTGATATTACTAAAGATTGCCTCAAAGTCAAGACCAGCAAGATAAATGTACATATTTAGACTATGAAGATAAAATTCATTTGAAGTATTTTTTGCTCATTTTGTCTAATTTCATTACAAATATTCACTAATTTGGCAGCGCCCCAGAATGGAAGGTCCCAGGGATTAGCAAAATTCTACTTTGAAAATAGCAAAATAGGTTATATCAGTTCTTACCTGTCCCCTTTTTAATCCAAAGTACCTTGCAACTGGATCACCAGCTTGAATTCGCATCAACATATTTTCCTTCAATTTACTGCAACAACATTCAGTGTCATTACGTTAAACAAAATACCGTGTGACAAACTTCCATGTGTACATGGGGAAATAACATGGGCAATTACATTTTTGGGGATTCCTGCTCCCCATGTGTAGTTACAGTGGTGGTAAAGGTAGCAATCGAAAGACTATTTTTTTCTGCGTATGAGGATATCAAAAACTCTGCAATTTTCCAATTTATTAAAGCATTAAAAGCAAAAATTACACTAATAATTTTCAAATTAAAACACGGATATTCATCAGATTACCTATGACAATTTAATTTATTCTGCCGTCCTAAGACAAGAGGTCCTATCTGCATTTTAACAGTTTTGAGATATTAAGGTTTTTTATATATTCTTTGTTAGAAATTGGCCTAACCACTTTTCTTCAATTTTTTTCTCGGTATCTATGCTTACACGAAGTATGTGCATAATGACAGCTAATTTTACATTTGTTTCTATAACTAAGGTAAAATTTTAGGTTTCTGTCAGATAGGACAAAGCAGCACTATTGCAGAATTTGACTACTTCACCGTATCATGACAATCTTGATATGCTACAAAACGAATATGTCCTAACTACAGCAATGTATTAGGTAGATAGGACAAATTTGCCTAGGGCCGGCGAGATAGGACATATTGATTTAGGAAATCCTTAAATTTTACAGTTAGGACAATAATTTTAGGTGAATATAAGCTTCTTGAATAGAAGTTAGGACTTTTAGACTTAGTAGAATGGTAGAAAATAGTTGCGACATTCCATACATGCCAAAAACGAAAAATCGAAATTTTGCAGATAGGACCTTTTGTCTTAGCACGGCAGTATTCTAGTCAAAGACTCCCTTGATTCTAATTTCTAATTCGTCTGAACTGTCAACATTATTTATCGACAATTTAAAATTTGGGTTTCAAAATGAACAAAAATATTTATTCAGTTGAAGAAAAGGTTTTCATTGTGAAAACATTTTACGGCGGCAATAGTCTGCGGGTAGTCCGTGACTTATTTTCTGTAAAATTCAATAACAGTCCTATTCCTTCGGTAACAACAATAAAAAATTTAGTTAAGAAATTTGAAGATACTGGGAATCTTTCATTGAAAGAAGGTAATTTTTACTAATAAATTTACTTGGTTTTTATTTAGATAATTCTGATTCGCTTATTATTATTACCTAGTTGCTAATTCCTTATTGTTCGCTAACTTAAATTTAACAAGTGATAACGTGGAGTGAAACAAAACTAAAATTAATCTTATCATTTATTTTTTTAGTCGTTCCAAGAAATCTAAATGTTGAGGTAGAGGAAATGGTAATAGGCCTGATAACTGCTAGTCCAACATCTAGTTTAAGGTCTATTGCCCTAGAATCTAATGTTTCAAGAGAAACTGTCCGTAACATATTAAAAAAAAACAAATATCATCCCTTTAAATTCCAATGTCACCAAGAGTTACTTCCTTTTGTCGAAGAATCAAGGCAAACTTTCTGTGAAGAAATGCAAGAACGGGCTAATCGGGATCGCAGCTTCCTCTCATCAATTTGTTTTAACGATGAGTGTACCTTCACTTTAAAACAAGAGCCAAATTCACAAAACGTTAGGCATTGGGCCCAGGAAAATCCCAGAATAAATCTAGCCACTACAACGCAATACCCTCAAAAAATCAATATTTGGGCAGGCATTTTTAATAATCGCATTATAGGACCATTTGAAATACAGGGAAATTTAAATTCAGAAGCTTATTTAGATCTTTTAATTAACCATAATGGCCCTGCATTAGAAGAAGTTGCACATGCAAATCGGGAGGTCTGGTTTCAATGTGATGGATGCTCAACACATTTTGGAGCACAAGTGAGGGGATTATTAAATGAAATATTTCCAGAGAGCTGGATTGGTCGAGGTGGTGCTATAATCTGGCCAGCTAGATCTCCCGATTTTACACCGTGTGACTTTTTCTTGTGGGGTCATTTAAAAAATAAGATTTATAAAACTCGTCACCCAAATATTGATTCTTTAAGAAATGCTATTTTTGCGGAATGCAACTTAATAAACGATCGGCAACTTGAGAATGTGAGAAATTCTTTCTATAATAGGCTGGGATACTGTCTGATACAGAATGGGGGTTTATTTGAATATTTGTTATAGTGATTTTTCTTTTTTATGTTACTTTAATTTCATTGTATATTAATAAGTTTTTGTCCTTACCTAGATATGAAATAAATAAGTATTAAATTGCCAGGTTACAAAATTCATTAGAGCAAAATAAACAAATGTTGCCGCTTGTTAAATTTTTCATAATTGCAGTAAAATTAAAGTAATTTAATTTTTATTATTTCATTTTACTGCTTTAACATTTTCCCAAAAACTTTTTAATAGGTTAGACGACACCTACAATTTACCCTAAACTATGGACCAGCATTCACCAACGAAACATCCACACCAGTAATCAATTAATTGTCAACTATAGGTAACGACAATAATAATGTGAATGAGAATTATCTAAATAAAAAAACAAGTTTATGTATTAGTAAAAATTAACTTCTTTCGATGGAAGATTCCCAGCCTTCAAATTTTTTACTAAATTATTTGTTGTTATACCAAAGGAATAGGACCGTTATTGAATTTTACAGAAAATAAGGCACGGACTACGCCCAAACTATTGCCGCCGTAAAATATTTTCACAATGAAAACCTTTTCTTGAACTAAATAAATATTTTTGTTCATTTTTAAATGTTGACAGTTCAGAAAATCCATAAAAATCAAAAACGTCCGTGATTAGAATAAATTAAGTTGTCATGGATAATCTGATAAATTTCTGTGTTTTAGTTAGAAAATTATTAATGTAATTTTTGCTTTTAATGCTTTAATAAATTGGAAAGTTGTAGAGTTTTTGATGTCCTCATACGCAGAAAAAAATAATCTTTCGATTGCTACCTTTACCACCACTGTAACTACACATGGGGAGCAGGAATCCCCAAAAATGTAATTGCCCATGTTATTTCCCCATGTACACATGGAAGTTTGTCACACGGTATATCTATTTTATTTTTAACTGCGAAAAATATAATACGTACTATCTTGCGAGTAATTCTTGTTTTTCCTCTGGTGTCATTACCACATGTTCTGGAACTAACTCATGTTCGGTAATGTTGATCAACAACTCAGATTCTAAAAACTGTTCTAAAATATATTTAGGGGCCATATCTACTAAAGACTGTTTTGCTGAAGGTGTCATCCCTGCTTGAACTACAATAATAGCTCTGTGAATATTTTCCAGCTGCATTCTTTGACAATAGGTTTTAATCGTTTTAATGCCAATTTTCGGCTCATCAGGGAAAAATACAAACATCTGATCGGTAGGGTCATCATTATGAGCCACTAAAACAATTAATTCACTTCTTGATGGTCGTTTTTCACTGTAACAAAAAAGAAATCAATGAAGTCCTGCAATACAGTTTTTGGTGAAATATACATATGTAATCTAAAATCTTTAAATATTATGATTTTCGGCATTTGCTCGCCATGAGATAATAATTGTGAATGAGAACCTGCAGGAAAAATGTGGCAAGATGTATCTGGAATTCGAACAAGCTTTCCCATTTTCGGAGCGTCCTAACGAAGCCGAACGATAATACAAGCCAGAATGTAGCGCTTGGAGCACTGCTGTGACGTCACAGCCGTGGACGGATCGCTTAGTCGGGGAGCAAAGTGCTCTAATTCGACAACCTCTTACAACTCGAACACGCACAAAAAAATGAAGCTGATTCTTATGTAAAATGACCTGCCGTATTCGAATTTTGAGGTCGCGAAAATATCGGAAATTGTGAAAATGCCGAAAAATCGAATTTTCCTAAACTTTCCTAAATCAATTTTCGACCATTTTTAATACTTTTCTTGTTGTATTTCAGCAACGAAAAGAGTAAGAGATCTGTTTTTTTTTTCATGGAATATACATTGAAGTGTGCTGATCATCACAGTGTACTCACGCTGCCTCTAAAACTTTCCAATGTTATGAAAAAAAAAATGTTTTCTTGCTAGACCACAAATTTGTGTAATGTATTTTTCACGTACTGGATAAGTAATCTTATTTTTCGGAATTAGCATATGCATATGCGAGACCAAATACGAACAAAGGCTCGAAATTATTTTTGGTGAAGAAACGAAACATTAATGTTGTTACTGAAAAAAGTTACAGCGGGTTAATAAACACATATAAATTGTGCGCGCTAACTGCACTGAGCCGTGTAGGCGTACAAACAAATTGCATTTCCCCTCACATAACCACATAACCATTATACATTAGATTTTATGCAATACTTTATTAAATAATTATTCATATGTTACCTACCTCCAATGAAATGTTAGTTAATGAAGCAAAAGAACAGAAAATTAAAAAATTGCGTAGTAAGTAGTTCTCCCATTTATCTTCTTCCATCAGTAAACATTTTGTTAGCGGGTGTATTTTATTTTGTTAGGACTTGTTTCCGAGAATGTTTTCTACTATATTTTTTAGTTTTGTTCTTCATGCGGAATGCGGCTCATTTAATAATATTAAATACATATTGAGTTTAAGTTCTGTAGGTTTTTAATGTTAAACGTTTGTTCAAAATAGGAAAATGTGGTATTATATCGTTCAGGTATATTTAATTAGATATTCTCTTAATAAAAATTTCAAAAGTCCAGTTGTTGTTATTGAATATTTTGGTAAACTAGAATTATTTCCACGCCACAAACACCGACCGTCCGTACCGAGTGGGCCACGATTTATACGTCACGGCCGCTACGTTCCGGCTTGATTTTTCGTTCGGCTTCGGTCCTAACCACTAAAATAAGGAGGCTCACGTGCGGCTGTTCTTCTTTGAACCACCGAAAACGACCATTCGAACAGGCGCAACTGAAACTCTACCTTACCTAATGCACAACAGATACAGTGGAACTTGGCAAGGATGCATTGGAGAAAGAAGCGAAGCTTCCAGCTCAACTACTGATTTGGTGAAAAGGGTGCACAAGTGCCAGATCATGTATCTATACTTAATAAACACATATACACTGTCATTCTTACTTACAAATCACAAAAATCTCGTGCCAAGCAGCTCACCATAAGTAAATTGAGACTTGAGAAGTGGCAACATACAGTGTGTCCCAGGATTCATGTTACAAGAGGTATGATTGACTGAAGCTTTTGGAATTTCAATTTGGTATTTTGGAAATAAACGCTGCTTGGTTCGAAACTAATTTCTAGTATATTTCGGGCCATGACAGCTAATGAAAAACTATTTTCGCGTCAAGTAAACGACCTTATCGGTTCACAATTCGGCAAAATGTTGCATATCCGGCTACTTTGACGAAACCTTTTTTCTCTGATGGAAATGCGCAATTTCTTCATTAAACAAAAATTAGAATATGAGTTCGTAAACATTACAAACTTTATCTGACAGACCTTTACCTTTTCAATCTTTTCATTTCAGTCAAGAGTTTTGTTTCTCTTCGGGTCAAATGGCTGATGTCAAGATTTGCCAGATTATTCATTTGTGGTGTATTTTACTATTTTTGAGCTTAACAAACAAACAAAGTCGTACCTAGATTATTTCGTTGTTTATCGGGAAGAAAGGCATTAAGTTTTCTAAATGATACTAAATTTATAAATTTGAAACAGTGCATGTTCAGAGTCTGAGACCCCGGCGGAGGCGGTATTCTGAAAAATAAGTTAGGAATATCAAAGTAGCCGGATCTGCCTGAATGTTTACACGGCGGCATAATTTAACCTCGAATTTAACATTTTGTCGAATTATGAACCGATAGTCTTTTACCTGACGCAAAAATAGTGTTTCATTAGACGTCATGAACCTCCTGATTTACAAAAAACCAAAATTTACTAGAAATTAGTTTCGAACCAAGCAGCGCTTATTTCCAAAATACCAAATTGAAATTCCAAAAGTTTCAGTCAATCATACCTCTTGTAACATCAATCCTGGGACACACTGTGTATTATAAAGTTGGTGCTGTAGCCACTTCCGGGGGTTGTTGGAAGATGGCGGACAGCAATGCTAGTTATTGTGTGTTGGTTTTATGCGTTTGCTTAATAAATAATTAAATAAAAACAGCTTGTTTTCATGAATAATACATGGTGTCAGGTGTGAAAACTGTATTTCGATAGTGAATTAACTTGGTGAAAGGATGGAGTCGTTTGGATTTAGACCACCCGAAAAGTTGAGTTTTGAGGGAAACTTGAGTGAAAACTGGAAGCTTTTTATACAGCAATTTGAAATTTTTCTTCAAGCCACGGACCTGGAAAGTAAACCAAGTAAGAAGAAGACTGCGGTGTTTCTCAATGTGATTGGTGAAGCAGGACTTAGGTTGTATAATTCGTTTAAGTTTGAAAACCAGGATAATATAACCTTAGAAGATATAAAAACAAAATTTGAAGAGTATTGTTCCCCAATGAAAAATGTTACGTTTGAGAGGTTTAAATTTAACCAAATAGTGCAGCGAGAAGGCCAGATGTTTGACAGCTTTTTGACGGAATTGAGGAATGCAGTTAAAACAACTGAATATTCTGAACAGGATGAAATGATTAAAGATAGAATTGTTGTTGGAATCTTTGACAAGGCCACCCAGCAGAGATTACTTCGTGAGTCAAAATTAACATTAAATAAAGCAATTGATTTTTGTAGGGCATCTGAAAATAGCTGCACAATGGCCAAAGCCTTACAGCAGCAACAAAATGAAATGCCTGTGCATGCTATACGAGCAACCGAGCAAGATCAAAATGACAAAGAAAGGAGAGAAAAAGCTAAATGTAAGTTTTGTGGCTATGTCCATGTTCCAAGGAAATGTCCCGCTTATGGAAAGACTTGTGCTAAATGTCAGGGTAGGAACCATTTTGCGAATGTTTGCCTGAAAAATATAGTTGGAAGACGAGTTGAAGATAAGAAAATTAAGAGGCACGTCAGTGAGATACAAGAAAGAAAAGTTAATGAAAGTGAAAGCGAGAGTGATGAGTTTTATGTGGATGCAGTAGTAAAAGAAATCAGTTCTTTAGGGAACAAGAATAGAAGATCCAGAAGAATGTGGACAGAAGTTATAGAAACAAATGGAAAACCTATTAGATACAAATTAGACACAGGTGCGGAAGTGAGTGTATTGCCATTAAAATTTCTGGAAACTATCTTGCGGAATCCCCAAATAAAAAAATGTGATATCACGTTGGTGTCATATGGTAATTCCGAATTCAGAATGAAGCCTTTAGGTGAGGTAACTTTAAGTTGTAGAATTAAGGACAAAGTAGTGGCTGTAAATTTTATTGTTGTCAATGTACGTGATCAACTGCCGCTGTTAGGATTGGATGCTTGTATCGATTTAGAATTAATTCAGAGACTAGATAGTGTCAGATTTATTGCAGCTAGTAGATTTAAAACTTTGGATGATATTGTGGCAAAGTATCCCACTGTCTTTAAAGGGTTAGGCAAATTTCCGGGAAAACATCATATTTCTCTAAAAGATAACGCTATAGCTCATGTGCAACCAATCAGGCGCATTCCCCAGACGTTGTTTGACAGGGTTAGGGCAAAGTTAAAGGATTTAGAATATCAAGGGATTATTCGTAAAGTTGATAAACCTACTAGGTGGTTGAATCCTTTAGTAATTGTAGAGAAACAGAATGGAGATCTGAGACTGTGTCTTGACCCAAAATACCTAAATGAGGCTATACAACGAGAGCATTTCTTGATCCCGACTATCGATGAGATATCAAGTAAGTTGAGTAATAAGGAATATTTCACGGTTTTGGATATGAAAGATGGTTACTTTCAAATTGAAATAGATGATGAGAGTTCAGATTATTGTACTTTTGGTACTCCCGTTGGCCGATATCAGTTTTGTAGATTGCCATTTGGGATTTGTTCTGCCCCAGAGGTATTTCAGAAAAGAAATTACGAGTTGTTTGGAGATATAGACGGAGTAGGGATTTACTTTGATGACTTGATTATAACAGGAGCCTCCGAAGAAGAACATGATAAGAATTTAAAACTAGTTTTGGATAGGGCACTAAAATACAATGTTAAGTTTAATAAGAGCAAAATTCAGTTCAAGTCAAAAGCAGTTAAATTTATGGGCCAAATTTTTTCTAAAAGTGGAATTGAACCTAACAGAAATTATGTTAAAGCTATTGTTGACATGCCATCTCCTAAAGATAAAACGGGTCTTTTGAGAGTTCTGGGTATGGCTAAGTATTTGGGCAAATTTGTACCGAATATGTCGGTGATTACTTCCCCGTTAAGAGAGTTAACCAAGCAAAATGTGGCTTTTGAATGGTTTCCTGAACATGAGCAAGCTTTAAGTAAGTTAAAAAATTTTCTTGTTTCTGCACCAATTTTACGTTTCTTTAACCCAAGCTTGCCCGTGGAAATTGAAACGGATGCTTCGAAAGATGGTCTGGGTGCATGTTTAGTTCAGGATAATCATCCAATAGCCTTTGCCTCTAGAAGTTTGAGTGATTCAGAAAAAAGATACGCACAAATAGAAAAGGAAGCGTTGGCAATAGTATTTGCAATTCAGAAATTTCATTATTTTATATACGGTCTGGAAAATATAAGAATTTGTACTGACCATAAGCCACTTGAAGTCATTTTTCGCAAAGACTTGTTATCCATGCCTCCGAGACTTCAGAGAATGCTATTAAGATTGATAAATTATGATTTAAATGTCACATATAAACCAGGTAAATATTTGTATATCGCAGACACGTTATCGAGAGCATTCTTAAATGAGAAAGGGCTAAAATCGGATTCTAAATTTGATGTCGCTATTCATGCACTCTCGGTGTACTTACCAATGTCGGAAAAGAAGAAAGTGGCATTTAGAGAAGAAACTAGGAAGGACAAAGAACTAAGCAGAATTTTGTCTTATTGTTACGAGGGTTGGCCAGAAAATAAATATCAAGTTGAGGATAGTTTGGGTCATTATTTTAAATTGAAGGAAAGCTTGCATGTCACGGATGATTTAATTTTTTTAGGAAATAAAGTTGTTGTGCCTAAGAGTTTAAGGTTGGATATGCTTAAATTAGTTCACGAAGGACATTTCGGAATTGAAAAATCAAAGGCCAGAGCCCGAAAAGTATTATACTGGCCTCGGATCAGTAGTGACATAGAAACATACATTAAACAGTGTAAAATATGCGAACGATTTCAAAGGAAAAATTGTAAAGAAACTTTGCTTCCATTTCCTTTACCAGAGAGACCTTGGCAACGTGTGAGCAGCGACATTTTTTCGTACGGTGATAAAAGTTATCTCGTTTTAATGGATGCTTATTCTAATTGGCTTGAATTAAAAAGATTGAAAGATAAATCTGCGGCGTCAGTAGTCCAAAAACTGCGTTCCATTTTTTCTAAATTTGGGTGTCCGGATGAGTTAATATGTGATAACGTACCATTTACTAGTCACGTCTGCCAAGATTTTGCAAAAGAGTGGAATTTTACCATAACATCACGAAGTCCAAATTACCCTCAATCAAATGGTCTAGCTGAAAAGGCAGTTGCAATAGGGAAAAGTATTGTTAAGAAATGTGCTGAAGGTAACTTAGATATGTATGTAGTATTAATGGAGTATCGCAACTCGCCACTCAAGTATATAGATTATTCTCCTTCTCAGTTATTAATGGGTAGGATGTGTAAGACTAGAGTTCCAATTACAGCAGAGCTATTGAAGCCAGTCGCATGTGAAAATGTGGATAAGAAGCTTCTTGTCAGACAAATGCATAATAAAGAGTATTTCAATAGATCTGCTAAAAGAACCCTAAAAGTATTAGATTCTGATGCTGATGTTACTGTATATAACCATGTAAATAGGATCTGGGAACCGGGTAAAATTGTAAGACCGCATGAGTCACCCAGGTCGTATATTGTGAGACAAGTTAGGCAATGTAGTCAGGAGGAATCGAATTGATATCAGGGAATCACGTAATCAGTATGTACCAATGGGTAATGAAATAGTTAGTGAATCAAATCTTGACTGCAGGCCTGACATGCATTCTCAAAAACCTGGTGGTGCTAACTTACAGTCACCTCCTAGGGCCATTTCAAATAATAATAGCAGTTTTGAAGAAACTGAATTACAAGTAAACCCTGATGTAAATTCAGATGTCCCTGTAATTACAAGGTCTGGTAGGAGTGTTAAGAAACCCAATAGGCTAGATTTGTAAAAGGGGAGGATGTATTATAAAGTTGGTGCTGTAGCCACTTCCGGGGGTTGTTGGAAGATGGCGGACAGCAATGCTAGTTATTGTGTGTTGGTTTTATGCGTTTGCTTAATAAATAATTAAATAAAAACAGCTTGTTTTCATGAATAATACACACTGTACACTCCTCATCTTGCTTTAAGAGCTGGATGTGCACAGAGTGTAGACTGCATGATTAAGAGGCGGTTATACCCCGAGCGATTTTTCGAGTTGGTCCATATGCAGCCCATGTATTTACTGTGTCATCGGCACTTTGCAAGGGTTTACAAAATACAATTTTGTGTTCTCAATTCTTAACCGATTTCAATTTGACAAAGCTTGCTGGCATCGCAAAACATTGAGCATGCTGCCTACATCGAATCTTTTCTGGTAAGTTTGCAGCAGTAACTTGTAGCAGAAGCAGAATGTGACTGAAATTGCGCTACGTTTAAGCGTTTTAAATATTTCATTTTCTGTTTCACAGTGAGAAAATTGGAAAAAGCCACATGTAGGATTCAATTGCAACCTTCTAAATGCACTAGAAAAATTTGACATTTCTAACTTAAGAAATGGCTTAATAGTCTTTTAGATTGGAAGCACTGTTTTTCGACTAAAACCGAGCGGTATAATAACACCCTCTTGAATCATGTTTACAATATATTGAACCCATATTCTCAATTCGTCCACGCGAATTGAAAGCATTAAGTATGTCAGTTTGTGTGTTTAAGCAAAATGTAGGGGTGTATGTGGCAGCACTAATGAACACTATCTACCAGTAAGCTGGCGTGTACATGAGCATATGCTCTTTAATGTTCGATGTTAAAGCCAGAGTATTCTTAATTTGCCTTACCTTGGTTTATCACCAAATTGTTCTTTAAACTGTTCTAAAGTCTGATCCAATTCATCCTGAGTAACTAAATAGCCACGGTCATGGCAAAGCTGCAACAAACATTTTTCGATATGTAGCCGGCAAATGAGGTTATTTTCCTAACCTGCATGACTGTCTTTCGTATCCTCCATAATTTATATGTTTCCGCTTCGTCATCCATAGTTTTTACAAACAAAGTTTAGAAACAGACACTAATTGTTTCACAAACTCCCCAAGGTTTATTTATGTAAAATATATTACTTATTCTGATTTGTACAATTCAATCTTGGATAAGTCAATCTTCCATTCTTAAACAATTAATTGTTTGACACTTGACAGACCAGTGCCAGAGCTGCTTAACAATTGCCAACATTATATGGGAAAGCAAAATCCCTGTTTCAACTTCAAAAATGTGACATTTAAGCGGTGAATATGAATTTCAAACTATTTCATTTATAAGAAGCAAGTTTTTGCGAGGGTGTGGGATAACTATATCTGTGATAGTTATAACTATGGATTCCTTAAGAAATACAAACTTAATGAACTCGAAAGGTCAATTGTTTAAAGCACCTGAAATACTTGAGCATAAATCAATAGTTGCTTACTATTTCTCAGCCTCTTGGTGTGGTCCTTGCAAGTTGTTACTTCCTCAGTTAATTAAAGTTTACCAGGTAATCTTTGCTTAAGCATAAAAAAATTCCACGTGTAAACCCATATGTTTAAAGGAAGGGCAAAAGCGAAAGTCTGGACTTGAAGTTATTTATGTTTCCTCAGATAGCGATGAAACAGCTTTTAAAGAATATTTCATGAAAAAGCACGGTAACTGGTATTCTATTCCTTTTGAGGATCCAATCGGAGAGTAAATAGAGTTACTTGTAAGCTTTTAAGCTGTAATAATTTAGAAACATTTTGTAGGGAATTAAGGCTTAAATACAATGTAACAAACATTCCGAGCATCATAGTTGTCAAGAAAGATGGTACGTTAATTTCTAATCGAGGACGAAAGGATATTGAAGAAATTGGTTTGAATGTATTAGTTACGTGGACTGAATAATAACTTCTTTTTATTTATTATTGTATTCCATTATGGTGCAGTAGATAAACCAACTTTTATTATTAGAATGTTCTTCAGTTCATTTATTTTGAATAAAATATATCGCTTTCAATTTGAAACATTTTGAGAAAATCTAATGACTTCTAATATGTCTGTTCGAAAACGTAAAAATAATATGCTCTTGGATAAAGGAAACATTTCGTCACCTTTTTGCGGTTCCTAAATTCGTCCTGGTACGTTTTGGAAATTGCAGTACCCGAGAAGATATTCGTGCAGTTGGCTCAGGATTTAGTCTAATTAATTTAAAACAATTGCTATTGTTTATTAATTTTTAAGTAAGATTTTCAGAAATGTGACTTAAGGCAGTAAAATTTAGTAAAACATAGCGAGAAGTACCAAGCAAATCATTTTGGAACTTAAATCGTACGCTGGTCAAGATTTAACTGAACCTATGAGCGGTAACGTCATCTTGCAAAGAAAATTTTTAGCCATGCATAGCTAGTTTATTGTGGATAAATCACTGAACAAATTTGATTTAAATATAGAAGACCAAAAGGACATATGGTGTCAGTTAATGAAAGAAATAAACATTTGCCTAGGCAACCACAAATTTGGAGCTAAGTAATACAGTTTACCCTTTCAGACGGCCGTTTTTCTTGGTGTTTTTTGTAGTCACAGTCAACTGCAATAATAAACTGGGAGCAGGCGACAGTCTGTAACAAAGCACAATTAAAATACCGGTTACGTAACGAATTTTGGTTGACATTCATAATTTGTCCTGTTAAACTGCTACAGGTAACAGGCTCCCAGAGAAGAGAAGAAGGAAGACGTCAACCTATTCGTAAATGGATGGGAGAAGCAAGTGCACGCCGTTTGAGAAGGAAGATATGAGACAGCAAATGTTTGCACACGACCCATTTATGACACAATGGAACAACGTAATAATTGGTGCAGACAGCACCAATGCCCCTGCTGGAAAATCTCGGAAGAAGACCGCCGAATTCACCCCCCCCCCGGAGGCTTATAAAAGCTACTGTCCTATGGCTAAGGAACATTCAACATTATTCATTCCGACATTCAATCCGACTTGGAATTAAGAATCCTTCAGACTCAGAATTCGTTCACCGCCGCCGATTCTCAAGACTGACTTTATTTAACCGCACCGCACTGAGTAACGTCCTCGTTTCGCCGTTCGATCTGAAGATATATCCTCCGCTACTGTTTTCAAGTAACTGTCGACGGTTATTTATTAATAGCTTTTCTAGCAATATTTAAACATTATCCAACCAACGTGGTTGGAGCTGACTGGTTATACAGCAACAGATCTACCGAAATCGGAGTTCTCTGGCATGGGTAGGGACCACTTAATTACGTTTTCTCCGCTGGTTATTTATAGCCACCTGGGATTTCTTTGTGGTGACCAGTTGTCGCCCACACCTGGAGGCAGCCGGTGTATGGCAGGACGTATCCATTACATATTGGTTAGTGGCCTCCCCGAAGGGATTGCACTGTTGTGCGACAACGAAGATCCTGTACTTAAACCCTCGACTGGAGGGCATTTTAATGCTGCGACGTAACTCCAGAAAATCCGAGGGGTGAACCGCAGAGCAAAATCTTGTACACCAATTCCTCTATTTATGTGTAATTCCTTTTAATTCCCCGCAATTCCTATCTAATTCCTGCAATACCTCAAGTAATTCCAGCTATTCCCCATGTAATTCCCGCAATTCCCCATGTAATTCCTACAATTCCTCATGTAATTCCTGAAATTCCCCTACTAATTCCTGGAATTCCCTTACAACTAATTCTTGCATTTCCTGTACGTCCGATACTGCAATAATTTACAGCGCTTGCGCAATCGTTAGTATAAGAGGGGTAAACATTTCTGCAATTCCCTTGTAATTCCTGCAATTCCTCACTAATTCCTGCAATTCCCCAAACAATACCTGCAATTCCCTACAAATTTATGTAATTCCTCAAGCTTTTACACAAATTCCTCTATTTATGTGTCATTCCTTTTAATTTCACGCAATTCCTATCTAATTCATGCGATTCCTCAAGTAATTCCCCCAATTACCCATGTAATTCCTCCAATTCCCCATGATGCAATAATTTACAGCGCATGCGCAATCGTTAGTAAACATTTCTGCAATTCCCTTGTAATTCCTGCAATTCCCCAACAATTCTCCAAACAATTCCTGCAACTCCCTACTAATTTATGTAATTCCGTACTAATTCCTCTGCAATTCCTCAAGCTTGTACACCAAAATTCCTCTGCGGTTCACCCCTCGAGAAAATCAGACCTGTATCGTTACAGATTGCACGCCGGACATTCGACATGTATCAGCAACCACAATTCGATGAAAGGTTCGCCCGCCGAACAACTTTTACAGACCGCGAAGTCCTGTATTAATTATTTTCACTGTAAATATTTTGTATACAGGGTATTACAAATTTTAGGTCCGTAAATTTAAGTGGTGATTTTACATAAAATTTTATGAAAAAAACTTCCTATAATAGTCGGGGAGCAGACCGCCTGAAAGATGCGTTTCAAACACTCTCTATACAATTCGAACACATGCACACAAGAAAATGAAGCTGATACTTATGTAAAATGATCTGCCGGATTCGAATTTTGAGGTCACGAAAAGATCTGGAATTGCGAAAATGCCGGAAAATCGATTTTTCGTAAAATTTTCCTAAATCAATTTTCGACCATTTTTAAAACTTTACTCGTTGTATTTCAGCAACGAAAAGAGTTAGAGATCTGTTTTTTTCGAGGAATATACACTGAAGTGTGCCGATCATCAGAGTGTACTCACGTTGCCTCTACAACTTTCCAATTTTATGAAAAAAAATGGTTTCTTGCTGGACTACAAATTTGTGTAATGTATTTTTCATGCACCGGGTAAGTAATCTTAATTTTCAGAATTAACATATACATATGTGAGACCAAACACGGAGAAAGGCTCGAAATTATTTTTGGTGGAGAAACGAAACATTAATGTTGTTGCTGTAAAAAGTTACAGCGAGTTAAAACATAAATAACTCGTGCGCGCTAGCCGCGCTGATGGGTTGATAGGCAGCGACACGGGTTCGGGCGCTTTTATCCTTGATAATACACACATAGCCGAAACTCTTGGCCCCCTGAATGAATTTGAAACATAAACAAAAATAATTATAACAAATATGTGGATTCAATTTTACATTTTATTGAAATGCTTTATCACATGTAAGGTTATTTTCATGGAAGGAATACACGGCCAGGAATTAAATTTAAGAAAATGTCTGAATTATTTTTTTTAAAGACCGAAGTCTTCGCAAAATGTGAGAAACGAAGATGTCAATAACCAGTACGTCCTCCTCTGCTCTCGAGCAAAACATTAACATTAATGGCTTCCTGCGGTATGTTGTTCCATTCTTCTTGAGCAGCAACAATTAGCTCCTGAAGGATGAAAGGGGGGTTATCTCTATTTAAAATGGCCCTTTTTAGCATATCCCACATGTTCTCACAAGGATTCAAGTCATGTGAGTTTGTTAGCCAATTCATTCTTTGAATATTCCCTTCCTGTAGCAAAGTGGCAACCCTTCTTGTGCTTTTTAAAAAAAATTGAAATAAAATTTATACCATTCAATCAATTTCGAACAAATTTTGGATAGGCGTTTTTGAATTAAGCAGCTACAAAATTGCAATACGTAGTTTGTTTTAAAGAGTAAAGTGACGTAGATAATGGGGGAGTTGGCCGATTTTTGCCCCCTATTTTCTACGGCACTGAACATTTTTTTAAAATTGAGGGAATTTCGATATGAAAATTCAATTTGTAAAAGAACGATACTCTTGCAAGATTTTGATCTGTGGCCTCATTTTTGAGATACTCAAGAATTAAAAATGCATTACATTTACGGGCACAAAATAATTTCTAATAATAAATAAGTAACAAACTAGTTACTGTCATTTCGTAGCTGCTTATTTCAAAAATGCCTATCCAAAATTTGTTCGAAATTGATTGAATGGTAAAAATGTTCTTTTTTTTTATTCATAACTTTCTATGACAGTTATCTCCGTTATTATGGATTTCCGGACCCATGTTTACAGGAAGTTTTTTCATAAAATCTTATGTACAATCACCACTTAAATTTACGGACCTAAAATTTGTAACACCCTGTGTATATGATTTTACCAACTGATGTGTAAATAGTTAAATTAATAGAGTTGATTTTAATTTGTTCCTGTGTTCTATTCATTATCGTTTAGCAATAAAGAACCCTTCCCTTTCTTCGACAAAGAGCTCAAGGGTATTGTCGACGATTACATGTCCAACCAACCGTATTCAGGTTTAGTTGGTACCGAAAGCAAGAGGATAAACTACCGTGGCACAACAGTAGACATAAGTAACGTTGCAAGTCGACCACTGTTTGTGGTGGACTTCGATGACAAAAAGTTGCCCCTGTGAAAGACGGCTTAGGTAGAAAAATGAGGTAGGAGAGGTCTGTTTTTTCAACCAGATTAGAGATGGAAAGTCTTCTCTATCACATATATGAGTAATTCTTACCTCACCTGGTAAATGTTCATTCTTTACATCTATATAGGGCGTGTTAGACTGTTCAGTCGGTCCTCTGACATAGTGCTGAACTTAGCTGGGTTGAACAGTCTGATGCAACAATAATATTAAGCCACACGAGTCCAGATGAACTCCCTAATCTCACTAATTTTCAATTTTTATAACAGTAAGCCATTGAAAAACTAAAACAACCAGTGATACAGGATAGAGAAAGAGTTAAAGAAGAATTGGAAAAGGGAAATCTTCAGAAAACATCGTGGAATATAAATGAAAAATGGCAATATTTTAAGAAATCCTTAATACGAGTAGTAGAAGACATCTGCGGAAAGAAAACAATAGATACACGCAGAAAAATGACCAAATGGTGGAATGAAGAAGTCAAATCGAAAGTGAAAGAAAAGAAACAAGCCTACAAAAAATATATGGAAACAAGAGTTCAAGAAGATAGGAATAAATACGTAGAAAAGAGAAATCAGGCAAAGCAGACAGTTAAAGAAGCTAAGATAAAAAGCTGGGAAGAATTCGGAGAACAAATAAACGAGAATTATAAAGAGAATTCTGGAATACAGTAAAGGCGCTAAAAAGCGAAAAACGCAAAGAAATAAGAGGAGTGAGAGACGCACAGAATGTTCTGAAGACTAGCATAGAAGATACACTGGAAGCATGGAGAGAGCACTACGAAATTTAATTTAAGAACAACGACAATGAGGAAGACAACATAGAAACGAATCAGGAGTACATGGAAGAGCAAGGAATGGAAAATATAACATATGAAGAGGTAGAAGAAGCAGTTAAAAGATTGAAATTAGGAAAAGCGGGAGGCGAAGATCAAATAGTATCAGAAATGATTAAATGGGGGGGAGAAGTGGTAAAGGAATGGTTACTAAATATATGCAGGGACGCTTGGACAAACAAAAGACTCCCAAATGACTGGACAAATAATATAATACTACCTATATATAAGAAAGGGGAATATTCAAAATGTGAAAACTATAGGGCCATATGCTTATCATCAGTATGTTTGAAGATATACACAAGAATACTCGAAAAAAGACTAAGAGGATACATAGAAGAAAAAATTAAAGACGAACAGACAGAACAGACAGAACAACGGATAATATTTATATACTAAGAAATATTATAGAAAGGGCAATAAATGAACAAAGAATACTGTATCTAACATTCATCGATCTAAGATCAGCATTTGACCTAATCAATAGAAAGGAGATTTGGAAATGCCTCAGTCAACTGGAAGTGCCACAACAGTTGATAGGAAATATTGAGCAAGTATACAGAACAGTAATAGGAAAAGTCCAAATTAATGGAAATACGTCAGGAACATTCCATATGGAAAAAGGAGTGAAGCAAGGAGACTCCTTGAGCCCACTGCTATTTAATATAATAATGGACAGAATTATTAAAAATTCAGACTTAAATACGTCAAGAACGCTAGTGGGATATAGAAAACTGAACCCAGTGTATATCAGAAGTTTAATGTATGCAGATGACATAGTGCTAGTGGGATATAGAAAACTGAACCCAGTGTATATCAGAAGTTTAATGTATGCAGATGACATAGTGCTAGTGTCAGACACACCGGGAAAAATGCAGAAATTAATAGACACATGGACAGTGGAAGTGGGAAAAATGCAAATGGAGATAAATATAAATAAGAGCAGAGTAATGGTAATAAACAGACAATTAGAAAGAATGGACCAGAATATTAAATGTAAGAATGTACCCCTAGAGGTAGTCACTACGTATGAATATTTAGGGAGTATAATAACGGAGGATGGGGGAATAGACACGGAAATAAATAACAGAAGAAACAAAGCAAATAGAATATATTACTCGTTAAATAATGTATGCCAGCGAAACATGGACGACACAGAGGAAATCAGTCGTCTAAATGCAAAACCCGACAAGTCCACTAAAATGAATTTTACAGAAATTAGAAAAAACTTCTCAACACATTATTATTTCCCACAATATAATGAAATTTAAGCCACATTATCTTTATGTGATTTATGGCTCTGTAACTTAGAGCCCAAAAATCTAATACAGTTGGTTATTTGTAAAATTAAGATCAAAATATGGACATGTCGGGTTTTGCGTGTTAAGAGCTGTGACATGTCGGGTTTTGACAAAAAATTATTGTTAAAACTAATTGAAAATTGAAAGAACCTCATTTAGTTTTGATTTTTTATTGCAAAAGCGAAGATAATACAAATCTCCCGCTTTGACTGTTTTAATTTTCTTGCGGGCTGTATTACTTTCCGAAGGAGTGATGTTCTGTCCCAATAACGATTCACTCATTGTTAAAAAAGTTCTAAACACCACAGAGTTCTTGCAAATTTTACTTCTCTGCAAAACATTAACAGAACGACTGAACGATAAAACGCGGGACGAGGGTTAACGTGTGACACACAACCGCGATTCTATTGGCTAACGTGGACATGTCGGCGTTTGGATATGAACAGCACTTGGACATGTCTGTTTTTGCACCCAAGCATTATTTTCTATACTAAATTTTCATGTAACGTGTCGGCATTTGCATTAAAACTATATATAAACCAGTAGCGCTTTAGTTAAGGAACAAAATCGTATATCAAACTCAATTTTCACAAAAGAGTGACTTGTCGGGTTTTGCATTTAGACGACTGAAATATGAACAACAACTGACAGCATCGGAAATGAAATTTCTCAGGAAGATTAAAAATGTAACAAAGAGAGATCGAATTAGAAATGAAGTTATAAGAGAACAAACAAAACAGGAGAATATAGTGACAAAAATAGAAAATAAACAATTACAATGGTATGGACATATAGAAAGAATGAGCCAACAGAGACTAGTAAAAGTGATACATGATGCAGGGGTAGGCAGGGGAAAGAAGAGAGGCAGGCCTAGGAAAACATGGAAGAACGGAATAGAGGAAATTGGAAACAGCAGGGGAAAATCGCTGCCAGAGATGAGTATAATGGCCTTAAACAGGAAGAAGTGGGATAGATGGATAAAAGACAACCAGACCTAAAATCCGACGCCGAAAGGCAAAAGGAGAAGTGTAGAAGACAACAGTAAGCTTAGAAAATCAATCTAAATCATCTTGATGGAAGTCTTGGTCATTTGGTTTATAGAAAACCTATACACACCAATCTTTACCTCATGTCCTAAACTACCCAATTGTAGTACTTAAATTGAACTACTGCAGTGGCGGCTCCTGACTTTAGAACTTGGCAGTGCTCTAGAATGAAATCACCGCTCAGGGGATGGGGGGGTCTGGCGGTTTCTCCCCCGTAGTTTTTTTAAATGAAGTGCTTTAGAAGCCATTTTCAAACAAGTAATTTCACTCACCGCAATATTTAATGAAAATCCCAAATCCAAAAGGTTAAACTTTCGCACACAGCTTTTACCGCGACCTTTCGAAAACCATTCGATACTTCGCACAGGCTTAGGACATCTATTTCATTTTATTTCAAGTTTTTCGTCAAAAGTCTATATTTAGATAAAATATTCATTAACGGAATGGAGTATTACAACACAATAATAATTTTGAAAATTGCAAAAATCAGTCGACCACTTTGTTAAAGTTCACTCCACAATGTTTAAGTGTTGACTTTAACCAAAACCACTACCTTTAGTCATGCTAAGTATTGGAAATTTCAATATTTAAAAATAAACACGATAATGCAGCTAATTACTCACGTTATAAGGAAAGTAAAAAAGCTATCTCAGACCTAAATATGGTAAACAAAAACAATAAACACTGCCGCAGAAGTACAAACTCCCGTGTCCCGTGCTTCGCCCGACAGTAAGTGTGCGCTCAAACAGCGCTCCCAGACGAGCTATAATTCTTCCACCTAAAAGCACATACGACGAAATTTTCCCGAGTCGCGCCGATCTCGCTGCCATATCGAATATGCATTTGCCTTAGAGTGCCACACCTCAGTACTCGACGCGGAATGCTTAGAGCGCGTACTATTTATTATCTCGCATAATAATTAATATATATTGCAGAGATTCAAAAAGTTTTAAACTTATTAGTTTATAATTATAAGGTTTGAACCTTTTATCAAAAAAGGTTAAAACAATATTTTTGTAGGCAGTGCGCTCGCACGAGCGCACGTATTAAGGACCCGCCGCTGAACTACTGTAGTAATCCTTTTTACAAAATGTTAGTTATCAATTCACTGTTCACCTGTGCGGTAGTCTCATATATTAAACATTTTCTTTATTTGAGCTTCAACATAACAATAAATTTTTACAACTGCCGAGCAACTGACTATCTGGACCATAGTCTGGCGACACCACGCTTCCACATTCATCTCCTCTACTACCCTTACATTTACAATGTAACTGATCGTATTGCACCAGGTTGCTCAACTCAGCTGATTAAGCACAGGATGTACAATGCTTATTAACTAAATTTTTTGGAGACAAAGTTCTAACTTAAACGGAATATCTAATTTCTACAACAAGAAGTTTAAGGAATCGATTGAAACCATCAAACACCTCTTCAATGTTAATCGCTTTTTCCTTCAAAGTCCATGGAATCACGTAATCAGTTATCCGAAACTGACAAGTGCCATCATCTACATTTCTACATTAACATAATCTTCAAATGTTATGTCATCCATATTTGTGACTGTTTTATAAGACGCCCGCCCACAAAATGTTCAGTTCAGATAGTGGTAAAATATCTTCTTTGTCCCAAAATTCAACATCTGCAGGTAAACTATTCTTTGAGAATCCTGCTTTACGAAAACAATTGGCGTTGATTTGCTCCTTCACGTCCACCGTCCATGATTTGCTGAGGTCTCTAATTACGTCCAGTAATGTCACCGTTATTGGAGCTGGCCAAAATTTTCATTACAATTCGTTTCCTGTAGGTACCTAATGCAGTTTTAGGCTTTTTATAATGCCTTGATCCATTGGTTGTAAAACAGACATAATAATGGGCGGAAAATGCACGACCTTTATATTCTTTAATTTTGTGGGTGTGCTGGACAGTTGTCGACGAAGAGTAAAATGTTTCTTTTCTGCGCCGCATACTTTTTATCTAAAGTTTGTAGCCATTTTTCATAGATTTCGCTTGTCATCCACGCTTTTTTATTGTGGTCATAATCTACATCAAGTGACTTAACACCCTTAATACAACGATTTACCAATAACCAAGAGTTTCAATTTTTCTGAACGCGTCATGTTAGAGCCAACCATGGCAGTCAGTCTCTCTTTACTATCTTTACCACTAAAACATTTCTCGTTTTTGAAAGCCAGTGTCCTGTTTGGCAAACATTTGAAAAAAAGTCCTGTTTCATCAATATTGAATGTCGTGTTCGTCGTATTGTCTTATCAAATTTTGTAAAACATTTCCTTTCCAGCCTTCAGAAATTTGCAGATCCACTGTAGCACTCTCACTGTGCCGTTTTTTAAATTTATCCAGCCAACTTACACTAGAAGCAAAATCTGTATGCCCCAACGCATTTGCGAACTCCAAAGCTTTTGACTGCCCATGTCAAAATCATCTGCATTTTGTAAAATTTTGTCTCGGTTCTTAAGAATTGTGGACAATGTGTTAGGAGGAATACCAAATTGCACAGCAATGCCTTTTTTCTTTTTTCTGCCCTTATCTACCTCCGCAATCAATCTCACTTTGCCTTGCACTGATAAGCACGTTAGTTTACGTTTTTCCATTCCGCCAATGTACCGGGTGTCCAAATAAGAAAGGATGCCGGCCATATCTAAGGAACCGTTCATGGTCTAGCTATGGGAAAGAAAAAATAGTAATAAAAGTGGCCAAGAGAAATCGCTGGAAATTATTTTCAAGTTTCTAAGTTTGCGGCTAGAGGGGGTAATAGTCATAGTCGACAAAAGAAACATGGTTTTCTCTAAAATATACCCAGATAAAATAGATCAAAAATACGAATATTGCAACCTTGAATATATTTTGTATAATTTTGGTGTACCACTCTTTGCTCTAGCTCATCAAATAGCAGCGGAGGGGGAAGGGGAGCATCTGGTTGTGGAGATGCTTGTAACTTCGGTTTGATTTAACCGAATTTAGCAAACTTCGTCTCGTTGAAAAGAGCTTACTTCCTTTAATCAGATACTATTATAATTTAAGTCATTTTTGTTCTGTAGCGATCGCTAGAGGGTGTTGTTTGAAAGATCAGCAAACTTTTCAGATTTTCTTGAAAATTTTAAATGGAAAGGTATAATAATTATAAATCAATTAAAAAGAGGGCAAAATAACAAGAGAAACAGTGAAAACCGCACATTGATATCTTTTTTCTAATCAGAGATATGGACAAGAGTTTTAGGGGCGGGAGGACGGGTTAATTACTAACCTTTATACGTGCCATCGAATATAAGACATTTTGAAAATATCATAATGATTAAAATTATATGTTGCTTCTTCGTGGCCTTTTTAAATGTGAAAATTACCATTTTTTAAAGCAAAAACCTATGTTTTAGGTATTAAAATATACTCTTGTAAATTGCACTATTTTTGATGAACTCTTAAGAAGATAGCTCCACATGCCAAAAGACAGTGACACAGTCATTAAACTCGACACATATTTCGCTGACAAAGTCAGCATCCTCAGGGGTGTGCTGTGTAACTGTCTTTTGGCGTGTGAGGTTAACTTATTAAGAATTCATAGTGAATTTACGCCAAAGTTACTGATCCAACCACTGTGTGCGCAATATATTTATGAAACAAGTTGGCGTTGAAACAAAAAGATTCAGCACAATGCAATGTCAAGTGTTTGATATCTATAAATTAATGTCTTAAATTTTTGGAAGATGGGAGACTTTCTCCAAACTATAGTAAAAGCTATTTTATCATATTTGTATAATTTTTATGTTTTCATCAAAGCATACACATGTTTATCACTACTACACAATAATTGCAAATGTTGAACCGGGTGTTACCAACAATTTTCGCCCCCATCCTCCCAATCCTAACACTAATTAGTTTATATCTCCAGTTAGAAAAGATATCAATGCGCGGTTTTCACTATTCCTTTCATCATTCTAGCCTCTTTTTAACTAGGTTATAATTATTATGTCATTCCATTTAAAATTATCAAGAAATTTTGAAAAGTTTACTGGCCTTTCAAACAGCGCACCCTAGCGATCACTACAGAACTAAAAGAACCTAGCTCATAAAAGCATATAATTAACGGAAGAGAGCTCTTTTCAACGAGATCAAGTTTGCCAAATTATGTTGAACCAAACCGAAGTTACAAGCATCTTCACAATCAATCGTTCCCCTTCCCCCTCCGCTGCTATTTGATGAGCTAGAGCAAGAAGTGGTAAACCAAAATTATACAAAATATATTAAAGATTGCAATATTCATATTTTTGATCTACTTTATCTGGGTATATTTTAGATAAAACCGTTTTTCTTGTCGACTATGACTATTACGCCCTCTAGCAGCAAACTTAGAAACTTGAAAATAATTTCCAGCGATTTCTCTCGGTCACTTTTATTATTATTTTTTCTTTCCCATAGCTGTACCATGAACGGTTTCTTAGATATGGCCGGCATCCTTTCTTATTTGGACACCTGATACTTTTTAAAACTTACACAAATAAACGCCTTTACCTTGCCTTCACTTTAGAACGTGAACTGCAGAATTCAACTACACTTCCAATAAGTCAAGTAACAATGCAAAATAACAAAATCTGGTTTTGCTTAAAATCGGCAACCTCACTTACGAACACGTGTGTTATCTAGTTGGGTTACACGGAAAACCGAGAGCTTGACAAGTCAACGGACGAAGAACTAGATCATCAGCATTTTTATTAGATTATTCATTATCTCTGCATGTTGCAGTTTTAATCATTGTATTACATTCATATTAAATTCTCAGACAAGAAAACATGTAATTTTGTTAATAAATTAAATTCAAACTTTTTTGCTTTTTTAAAAATCGATCCTTCGGAGCCGTACAGATAATTGGCGCAGTCGGTAGGATTGCCAAAGAAATCAATATTTCTTTCGTATTAACGATTTATTGGCAATTCCGTATTTTCGGTAACGAACTCGTGCGGCGAAGTTGGATCAACGACGAAGACACTGTGCAGATCAATATCGGCAGATTCGTCAGGGGGACGTAGTTCGATAGCTACATCTCGCGGACTCGAGGACAGGGAAGGACTCAATAATCCGGACCACCAAGGGCACCCATATGATAAGTTGCAACATTGTTTTAGGGTTAATGTAAGTACGTTTTAATTTTTTTTTATCCATATTTTATTTTTGAAATCATTATTTTAATAATTATATGTCCACTTCGTTAGACGAAGACTTGGAAAATCTAAGTTTGAGATTGGGAAAATTGTCTGTAGATTCTTTAACTAATAGATCACTAACAATCAATACCAATATTTCAGACATGGCTTTGCCGAATAATACGATTCCTTTCAATATACAGTATATTAAATGTGTACCGGAATTCGATGGGAACCCCACCGAATTGCATAGATTTCTTAGCACAAGCGAAAGTACAATTAATAATTTTTATGATGTAACAAATGTGAATAATTTTATGAATACATTTATCTTAAATTCACTAGTAAATAAGTTAACAGGTACCGCAAAAATTGTTGCAAATATTCAGAATGTTCAGTCGTGGCAGGAACTAAAAAATGTTTTGGTTTCTCACTTTGCTGATCAGCGAGATGAACCCTGCCTCAATAGAGATTTAATTCTATTAAAGCAGAACGGAAATGAAACTCCTAATCAGTTTTATGACAAATGTTTAGGCTTATTAAATACTATTTGTTGCTATATAGATTCACAGGAGGCTACGAATGATGCGAGAATGCTAAAACGAAAATTTTATCAAACATTAACTTTACGCACATTCCTGGCTGGTTTACGTGATCCGTTAGGTACTGTTATTAGGGGCATGAGACCTCAAGATTTAAATGAGGCTCTGCAACTACTAAATCAAGAAGAAAATTTACATCATTTTAAAACATACAATATTCCCCAAATTCACCAAAAGCTAAAACCTATTGCACAAAGGCCAATGCCTTCTTTTCCAAATTTCAGACAAAATTATCCTGTTCATAATTTTGCACAAAATTCTCCTTTTAACAATCCCCAAGGTTTTAAACCACAAAATTCTAATTCTTACAGTTTTACACAAAATTCATCTTTTAATAATCCACAAACTTTTGGGCAATTTCCACAGAAGTTCCCGTCTCAACCCGTGAACTTACAATTTAGGGCAAACGTTCCGCCTCAAAAGACTTTCACCAATCAACAAGTCTTTAAAACACAACCTGGCCCATCAACGAACGTTTTCAAACCAAATAAAAATTATGTACCCCAGTACAAACCAACCCCTATGTCTATCTCCACCAGACAATCATCCAAATTTAAAAATTTCAACCAGCCTCAACAACAGAGACCAAACTATGTAGTAGAGGAACTGTTTAATGCCGAAAACGAGGAACCAGACTCCTCCGAATTTTTACAAACTGACGAAACCACCGAATATGTTCAAAATATTCAATACGATGACGACATCCCAAACCCAGAAGAGACAAATTTTCCGACGGACGAACTCGAAGAAAACTTGACATAGTCGAATTCCATAACATAGATTACAGTAAACTACCCTTCATATTTTTACCTTCTTTAAATTTAAAACTCCTAATCGATACTGGCAGTTCGAATTCTTATTTAAATCCTAGTATAGCATCGAAATATTTCAGCAAAAATATAAAAAATGACCCAATTGTTGTTACTGCCGTTCTTCAACAGAACATAATCCCTCAATCTATCGAAATACCTGCTTTCGATCTGTTTCAAATCCAGGAACCTTTAGACATAAAATTTCACCTACTTAAATTTCACAACTACTTTGATGGACTTATAGGACTCGACATTTTACAAAAAATAAAAGCTAATTTAGACCTAGTAAACTCACTTCTGACGACTCCTAATTGTTCAATCGCTTTAAATTACATTCGATCAAACAAACCTCCAATTCTTTCTTATTCTATTGCACCTCGTACACAACAAATTATTAAAATACCCGTAAATATTCCCGACGGAGACGTTGTTGTGCCTTATACCAAAATTTGTGACTGTGAAATACCAGAAACTTTAACTTGTTCCGAAAACAATTTTGCTTTAACTTCTATTATAAATAAATCTGAGAAAGTTGCCAAATTTGACATTTTCGATCCAATAATTGTAGAGACTTTTAATGAAAAACAAACAGTAGAGTTATTTAACATTGAGTACAATGAACTTCGTAATAAAAAGAAAACTCCTAGAGCTAAATTAGATTATTCCAAATTGCGATTAGATCATTTAAATATAGAAGAACGCAGAGAACTCTTGAAACTTTTCGAAGGATACTCAGATATATTTTATAACGACAGTCAGACTTTAACTTTCACTAACCAGATCAAACACAGAATAAAAACAAAAGACGAAACACCAGTGTACACCAAAAGTTATCGATATCCCTTTATTCACAAGGAAGAGGTTCAGCGACAAATACAAGGTATGTTGGAACAAGGCATAATTCAACCAAGCGAATCCCCCTGGTCATCACCCATTTGGATTGTTCCCAAAAAGTTAGACGCCTCGGGCAAAAGGAAATGGAGAGTAGTCATAGACTACAGAAAACTTAACGAAAAGACCATTGACGACAAGTACCCTTTACCAAACATAACCGACGTACTTGACAAACTAGGGAAAGCTATGTATTTTTCGACAATTGATTTATATTCAGGTTTTCACCAAATCCAGGTTCATCCTGATGATGTTCCTAAAACTGCATTCACTGTAGAAAACGGGCACTACGAGTTCAAACGTATGCCCTTTGGACTGAAAAATGCGCCAGCAACATTCCAACGTGTGATGGATAATGTACTGCGCGGCATCCAAAATGAAAAATGTCTTGTTTATTTAGATGACATCATAATCTATTCAACCTCACTAAAAGAACACATTCAAAATTTAAAATCCGTCTTTGAACGTTTGAAACAAACAAATTTTAAAATACAGTTAGACAAGTCCGAATTCCTGAGGAAAGAGGTTGCGTATTTAGGACATGTTATCACTCCGGAAGGCGTTAAACCTAATCCCGACAAAATCCATTCCATCAAAAATTTTCCAATTCCCAAAACCCAGAAACAAATTAAGAGCTTCATGGGACTGTTAGGTTACTACAGAAAATTTATTAAAGACTTAGCTGAAATTTCTAAACCTCTTACTCGTTTGAGAAAAAACGCTAAAGTTGTTCACACTAAAGAATTCATTGATTGTTTCGAACTCTGTAAAAATTTATTAATTAACGATCCCATCCTCCGATACCCAGACTTCGACAGACCGTTCAATGTGACTACAGACGCAAGTAATTTTGCTATAGGAGCCGTTCTTTCCCAAGGCCCTATCGGTCAAGATCTTCCTATCGCCTATGCTTCGCGAACTTTAGCCAAAAACGAAGAGAATTTCTCAGTTATAGAAAAAGAATTATTAGCTATTGTGTGGGCAGTCAAATATTTCAGGCCATATATATTTGGGCGTAAATTCACCATCGTCACGGACCATAAGCCTTTACAGTATTTATTTTCGATGAAAGAACCAAACTCGAAATTACTTCGATGGCGATTACAACTCGAGGAACACAATTACGATATAGTGTATAAAAAGGGAAAACTAAATTTAAATGCAGACGCTTTGTCTAGGGTAGAAATCCACGTAAAAGAACAAAACAAACAAACTATTGACTATTATGTTGACAACTTTGATGAAAGACTATTACCTGGAACCTCCAAACAAAAACAAAAACTAAAATCTAAACAAAAACCCAACTATTCCGAATCCCTACAAGTACAAATTGACGAAAACGAAATTGACGACGCCACTGTACATACTAACGAATCAGAACATCCTATTGTAGACATACCGATCACCGATACTCCTTTAAACTATGCAGGAAATCAAATAATTATAAGTTCAGTTCATTATGCACCGTCAAAGGTGAAAATCAAAAAAAATATTTCAGACTAAACAACGATTCTATGTTCAAATTTCAAACGATCAAGATATTATAAATTTTGTTAAGGAATATTTAGTCCCAAAGGCTAGCTACGTTCTTTATTTTGAAGACAAAAAACTTTACGAGCCATTTTGTGAAATAATGCGAAAAACGTTCAAATATCCCTCGTATAAATTAAAACGAACAGTTTCAAAATTATTAGATGTCGAAGATGAAGAAGAAATTCAAACAGTCATAAGGAATTACCACGAAGGTAAAACCAATCATCGTGGCTTAGACGAAACGGAAAGCAGAATCAAACAAAAATATTACTGGCCACTCCTAAGAAAAACTATCCAAACTTTCATTAATCAATGCGATATCTGCAGACAATGTAAATACGATAGGCACCCTATAAAACCTAAATTCAACATCTCTCCCACACCAAAGAAACTCTTCGAAATTCTTCACATGGACACCTTTCAAATTGAAAAACAAAAATTCCTAACTATTATTGATACCTTTTCAAAATACGCACAGGCATATCCGTTAAATTCTCTGAACTCTTTAGAGATTGTAAACTCTCTTTTGACCTTTTTCAACCATCATGGCATTCCAAAAATAATCACAATCAATACGGATAACGGCACGGAATTCAAAAATTCCGTAATAAAAGAACTTTTGGATCTTCATAAAATAAATTTACATTTTGTCACCCCTCGTCATCCTGAATCCAATGGACCAGTTGAAAGACTACATTCGACTCTTCTAGAACACGTCCGATTATTAAATACCCAAAATTTCACTGACCCAGTTCACGTAAAAATTATGTACGCTATTTTAGCATACAATAACTCTGTTCATTCAGTTACAAAAATGAAACCCATGGACCTAATTAACGAACACATAACTACCGATGATCCCTTTGACATTAACTTAGAAAACGAACTTCTGAACGACTATGTTACACGACATAAACAAATGACCCAAATTCTCTATGCTCACCTAAATAATAAATTGCAAACACAAAAAGAAAACCTTATTTCCAAATTAAACGAAAACCGTGAAGACGTCGAAATAGACGACCAACGAGAAATTAACGAAAAGAATTTTAGCCGTAACAAATGTTCAAACAAATTTAAATCTTTAAAATCTTTAAATCTAAAATTAAAAGTTATGACCCAGAACGAAAGGTACTAATTACAGACAATGACAGAAAATTACATGTAACAAATATTAAAAGACCACCGAAAACAACCTAACACAAGGAATTATAATTTCAGATTTTTAACCTGCACCGATGGACAAGGACATAACATTATAACCGAAAATTTAGACAAAAATCCTGGACTTTTCATAAACAAATTGGGCAATGCAAAAGTACGACAATTTGACAAAAAACTAATATTTTATAGAGACCTTAATCCCATGATCCTAGAATTACAAAAATTAAAAGGTCACACCTTCAACTTGTATGAAAACCTAGCGCGGAATCTGTCCTATCAAAACGAATTTTCAAACTATATAAAAATACTAAATTCGACAAAATTAAACGTAGAAAATAAAATTTATGAAATTTTACCATTACAGAACATTTACAGTAAAAGCAATAATTCACGTATTAAACGTGGTATTATTAATGGTCTAGGCTCTGTATTCAAAGCAATCACAGGGAATTTAGACTCAGCTGATGGCGAACATTTTGAAAATTTAATAGAGCAACTTAGTAATAACCAAATTAAGTTACAGAAAGAAATCCTACAAACTCATACTCTGTCTCATACTCTGATACAGAAATTTAATGATAGTTTAAATCAAATTTGTCTTCATGAAGTTATGTTGCAATCCAAATTATTAATTGTACAAGCATACATCAATAGACAAACTGAACAAAATACAGCATTCATAGTAAAAGATATTATTTTACAACTTATAAATGTTTACCAAATTATATATCAAAAACTTGCATACCTTACATCCCAGCATCATAACACAAAAATCTCTTTTCGAGGAAATTTCTAAATTCGAAATTAATCCCGGTCAATTACCTTTTAAACTCACTATAGATAATATCTATTTGTTAGAAAACTTGGTTAAAGTCGAAAGTTACATTTATAATAACAGAATAACGTATATTATCTTTATCCCAATTACCTTTGTAATTGATTTTGAATATTTCCAACTAATTCCACTTCCTAAGCGAATATCAGACTCCTTATTTTCGACAATTTTACCAACTTCAAATACAATCTTATACTCACAAACGTACGTAAGTATGGAATATAATAAATAGAGAGAAGAAACAAGGAAGAGAGATAGAGGAAGGAATTACAATGGATGATTGGAAGAGGCATTTTATGAAGGTACTTGGGGGAACGGAGGGGGAGAGAGATAATTATAATAATGACATGAATGAAGATACAAATGGAGAGGCACAAGCGAGGGCACAAGTGGAGACGATCAAACTGGAGGAAGTCAGAGAAGTGGTAAACAGACTAAAAGGGGGAAAAGCTGCAGGGGTAGACGATCTACAAAACGAAGTATGGATACATGGAGGTGAGGAGACACTGGAAATGATAAGGAAGATATGCAGTGGGATATGGGAAGGCAAAGGTTTTCCAGAAAGATGGAGGGAGGGACTGATAGTGCCAATAAGAAAGAAAGGAGATGGGAGGGAAACAGCAGATTACAGAGGAGTGACACTGATGCCAACAGCATATAAAATATATGCAGCAGTATTAGCAAACAAGTTAGAAGAAGAATTAGAGGAGAAGAATATAATACCGGAAGGGCAAACGGGATTCAGGAAGGCAAAAGGTACGATGGAAAATATTTACACCTTGAACCACGTAATAGGAAGAGAAACGAAGAAGAAGGGAGGGAAAATAATAGCATGCTTCATAGATCTAGTGACAGCGTTTGACAGGATTAACAGAGAAAAATTATTTGAGATGTTGGAAAGAAAGAATATAACAAGGAACTTGAGAGAAAGAATACAGGAAATATATAGTGGAACAAGAAACAGGGTAAGGGTTGGAGGACGGCTAGGCGACGTATTTTGGACGGAGAGAGGAGTCGGACAGGGGTGTCCCCTGAGCCCGTACTTGTTTAACATCTTCCTGTCTGATTTAGAAGAAGTAATGAGAAAGGGGCAGGCAGGAGGAGTGATAATAGGGAGAAAGAAATATTGGACACTAGCATATGCAGATGATGTAGTCCTCTTGGCAAAGGAAGAGAAAGAACTAAAGGAGATGCTTAGAAGAATGGAAAGATATTTGGAGAGGAAAGAGTTAGTAGTGAACACAGAGAAGACCAAAATTATGAGATTCAGGAAAGGAGGGGGGAGGAGTCGCATAGAGAAGTGGGAGTGGAAGGGGGAAGAATTGGAGGAGGTGGGGGAGTTTAAATATCTAGGATTCATCTTACAAAAGAATGGGGGTCAAGAGAAGCACGTGAGAGAGAGAGCCAGAAAGGCAACAATAGCGATGAAGCAGGTATGGGGAATAGGGAAGAGAAATTTTGGGGGCGACTGGAAAAGAAGAGTAAAGTTGTTTGACGCTTTAGTGAGCAGCGTAGCCATGTATGGAGCGGAAATTTGGGGGTGGGAAGAGAGAGAGAAGATAGAGGGGATCCAGGAAAAATACATAAGGTGGACACTGGGCTTAGACTGGGTAACGCCAGGGTACATGGTAAGAGACGAAACAAATAGAGAAAAACTAAGAACTAGGGCAGGAAAGAGAGCCATGAAATATGAGGAAAAGTTAAGAGGTGGGGGCGGCAATGAGTTAGCCAGGCAGTGTTGGGAAGAGGTACGGAAGGGAGGAAGAGAAAAATCGAAATGGGAGGAGAGACGAGAGAAATTTTATCAGGAGCGAGGATATGCAGCAGAAGAAGTGGAGAACTTGAGAACAGCAGGGTGGAACATGGTGAGGGAGATAGAGGAGAGAGACAGACAAATACAAGTGCAGGATAAAGAAGAGAAGATAAGAGAGTCAAGATACAACAGCAAATATAAAGAAATAAGGGCAGCGGGACTACCGAGATATCTACGGAGTAGGGGAAGGGAGGAGAAGATAATAAGGGTGGCAAGGTTTAGACTGGGAAATGAGATGAGAGGGGGGAGGTATTGGGAAAGTGAAGACAGAAGAATGTGTAGGGTGTGCGGGGCGGAGGAGGAGACATGGGAACATGTGTTAGAGAGGTGCTGGTGGAGAGAGAACACGGAACATGTCGGGGTGGGGATGATACTGGAAGAAAGCGGAAGGGGGGAGAAGTGGATGGAAGTGATTCAGAGGGGAAGAAAGGAGAGGGAGGTTTAATTATACTTAAATGGGAATTAGATAGGTGGAAGTTAATTGTGAAAAGGAGTTTATTTATTTATTTTTTATTTTGTTTGTTCCATTCATTTATTCGTTTATTTATTGAGTTGTAATCCCAAATGGGAAACAATAAAACCATTATCTATCTACTCACAAACGTACTTTGCATATGATCCCACTCAATGTTGTAAACTACAAGAAGCCTATTTCTGCGGACAAGCCGAAATTAAGCAATTTCCAAATTTAGAAGATACCTGCGAGATGTCCATTTTATCAATGAAGGACTCCAACGAAAACTGCCATTTAATCGAAACCCATATCTCGGAACCAATAACCTACCAAATTGAAAAAACAAACCGATGGATCGGTGTATTCCCGAACACTACCAAAATAAATCTAAATTGCAACGGACAACACTCACAAAAATTAGTTCGTGGCACTTACTCTTTCGATATACCAAATAACTGTCAGATTAATACGCCAAGGGAAATCCTAATCAATCAAGAAAGAATAAAAGACCAAGTAGAGTCATTCCAATTCGAAGTATAGAATCCAAAAATTTCAAGATCGACTGTAAACCTAACAATGGACCATTTCAAAAATAATTTCAAGAATTTACCAATACTTCGGAATAACGTCGAATACCTACAAGAAATATCAGTTCATCGCCCTTGGAGCAGTTGGACAATTTTATCCTGTATATTTTCAATACTAATTATTTTGTATTTCTGTTTCAAAATAACAAAATGGACCCTTCGGGAGAAGATTGGAAGAAAAGAAAATAATTCAGCCAATCAAGCTAATCAAGGAGAGGTCATCCAGTTGCCCAATGTACCGATGCCGGTCCCTAGGGTCAACTCTTAAAGAGGGAGGTGTTATCTAGTTGGATTACACGGAAAACCGAGAGCTTGACAAGTCAACGGACGAAGAACTTGATCATCAGCATTTTTATTAGATTATTCATTATCTCTGCATGTTGCAGTTTTAATCATTGTATTACATTCATATTAAATTCTCAGACAAGAAAACATGTAATTTTGTTAATAAATTAAATTCAAACTTTTTTGCTTTTTTAAAAATCGATCCTTCGGAGCCGTACAGATAATTCGTGCGTCGATCCCGTCGCCCGCAGAACACCTTTTTTATAGCAATAAAACAACCCTAATAAAAATTCCAATGAGCGTGGGCCACCGGACGACCGAAAACGATGTTTCTTTAAAACTTCGAGTGTCTACAGATTTTTTAATTGGAGTTCTAGAAATTTGATTAAAGGAGACAAATATACATTTAAAAAGACTGGAAATATCACCGTTCACCGAAAAAGTTCGACTTATGGAAAAAATCAAGTTATGGAAGCTCGAATTAGAGAAGTTCAACTGTATTTTATGCGGGTCTCATAATGAAAAATCGTACATCACGATTTGACTGCCAATCAGCAATTTGGGTTTTACTTGGAAATGCTGCATCCCTTATGTCCATATCCAAACTTAATGTCTACTCACTTAAGTGAAATAAAACAAAATAAAAATATGATTTTAAGAAAAATTTGTATTTTATTAAAGCATCCATAAATTATTCTTCTGGAACTTCGACGCTTCCTTCGTTAACTTCATCTATAACATCATGTGGGGCTTTTCCATCTACTGTACATCCTACAGATTGCGCAGTTCCTAGGACTTCTTTCACTGTACCCGACAGTTGTTTTGCCATTGATCGCGGCCTCATTTGCCTTGCAATAGCTATTATGTCGTCCATACTGACATTACCACTGTGTTTAACTGAAAGAAATTAAGATACCATATTATACAAGAGCACTAATTGCAGTTTTCACTGTTGGAAAAGTGGAGTACTTTAATAAACAGGAAGCAGAGAGAAATAGGACCGAGGGGTGTTTCTGGGATTATAACATTATTTGGATTAGCACGAGCAATTATTTTCAGTGAATTTGCAGATAACACATTTCATAAATAATTGTACATCTTTGTTAGTAACACACCTAGTAAACACGTAGGCATGGGTTGCAAATTAAAGATGACAATAATATAGCACAGATGAATCCAGCAAAATTTTATGAAACAAAATTTCACCATGCATCAAGTGCACACAATACAACAAATCTGTTCAATACTGTTTTAAAGGCAAATAACCATGAGTACAGTTTGGTATATTGCTTTTTTACACTAACATTAAAAAGCGTGGTAGCTCAAGTTGAAAATTAGTAAAAGTAAAAGTCACCATCACAAGCCCACATGAAAAGTGGCTAGCCCTCGTTTTCAAATGATTCACAAGCTTCTAGTCATTTTAATAATAATAATATACATTCTAGAGAGCTAATGGGTGAAATCGTCTTTCACGGAACAAGCTATATGAACAAAAAAATATGAAAAATTATCTCAAGCTCAATAAACAATCTCGGAACTGAACCATCTTATTGTACTATCACTGTCAACACTTACCTACAACACATTCCAATATCTCCGCTCTTTTTATTCAACTGTTATATTACCATGAAAAACAACACGTCCATGATCAAGACTGGAAAATAAACATGACTGGCAACTGGCATTAAAAGTGTCCTTTCCAAGCCCAGGATTGCATTTACAGAGTGATCAAGTTAATGGGCCTTGTCGAAGTCTTACTCACTCACATTGATAATCCCCGAAAACTCGGTGTTAATTTACATTACACAAACAACTTTCGGAGTTTCTACATGGAATTTCGTACACTTAAACTTCTTGTTGTGCAGATGTGTTGTGATCTCAGTTTTTGTAATTTTAAAAACATCCTTTTGCTTACTTAAAAATCGACATTTTTTCCTATTTTAAATTGGAAATGGGCAAGGCATTTCTTCCTGAAATTACAAGAAAACCGAGATCATAGCGCATATTTACACAAGAACTTCAAGTACACAAAATCTCAGGTAGAAACTCCGAAAGTTGGGTAAGCTTTGAAAAACAAACACCTAGTTCCAGGGAGAGAAAATGTTATTGTTTGGAAAGTTCATAAAGTACCACACTTTTATTATTAATTGATGTCACTAAATTTGGTTGTGAATGATTTTATAGAAATCCATTGTGTAAACTTTATGGATTGCCAATTTATTGTGTTAATATACTCATGTTCAAAAAAAACCGGACAAACGTAAAAACATAGCTAGAGATGTAAGCTCGGTCATATGACGGTGTCACGTCACGGTCATTTTGAAAATGACAAGTCATTTCATAAGTCATATTCAATCGTGACATCAAAATGACAAGGCCGTCAGAAGTAGGTCAGTTATTAAAATGAAATGACTGTCATTTTCAGTTTGACGGTCACAAACATGTTCCTACAAGTTTCATAATAATGTGATTCTCAGAATCTGGATAATATAGTTATGTTTTACCGCTCTTCACATGGTAGGTTTCCTGTTACTACGAATCCTTTCTTTACATAAACAGCTTTATGCATTCCAGAAGGGAACCGCAGCACACCAAACCAGAATCAACCAGTACCAGGTTGCTCAACTGGGGTCTCGACGAATATCAAAAATATAAGTGAAAATGTTGAAACCTATTCTACAACTGATGAGGATAGCGACAGTGACCTTTATAAAGAAATGCAATCCACTCTCTGCGAATCTGATGATTTTTCTGAAGAAGATGACCAGTAAACCTTCATCAAAGCATAAACTAGGAAATCTTATATATTATTTTGTTTTGTTTTAAAGTAAAACTTCCGAATTTGTGTCGTTATACAGGGTGGCCCGAAATTAGCGTGCAATATTTTACCAGCATGTTCTGTGGTCAAAATTAAGACAAGAAATTCCTATAAGCGTATACCGAAATATGCTTCCCAAGGGAGCTATAGCTTTCTAAAAAAAAGGCCCGAAGATGTTATCTTCTAAGTAACTTCGAAACAAGTCCAGTTAAAATTATGAAATTTGATGGAATGTGTAAGTACCAAATGCTGAATCTTTTGGTGTAAACATAATTTTTAAAATTTAACCGGGGCGTCTCAAATCTGGGGATGGCGGACGTAAGATTTACCCCAACTTTTTCCAGAGCATGTCATTTTCAATTTTTCCCTAAAAATTTGTAAATTCAGAGTTTTTTTGCAAAAAAATGTGCTCCTGTTTCGTTTTGATAGGAAGCACCGTTATCGAGCACAATCGATTCAAAAATTTCGCTGCATGCCCAAAAAATTCCTACAAGAAGTGGAGAACTTCGTTTGTATACTTAAATGAGACAGGAGCATATTTTTTGCAAGAAAACCCCGAAGTTGCAAATTTTTACGGAAAAATTGAAAACGACATGCTCTAAAAAAAGTTGGGGTAAATCTTACCTCCACCACCCCCTGTAAAATTTTAAAAATTATGTTTACAGCAAAAGATTCAGCATTTGGTACTTACACATTCCATTAAATTTCATGATTCGAAGATATTTGGAAGAAAACGTAGTTCAGGTTTCTCTTTTAGAAAGCTAATAGCTCCCTTGCGAAGCATATTTTGGTATACGCTTATAGGATCATTTTGGTTTATTTTTGACCACAGAACACGCTGGTAAAATATTGCACGCTAATTTCGGGCCACCCTGTATATTTATTTACTTACTTATTTTTGTTAATCATTTTCAAATTTTGTATTAAACAGTTTATTTAAAAGTAAAAGAATGAGAAACAGATTGGCTAGACATTATCTGCATAATAGATGAAAATGACAATAAATGACGGTCATATGACCGTCATTTGTCACATTCCTTAAATGATGGTCATTTTTCATCTCTAAACATAGCAAACTGGAATATTTTCATAGACTATACAGGTTACAACTAATTCAAGGGCCACTATGGGAATATGTATTTGAAACCGTAATACATATGTATGTACATGCATTTTTTCTTCAAAGTTTTTATAATGTGTTTGGTACCATTGTATTCAGAGTTTTTCTGTCTATTTAATGCGATTAAAAACCAATATGGCGCCCATAAGGAAAACAAAAGTTTATTATCACCCTGCAGAAACTAGTAGGCTTGGGAAGATTATATGACCACTATTAGATGCGGAATATTTGCTTATGCAACGGTACCAAATTTCAGATCACTATCTCTAATAGCAAAACAGATATTTACAATTAAAGAAATCGGCAAATTTCACATTTCTTGTTACATCTAGTGATCCATGAAATATTTTCGAGATCTGTAAATGTGTGTGAGAAGTTCCCATAATTACGCAACTTTTATCCCATTTGACCAACCTTGTATGTATTACGGTTTCAAATATTCCCATAGTGGCCCTTGAATTAGTTGTAACCCTGTATAGGTACATTGTAAAAATATTCTATTTTCCCAATAATCATAAGCAAGAAAAAACATTTCAACCAAATTAAAATTTAATTAAGGTTTCCAACAAAAAGAAATGACATAGAAAACAGAGAACTTTTTTTAAATACAGGGTATCCCACGACAACCTTACACGATCTGTATATAGAAAAGTATTATATAGTAGAATTACACAAATTTGCACAAATAGGTAATCGAGGGTGCTCAATTCGACTAAAATATTGTTGATTTTCTGCGACTTCCGGTTATACCGGAAATAGACACAAACTTTCTTATTTTAAATGGAATGCCCACATTTTTATTATGGATTTAGATTTTTGGTCGAATTTTAAGGTCACCTTATGCAAAACATCATAATGTGTAAAGTGCATCCTCTTCCAGATATTAGACGTTAAAAATCGTCATTTCTCAAATTTCATCAATTATAACTTGGAAACGGTACGAGATAAAGAAAAATGATTTACATGTCCCTATCTTAGTTTTTAATTCTCTATCTAATGGGTCTGGAAAATACTGCTTCCTAATTGGCAACTTTTTGTCATTTCTTGACCAATCAGGAGGCAGTATTTTCCAGACCCTTTAGATAGAGAATTAAAAACTGGGATAGGGACATGTAAGTTATTTTTCTTTATCTCGTACCGTTTGCAAGCTACAATTGATGAAATTTGAAAAATTACGATTTTTAACGACTAATATCTCGAAGAGGGTGCACTTTACAAATATGATATTTTACATAAGGTGACCTTAAAAATCGACCAAATATCTAAATCCGTAATAAAAATGTGGGCATACCATTTAAAATAAGGAAGTTGGTGTCTATTTCCGGTATAACCGGAAGTTGCAGAAAGTCAAAAATATTTTACTCGAATTGAGCATCCTCGATTACCTATTTGTGCAAATTTGTGTAATTCTACTTTATATACTTTTCTATATACAGATCGTGTAAGGTCGTCGTGGGATGCCCTGTATTGCGCATGAGCTGTAGGTAGGTACCTATCAATCACCTTATATTGTGATACCGACATAATTTTCTATGTCAATGAGTACTTAATAACGTGTATTGCCCCCCTGATTCCCCTTGGCATGTTTCCGATGAGAACAGTGACTTCTCCTTCATTGATCTGGTTCCATTCTTCAAGAAGGGCCACTCCCAGCTCCTGGACGAACTCCGGTGTTGGATTTCGATTCCTTACACGGCAACCTAATGAATCCCAGAAATGCTCGATGGGATTAAGGTCAGGACTTCTCGCTGGCCATCGAAATCTGTTGATGCCTACCTCATCTAAATATTGAGTGACTACTCCAGCAATGTGTGGCCTGGCGTTATCGTGCATCAGGACAAAATTATCCCCGATAAATGGGGCAAATGGTGTCACATGATCTACCAGACACTGAATAATGTACCTATCGGCCGTGATTGTTCCGTTGTTTAAGACTGCAAGTTCCGTTTTGGCATGCATTGAAATTCCTACCCACACCATTACTCCACCACCTCCAAATGGTGTTCTTGAAGACAAGCAACATTCGGCAAATCGCTCGCCTTGCCTTCTCCACACTCTTTGATGTCCATCTGATGACTACATTAAATATGGACTCATCAGTAAACAATACGGCACTCTACTGCTCAACGGTCCATTTGGCATGTTCCTGTGCATATCGAAGACGTTCATAGCGATGGTTTCTGGACAAATTTGGGCATGCAGCCGGTCTTCTTGAAGTCTTCTACGAACAGTTAATGCCGAAATCTCATGGGCATGAACGTTAGCAAAACGACGAGCGAGAAGTGTAGAAGGTAAGCGACGATCACGAAGAACTGATAATCTTAGGAAACGGTCTTCACGTCGAGTTGTTATGCGAGGACGACCTGATCCTATCCTCCTAGTGTACTCCCTAGTCTGGTAGATCCGCCTGATCGCATCATTTACAGTACTTTTGGCAGTACCTAACACGTTGCCGATATATCACGCACTTCTTACTTCTTCATATAAAGCCACTGCTCGTGCTACATCCTCAGGTTGCATGTTGTCAAAAACACCAAAACTAACAAATTTTAAGTGATATTCAATTATTGTATAGATGAATACTTAATAAAACTATGTCGAATAATCACTTTTCTTAAATGTAAAAATTGTCTCCGAGAGTATAGAGAAAAACGTCAAATTTATTACGACTTGCATTTTTCTGCCTTTCGTCAGTATTATACAGATTATTCAACTCCTACTTGAGTAAAACGGTTGAAATGGTTGCTTGGCTCTCTATTGAAGCTGATTAACAACTCAGATATTGATGACTTTCAAAAATATGTAATTGTCCGTTTTTTTTAACATGAGAGTATCTGTGTTGTTAATGAAGCTTTATAGAAATACAAAGGAGGCGAGTTGCCTGCTCTGTTTGCTGGTAATGACAACTGTCTGTGTCCAATCAGCAATGAGCATCAGCTGGCAGGGTGTGTCGGAAGACTGAGAGGCAGAAGTGTTTCAACACTTCTGTCTTCTTGAGATATCACCCTGTGGTTTTCCTCAGGTTAATTGATCTGTTTTATGTACTTATTTTTGTGTACTGAGGAAAATAAACCATTATTATTATTATTATTATTATTTGGTTATGTGTAGTCGCATTTATTAACTCAGGGAGATTGTCGGCACCAACATTAGCACCCAGTAAACAAGTTATATTGTTTAGAATAATACTTTAAAATACAAAAATGCTTACTATTTTTCTGCTTCTTCCTGTCTCTGGGTGGTTCTTTAAGAGCTTTAATGATTAATGAAGCGGCAGATGGTACAACTGATATTGCAGCTTGACGGTTTTGGATCTTCAGTTGTACAGTAATCTTAAGACCTTTCCAGTCAGCTGTTCCTTTGGCAATATCATCACCAACTTTTTTAGGTGACTAAAAATAACAAAGTTACAAAATATTTAACACTGCAAACACCAACAATCAAAAACATGTAACTCTAACCTATAAATTTGAAAGTCACAAAACTAAAATACTCGATACATACCAAACCAAGAGGACCGATCTTGGGGGCCAACGATGACGTAGCACCTACTTCTCCTCCAACACATCTTAAGTAAACTTCAAGAAAATATTTCTATTAGGATTTTGCATGTGTGTAAACACAACCTCAACTATGGATTCTTTTTTGTATCTTACCGTATTTAACTTCTGTTGGATCGAATTTGGGCGGCATGTCTTTTTAATAATATACAACTTACTATTCTTTAATAGTATTTATACTATAATTAGATGATTGCGGATTTTACCTGAAAAATCAGGCAGCACTTCCAGCTCGAGTGCCGCAAAAAGAGGGTACGGGGAACCAAAGAATACCCTGTCTCAAGTTACGTCAAACCTCAAACATCAACCGAAGACGTGACCCCAAAAATCAAACACGTCCACCAACAACGGCGAACCGTTTCCTCAATCCTCAAATTTAAGATTTACTTTCAGATTCTACAGATGATAAGATTTGATTATATTATCTATGGTTGTAGTGTTGTAGAGAACAAAGGCAACGTAAAGAAGGCGTTTGGTCTGGTCTTCGGACACATAAAATTTTGGATAGAGAATGTTTTTGATTTGTGCGAGAAATTTTTACATTAATTCCTTCTTCCTTGTTAAATTTCCGTAAACAAATAATCTGGGTGGACGCTCAGTTTTGTAGCATGCTAGTCTCTAGTATGTAAGGGTGCTCATGCAAAAAAATGAAGCACGAAGTCCATAGATTGAGACTTTATAACCGCAGTCAACCCGTCAGTCAAGGGTCAAGGAGCCACTGCTTCCATTTGAAATTTGCTTATCACATACTTAAATAGTTGCATTTACTTGTACTCTCTACAAAAAAGGTTCCTTACAACTTTCGTTTCTCGTTCCAAACAAACTGCTTTTCTCCAGCTCACAGAGAATCTCCTCCAGCATCCAGTACTAGTCCATCAGATGGTATGCATAAAGATTAAAGACAACGGAATGAATGGGAGGCAGCCATTGGTGGATGGCGCATGCCGGGCCGTGGGCCTTGCTTTGAATGAAAATTACGTCAATACTTTTGTGATCAAATTAAATGTAACTAAATTTATAAATCGCGACACATAAAAGGGATAATATTTATTTTATGTCTTACACTATATTGTTGATATGCTTTTTGCTCCGCATCTTCTTTAACGTTTTCACATTGATATTCGGGAGATAAGTGGCGCGTCACAAACGTCAGATTTTAATTCCAAACAAAACAAAAGCACGTGCCATTTGACGTTTATCGATATTATTTACAACGTCTTAAACTAGTTTTTGCAATATAATTATAGACGTTTTGCAGTGAAAACAGTTTATTTTCAATTTGTGTGTTGGGCTTAGGCGTAAAAACTTGAAAACAACTATATGTAATTATAATTATATTTCAGAGGTTAGGTTAAAACGTCAGAAAGCACGTGGCTTTGTTTTGTTTGGAATGAAAATCTGACGTTCGTGACGCGCCACTTATCTCCCGAATTATATTGCAAAAACTAGTTTAAGACGTTCTAAATAATATCGATAAACGTCAAATGGCACGTGCTTGTTTTGTTTGGAATGAAAATCTGATGTATGACGGAGGCACTTATGTCCCGAATTATTTTCTTGGTTTTTCTGTGATAAAATTATACGAACGTTATTATATCAACTTCCAAATTCCAAGTTCAATGCAATGTTCACACACCACCTACTAGTAGGTGGTTTGTGGCAATGTTGGCGTAGTCTCTGTCACTTGTCATTTGTCAATCAAAAGTTGCAATTTGTAGTTCAGACGTTGATTCAATCAACGGTTCAGAGATCAGTTCTAGTTTTTAGTGTAAAATACTTTTATTATTCCAACTGAGTACAAACTAAGTTATAGCTAACGCAAATAATGCCAAATAGTCACAATTTAAGTTTTATTAATAAAATTTTGAAAATATGCGTCAAATTGTTAACTATTAAATAAGTGAAATTATGGTTGAGAATCCAATCTTAACTGAACAACAAGGAGGATTACATTGCAGTAAAGATGCTCTTACTGATGTGTTTGGATGGTTCCTGCAGGTGTTACTAGCATGTTTGGCCTTTACTTGTTTAATAGGTTAGAAACATGTTTTGGGGGCTGTTGGTGTAAGTAATTAATAATAAAATATTTGTAGCAAAACGTTTTTGCGAACCCCGTTGCGAAAGACGATCATGGCTTATTTGGTTTTACGATACTTCCAAACAGGGCATGGGGGCAATGGCAATTCATTTAGCTAATGTTTGGTTGGCCGGCCAATATACTGGTGACCCCTGTACTTGGTAAGTGTAAGAATTTATTGCGTAATATCTTAATAGCTGTAATTGGATTTGCAACTTATAAGTTTTTACTTAATTGGCTTTGTTGCAATAGCTTTTCATACCTACTTTTCGTTTATCTAAAGTCACGTGCATAACAGTTGTTTCTGTACTTCGTAGATAAAAGTTAGGTACCTTAGTATACTTTTATACTTAGTATAATTTTATGTGTCGTTAAATAGTTGTGTAATTTTTCTATGTCCGCAGAGTATTTGTTTTTGCTTTGCAATGGTTCCTTTAGATGATTAAGAAGTTAACTTGCAAGTACACCGGGTGGGGATTTAGTGTGTAAACGGTTCATATCTCTGGTACTGCTTAAGATATCAAAATGAAATTTTACACGTATGTGGGGAACGACATGGAGCATTTCGTAAAATTATTTATGTATATAGAGGATGTTCACATTCTGAGTACCAGACCAAAGTTCTATTTCTTTAAATGGAAATCCCACAAGTATTTGCGTGATTTAGATTCCCCATAAAATTTCATGAAAATTGATATACTACATGATGTGGTTTTGAGTAAGGAGTGTTAAGATATTGACATTTTTGTGTCATTATGGTCCCAAATTTTTTATGACGCTACTGGCGTCTACTGACCAAAGCCACCTAATTATTTTTTATTGAAAGGGGTTTACACACTGCTGTATTTGTGAAATCTATAAATACTTTCACCATAATACTTAGGATTATACAAGGTGGTTAAGTTGTGCAAGAGGGAATTTTTCTCAAAAATTTCAAATAGAGTACCATGTATATTATTTGCGCAGCTGACAGTCAGTTAACTCAGCTTTTAATAGATGTAGATATTGCCAGGTTTACTACTGATAGTTCCGGCAGATATTACGATTGAACATCAAATTTTTTGAATTTCATTATTAGTTTATACTCTTTTTGGCGAATTCCCCCTATTCTGTTGCTCAAAACTCACAATAATGTTTATATTTTGTATTTGCAAATTGGTATCAATATAAAGACAATAAATCTTATTGTAAAATTGTTTCTTTATGGTTATATTCTTAAATGTGTAATGTCTTTTTAAAGTCGGGTATAATGTTCAAACAAGGAGTGCCATGGAAGAAAATATTATCTTTAAGAAATAATCTTGCAATGGGATTTGCTAAATATTTTATAGAAACAAAATGCAGACCTTTTTTGGAGTTTTGGGTGACAAAATAGGGGAGATCCTCAAAAAAAATGTAAAATACTAACGAAACTCTACATTTTTATAAACTTCATTTGCTAAATATTTTATAGAAACAAAATGCAGACCTTTTTTGGAGTTTTGGGTGACAAAATAGGGGAGATCCTCAAAAATAATGTAAAATACTAACGAAACTCTACATTTTTATAATTCAATTGTACATTCTGTCTAAACTTTTACTAGTAGACTTGACAATATCCACATCAATAAAAAGCTTAGTAAAATGACTACCAATTGTACAAATAATATACATGGTGTTCCATTTGAAATTTTTGAGGAAAATTCTGTTTCGCATAACTTAACCACTCTGTATTATCTCAAGTATTATGATAAAATTATTTATAGATTTCAAAAATACAGCAGTGTATGAACCTATTCCAATAAAGAAATTTTAGGTAGCTTTGGTTAGTATGCGTCAGTAGCATCATAAATGTGGGTAAATAATGGCACAAAAATGTCAATATCTCAAAATTCCTTAGTCAAAACCACATCATGTAGTATATCAATTTTTATGGAATTTTATAGGGAATCCATATTATGCAAGGACACGTAGGGTTTCCATTTAAAGAAATAGAACTTTGGTCTGGTACTTAGAATGTGAACATCCTGTATATACCTAAATAATTTTGGGAAATGCTCCATGTGGTTCCCCACATTCGTGCAAAATTTCATTTTGATATCTTAAATAGTTCCAGAGATACGAGCCGATTACACACTAAAACCCACCCGGTATAGTAGATAGGATTTCTTTCTGTTTCTTAAATAGCCCTCCCCACAAAAAAGCATTTGCTTTTTCCTGTATTTTTTTCATAATGGCAATCTTCATTTCATAGGAAACAGGCTGTCTTGCCAGTGTTTGTCCAATAAAGGGTGCACATTTTTTTTTCTGTAGTAGTGGATGTATTGTCTTGTCCGGCACTTGCCGAAAATATATCATCTGGAATGATAGGTAAAGTGTTGATATCTAAAGTGGGATGTGCACACGGTGCTCTACTGTCATATATACTACATTTTCGATTACATTTAAATATGTTAAATATGCCTTGGATCTTGGAAAGATGCTACCTATAAGAATAAAAGTAATATAATACAGAATGCTTAACACATAATTATTATAAACATGCAAGAAAATAATTTTAAGGAATTCTGTGGCACATAAGTGTACCCACAGTGGAACTGTCCTTGTATTCCAACAATTCTGTTACAAGTATAAGCAGTTCCTCGATTTTTTTTTTGATTCCAGTCTATAGAATTTCTGCAAATGTGCCTCTTTTTAGTTCGTTTGACCTCTTGAAATACTGTTAGCATTCAAGTTATTAATATAATGTTCCCTTGAAATTTTAATTTGTTTGGTATTTTCATATCAAACTAATTCGACAGTTTTTGTGTGTCTTTTTTTTAAGTGCAGATTTCGGGGAAACCACAATAAATTATTTTATTGAAATGAAAATAATGAAAGGCTATCAAAATCTTTCAGTTCATTCGACCTAGCTATTTATGAATGCATAACTAAGTTGCTGATGCGTATTTCAGGGACAGTTGAGTAGTTTCTAATGATAAATAATTATATTAATAATATTTTGTTTGGTTGTCACTATCATGTTATTTAATTTGAATATTTTTTGGCAGGTACATAATAAACTTTTTATTGGATTCTTCAATGGGTTTGTTAATTATTTTTATTGGGATTCGTTTTTCCCAATACCTGGCTAGAACTCGGGGCTGGGAAGCTATAAACTTCGGTGAATATGGTATGAAAAATATTTAATTTATTGTTAAAATCTTTTACAAATTTTATAAATTTTTAGGGAAGCCACCATCAATGAATGCATGGCTGGCACAATGTTGCCTGTACGTGTTTCTGATGGTTATTGTCAAAACTTGTATCACCCTCTTTATGCAGCTCGATTTTTGGGACGGTGTTAAAAATTTCATTTTATCTCCCATTAATAATCCGAAGGTTGAACTAGCATTTGTGATGTTGATCATTCCTTTCTTTGTAAATGTAAGTAAATCTAACCAATTTTATTTAATCTGCAACTTTAAGATAGCATTATAATGATACAGGGTGTTGCAACTAGGAGCACTGTTGATCTCAAAGACCTGAACTTTTTTAATATGGATATGGACAGGTTTTCTAGATCTAAGCAAAATAATAATCAAGCATCAAAATTGTGCAATGGAAACTAGTCTAAATTGTAAAGAAACTTAAAAACGCTATCTATTAGTGATGCAATGCTTCTTGCTGACCTGTTCACTTGAACTTGTTCTTTTTATGGAGCAGGATTCTGCGATTCTTTTTAAAACAACGGAGATATGTGTGTGAATTTAGAATATATGATGTAGTCACTAGAAAGACCTAGTTTCTTATCTTGGCATTTTCTGTTTAGTCTTATTTTCACCCTCGGGTTCGTACATTCAGTAAATTGATACTAGACCTAAAGTGACGAATTTTCAATTCTTATCGCTATCTTACTGGTGATAGTGCACGTACAGAACTGGTATGGATGATGGACATCAAGACATCTGACGTCCCACTTAAATAAAAATAGACTGCCACGCTATATGGCTACTTCAGTATCCAAATAATGACAAAGAGTGCCAGTCTGCTGTATTAATAATTAATTAGGGCTTTTAATTTTGCCTGGTTAGAGCGTTACAATGTTTTTTGTTGCAGATGTTGATGTTTTGGGTGACTGATAATTTCTTAATGTACAAGAGCCCGTCATCAAGGTCACGTAGAAATAGTGCAGAACAAAGTTTATTACAGAGAGTTAAGATTCAATATAGGTCGATGCGAAGTAAAAGAAGAGATTCTGAAAGTGATGTGTTATTATCTGATGACGACTTACTCGATCCAGGCCCAAGTACGCCACTGCATCGATCTGTAAATGCCTGAACAGAACTGTGAGTGAGATGCTATCAAACAAATAATTTGTAAGAAATGTATCATAATATTATGTAGCCACGCCAGTCTTATTTAATAGATTTTTAGGCCTTATTGTAGATATTTATGTTGAGGTGTTGTGGTAACTTAACGAAAACTTTATATTGCTGCTCTGTTGAAAGTAAAACAGTAAATTCTGGTATGAAATAATATGAAGTTGCATTGGGGTAACAGATCACAGTTCCAGATTAGTTATCAATCATAATATCGCCAAAACTCACAGCCAATAGCATGCAAGGACTCTTCTCTGTGCTATGGCTGATGGGATAGCACAAATTGGCACGTTCAACCTTGAATATTGTAGGGACAGATTGCAGTGAGCCCTATTCAAACCAGTCTATACTTTTAGTACATCAAATCATTTAAATATTACAGTATGTATACATAAATGATTGAATGGCACCATAGCTTGATTGGAAATTAAATGTTACCTTAATTCTCCAACACGGTCAGTTTTTAAAAATATGAGAACTTCTTTTCAAGAATGCAACCAATTTTGAAAATTTGTTGGTTTCAACATAAGTACTTTTTAATAGCTATATTTGTCACTATCGAGTAATGTGACCAAAGACTGGAAGGCTTACAAGTCTTTAACTTTTCGGCGAAGTAGGTCAAAAGCATGCTTTCTCTATTATACGGTGGAGCCTCTTTAAATGGAATCTTAAGAGAAATTAAAAAAAAATTGGTAAGGCTTTCGAATTGTTCATACTTTCAATTTTTTATGATTAAGCCTCAGATAAGGCTGTTCAAGTATCAAGTAAATGTTGACCAGCAGGCTTCTTGAAAGACTTTGTCTTAGTTGCGGTTAGGAGTGAAGCAATAGTTATTATTGACATGTATGAATATTACTTTGCTTTTTAAAAAAATTGCAAATTTCGAAAAGCTTAGGAACCACTATAAATTGTTCAGATTTGAAAGGAGAATTGGGAAACGTATTTAAAAGTGGCGTGCACCACTTAAAAAATTGCTTTAATTTTGTTACATTTCTATGAATCACCGTCTATAATGAAAAATATTTATAAAATATGCCTTAATGTCATTATGTCCATGCCTGTACTTACAATTTTAATTCTAATAATTTTAATACAGACCTCCCCCCCCTTCATTGATTCATCCTATTATATTAGACAATAATGAGCTGGGTTATGAAATTATAAAAAAATTTACTTAAGGAAATCGGAACTGCCAAAATTAGAGATATACAAAAGATTTTCTGGGGAATAAAATATCGTCGCCGTTTTGGGAATACCTCCAATGCAGCAAAAACCAAATTGTTCAGGAAATAAGAAAAAAGTCGTCCGAAGAAAGTTTTTGCAGATTGAAGATTGAATGCCAAATAAGGAAAATATGAACACAAATGTAAAAGTCAAAATATTAATTTTTTTCGATTATCTCAAAAACGAAAAGAGATAATCAACTTTTGCAAACGGCACTTCTTTATGCTTGAATAAACGCAACTTTTCTCCCATTTAACCGAACCTGTATCTATTAAGATTAAAAAGATAGCCATGTTAACACCACATAAAAAAACATCCTGTATATTGGTAGTTCGCAGAGTAATTATTTGTTTCATCATGAACTTCTACCAAAAAGTAAAAGAAGAAAATATTAAGTACTATATCATATTATTACATGTCTGTAGAGTAAATAAAAACAAAATATATCATGTTTATCATGTTGGCTGTTAAACATTTGCAGTTTTGGTATATGTATGCACACATCCAAAGACCACTTTAAAAGATATCAGAATGTACTAGGGAAATTGCTCTTTGTGGCATAAAATTAAAATATTCTTGCAGCTCATGAGTAAACCTGTTTTTCACATATGGCAATGCTTAGGATGTTTGCACCTCTTGTTTTAAGGTCTAATTTAGGCAATTTAGACAATCATATTACTGAATAGCGAGAGCTATATTCTAATACAGGGGTGCTCAGACTTAAATTCCCGAAGATCTACCCTAAAATTAATACTAAGCAAGAGATCGACTTAGAAAAAACATCCCCCCCCCCCAACACGATAACAACGAACAAGAACCAGAAACACTTAAAAATGATATAAAATATAGGTACAATTACAATATCAAAACACCGTGTATTTCCAATACTTATAGTAAGTTTTCGTATTTTGTTTATTGAAACAAATCAGTTGGGATCGACTTTAAAATCACTGTGATTTTAAAGTTGTTGGATTGTTGGATTACGGTCAATTCTACTTTATTGGGAATTCGTTTAAATAGTTTTGAAATTTGAAGTAGATTATTAAATAGCAAAGAATATTGAACGATTGCTATATTCCGTATTTTACATTTAAAGTTTATCCCTTAATAAAGGTAAAGTGTCACTTTATTTATAATATTTCTATTTTATACATTTATAAAATAATTTTAGGGTCCAATTCTCCAGTTGTCCAGTCGTTCAATTAGTCAATTATTGTTCAGTTATTCAGTGGACAGTCGTACCGACTTTGAAAGCAACCAATCATATGAAGTATAACATCTAAATTTGTTTCATCAGCATTTAAATTATTGAAGTCGAGCCGAAAATATCTGTCTCCTGTAGATCCGGAAGATAAGCTACCTATTTGTTTTAGTTTTCTTTCGCTAGAACTTTTTGCCCTTGTAGTAATAAAAATACGCTTGTTCGTTTTGAAATTTAGAATATATTTTCTCCGTATTATATTAATTTGTAGTCTGAATTAATTTGATTTTTGATGCAATACCTATGGTCATTGTCATTAATTAACCAACATTAATCAGTCTTTAGCTTCAATCACCTCAGTCATTATTTTTTTTGTGAACTGTGGTGCGCCTGGGGAATTATTTTGAATTATTTATTTGCAGGCAGATATTTACAGAAAATATATTAGGTATAATAGTCAAATGGGTACTTGCTTTTAGAACCTATTCTTTTTGCTTTCGTTTAATTTAGATTGTTGCATTAAATTGAGTACTTATTTTTGATTATAGTTGAGTGGGTACCGATTTCTTATACCCACATTTTCTTTATTTCGACGTTATTGGTTGTATTAACGAATTTGTACTATATCGACGAGGACATTTTTGTGTATATTATTAAATTGTATACTCCCTTTATAGTTATTTCAGTAGTTTCATTTTTTTTGTGCTTTTCTTTATCGTTCGTAATTTAGATATTTTTAAGTGTTTAACATCTCTGGCAGATTTCTGTTTAAATTACGTGGCGCCTAGGCTTTTATTTACTTATTTGGACCGAACACCAGCTCCGCTGAGCAGGTTTGGGTCAGAGTATGCCAGAGTACTGGTAACTTTGGGAAATTACTTTTTTTTTTTGCTTCTTTAGTTTGATCATAAGTGGGCGTCGCAATGCTAACCGTAACACGTTACCAAGTGGTCCCAGAAAACTACCGGTACCTTACATTATGGTCGATTTTATTCAGAGTGGCTGCAATGAATTTGTAGTTTTAATTTATAGCAACTCTGAGATGCCAATAGTTTTGGGCAAGTAAGGACACTTTGAAAGTCCATTGTAGTAACTAAGTTTTGATCATTTGCACTTGCTTTCATTCTAGCTTTTGCTTCTCTGCCTGAGGTCTGTTTTTCACGACGAGCATTATATTGTTCTTCAGGTTCAGTTCCTTACTTAAAACCTATACAAATGTCTTGGACGATGAATAGAGATTTTCTTTTGTTTCAAAACAGATTTAAAAGCTTTCAAATGTAGTACTTGTTTGTTGATTTCATTACACCAAACTTTAAAAATGTTATACATATTTTGTTTTGATATAAAGCAATTATCAACATACTGCATTGAAGATGACGATCTACAGCAGTGTGATGGTACCTTGGGAATCATATCGACCCGTTTATTTACTATATTTAACAGCCCTAGCATTTTTGTAGATTTAGCACTCTGCTGTAAATTATTTTCTGCATTATTACTGGAGTCATTATATGAAGGAGAAAGACGTGTTTGTGCTTCTTTTACTTATTGCTTAATAGAGTGTTCTCCTACACATAATGTACATTGTTCGACAAATTTTATTGCATATATCATCACTCCTGACCAGGAAATAATCAAGACTTTCTGTTTTCTTCCTAGGACCTACTTGTTTGACATTTTTTCTAGTTCTTTATACTGATCTAGTTAGAACTAGATTTGTTACAAACATTTTCTTCTCATTCCAAGACCATAGTTTTCAGAATTTTTGAAAAATTTGTTTTTTCTTCTTTGAATGAGGCATATAGAAATGTTTTTCGCTTGTTTTTTTGCCAACCCTTGCTTTTTCATCTTGGTTTAATACTTTTCGCATCTCTTCTTGTGGATGTTACGACTTTTTCCCGAGCTTTTTCGTTGCTCTCGATGTCAGTTGTGCTTAGACACAATATTGATCCAAAAACCAGATATTGACAAAATGTGTTGCGTTGGAGGTATTTGCAGAATGACGATGATATGAGACTGAGAAACTTTTCTGGTGGCGTTACTTTTCTTTGAAGAAAGTGGTAGTTTAAATCAGGGTTAAATGTCTTATGTCATTCATATAGATTCTTGCAGATCAAATAATATGAAATCCGATATTCAAAATTGGGCAAGATCTCAAACTGCAATTATTGTTTTACATATGGGGTTTAAAAACTTAACTGAAAATGAATTTGTATTTGTTTCCTTTTAAAGTTTTCGTTATGTTGCACATAATTTTACAACTACATATAATTTAATTTTGTAATTGGTGATATTTTGCATTTGGTGCTATGTATGGTAATTGTGCTTGTGAAATGTTAAATTTGCATGCAAAGATCACGTAGGTATGATAAAAAGTACAACAAAAAGTTCAACAATGAACGAAATAAAATTCAATATTATTTGTATACGAGCCTGTTGTACTTCTTCACATTAATGTGTTATAAATGTTAACATATTAATTAAGTAAACAAGTTGAATGTAACAATTCTTGTTACTTAGAAGCTGCACGAAAATGTGACGCCACTCAACTGGAACTCGAACCCAGGTTTTCCATATTTGAGTCTCAATTACACGTTGTCACATTTTTCTTGAAGCTTCTAATTGACATATTTACTCACGGCAAGCATAAACTGGACATTATAATATTTAATAACAATTCTTATTTTTATTAAAAAAGTTGATTCATAAGTCACATTTTTGCTTAATTAAATGAATTAGTGGTTTCCTTTTACATATTTGTAATAATTTTTGTGACTGTCGAGGTATAGTGTCTACAAGATTCGGACAGTCTTATGAAGAAAACCACTCCCATATTTATTGAAGTCGATCTCAAAATTCCTGCAGTATATGACCAGGACGATTACTCAACTTTCTCTTCATCCAGTTTTATAATGACGTGAAGTACTTTTCAACATCCATGTCTTCACTTGTTTTGTTGAAAAAGAAATGCCTGGTCATTTGATTGCAGCAACGCAATGGTGTTTTTCACCATTTACAGGTTATTGGGCAACAAGTATTTTGCAAATATTTTCACTTGTGGAACATGTGAACTACACCCTTACAGATGCCCTACTGTGACTCACAAGATTTTTCCGGGAAAGTACTTATTCTTCTGCTGCAACAGGTTCTAGGGTATGCCAAATCTACTCGTACACGAAAAACATATTACTATACTTGGGCCGCCGAACAGACGGAGTGATCACCCTGCAAGAACGTGCTCTAGGCGGGACCACTATCAATTTAGGATAACCGAACCGCAGTGATGCGCTTTCTTTAGACCCAACGAAGTCGCGTCACTCCAATTCGGTCGTCATAAATTACTATTGGCCCCGCTAGAGCACGTTTTTGCAGGGTGATCACTCCGTCTGTTGGGCGGCCCAGGTATATTACGTTTTCACCAAATAATTTACCCTGCTCAACACCCCTATTCGTTCCTGGTTCCACAAGTTTCTTCCTCGAAAATATTCTCAAAACATGGTCCATTCATAAAACTTTTCATTCTAACAAATTCCATGGGGCCTTTCTTTCTAACTAATTAAAAAAAGTGAGTGATTACTGAACAGTCCGCCGGTTACTTTTAAATTTTGTTCCAGGACGGTCGATTAACGCATTACACAATATCAGTAAAATGACGTTTAAGTAATTCGTTATTGAAAGATACCACCAACAATCTCGGTGGGTGTTTGGGTATAGTACAGAACTGCCATATTGTTCTCCTACGGCTACACGAGTTCTGCGCCCGCACGGGTCCGCATTTTTTGCTTGTTTCTACATCACCTTTTTGCCAAAAAATGCGTGTGTCTGGTGCGAAAGGGCAAGTGAAGAGTCTGTTTTAAAAAAGCGTTCTCTCAGCTTTAGTTTTTTTTACACTTCCAAAATGCCAAATATAGGTTACATCCTGTAATGCGCATGCGGTCGGACTGTTCAGTAGTCACTCCCTTAAAAAAATGACCATTCGTCTGGAGATAAAGTGTAACATTCCCTAAAATGTAAAACCTTTGTCTTGCCAGCTGGCAACAATATAAACAAATTATTAATGTTGCCCAACGCGTGCTCAACCAGAAAGCAGCTTGATCAATCGTGCAAAGCTAACCAACTAATTGACCAATTAGTAATTTTTCATGACGTTGGGTACCTTAAAAACATTAAATACAAATATCTCAAGAGCCCTTGTACAAGTAGATTTATAATATTATTTACCTGTAGCTTCATTCCATAAAAGAGTTAAGAGGTTATTCCTTGAGCAATTTGTCAAATCTGTGAAAATAGTTATTTTAATCTTACTAAAATTTTAAAAAAATCACCCGTTATAAGAAACGTTATTTTTTTTTCAAACTGTTACACCAGGAAATATTTTATGATTTTTTATGCGTTTTTTGACTTGGAAAATGTCCATTCAGCACTGTATTGTTTTGGCAAGGAATGCTGCTGTACAGTAATTACAAAATTTTGAGAAAAACATTGAAAAATAAGTTTTTTCTTGTCTATATGGAAATTAGTCAAAAATTTTTTAGAAATTGGTCCTGTTCAAATTTAAAAAGAAACAAAATTAATAACAATAACAAAGAGTTGGATATATCGAAGTGATCTTTGTATGATCTAATTTAAAACAAGCATAAGTGTGTTAAACTCGCCTACAATTATTATTATAAGTTTTAACTTAAATACCAAAAGACAGTACTTTATTCTGTGTGATACTTTGTTGATGGCCTCTAAAACCAAAGAACATATAAAATTATTTTTTAGGATTTTATCTCACTACGAAGTTTGGTTTTCCCTTGATTTCGTAGTCATCCAGAATTTGAAAACAGAGGTTGCTTCTGTGGAATAAGTAGACTTAATAAATAGATGGAACAAGCATCACATAAGCATCATATAAATTGTTAAAGAATTTGAAAAAATCTGATAGAGAACTTGTAGTTTGCTAGAGAAATTAAACTTAAAGTAGGTTTATTTCACTAGTAGTATTTTACTATCAAACGAAAAAGTAAATTAAATAAATTTCGAGAAAATTTAAAAGTAAGGCAAAGCATTGTATTTAGATTTAAATCTAAATAATGGTAAAAGTAAAGCTGTTTATCAGAAGATGCCATAATCAAATATACTTGCTCAATGATAAGATGTGGACAACATTCAAATAATTCATTCCAAAAGGACGTTTTTTTGTAAGTTATAGATCTGTGATTTTAGAGGACTTTAAATTTAATTTAGCTCTAAATTTTAAGCTACTTTAATATTATGTTAATTTAGTTTATTATAGCAAAATGAATACCATGGTTTACCAAATATATTAATTACTTAATTTGCTTCTTAAAACATTGCCTAACTGTTTTGATATTGTAATACATATTATAGTATGAACTGTGAATTGAGGAAAAAATATATATTTTGTTATATGCAGTGAATTTGAATTTGTAACTATAAAATGCACCTCAAAACAAAGAAATAAATTTAGAAAACCCCTTAAATAGGTGAATATTCTATGTTAAAAATACATCTTATACCCTCATTTCATATTTTTCATATTAAAATTCTACACTTATTAACTATTGCCAAAGGTGTTAGTTTGGCAACCTAGATCCTAGACTGTCAGCTTTATATGTGTCCTTCCAAGCTGCACTGTGTTTGTTGCTCGAATCGAAATAATGAGCAACCAACGCAGGCACCCTTCAACTAACCAGCTGACATAGGTTCGGCATTACTGCCGTTTTCAAAATCATGCGACTAGCAAAAGAATAATCTTTGTCACATTTTTCATGCCATTTTTCATTAGTATTTAACTTGCCGTCAATAAATGCAGAAAATTATAATTTAATGTCAACTACAAATTTCTGTCCAGAGAAAATTTTGGTTTTATTGAAGTTGTACTTCTTTAGGCGCGTTATGAAAGAATGATGAGAGTGAAATTTTACGATGCGCGCGCATGATGCATCAACAATCGACAGGATGAAGTTGCTCACTAAACCTACTTACAGTTTAAGAAAAAAGGCTACCAGTGGTGGAGATGTCTACTGCATATATTTACATGCGTGTAGGGATTGATAATATTTGTTGTGAATATTCGTGATAAAAATAGTGCGTGTAAGTTTCTTAAAATATATTTTAAGTGTATTTCTTTAAGTCCCGGTTTTTCAAAAATTCCAACACCGGATTAAGTCTGATACCGGCTTCGTTGCTATGATACCGGCTTTCTGATTGGTTGTATCATAGCAACGAAGCCGGTGTCAGACTTAACCCGGTGTTGGATTCTTTGAAAAACCGGGCCTAAGTGAGGTTAGGTTTCGGTATGTATTTATTTGCATTATAATTTAGAAATTGTTACTTTGTCATTTATTAAATACTTAAAATTTGTAAATCAAAATAAATATACACATGATCGATAGGGGGAAATTCGGGAATAGGAATTATTATGAAGAAGAAAATATAGCAGTGTACAAAATTTCTTACTGAAAATTAACAGAGTACTTATGGTTAAATTGGAAACCTGTAAGGTCGGTAATAAGAGAGATGCCCACATTGAATTACAGCGATGAGCAGTGGCGTAACAAAGGATGACAGGGTCCGTATGCAAAACTGCTTAGTATGTCCCCCTCCCCGTGTTATAGAAATATTTTGAATGTGAAGTTTCAAAACTGGGAGCAACATAAAAGTTAAAAACATTTTCTTTATTTCACTGCTAAATACAAATAAAATAAAACCCAGATAAAAACCGATGTATGTTTTAAAATTATTTTCAAACTATAACGATCTTAATAACTAAAAATGATATTTTCTTCTGGCCTTACTATTAGCAAAGCCTTCAACCTCGCCCTCAACTAAGTCTTTGGTATTTATTGCCAATGCAGCTGTATGCTCAATTGCTAGAACAGAAAGGTCATGTAGACGAATTTGACTAGTCGAATTTCTCAAGTAATTTTTGATAATTTTAAGTTTACTAAATGACCTTTCTGCGGTTGCAGTTGTAACGGGAAGAGTCAAAAATAAATGTAAACAGATTAGCACTTCTGGAAAGTCACTTTCTAGAAAGCTGTATTTTTGAAGCAATACATTTGTAAAGTCTCTCACAGACATGTTTTAATTTACATCTTTCACCATTGAAACTGCATTAACAAACTGAAATGAAAATTTTTTACCAACTACTTCCGAATATTTTAACTGTACCCTGTCACAGCAATCTACAAAAATGTTTGAGTTTTAGAAATCCAAATATATTTGTAAGTCCATGGAAACTTTTGAAATGGTTTTCAAGTTGCTGGATGACTATGTCAATTGTTAAATAGAAAACATTAACCTTAAACAGCATTTCTGGAGGTTGAAAACGTGTACGGAGCGGTGAGCCAAAAAGCGAGGCCCCACGCTTTGAATACCATAGTCGGCGTCTTTGATAAGGACGCAAAACAATTAAAATCATAAAAGGACGCGACAAAAAGGGATACGATTAGAAGCAAAAAAAGTACATAGTTAAATGTATAAATTATTATATTACAACCAATCAAACCCTGGATCGAGCCCAGGAGAAATTCGATTCGAGGCTCTTTTAGAGGTACGGTCAGGTCGGTGTGGTCAAGGGCCCCCCTAGGTGTTGGGCCCGTATGCACCGCATAACAAGGCATACCCTTCGTTACGCCACTGGCGATGAGGCTGTGGAGGCAATTTATAGCGACATCGAATATGTGCTTGATTTTGTGAAGGGGCATGAAAATTCAATAATTGTAGGAGATTGTAATGAAGTTGTAGATACAGGGAGAGTAGATTGAATAATGGAATAATTATTTAATTGAATTCAGATTTTACCAACCGTGTTTATGATCACGCAATTTTATTTCCATTAATTATTTGCGTGCTAAATAAAGTTATTTTTGTATTATGCCAAAGAAGTATAACTTCTAACGTGCGTACTTAAGTACACGCACCAGTTTTTTTAAAATTAATTTTTAAAACTTCAGTTCCATTCAAAGCCATTTTTAGTTCTTTGCTGAATACTGAAACCGATATATCATTGGTGAACCTGTGCATATTAATCGTTTCAGCCGGTATTTTAAATCCGGAGGGCATTCTTCGCCTCTCACCTCTTTAAAAATCTGTAAGTTGAAGATTCATAAGGACACACTTCGCTTGCTGCATAATGATAGACATCTGTCCAAACAGCGAACAGAATACCTGGTTTCAGTTCCTAGCAGAGAACTTACATAGTACAGGCTCCGGCAACAGGATTGAACAGTTTTTGATAGCTTGTGAAGAAACGAACAATGTAGGTATTTGAAACAATTGATTTCGATCGTTTCCACAAACTTCTTATTCTACAAGTTGATATTGTCAGGCTAGAACTTTGGTGTATGAAAATGATTTGGTGACCAGCAGGTACCCAACCTGTGCTCCAAGTCAACTTCAGCCTTTGTAGTTAAACAAAGATTTAGTTGATGGAAGTTACCCTTAGTTATTCTGGTCAGTTTGACAGAAGTCTTAGTCATTTGGAGCCCAATGCCTAGAAGTTAGAAGCGGTTGAGATGAACGCTTGAAGAAGGTCTGCAAGAATTTCGAGGAGAGAAAGAATAAGAAATGAGGGGATTAAACAACTGTTGGGTATAGGAGGAAGTATCGTGGACGTCATCGAGAAATGCCAACTAATTTGATACGATCACCATACAAAGAATACCTGATCGGAGATTATCAAATTTAGCCATGGAATGGGTATCACTTGACAGCAGTAAGAGAGGAAGGCCAAGGAAGAGCTGGGAAGAAGGTGTATGAAGGGTAATGTTTTAAAGGGATATACAGGGTGGGCCAATAGTGTGTAGTCGGCCCATATCTCTGGTTCTATTCAAGGTATCAAAATAAAACTTTACAGGTATGTTGAGAACCCCACGGAGCATCTGATAAAATTATTTTGTTATATACAGGGTGTTCACACCCTGAGCACCAAACCAAAGTTATGTTTTTTTAAATGGAACGCCCCACATTTGCTTACATATTTGAATTCCCAATAAAATTTTTTGAAAGATGGTGTACTACATGATGGGGTTTAGAGTGAGCGATTTTAAGATATTACCATTTTAGTGGCAGTGTGGACCCAACTTTGAGGAGCTGCTGACATCTACTGGTCGAAACTATTTAAGATTTCTTTATTGGACTAGGTTCACAGACTGCTCTATTTGTAAAATTCTTGAGTACTTTTGTCACAAAACTTAATATCATACAAGGCGGAGAGCTTACGAAATATGCATTTTTTCTTAAAAATTTCAAATGGAACACCCCATTATATTATTTCCATATTTGATAGACAGTTTACTAAGCTTTTGATTGATGTAGATATTGTTAGCTCTGCGACTGACGGTTTCTGTAGATTTGAAAATTGAACTTTAAAATGTAGTAATTTGATTGGTAGTTTATTCATTTCTCCCATATTTTAGCGCCCAAAACACAAAATATGATTTCCATTTTGTTTCTGGAAGTTTATTTCACATTGAGACAAAAAATTTCATCGCCAGATTCCTTCTTCATAGTCATATTCTTAATAGTTATTTAACGAACAAGTGTATTAATAAAGGCGATTAATAATCGAGACATTTTCACTCACGAGCGCAGCGAGTGAGTTAATTGTCGAGATATAATTTTAATATAACAGTTCGTTACAAAATTTTTCCGTCGACTTTTAACGTAAAATCTTCGTCAACATCCATTTATTAAATTTTGTACGAATTACGATTTCAGAAACTATAAACTTGACAGTGACAGATCTTGATGACATGACAACTTGATTTGGGTATTTCATTGTATATGAACCTATGTTTGGTTGCCTAGGGTACTAAAATCGTTTATTAATAGAAATCATTCATTAATAGGGGTCATTAACGAACTGTTTTGCGTTTGTTAATCATATTCATAAATACACTGTCGATGGAAAATAAATTGTAATTTATTAAACCTAGGTATAAATTGAAACAAGGAGTGCCATGGAAGAAAATGAGATTTCTTGTGCTGATGTAAACTCTGTTCGCTAAATTTTTTGTAAAAACAAATTGTAGGCATTTTTCTGTTTTGGGTGGCAAAATAGGGGAAATTTCCTAAAAATGGTTCAAAATTATGGCAAAAATCTCAATTCTCAAGGTTCAATCTTCATTTCTGCCTAAATTATCAGTCGCAGATCTGCCAATATCTACATCAGTCATAAGCTTAATAAACTGGCTATCAAATAATATACGGGGTGTTAATAAATAATAATAATAAATGACTTTATTGCCAGCTATAATGGTAATCACAAATACAAATACAGTAAGTATAATGTTCAGCTGACAACGGCGAAGTTCAGCACGAGCCCCCCAGAGAGTGCTCAGCTGCTTTTCAACTTAACCGTTTATAACATAAGTTTTAAGTTTATAACATACATACAAAATACAAGATAAAACAAAAGAATCGAAAAAAAGAAAAGAAGACAAAAGAATCGAAAAAAGGAAAACAAAGGAACCAAAAAAAGACAAAACAAAATAAAACAAAATAAAACAGAACAACACAAAACAAAGAGAGAAGGACAAGAGTGACGAGAAGGGCTAGAAGTCGAACAGCACACATTATTACGCCGCACACTATGAGATTCACAGAGTCAGGTGGTTCCGCTGCTTGTCCAATAGGTCAATAAAAATGCGAGACTTAAAGCGAGGGGCACATGTTACATTCCTAAGCTCTCGAGGAAGTGAGTTGTACAGCCTGCAAATGCAGTAGGAAAACGATCTCTCAAAAGCAGCCGTTTTATGAATCGGTGGGACCATAAGGCTTCTCCTTCTGACATTGATATTATGGACATCAGATATAAATTTAATTTTGGTATATAGATAACGAGGCAGTCTCTGCACAACAACCTTATGAAACGCACATATCGTGTGATGGAGGCGCCTGTTTGTCATGGTCAACCAATTTAATGAGTTTAACTTCTGCGAAACGTGCTGATACTTTCGCAATCCAAAAATAACTCGCACACATGCATTTTGCACTCTCTGTACTCGTAACTGATCCACGCATCTCAAGCAAGGCCCGCATACAGCATCACAATAATTAAACACTGACAGAACAATTGAATCACAGAGAGTCTTTTTGGCGTTGGTATTTAATAACTCTTTATTCATATAAACTATTCTTAAATTGCAATATGCGGACTTAATACATTTTGATATATGCTGGCTGAACCTCAACCTTTCATCCATATACAGTCCAAGATTACGCACACAATCAGAAGGCAATATCTCCATATTATCCACATCAACAGCAAACACATTCTTTACAGAGGTCCGAGCCTCGTCCCGTCCAAACAAAATCAATGAAGACTTGCTTGCATTTATAATAAGATTGTGCTTCAATGCGAGTGAAAGTAAGGATTTTATGTCCGAGTTAATTATATTAACTGAGTCATTGACATCTTCTTTATAAAAGGAATAATAGAGCTGGGTATCATCAGCGTAAAAGTGAGCAGTACAATTATTTATAGCAGTGGAAAGATTGGCTGTATATAACGTGTACAAGAGAGGACCCAGCATAGAACCCTGGGGGCACCAGAAGGCATATAACGAGGAGCAGACAGCACATTATCAATTCTGACTCTCTGTGATCTCCCAGACAAGTAATCACCCATCAACTGCAACGATAGTCCATCGAACCCGTAATGACTAAGAATACTTATTAGCAAGCTATGGTTGATTGTGTCAAACGCTCTACTAAAATCCAAAAGAACGAGAGCAGTAATTTTGTTTTGATCCGTCGCACACAATATATCATCCGTTATCCCCATTAAAGCAGTCGCGCAGCTGTAGCCAGGTCGGAAACCGGATTGAACCTCTGGCAAGATGTTACGATCCGAGACATATTCCCTCACCTGCATGCCCCCATCACTCCCTCGAGAACCTTAGACAGTGTTGGCAAAATGCTTATTGGCCTGAGATCTTTGAATTCAGAAGGAGTAGAAGATTTAGGCAACGGCACTATATGCGCCTCCTTCCAGCAAGTTGGAAAAACACCTTCATCCAGGCAAAAGTTAACAATATGCGTCAAGACAGGTAACAGAACGGGACAACATAATTTCAAGAACTTGATATTTAAACTGTCTGAACCAGTGGCATTAGATTTTATGGACAGTAGTGCTTTTGAAACTATATCCGCCCCAACCAATGTAAATCTGAAATTCCCCGCATTGCCATGCATATTGCTCGTGTAATGGTCCCGTAAAGCAGCGTCCGGCTCGGTACTCAAACTGGCAATTGAATCAACAAAAAAATCATTTATTTTTCCAGCATCCAAGAGCGCTTCAGGAATTTCTGGGGTTGTTTTACTGTAAATTTTTAACGATTTCAGTTCACGCCAAAATGCTTTTGAAGAATTTTTATTTTTATTTAAACGATATGCCAGGTAAGCCTTCTTTTCCAAACGAACTGTCTTAGTTGTTAAATTGCGTATTGACTTATAGTAGTTCCATATCTCAACTTGTTTGATTTTCTTAAATTTTAATAGAACATTGTCTCTTAATGTTATCATTAGCTTCAAATTGTCAGTCATCCACGGAGCCGGAGGCCTGGAGAACTTGGCAGTTCTTAACGGTACGTGGGCATCGAATAATGCCTTCAAGTGGGTATTCAAGAAATCTAGCTTCTCATCCACCGTAACCTGTCCATACATAACATGCCAGGGCAAGTTTTCCAGGTCATCTAAAAGTTTGTCCTGATTAAAGTATCGAAAATCTCTATACATACGCAACACTGGTCTGCACCTAGCACGAGGCACTGAAAGACTACAAAAAACGAGGCAATGATCAGATACGTCATGCACATCCTTAACTCCAGAATTTTGTATTAATGACTCATTTGTAACTAAAATTAGACCCAATAAAGTGGATGTGCTTGAAGTAATTCGGGTCGGCTCCAATATAATCTGTATTAACCCGTATATATTTATCATTTGCAAAAATTCTGTAACCGAGGGATTGTTGTAACAAAGAAGATCAAAATTAAAGTCCCCGAGAACAACAATATCATCACACAGAGGCAGCAAGTTAGAAATAGTATCCCCTATAAGTTCGAAAAATCGCTGAGCACTCCCACTAGGCTTCCTGTACACCACCCCCACAGCCAACCTCAAATTACAGAAAGTCAACTGAACCCACAATTGTTCCAAATCCTCACACATAGTTTTGTTTATTATACTAAATTTTAACCCTTTCCTTACATAAAAAGCAACCCCACCTCCCCGAGACTCCCTATCATTTCTCACAAAAACGTAATCATCAATATTAATAGCATCACTTAAAATATCAGTTCTCAACCAAGTCGCAGATAAAGCTATGATATCATACATATCCCGCAGGACATACTCGCGAAATTCGACAAATTTACTGCATAGTGACCTTATATTTAAATTTTCCATTTAACATTTTTGAGAAAAGCTCCATTTTGTGCACGTTGGCCACTCTGTACAATATGAACTAATTTGAAAAAAAGTGTTAATGAATTTTGCAAATAGAGTAGGCTCTGAACCTAGTCCAATAAAAAAATCATAGTTAGCTTTGACCAGCAGACGTATGGTTCACACTGGTACTAAAATGGCCATATCTTAGCATCGCTTACTCTAAACCCCACCGTGTAGCATATCAACTTTCACGAAATTTTATGGGGAATCCAAATGTCTACAAATGTGGGGCATTCCATTTAAAAAACATAACTTTGGTTTGGTACGTAGCACGTGAACATCCTGTATACATCAAAATAATTTTAACAGAAGCTTCGTGGGGTTCTCAACACACACGTAAAATTTAATGTTGATACCTTGAATAGAATCAGAGATAAGGACCAACTACGCACTATTGGCCCACCCTGTATATTTTAGCGACCCTTAGTCTCCATTTACAATGCTTTAAAGCATTAAGAAGTGCTTAAGGTTGAAGTAAAAGTGAATGAAATATTCAGGGTTGGGCACTATCGAAACACTTGTATTTGAAATATATTAATTTGTATTTCAAATACTTGTATTAGAGTATTTTGTATTTGACATTTGAAATATATTTACCTACTGTTTTTGCGGAAGTTAAAACAAATGTCTACATGTACATTTTTGAATATGAAAGCGGTGACTCAGAGAAATAACTAGCGGCAAGTCTTGTCAGTTTGAGAGTAGTCTACAGACAAATTTTCAACTCTTGCCTGTTTGCTTTGTACAAGAGTTTTTTAAGTTTCTCAGTTCATTATTCGTATATCGACAGTGGTTTATTTTAAATGAAAAATATTTAAAAAAGTGGAAACCAAAGTAAAGACCGATTCCACATATGCAGCTCATTTAATTGCAGAAAATCATGCATTTAATGAAAATTACAAAATTTTACATTTAGAAAACACAGGCACAAAATTAAACTTATTAGAGCATTAGAAATTAATAAACTTAAAATTTAAAAAATCATATGCCATATTGAACGACCAATTACATTGAAGAAAAAATTGACAAGCAATTTTTAGTAGAAGAAATTCACAGTGATCTTTTAGAGATACCATAATTTATATGATTATATTACACTGTAAATTAATACATAAATATTTGTCACAGAACAAGCCGTTACATGATTTTCAACCAAATTTTTCAGTTCCTCCACATTAAATGTACGTTCACAACGAATCTTTCCTTCTCTTAGAGATTCTAAGACATTCCCAAACAATTTTTCAAAACCACATTCATTCTAGAACACTATCAGAATTTATCATATAACGCAAATCTGCAAAATTTTCTCCATCGAAGAGTGACATCTGCCAGTCTGACAAGATCTGCCGCTAAATTATAAAACTGGCACCAGTGGTGCTCCAGTTAGTTTCGCACAATTTTGTACTTTGCGTTTCAAATATGGGAAATAAAATTATTCTGTATTTTGTATTTTGTAGTTCCAATACCATACACGGAAGCATTTTGTATTTAAAATACATCCCTTTACTTATTTTGCCCAGCTCTGGAAATGTTGCTTGTAGTATGTGATCTACTTAGCTTCCTTCTTGATTTCCAGAACTGCTTATTTGTGCCGTTACACAAGTTTTTAGAGTCGATTTTACAGGTAATAAAACAGGTGGACTCGAGGGTGGACTAATAAATGTGGTTATCCTGCAGATATGTATTGATACGAACTTTTGCCCCGTCAGCGACGCCCCTGGTGGTGACAAATTATTTGTTTACGGCGAGCAGGCTTTGATTTATGACGGCGCGACCTTGTCGCTGTTTATGATTCCCGGAAATAATAGCCTATCTCGAAGATTCTTTTTCTGGAGCAATGTTCGATCGATAATTTTCGAGAATCTTCTAAGACCATTATAAAATGGGAAGCAAGAAGCCGAGTGGACAGTCTGACAGTCTTACAGTTTGAAGTCTGAAGTTTAGAAGCGAATGTCGAATGCGATAAGAACCGGGCGTTTTGATAGTTCCGTGCGAGTATAAGTCTTGTTACGCGTTTAGTGTCGGTACGGTACGCGAGTGCGAATTCTTTGGTGGCGTTTTAAGTGTACCGGGGCGTCTTCGTATGTGATTAACCGTCGGTTGAAGACGAGTGTTTTATAGAGTTTGAACTGTTGATTTGTTTACTGTGGACTGTTTAGGTTAGGTAATTAATTATTTAATTGTTCGCTTAATTGTTTAATTTTCATTTACTGCTTGTATATATTTCACTGCTTATTGTTCAATTTGTTAATTTTAAGTTCTCAAATCACTGTTAATCATTGTAAATATTTGTACATTTACATAAAGTCACTGTAAATAAATAGTGTAAAATCGAAATACGTTACAACTGGTGTCACAAGTGCGATTTCCGGAGCCAAGAAAAGTGAAGAACGTCGTGGAAGCCGGTGGAAAATTGAAGAATTTTCTAGAAGTTGGCCGAGCTGAGTGAAAATTTCGACGTTTTTGGACTCCATAGTGACTGGTAGTGGTTTGAGACTGGTGTTTGTGTTTTAAGAGTTTATGCCAGTAACAAGAAGAGCCGCCGCGATGGAGCAGCAACTTCAAGCTTTTATGGAGTTAATGAAGAATAATTTTGAAGAAATGAAGAGCAGTCAAGAAGAAATGAAGAACCATCTTGAAGAAACAGTGAAGAGCAGTCAAGAAGAAGCGAAGAGAAATCTAGAAGAAGCAATGAAGACCAACCAAGAAGAACTAAAGAATAATCTGGAAGAAACAATGAAGAACAGCCAAGAAGAGATGAAGGCAGCCATAGAAAGAAGTCAAGAACAGGTAGCTGCGAAAATTACTGAAATAACTGACCAACTGGAAACACGAACAACTCAATTAGAGACACGTATTACAGAAGAAACACAAGAAATCAGAAAGGTGGTGGATGAAGAAATATCGAAGATAAGTGAGAGAGTTGCAGAACTAGAGAAGAAGAAGACATTGAAGACAGAAGATACTGGATTGGACGAAGAAAGAAGAGCTCCTGTTGTTAAGGTGAAGCCTCCTACATTTGATGGGAAGTCCTCGTGGCACACCTACATCAAGCAGTTCGAGGCAGCGGCAACGGCGAACCAGTGGGCCAATACCGAGAAGGCGGTGAATTTGGTGGTGGCACTCCGAGGGGACGCCTTGAACATCCTGGATACGGTGACAGCCGAACAACAGGCTGATTATAAGGAGATAGTTAAGCGCCTGGAGATGAGGTATGGCCATCAACACCTCCAGCAAGTCCACCAGGCACAGCTAAAGGGTAGGTCTCAGCGCTCCAATGAGACCCTGCAAGAGTTTGAGGCCGACATCGCCCGTTTAGTCTGGTTGGCGTACCCAACAGCCCCGGAGGAGTTTTTGGAGAGCCTGGCGGTGGAAAACTTCATTGAGGGGCTGCGTGACAGTGAAACAAAGATGGCGCTGAAGCTAGCCAGACACAAAGCCCTGGCAGACGCTTTGGCCCACGCCTTGGAGTTTGAGGTAGCAAAGCAAACATCCCGAGGGTACTCCAAGGTGCGGCAGCTGCTTACCCAAGGACCAGACGAACATCTGCTGGAGAGAGTGATAGAAAAAGTCAGGTTGAAATTACGCCAAAGAACTGAGAAGAACAATGAGGGGAATGGTAGGAAATGGTATGGAAGGGAGAATTTCCTGCGATGTTGGAGCTGTGGTGTAAAAGGTCATCTTCGCAGTAGATGCCGACGTACTCCTGGCCAGAACCGGTACGTGAGGACAGCCCCATCCAACCAAGCCCCAGTACAAGATGTGAATGTGTCAAGATTGGCTCGAGTTGGGGATAGTTTGATGATTGATGGGATCGTTGATGGCAGGAAGACCGAAATTACCATCGATACAGGAGCCAGTGACACCATAGTTAGAAAAGATGTTGTGGCTGAGTGGAGAATTAGGCCGACCAATAAGAATATCCGATTGGTTACTGCTACCGGCGAGACAGCACCTATATATGGAGAGGCAGAAATCGAGATAGGGGTGGAAGATGTCGTCATTCCGCAGAGAGTTCTTGTAGCCGACATTGTGGATGAAGTTATACTGGGCCTGGATTGTATGAAGAAGCACGGGATTGTGCTTGATGTTGGCGCCGGTGTACTTCGAATTGGTGAAGAAGAACTAGTAATGAGTTCTCCTGGGCGCAAGAACTGTGTATACCGAGTGAAGGTCGAAGAAGATGTCCTGATGCCTGCCAGATCCGAAAACATCGTACGGGTCCGTGTGGAAGGTGCTCCAAGTTGCTTGGTGGGATTGGTCGAGCCGATTTACGAAGAGGTTAAGAAGGGATTACTGATTGGGAAGACATTGGTAAGACCTGGTCAACGTCCAGTATTCGTAAGAATAGCGAACATTGCCGAGTTTGACCAGAAGATTTGCAAGGGTACGATAGTTGGTATATGTGAGCCAGTATCTAGGATTGCCATGGTTAAGAAGAATGAGAGGAAGGGAGAAGATCAGAAGATGTCCCAGACCAGTTTACCAACTCCCCTAGAAAAGATGGTAGAAGAATGTTCCCAACAACTGGATCAGATACAGGGTGAGAAGCTGACTCAGCTTCTGATGAAATATCAAGATGTCTTCTCATTGCAAGATGGTGACCTAGGACGGACGGGAGTAATTCAACACACCATCAACACCGGTGATCATACTCCCATTAAGCAAGCTCCTAGAAGAGTACCCTTGGCAAAACAAACCGAAATGGACAACCTGATCAAATACATGCATAGACAAGGGGTAATTGAGCCTTCGCAGAGCCCGTGGACTTCCCCTGTAGTGCTGGTGAGCAAGAAAGATGGCTCCACTCGTTTTTGTGTAGACTACAGCCGGTTGAATGATGTCACCAAGAAGGATAGTTACCCCTTACCCCGGATTGACGATACCCTAGACACAGTGGCGGGTTCCAGATGGTTTTCCACCCTCGACTTGAAGAGTGGCTATTGGCAAGTCGAGTTGCATCCCAAAGATAAGGAGAAAACAGCGTTCTCTGCCGGGACTGGTTTGTGGCAATTTACGGTAATGCCATTTGGGCTCTGCAATGCACCTGCCACCTTTGAGAGACTGAAGGAGACAGTACTGCGAGGACTGCATTGGAAGACTTGCCTGGTATACTTCGACGATATCATCGTGATGGGGAAGACTTTCGATCAGCACTTCGAGAAATTGAGGCAAGCTAACCTGAAATTAAGTCCGCAGAAGTGCCAGCTGTTTAAGAAACAGGTTAAGTTTTTGGGGCACATAATTTCCACCAAAGGAGTTGCGACAGATCCGGAGAAGACAGACGCAGTGAGGAACTGGCCTGTTCCGAAAGATAAACATCAACTTCGAAGCTTTCTAGGATTATGCACCTACTACCGCCGTTTCGTGAAAGGGTTTGCAGACATTGCGAAGCCCCTGCATCGGTTGACCGAAGATGGAAGGCCGTATGAGTGGACGAAAGAGTGCCGAGGAGCATTTGAAAGGTTGAAGAGGGCTCTGTGTTATGCTCCTGTTTTGACGTATCCGAGGCCTGGAAGCAAGTTTGTTGTGGATACCGATGCAAGCAATGTGGGCAAAGGCGGTGTATTATCCCAAGAAGAGAATGGGGAAGAAAAGGTTGTGGCCTATTTCAGCAAGGCATTGTTGAAACCTGAACGTAATTACTGCGTCACTAGGAGGGAGTTGTTAGCAATTGTGCGGACCATCGAGCACTTCCATAAATATCTGTGCGGGCAAGATTTTCTTATCAGAACTGACCATGCTTCCTTGAAGTGGTTGCTGCAATTTAAGAATCCAGAAGGTCAGTTAGCCCGTTGGATTGAGAGGCTGCAGCAGTACAACTTCATCATTCAACATCGGATTGGGAGAAAACATGGCAATGCTGATGCCCTTTCGAGAAGACCTTGCCTAGAAAATTGCAAGTACTGCGTGAGGCAAGAGTTGAAAGAGCATGTACACCCCATCAGATGCCATCAAACCCGGATCCAAGTCGAAGAAGAACATCTACAATCATGGAGAGATGCCCAGCAGAAGGATAAGACCTTGGAACCTCTGCTAAGATGGAAAGAAGCTGGTAGAAGACCGGAGTGGATGGAAGTTTCTGACAAGAGTGTGGCCCTGAAGTCATACTGGGCACAATGGGATTCTCTTGTGATCGAAGACGGTCTTCTGAAGAGAATGTGGGAGAGCACCGACGGAAGAGAGAGAAAGCCCCAGGTCGTGGTGCCGAAGAACAAGGTTCCGGAAGTCCTAGCAGAGGCTCATAATGGAGTGAGTGGGGGGCACTTAGGTGTTAATAAAACCACGATGAAGGTCAGAGAGAGATACTATTGGCTGGGCTACAGGACAGATATAATGAACTGGTGCCGGAGATGTGATGACTGCGCGTCAAGCAAGGGACCCAAGACAAGGAGCCGTGGCAGAATGCGCCAGTATAATGTGGGAGCTCCGTTTGAGAGGATTGCAATTGACGTAGCAGGTCCGTTTCCTACATCAACTGATGGAAATAAGTACATCCTGGTTGCGACGGACTACTTCAGCAAATGGCCTGAGGCATATGCGATACCGAATCAGGAAGCCACTACAGTAGCTGAAGTATTGGTGAATAATTTCTTCAGCCGATTCGGTATACCCATGGAGCTGCATTCTGATCAGGGACGGAACTTCGAGTCTGCGGTGTTCCAAAATGTTTGTAAGTTGATGGGAATACGGAAGACCAGGACCACTCCATTGCATCCCCAGTCAGATGGTATGGTTGAGAGGTTCAACAGGACCATAGAAAACCATCTGAGGATAATGGTAGATGAACACCAGACAGACTGGGACCGACATATTCCGCTGTTCCTGATGGCTTATCGATCGGCTGTGCACGAGTCAACAGGAAGAACACCTGCCAGTGTGCTATTCGGAAGGGAATTGAGGCTGCCAATGGATGTGTTGTTTGGGCATCCTGAAGATAGGTCAGTGCCTGTAGATGAGTATTCCCGGGAATTGGCAGAACGACTCGATGCAATTCATGAGGCTGTTCGGGATCGCATGCGCCTAGAGAGCGACCGAATGAAGACGCGGTATGATGCCCGAGCGAATTCTGTGGGTTTCCAAGCTGGCGATCTGGTGTGGCTTTATAATCCAGCCCGGAAGAAAGGACGATCGCCGAAATTACAGAAGAACTGGGAAGGGCCATACCGAGTAGTGACCAGGATCAACGACGTTGTTTACCGGATTCAGCGTTCTCCACGATCGAAGATGAAGGTAGTCCATCTGGACCGGCTTGCTCCGTACCATGGGAAAGAAGGAGATAATTTCTGATCGGGGCGATCAGTCTTTTAAGGAGGGGGCAGTGATACGAACTTTTGCCCCGTCAGCGACGCCCCTGGTGGTGACAAATTATTTGTTTACGGCGAGCAGGCTTTGATTTATGACGGCGCGACCTTGTCGCTGTTTATGATTCCCGGAAATAATAGCCTATCTCGAAGATTCTTTTTCTGGAGCAATGTTCGATCGATAATTTTCGAGAATCTTCTAAGACCATTATAAAATGGGAAGCAAGAAGCCGAGTGGACAGTCTGACAGTCTTACAGTTTGAAGTCTGAAGTTTAGAAGCGAATGTCGAATGCGATAAGAACCGGGCGTTTTGATAGTTCCGTGCGAGTATAAGTCTTGTTACGCGTTTAGTGTCGGTACGGTACGCGAGTGCGAATTCTTTGGTGGCGTTTTAAGTGTACCGGGGCGTCTTCGTATGTGATTAACCGTCGGTTGAAGACGAGTGTTTTATAGAGTTTGAACTGTTGATTTGTTTACTGTGGACTGTTTAGGTTAGGTAATTAATTATTTAATTGTTCGCTTAATTGTTTAATTTTCATCTACTGCTTGTATATATTTCACTGCTTATTGTTCAATTTGTTAATTTTAAGTTCTCAAATCACTGTTAATCATTGTAAATATTTGTACATTTACATAAAGTCACTGTAAATAAATAGTGTAAAATCGAAATACGTTACAGTATGAAGATAAAATTACCTATAAGGACACTTTGAGAATGAAAAGGTAGGTGTGTAGAAAAGCTCACTTTTTATTGTTTAGTGTTACTTTTTATGTAAGTATGTCTTTCTCGGGACTTTGCCCGTCAATGTTAGGTCAGGTCAGAGAACCGCATTTGACCTACGAGTATACAGGGTGATTTTTTTTGACCGTCTATTAGAAGTATCTGGAGAACTAAAAGAGATATTGATTTGAAATTTTGGCTGTGGCCGAAACCGGGTCGGATCTATTTAATGAAAATATTTTCAAAATGGTGGCATTTCCGGGAATACCGGAAGTTGACACCAACTTTGTTATCTTAAATGGAATGCTACCATTTTCTATTTTTTTTTAGATTCCACGGAAAATTTTAATATCAATTCAATACAGGTTCGCTATGCCTAAAATTAATATTTTCGGAGATATAAATTTTTTTCTCAATATTTTGACAGTTGTGGTAGATTATGTAAAAATTAATATCTCGATAACGTCTAGCAGTAAGATGTTCGATTTTTTATGGTGGCAAGACACGGTGTTGGAGTTACTAATCAGGCAAACAAATTTTCAAAATCTATTACATAAAATTTTCTAATCAACGGCATATGTTGATCGCACAAAAGTAGCAAAAAGTCATTTTTCTTAAATAGAATGATACCATTTTCAATTGTTTTTTAGATTCCACGGAAAATTTTAATGTTAATTCAATAAAGGTTCGCTATGTCTAAAATTAATATTTTCGGAGATATGAATTTTTTTCCAATACCTATTTTGACAGTTGTGGTAGATTATGTAAAAATTAATATCTCGATAACGACTAGTAGTAAGATGTTCGATTTCCTATGGTGGCAAGACGAGGTGTTGGAATTACTAATCAAGCAAACAAATTTTCAAAATTTATTACATAAAATTTTCTAATCAACGACATATGTTGATCACACAAAAGTAGCAAAGAGTCATTTTTCTTAAATTGAATGATACCTATTTAAAGAAACCAATTAAAAAACGTGAAAAAATGCGCGTTTAACAATGTATGATGTTTCTCTACCCAAAATGAATAGTATTTTAGATACCTACTAGATGGGGCGCCAGGTCATTGTTCTGCAGCAGTTACTAACGAATTGTACCGGATGTTTGAAGATAGATGGATATGACGTTTGGGTCCATGGAGTTGGCCTGCCAGGTCTCCAGACATTACACCGTTGGATTTTTATCTTTGGGGCCGTATAAAGGATAAAGTGTATCAATATCCACTCAATAACAGGGATGAATTGGTGGAAAGAATTGCTACAGCATTTGCAGGCTTAGATCCACATGAAATTCGTAGCGCTACTACACACGCCGTAAATAAGCGAATTATTAAATGTGTAGAAGTTAATGGACTACATTTTGAACAGTTTCTTTAACATTGTTTTACTATCACGTACCTACTTTATTTTTTATTTAGTTAAAATAAGTTCAGTGGTGGTAATTCAGGATATGTTCCATTAAATGTTCTGTATGTCCTGTTAATTATTTTATCGCATTTTCCATGAATGTTGAATAAATGCATAATATCCGAGTAAGAATAATTATCATTTGCCATATCCTATTCGTTAAACACCAACCATACTAAATTACTAAAAAATACCAATTGCTTTTATTAGACATTATTTGTGAAATTTGTGAATATTTTGTTTTATCTACAAGCCAAGGTCTACTTACTAGAAGGCGGCGCTCTTCAATTTTGATCGATGAAATAAGAAAACAGCAAATATCTAAAATACTATGCATTTTAGGTAGAGAAACACCATACATTGTTAAATGCGCATTTTTTCAGTCTTTCTAATTGGTTTCTTTAAATAGGTATCATTCTATTTAAGAAAAATGACTTTTTGCTACTTTTGTGTGATCAACATATGTCGTTGATTAGAAAATTTTATGTAATAGATTTTGAAAATTTGTTTGCCTGATTAGTAATTCCAACACCTCGTCTTGCCACCATCGAAAATCGAACATCTTACTGCTAGACGTTATCGAGATATTAATTTTTACATAATCTACCACAACTGTCAAAATAGGTATTGGAAAAAAATTCATATCTCCGAAAATATTAATTTTAGACATAGCGAACCTTTATAGAATTAACATTAAAATTTTCCGTGGAATCTAAAAAACAATTGAAAATGGTATCATTCTATTTAAGAAAAATGACTTTTTGCTACTTTCGTGCGATCAACATATGTCGTTGATTAGAAAATTTTATGTAATAGATTTTGGAAATTTGTTTGCCTGATTAGTAACTCCAACACCTCGTCTTGCCACCATAAAAAATCGAACATCTTACTGCTAGACGTTATAGAGATATTAATTTTTACATAATCTACCACAACTGTCAAAATATTGAGAAAAAAATTTATATCTCCGAAAATATTAATTTTAGACATAGCGAACCTTTATTGAATTGACATTAAAATTTTCCGTGGAATCTAAAAAAAATAGAAAATGGTAGCATTCCATTTAAGATAACAAAGTTGGTGTCAACTTCCGGTATTAACGGAAATGCCACCATTTTGAAAGTATTTTCATTAAATAGATCCGACCCGGTTTCGGCCACAGCCAAAATTTCAAATCAATATCTCTTTTAGTTCTCCAGATACTTCTAATAGACGGTCAAAAAAAATCACCCTGTATAGTAGGTACTAAAATGCAAGATAATTAAGAATGATGTCCTAAGTTAGTGAATAAAATCATAAAGTAAAGGAATAGAGTTAACATTTTATTATTAAAAAAATCATAAAATTTGTACAAAATATTATGGTAATATATTGTTTACAAAAATATTTACAACTTAAGTATAGTATAAAAGAACAGATACTTATTATTATCAACAGTGTAAAATGCATTTTCTAACAGATATGTTTAAAAGTTCTGTTGTGGACCTAACACTGCACAAACATTTTAAAAGAAACAAAGGCTGACATCATAAACCTGATTAAAGAATATTTGTGAAGACATTATTCCTATCTATAGTAAATACAAGAACTAAATTGGTAACAACAAAATGTTAGCGGAAATATTTCTGTAAGCTAATGATGCTCATTTAGAATACATATTTGCATCCTAGACTGAAATAGAAATTTATTTATTTTATTCTGTTAGGTACCGAGTTTTATTATTGAAAAAGCTCGCTCTATTATGACTTAGGTTGGTTACACTAAACCTTTGGTACAATCCGTTCTATTGTAAAATAAACTAATAAAATAATTATTATAAAGTCCTTCATTTCACGTTCATATTTGCCGACAGGGAAGATTTCCGTATTTTATAATATCCTTTAAATATATTTGTGTAGATAGATAAAAAAACAATAAAGTAGAAAATAATTAAATTATCCCTGTAGGCCTTGGTAGTTTCACATTATATTTTCCTGTACCTATTTAGTAGACTCCTATTTATATAGGGTGAGGCAAAACTGGGGGGTCTTCGATATCTTTGAAACAATTATAAATAAACTAAGAATATTTTCAGTTCAGCATCTCCCGTATTTACTGAATGTAAGTTACCTTCATTATCTTAAATGAAACAATCCATATATGTAAGTGTCTGTGATGAATTTAGAAAAATCAGTGCTAAGAACAATTGAAAATTCTTTGGCTTCTTTTCTAGGGCATTAACAATACCGGGTGGGGATTTAGTGTGTAATCCGGTCATATCTCTGGTACTGCTTAAGATATAAAAATGAAATTTTACACGTATGTAGGGAACGACATGGAGCATTTCGTAAAATTATTTATATACATACAGGATGTTCACATTCTGAGTACCAGACCAAAGTTCTATTTCTTTAAATGGAAACCCCACACGTATTTGTGTGATTTCGATTCCCCATAAAATTTCATGAAAATTGATATACTACATGATGTGGTTTTGAGTAAGGACTGTTAAGATATTGACATTTTTGTGACATTATGGTCCCAAATTTATGACACTACTGGCATCTATTGACCAAAGCCACCTAATTATTTTTTATTGAAAGGGGTTTACACACTGCTGTATTTGTGAAATCTATAAATACTTTCACCATAATACTTAGGATTATGCAAGGTGGTTAAGTTCTGTAAAAGGGATTTTTTCTCAAAAATTTCAAACAGAATACCATGTATATTATTTGCACAACTGACAGTCAGTTAACTAAGCTTTTAATTGATGTAGATATTGCCAGGTCTACTACTGATAGTTTTGGCAGATATTAATTGAACATCAAAATTTTTGAATTTCATTATTAGCTTATACTCTTTTTTTCGAATTCCCCCTATTCTGTTGCTCAAAACTCACAATAATGTTTATATTTTGTATTTGCAAATTGGTATCAATATAAAGACAATAAATCTTATTGTAAAATTGTTTCTTGATGGTTATATTCTTAAATGTATAATGTCTTTTTAAAGTCTGGTATAATGTTCAAACAAGGAGTGCCATGGAAGAAAATATTATCTTTAAGAAATAATCTCGCAATGGGATTTTTGCGTTAATGTAAACTTCATTTGCTAAATATTTTATAGAAACAAAATGCAGGCCTTTTTTGGAGTTTTGGGTGACAAAATAGGGGAGATCGCCAAAAATAATGTAAAATAATAATGAAACTACATTTTTAAAATTCAATTGTAAATTCTACCGAAACTTTTACTGGTAGACTTAGCAATAACCACATCAATAAAAAGCTTAGTACCATCAATTCTACAAATAATATACATGGTGTTCCATTTGAAATTTTTGAGAAAAATTATGTTTTGCATAACTTATCCATCCTGTATTACGTTATTATTATTATTATTTATTTGGACAAAATAGTGTGCGAGAAAAATTTTCTCATATTTACACAGTCCGTTCCTTACCACTAACGAAATACAAAACAAAATAAAATAAAATAAAATAAAACAAAACAGAACAAAAATGTGAGGTACATCAGTATCGAGTGTCAAGGCTAATACAAGATTAAGCAAAATATAGTATGCATAAGTATATAAAAGGATCTAACTAATTTAAATAATTGCACTTTAGGTATTGCTTCAGTGTTCTCCTAAATACTTCCAATTTTTCAATATTCCTTATGCTTGGAGGCAGTTTGTTGTATGTCATGACGCCATTTCTCAGGACATGAGATTTAACCTTATAATTTGAGATACTGTTTAGGTGGATATTTTTACTCGTTCTTGTATTGTGATCATGTATGCTGCTGTTGGTTTCTAATGTGATGTTGATGTTTATTACACCTTTCCGGATTTTGTGAATCAAGAGGCACTGCTCGTAATTATGTAACTGGCTCAGGTTAAGTGTGTCAATCGTTCTATAGAGGTCTATAGTTGGTGTACAGTAAGGCATTATATGTACAAGTTTCAGAACCTTATTTTGTAGTCTTTGTAATGATGAGATTTCAGGAACGCAAGATGTGGATGCACATAGGTATTGTATATTATTTTAAGTATCTTAGTTGAAACATATCTTCTTATTCTACAGATAACTCTAATAAGAGGTCTTATTTTTTGCTTAACCTTTTCAATGTGTGCCTTCCAGCTTAGATTATAACTCAAGTGGAGGCCGAGATATTTTGTGTTTTCTACTCTTTGTAGCCCAGTATCGTTCAGTTTAATTGTTTTCTCATTCTTTGATTGACCACCAGCACTGTAGATCATATTATGATAAAATTATTTATAGATTTCAAAAATACAGCAGTGTGTGAACCTATTTCAATAAAGAAATTTTAGGTTGCTTTGGTTAGTATGCGTCAGTAGCGTCATAAATTTGGGTCCATAATGGCACAAAAATGTCAATATCTCAACATTCCTTAGTCAAAACCACATCATGTAGTATATCAATTTTCATGGAATTTTATGGGGAATCCATATTATGCAATGACACGTAGGGTTTCCATTTAAAGAAATAGAACTTTGGTCTGGTACTTAGAATGTGAACATCCTGTAAATACCTAAATAATTTTGGGAAATGCTCCATGTGGATTCCCACATTCGTGCAAAATTTCATTTTGATATCTTAAATAGTTCCAGAGATATGAGTCGATTACACACTAAATCCCCACCCGGTATAATATACTTATCACAACCATCATGACAAATGGTGAATGGAACAACTACTAAAAAACAGTCATTCTGTATTTATGAAGAGTTAAACCCACAGCACCAGATATACCCTGAATCGAAACTATTCGTAAATAGTGTCATTTGACAATCTGTCTCTAATTTATTTTTGTTTTTGGTTTCTTCGTATTATTGCTTGTATTATTTTGTTTATTTCCCTTAGATGCACATAGAAGATACTATTTATTTAAGACTTTGTATTTTTTCATTTATTTCTCTAATTATTTGCTGATGTTTTTTCTAGAAGTGCAAGCAGTTGATTTTATGGTTAGTAAAGTGTATACCTAGTCGATAGAACTAAATTTTTTGTGGAGATAAGAAAATTGCAAGCATTTGAAATTTTTATGTCATTTCTAATACCTTGCAGTCTAATCTGGTACACCGACGCTTCTAAGACCGACACAGGTGCTGGGTCAGGACTGTTTGCAGATAAACCAAGAGTGAAACTCAGCTCCTCTCTGGGCAAATATGCCTCTGTCTTTCAAGCAGACGTTTACACTATACTACAATGTGCGCGGGAAAACATTAAGAGGGGCTACAAAAATCAGCGGATCTTTATCTTATCAGACAGCCAGGCATCTTTGAAGGCTCTTATGAGCCCAAAGATGTCTTCCAGACTGGTGTGGGAATGCTTCGAGCAACTTCATATCCTAGCCATGCGGAACGCAGTGAGACTGCTTTGGATTCGAGGTCACTGTGGGCTGATAGGGAACGAGGAAGCCGATAACTAGCAAAGCGGGGCTCCAACGATCCTTTCGTTGGAAAGGAACCTGCCCTAGGCATAACTAAGAGAGCAGTCAGACACCAAGTAAACAGATGGATTCGCGCTCAACATCACAATTACTGGAACGTGATTCCAGGACACAGGCACAGTAAGTCGTACATAAAGAGACCTTGCAGGAAAAGATGCTCAGAACTACTTTGCCTTAGTAGGATGCAAATTAGAATCGTAACAGGCTTCCTAACGGGTCACACGACCGTTAAAGAACACCTGTGGAATATTGGCAAATATTACGGAGACCTTAACTGCCCCTTGTGTAATAAGGAATGGGAGACAGCTGTGCACATCCTGTGCAGATGTGAAGCTCTAGACCAGCGAATTTTCGGGCAATGTCTGATGGAACCGGAAGAATTTTCCACGCATTCAATGTTTGACTTGTACCGTTTGGTCCAAGGCACCCAGATCATGGAATGGGTGTGACTTAGAATTTAGGGTGAGCACAATAAGCCCATTTTGTGGCTGCAGTGCATCTGAGCCTACGGGCAGGTAGGCCCTAAGGGGAGAAAGAAAAATACCTTGCAAATATTTTCGATTTGTTAATACTGTACCACTTACTACTAGACATTGCTATCATCCCCTTCGAATATCAGTGGTATAGGTTTATTCAGTTCAGAGCTAATTAATTTTAAAAATTCCTCCGCAATCATTAAAATTTGCCAAATAAAACTGAGAAATAAGAAGTTTGGTAAAAAATTTTATACAACCTCACAGTAAAATCAAGGAACAGGTGTGCGAATTGAAATAATGAAGGTGACTTGGCTAGAGCTAATCTGGGATACGCTGTATAATTGAAAATAATTTTAGCAGTTTGATGTAAGTATTGTGTGCATACATTTAAAATTTCTTAGTATTTATAATTGTTTAGGAGATATTATAGTAGGAGAGCCTGCTGCAAAATCATGCACCCATCTGTTAACAAAATGAAATGTGCGGCAAAGGCATGTAAAAACACCGTACTCTACTGAACGGCACCCGTGCCGATCACCATTTGGTGTAAAAAGGTAAAAACAATGGCACTTCCGGTACGGAAATTTGGGGAAAATTGCGCGATTTGTTAACGAGATGAAAGTTGTATCATCTTGTAGCCTTCGATTAATTGAATTGAAATCTGTACCCGTGCCATCTTTTACCCTAGTACAAATCCCCGACACGGCAACATTTTTGCAGCCCGTAACTCGGACAAATTCCCGTCATGTGTTAACAACTTGAAATAAAGTTCAATGGAAAGGGCATTATGTCCCCTTTACGAATATCCAAACGTGCCGCGATTCAAAACAGTCAAAGTAGTTGGCACGGTCCGATTTATAACGCGTTACACGGCGTCGAAATGTCACTTTTGAATCAATTTCAGTGGTCGCGCAACATGTCGTCGAATATTAAATGTTTTTTGTGTTGTGCACAATTGACATCTGTCACTGTGACACCTGTTAATGGTAATGGTAACTAAGTCATATTACAAAGAACTAAGTAACTACAGTCCTTCTTTTTAACTTGATCCTTAAGTCATCAACGTAATGTGTAAGTTACTCCGCACGGGCAGCTGTAATAGTGCATGTTGAAAAGAAACACTTTCGAAAAGAATGTCTGGAATGCCGGTATGGCGATTTGCATTGTGCAAAAATGGACGGTAAATAAAAGTTGCGGCTGAATTGCATGCCGGGTTACGTTTTTTTCAGCGTTCGGACTGCTGGACTGAGTGTCATTAGGATCAAGTTAAAAAAAGGACTGTATAGGGAGTAAGTAACTAGGTAAACTTTTGCTATTAAATCATGATGCAAATGCAACGCGTGACACTGTTGCTGAATTTCGGGCCTATACTACGAAAATAAAAACATTTCCAATGCCGAATTCCCTGAAAATGACGCCGCGTAGTGCGTTATAAATCGGGCCGTGCCACCTACTTGAACTGCTTTGAATCGCGGCATGCTTGAATATTATTAAAAGGGACATAATGCCCTTTCCATTGAACTTTATTTCAAGTCATTAACACATGACGGGAATTTGTCCGAGTTACGGGCTGCAAAAATGTCGCCGTGCCGGGGATTTGTACTAGGGTAAAAGATGGCACGGGTACCAATTTCAATTCAATTAATCGAAGGCTACAAGATGGCACAACTTTCATCTAGTTAACAAATCGCGCAATTTTCCGCAAATTTCCGTACCGGAAGTGCCATTTTTGCACCAAATGGTGACCGGCACGGGTGCCGTTCCGTTGAGTACGATGTTTTTACATGCCTTTGCCGCACATTCCATTTCGTTAACAGATGGGTGCATAATTTTGCAGCGGGCTCTCGGACTATTAAAGAATCCCGCCCTGCAGATAAATTTCAAGATGTTAGTTTAAATAATAATAATGCTTGAACTGGAACGCTTCAGTCCATTGCTATTTAGAACAGCATTGGTATTGTCCTTCAGAAACCAGCAAACTTTACATTCATATAACAATAAATTAATAAGTCCTATTGCATTAGTTAGAAAAAAAATGAACACCGTCAACCACCAATCTTTACATTAAAGTATCGTTATTCTCCACTCACTGTTTGTTCTGATTATTATAGTCCACATACACCCTGACCACTTCACCAGAGTACTTCCTTTGTGAAGGCATAAAATAAAAATCAGGCTGCATGTCCTGGGGAGGACGATGTCCGCGATCGTAAGCTGACCGAGGAAGAGAAAATGTACTACGATCTAAATTACCAGCTGGGTGGTAAGACGCGCCCCTTGGTCTTTGCAAGGAGCGAGTATCGCTTGTAGTATAATTCTGCTGTGATGGAGATGGCACACTTGGAGGTCTACTTCGTGGACGTTGGGCTGGTCGAGAATGATTTTTAGACGGTAGGGTTTCACTACGTCCTTTGCCATTTACAGGTTGCTTTTTCTCTTCTGTTTCGAAAGCTTCGAATGCATAATTTGTGTTTGCAGCTGAGTAATCTTTCCAAGCCGAGTTTGGAATGAGGTGATCCTGAAATTAAAAAAAGAATTATTGGCTTAGAATGGAAGTATGAGCCAGTTCTTCCATTTTTATATTTACAAAGTACATAGAATAAATTGATCACTTTAAACAGTGTTCACACATTTTTACATAGGAAGAAGAGTAGAACATCATGTTGATGAGTTGTGATGGGTGACTCATACCAGATTTCTATGCTTTTCGATAGTTGGCACTTCAAGATCTTGAACCTAGTCCACAGTGGGACATTGAATTTTTCTTGTTTACTTTCATCATATAAATTAATATACAGGGTGGCCCGAAATTAGCGTGCAATATTTTACCAGCGTGTTCTGTGGTTAAAAATAAGGCAAAAAGTTCTTATAAGCGTATACCGAAATATGCTTCGCAAAGGAGCTATAGCTTTCTAAAAGAAAAGGCCTGAAGACGTTTCCTTCTAAATATCTTCGAAACAAGTCCAGTTAAAATTATGAAATTTTATGGAATGTGTAAGTACCAAATGGTGAATCTTTTGCTGTAAACATAATTTTTAAAATTTAACAGGGGCGTCCCAAATCTGGGGGTGGTGGAGGTAAGGTTTACCCCAACTTTTTTTCCATAACATGTTGTTTTCAATTTTTCCAGAAATTTTTCCATAAAAATTTGAAACTTCAGAGTTTTTTGCAAAAAAAATGTGCTCCTGTCTCTCTTTGATAGGAGGCACCGTTATCGAGCACAATCGATTTAAAAATTTCACTGCATGCCCAAAAAGTTCCTACAAGAAGTGGAAAACTTCGTTTGTATACTTAAACGAGACAGGAGCACATTTTTTTGCAAAAAACTCTGAAGTTGCAAATTTTTATGGAAAAATTTCTGGAAAAATTGAAAACAACATGTTATGGAAAAAATTGGGGTAAATCTTACCTCCACCGCCCCCAGATTTGAGACGCCCCTGTTAAATTTTAAAAATTATGTTTACAGCTAAAGATTCAGCATTTGGTGCTTACACATTCCATAAAATTTCATAATTTTAACTGGACTTGTTTCGAAGATATTTAGAAGGAAAGGTATTCAGGGCTTCTCTTTTAGAAAGCTATAGCTCCTTTGCGAAGCATATTTCGGTATATGCTTATAGGAGCTTTTTGTCTTATTTTTGACCACATAACACGCTGGTAAAATATTGCACGCTAATTTCTGGACACCCTGTATAATTAATGCATGGCGGGGTATTTGCCCGAAATTATCGTTCAATATTTTACCAGCGTGTTCTGTGGTCAAAAATAAGACAAAAACTACTGCAAGCGTATACCGAAATATGCTTCGCAAAGGAGCTATAGCTTTCTAAAATAAAAGGCCTGAAGACCTTTCCCTCTAAATATCTTCGAAACAAGTCAGTTAAAATTATGAAATTTTATGGAATGTGTAAGCACCAAATGCTGAATCTTTAGCTGTAAACATAATTTTTAAAATTTAACAGGGGCGTCTCAAATCTGGGGGCGGTGGAGGTAAGATTTACCCCAATTTTTTCCATAACATGTCGTTTTCAATTTTTCCGGAAATTTTTCCATAAAAATTTGCAACTTCAGAGTTTTTTGCAAAAAAATGTGCTCCTGTCTCGTTTAAGTATACAAACGAAGTTTTCCACTTGTAGGAATTTTTTGGGCATGCAGCAAAATTTTTAAATCGATTGTGTTCGATAACGATGCCTCCTATCAAAGCGAGACAGGAGCACATTTTTTTTGCAAAAAACTCTGAAGTTTCAAATTTTTATGGAAAAATTGAAAGCGACATGTTGTAAAAAAAGTTGGGGTAAATCTTACCTCCACCACCCCCAGATTTGGGACGCCACTGTTAAATTTTAAAAATTATGTTTACAGCAAAAGATTCACCATTTGGTACTTACACATTCCATAAAATTTCATAATTTTAACTGGACTTGTTTCGAAGATATTTAGAAGGAAACGTCTTCAGGCCTTCTCTTTTAGAAAGCTATAGCTCCTTTGCGAAGCATATTTCAGTATACGCTTATAAGAACTTTTTGTCTTATTTTTGACCACAGAACACGCTGGTAAAATATTGCACGCTAATTTCGGGCCACCCTGTATATTTATTTATTTACTTCCCTTCACAACCCTCACTTTGTGTTTTTGATTCATCCTACCCAAGCACAACAATCAAGCATGAAATGAAATGCAACAACCTTTCACAAAATCACCTTTTTATGCGAAAAGCAAAGAAAACTGACAAAAGAAGATTTGGGATACAGGAATTAAAAATTTAGACTCACCCCGCCAAGCTTAGATAAGATGAATGCGAGGATCACCCCACCTGAAGACTACCAGTGCCTAGAACGTTCCATGGTCGCGACGGCCCAGTTGGGCAACGTGTCTCGGCCCTGGTATGTCCCTTGATGGTAATGCATAGGGTCGAGTTGCACACTGTACACCCTCTACAATTGACCGAAGCAGGATTTAGGTTAGAAGCTCATTTTTAGTAAACAAAAAAATATAGGTAAAGCGAGGCAAAGAATATGATGAATAAAATGGGTTAAGTGTTAGTTGCGCTTCTTCAAAAAAAAGTGAAAGTGATGGATTCTTTAAATGTAGATCCAAGCAAATGATAGATACCGGATAATGCATGAATTTCTTTTGTTTAATGAAAAATTTGGGGGTATGAATATAGAAGACAAACATGGTCTCTGTAAACAATCGCAGCTTTGGAAAATGTAGGGCAATCAATATCTCATGTCCATTGGGATAACAATGGACAGTAGCAGTTTGGAAAGTTCTTTGGAAATTCTTTTCAAGTTTAATGAAGAATTTAGTTGTTTTCGTGAAATAGTTTAACATTTGCTGGTCTAATTCAACCCTATAAAACCAAGGAACTTTCTTTGAAGTTGGTTGTTTAAAAATAACTTAAAACAAGCAGTTTGTTAAAACTTCATCACAACAACACCCCATCCCTCCTTCCACAAGCAAGCTTACAGGCCATTGAAAAAGTTATTGTAAACCTACTTGCCCTGTGAGAGAAGGTCACAGTGAAGTTACCTTATGACTGGAAGATCTCTTATTGGAAGCTCGATATATTGTGCAACTAGCCTGTACTATAGCTACTAGGATAAGGGCGGTTATACAGCCCAGAACAATATAAAGTTTTGCTGCAGAAAGATTGAAGAAACCATTATCTTCTTTAGCAGAGTCCAGTACTATGTTCGATGTATCTGTAAAATATATAATTGAGTATTAAAGTACGCCAGAAAAATTAGAAATTTAATTAACAATTAAAGATATAGTGGCAAAGGAAATGTGGAGAAGGGCGCTTGCAGTGAAGCAATCCCATGAAGTATTTTTTCCATTTAGGGCAGTAAGGCTCGTGATTTTGGGTGTTTAAAGAATGAATTACTGCTCACTTCAAAAGTGGCATAATTTTCGATAAGTAAACTAGTTCATCTCAGAAATTATTTTGAGACAATACTTCTTCCAAGGCAACAAAATTCAGCATACATGTTTTAAAGTAGTTATGTACTTTACTTCCTTAAATCTGAAGATACGCATAGGGAGGTTCGGAGAAAAATAAGATATCTATTTTTGGCATGAAAATGACAGAAAATTGTTATTGTAATTGATTTACGGCGAAATTTTTTTTCTAAAAAATTTTTTTGAGGCGTAATAAGTGAAAGAAATTAGCTTATCACGCCCACATGCTAGTTCGCTTTGTTATTGGTTTGCCCGTGAAGCGGTACCTATCTCATAACATACTTATTGGGACTAGGTATTTCGAGCGTGAATTTTTAAAGTAAGGAAACATAAAACATAGAACAAAGACAACATAATCGATATAATGATGCAACAAGGGTACCAAAAGTCCGATTCACATAATTTGCCATATTTATGCAGTAGGTAGGTAAATGTCCCGGTAAATGTGGAAATGGTGTGTGATTCTTGCATCTAACCCCAATTTCATTCAACCTCAAAACAGTAGTGTAAAGGCAGACCAGTATAAGTAAAACAAAGTCAACAATTTATTAACTGTACATGCCTTTTATAATTCAGTATAAGTAGGTATGTAGATTGTAGATACCTGCTTACTTCTGTTTGTAAAATAGGTACCTACCTATATTCTCTAATACAATACAATACATACCTACTCATTTATGTAGGTATGTATACCTAAGTGATTGACAAGTTTGTAACAATGCACAGACGTAATGCCTAAAAGCTCTAATGAACTTAGAGTGGCATTCCGAAATTGTTTTATGAGACCGCTACGGGTAACTTGAAACAGAGGAAAGCCCCGATCAAAAGGATAAATTTGCCAGTATACGCATGCACCAAGGAAAGAATGAAACACGCCACACGTGCGACCGACGTCATGCGAGATGATAGGAATTCCCAAATCAATCTTTGCAAGCGGCACTGATGTGACGTAGAAACTCTTGACTCCCACTTTTACGAGATGGCAAGAATTCGTGCTGAATTCGCTCCCGCCACCACAGCTGACGTAGAAGAGTCCGACGTCAAACCGCTTATAAAAGTGGGTGCTCCGCAGAAGTATTTCAGTATTTGGCCATCAGGCCCTCAGCTGGAACAAATACTCCCAGCATCCGGGATGATGCTGGCCGCTAACATCCGACCTAGTAGTACTTGATCGACCGTTCCGACTTTGCCGTGTGATCGACTGATAGCAACTGTCCTTTAACTTTTGAGTAAGTACCCTAGCTTGTTGGTAACATATAAGTAAATACGTTCATACTGGGGAATTGAAAGTGCTGTCTGTGAAGAATAGATCGTTTTGGCAATCCTGTGTGGCACTTGTGTCTGTAATGGGACGAGATACCGACGGAATTTGATCGCATCTTTGTAATGGGCGGCTTTTGGTGAAACTTAAGGCAGGACGTATACTTATTTGCAACGGACAAGCTAGCGGCGTTCCTCCAGGTGATTGCACTAGCGTGCTGCGACGAGAATTGCCAACAGAAACCCGGCTCGGAGTCGGCACCGTTCGGTACTCCCACGAAAACTCCGAGTCACCGTAAATATTCAGTTTTGATTAAACGACAGGCCGTAGCGCACCATCAGGATACTCCGCGTTTTATTTCCAAGTAAATATCTCGTATTTTTGTATATATTCCGATTTATGAACTCAATTCTTTTAAGAATACTCCGTGAGAACCGCATTTTATTTCAATGTAAATAATATCTCGTATTTTTGTATATAAATCCTGTTTTTATCCGTTCAATTCTGTTTATTCAATTCTTTCAAATGTACATAGTTAAATTAATAGAGGACCGTTTCATTTTGTTTCTGTTTTGTTATTCGACGTTTAGCAATAGTATTAGAACCCAACCCTTCTGCGACTAAGAGCGTAAGGGTGATCAACGATTAAGTCTTACCGACCTGACCGTAAATACAACTCCAGAATCGTTCATAAGAGAACGATCCGACCAGCCTAAATATACAGCGTATCCCAATAAGTGATACCGAGGGGTACCGCTGCATATTTAGGGACCGCACCTAGAACGTCCAGAATTGGCGTACGAAATAAACCCAGACGAAAGTTATCGTTGTATAAGTGACGTCCGAAATCAGGAGAAAGAAATCGTTGTAAGTTATCAAGTTAACAGTTTTATAACGGATTGGAAATTAAAAAAAAAACGGAAACAAATACAACTCACGAGAATCAAAAAACTACGCTACGTAGGTACTAGGTACTTGTTTAACAAAAAGAAACAACTGCTATATTCTGGAACGGTTAATGTAGAAACTCGGAAGACGCATGTATGGAGTACGAAATTATATCTATGGGTGCGAAACTTGGACAATGGGAGAAGCGGATTGAAAAAGAGTAGAAGCGTTTGAAATGTGATGCTACAGACGGGTGTTGAAGATACCGTGGATAGACAAGTTAGCAATAAGGAGGAATTAGAAAGAGTTGGGGAAAAGAGAAAAGTATGGAAGACAATAAAGAATAGGGGATAGGATCGTAGGATGGTAGGACACCTTCTGAGACACAAAGGAAGAGTTCGCGACATACTAGAGTCAGAGATAGGAATAAAGAGGTAGAGGTTGGAGCAGATTAGACTACTGCTCTCAAATAGTTGGGGATGTAGAATGTTCTACTTTTACGGAAATGCGTGGGCTAGCTCAGGGAAAGGATGGAGGTACGCGTCCTACCAGTCTTCGAAAGAGAACTTTATGATGACGTACTATTTAATTATTACTGTAAAATAGTTAATAAAATTTCCTTTTTTAGTTCAGGGAGGGAACGCTACGGCGATTCAGTATTTGGCTCCGTCATGCTCCTAGCATCCTGTTTCAAATTATGCTAACCGTAACAAGTTACCAAGGGGTCCCAGAAAACTGTCGATAAATTACATTATGTTCGATTTTATTTAGAGTGGCTGCAATGGGGCAGCCGATAATTTTATAAACTTTTGCAATGATAAACTAACTCGCGAAAATATCGATAATGCTGACCGATTTTCCTTCTGGCTCTAACGAACCACTTTTTCCGTTTTATTGGTGTGCTGTATGATGTATTAGTCTGGGTACAAAACAGAAAACACCAGTTAGAACCAGTTAATAATATTTAACAATTTAACTACACATGCATATGCATAATACTTATGGGACTGCTGCGCGCTGAAGCTGGTACTTGTGCGTTATACTAAGTTCTGACGTCACGCGGCCTACTCTCGCTGCAAGGTACGATTTCTAGCCTCGCACTGTAGGAAAACTTTGCAACAGCTTCACAGGCGAAGGAATTTTTTTTAACAAAAATTAACAACATAACTGCCTTCAGTATAATAAACTCTATCAATTTTAATGAAATTTGAAAATTACCGAACCTGCCTATTATTTTCATGTGATTGTGCTAATGGGCACTAGATTACGGAAGACTTTCGGATTTGTAGGTGTGACACACTCACAAGTTAAAATCTTATGTATACTTACAACTCTCTGGTTTAAAAACGAGATATTGTGGATCGACTTTCAGAGCACCAACTCTACCCGAATTGACGCTATCTTGCAATATCCTGTGAACTTCATCGTTATACGAATCAGTATCCGTTGGATTTGACATCGATCTACCCTTTTCTATTGCAGTTTTGTCCAACTGCAAATCCATGTGAGCTATCACATCATTGTTTTCCCTAAAGTAAAGCAAATTATGAATATAAACAATTCATCAAAATTACAAAATGATTCTTACTCTTTCAAGTCTTCTATGATGATTTGTTTGTAACCAGGAATTTTCTTAAATAAAGGTTCGAAATTTTCACTGATTCTGTTTGACAAAATTTCGTAGTCTGGAGTGCCCTGCTGAGGAGTTACGAAGTTTTCACCTAGATCCACTATCTTGAAAGCTACATTGTAAGATAATCCTGGTGGCTCTGGGGTGGTTGTTGGAACGTCATACACATCATCGTCTAAAAAAATTAATACATGAAAGTAAGAACAAAGATGCGCCCAAAATTTTATTTAAGATTTAATATGTTTATAAAGTTATAAAAGTGCAGGGCGGTGCGTACCGCCAGGACAATGCCTAACAAACATGCAGTTCAACTGCCTCTTGCTAACCGAAATAAATTACCCAATAACAGAGAAAGTGCTTTTATATACAGGGTGCTTCAGGATTAACTGGACAAACTTAAAATCTGAATTCAGGACCACGAAATGAGAGAAAAAGTTCCTATGCGGGTATGTCCAAAAGAGTTGCCCCCCTCCAAAGATATCGGCTAAAGTTAGGCTTTTATTTTCTTTCTCAAATTTGGTACAAGATGAAAAAATAAATTTTGATAGAGATTTTCTACCATCCGAAATGCTTGCAAGGGACACTTTTTCAACCATCCCTTATCATTTAAATGGGTGAAAACAGCAACCCCCATTCAGTTTTTGTTATTGAACTTTTTTTTGGACTAGAATTTTATCATATAAAAGTGTGACTTGCAAAGCCTGATTCATTTAGAAACTTTTTTGTGTCTTTTATTTTTTGCACGAGACTAATAGGTTTTGAACAAAAAAATTAAATATGTTGTCACGACTCATATGGTTATTTGAGAAATTGCATGATTTTAGGTATAGTTAAAATCACCTTACTTTTTATGCACGTCACAGGCTTCATATCAGCACTGTTGCCACAAGAGTTTATGGTACTCAATTCCAAAATATTAAAATTCAATTTACCTCTCTAACTGAATTCAATGGTAATAAGGGTCCATTATTTTCCAATTCTCTTTCAAAATAGTTGATAAGGGACGCTACAAGCTCCTTACACCGACTGTTTAAGAATTTGGGCATTATACCAACAATAACAATAACAACACCGATAATAAATAACCAGGAGCACTATTTTAGTTCTCAAAAGAACAGATTTTTACCGCAAAAGTTGATGAACAAAGAAAACAAGGGTTTAAAACACCAAAAACAACAAAAGTTAACGAAACTTGACGCTTTCAGAATATCAGCCGCCAAGCGAAGCCGAACGATAGTACAAGCCAGAATGTAGCGCGTGGAGCACTGCTGTGACGTCACAGCCGTGGACGGATCGCTTAATCGGGGAGCAAAGTGCTCTAATTCGATAACCTCTTACTACTCAAACACGCACAAAAAAATGAAGCTGATTCTTATGTGAAATGACCTGCCGGATTCGAATTTTGGGGTCGCGAAAATATCGGGAATTGCGAAAATGCCGAAAAATCGAATTTTCCTAAACTTCCCTAAATCAATTTTCGACCATTTTTAATACTTTTCTTGTTGTATTTCAGCAATAAAAAGAGTAAGAGCTCTGTTTTTTTTCATGGAATATACATTGAAATGTGCTGATCATCACAGTTTATTCACGTTGCCTCTAAAACTTTCCAATGTTATGAAAAAAAATGTTTTCTTGCTAGACCACAAATTTGTGTAATGTATTTTTCACGTACTGGATAAGTAATCTTATTTTTCGGAATTAGCATATGCATATGCGAGACCAAATAGGAACAAAGGCTCGAAATTATTTTTGGTGAAGAAACGAAACATTAATGTTGTTACTGAAAAAAGTTACAACGGGCTAATAAACACATATAAATTGTGCACGCTAGCCGCACTGAGCCGTGTAGGCGTACAAACAAATTACATTTCCCCTCACTTAACCAATAACCATTATACATTGCACAATTCATGCAATATTTTATTAAATAATTATTCATATGTTACCTACCTCCAATGAAATGTGGGTTAATGAAGCAAAAGAAAAGAAAATTAAAAAATTGCCTAGTAAGTAGTTCTCCCATTTATCTTCTTCCGTCAGTAAACATTTTGTTAGCGGGTGTATTTTATTTCGTTAAGACTTGTTTCCGACAATGTTTTCTACTATATTTTTTAGTTTTGTTCTTCATGCGGAATGCGGCTCATTTAATATTATTAAATACATATTGAGTTTAAGTTCTGTAGGTTTTTAATGTTAAACGTTTGTTCAAAATAGGAAAATATGGTATTATACCGTTCAGGTATCTTTAATTAGATGTTCTCTTAATAAAAATTTCAAAAGTCCAGTTGTTGTTATTGAATATTTTGGTAAACTAGCATTATTTCCACGCCACGAACACCGGCCGTTCGTACCAAGCTGGCCACGATTAAAACGTCACGGCCGCTACGTTCCGGCTTGAATTATCGTTCGGCTTCGCGCCAAGTCAACTGAGAAACGTCAACAAATTAAGCGGCAATCATGCAACAAAATAGTGTTGTGTTTAGACATTCAAATATTTCTTTATTCTTTTTTAGCACATTCAATTTATATGACTTGTCATTTTACGTAAGGCGACTCTCAATCGTTACATTTTGTGACGTGCATAAAAAGTAAGGTGATTTTACCTGTAGGTAGTTATTTGAGAAAATGAAAATTGCTTAGGAGGTTGCTGTCAAATAACCGTGTAAAATCGATTATTTGACATCCGCCTATTAAGCATTTTCCATTTTCTTAAATAGGTAAAGTCTGAATAATATAAGTTGGCGTATGATTGAAATAATCTACGCGTCATGTTAGTTTGATGTCTCTCTCGCACGCAACTAGTTGATATGGCAGCTAATTATTAACGTAAGATGAAATAATCAAATTTTCCATTGTAACTCTTTATTTCACTCATTCTCATTTATAATGTTGGAGAACAATGTATTTGTACGTCTTTGCTTGTCTCGTATGTTATCATGGAAACTAGCATTAGTGTCACAGTACTGTCAATGTCGAAACAAATTAGTTCACATGCATGTGTCAACCCATACGCCAAGTTATATGATTTAAACTTTAGGTACTTAATGCAATTTCTCAAATAACCGTATGGGTCGTTACTTTTTTTGTTCAAAAACTGTCAGTCTCGTGAAAAAATAAAAGACACAAAAAAGTTTCTAAATGAATCAGGCTTTGCAAGCCACATTTTCATGATAAAATTCGGGGCCGAAAAAAATTCAAATAAAAAAATATAATGGGGGTTGCTGTTTTCACCGATTTAAATGATAAGGGATGGTTGAAGAAGTGTCCCTTGCAAGCGTTTTCGATGGTAGAAAATCTTCATCAAAATTAATTTTTTCATCTTTCACCAAGTTTGAGAAAGAAAATAAAAGCCTAACTTTAGCCTATGTCTTTGGAGGGAGGCAACTCTTTAATGAAGCGTTTCCGGACATACCCTCATAGGAACTTTTTTTCTCATTTTGAGGTGCTGAATTCAGATTTTAAGTTTGCCCAGTTAATCCTGAAACACCCTGTATACCATAAAATAAATTCTTGTAGTAAATAGCCAAAATAATAAGTTGACAAAAAGATTAGAGGTGGCTCGAGTGATTCACTAGAGTTTGTGGGATCTCCAGTATCTAGGCCAAGTAGATGGAGTGAATCCTGCAGAATCGCAGAATTTCGTTACGGGAATTTTGTTTGTTTATACAACTCAGTTAGAAAGAAGAGTGATTGGTAAAGCTGTAGAATAACCAGGAAGGATTATACAGAGTGATCACTCTTCTACGCAATTCATAGATCTCCACAAGGCAAGATGGAAGAGGTTCTTATGGATCGCTTGGTCTCATACTAAGAAAGCAGACAGCTAATGATGCCTCTACATAGCTCGCGAGCAGGCCGAATGAACACCACAAGCGTGACGAACACATCGAGCAGTGTGGACAACTTGATTTGAGTAATTCCGGCATTTATCATACTTGCAATCACTAAAAAGACCTGCTCATAGCGTTTGAACTCATGTCGGTTCCTACATCAAAGAAATGATTAAGATGTTTGGGAACCTTATGAACGCTGTTGTTGACATTCAGCCTGATTGCATGCATGCTTGCAAGCATGAATTGGACAGACGAGTGTGCCATAAAGTAAATCTGTGGAATTTTAAAAAGACCGAACACCCACGAACGACAAATAAAAAATGCAACGTGGACCAAGTGTATTTTCAGACTATAGAGCACTCTGAGCATCTTGGGGACGGTATGAACATTGCGAGCATTGGATGTTCACAAATAGCAGAAGCACGACCACCTACCTTAACATCTGATCAAAGGGGATCTGATTTAAGGAAGGGGGGGCAAGGAAGTAGTGTTACGTGAGAACCCTATAAACAATGCCGATGTGTTTGACATCAACATGCTTAAGAAGTACTCTGTTTTTCAAAAATTTTCTTGGACTTCCCTGGTGGAGGTGGATATTCCAAACTACACAAAGATAGTCACATCACAACTAAGTATAAACACTGGTCCATAAATTAGTCTTACCTCCACAAGATTTAATACAAATTCTTTCAGTAGATATACTAGGAATAACTTCATGCTTTCTAATCTTCTTGTTAACATTGTGGAAACCGCCTCCTTTGACAGGATACATCATAAATAAGCATTGATCATCAGTGAATGACAAATCCTGAAATCAAGGAAAAGAAAAAAAATATGGATGCAAATTATAAGATAACATAATATTTTATCTGCAAGTGTCAAATAATACGTTCATTACTTGTGAGTTTTCGAACGCAAAATAAAGTTCATTATTCAATCAAAAAATTCCTAATGTAACATTAAGGTTGCTTTGACGTAGAAAACGTCAGCCCATAAAATTTTGAAATTTTGAAAATTTGACAATGCCGGGCTCAAGGTCCTGCAACTTCACCCTGTGCGTTATGCAAATAGGGGCAGAAAAGTGATAAATCATAAAGAATTTTTGGAGTTTACTCCTTAAGAATCGATTTTCAGTTATAGCCCGTGGTACGGAAATTTTATGAGGAAATGCCGTACTCCATGTATACGTCTTTGAGAGTCTCGTCTAAAAACTTTTAAAATAATACCCGCAAATCAGTCAGGTTTTCGGGCTGGTTACATTTGTGAGACTACCCTGCTGGAGGTGACTGACAATATTTTTACAGCTTTGGACCAAAATAAATTCTGTTTGCTTGTATTATTAGATGTCTCCAGAGCTTTTGATACTGTCAGTCATAAACTTCTATTGGCTATTCTACATTATATTGGTCTTGGAGCGAGGGCGCTGTCGGTGTTTTCCAGCTATCTCACTGGCAGATTGCAATTGGTGAGAGTGGGTGACAGATATTCAGACTTGAAAGAAATAAAAAGCGGTGTCCCGCAGTGCTCCTTACTGGGACCAATGCTATTTACTATCTATACTTCCGTATTTACAAAATTTCTTGAGCATTGTCAATATCACATGTATGCTGATGATACCCAGCTTTATTATTCCTTTTACACTTCTAATAAGGACGATGCATGTGCAAAAATTAATAGTGATCTAAACAAATTTATAGAAATCGCTGAAAAGCATTCGCTAATTATAAATTCGGCCAACTCTAAACTAATGTTGTTTGGTGGTTCTCGTGCTCCAGTCGTTAGAAACAATGTTATTGATGGTATGAAAGTGAAGATAGGCGACTGTATTATAGAATTTACTGACGTTGCGAGGAATCTTGGTGTTGTATTGGACTCGAAACATAGATTTAATTATCACGTTTCAAAGTCATTCATGAACTTAAAAATCATATTTCATATACGTAAACTCGTAACATTTTCCTCAAAAAAGCTGCTGTGTGAATCATTAGTGTTGTCAAATTTCAATTTTGCAGACAGTGTGTATGGTCCTTGTTTGGATAGCAATACTATAAGAAGAGTGCAGGTGGTGCAGAACGCTTGTTTGAGATTAATATTTGGTATCAGGAAAAGAAAACCTATAACACATAAACTGCGTGACATTCGATGGCTCAATATGAAGAGTAGGCGCTACCTGCATTCGACTATTCTATTCCATAAAATAATCACAAGTAAAACTCCACCGTATTTATATAACAAGATAAAGTTCAGGACCGATGTACACAGTAAAAATATTAGACTGAAGGATATGCTAACTATTCCCAAGCACAAGCATTCGTTTTACAAAAGGTCCTATTTGTATTGTGTTTGTGCAGTGTACAATGGAGTCCCGTCTGCATTTAAGAGTCCGACAAAGCAGGTCAAGAGTTACACCTGCGGGGCATCGGGTCGGTGAGGTATCCGTTAGAAATCGGAGAAATCAGCTGTGTTGCAATACCGACACGCTAAACACATTTATGGACACAAGAACAACGCACATTCAAAGCTTTCGGTACCTAGTAAATGTGACAACGCCGCTCTGAGTTTAGGCTCACTCGCTACGCGGCGGCAGCACATACCAAGGCATATTTTGCGTTTGCAGTGCTCTCGCTGTGCCACGATTAAACCTTCATCCTAGTAAATTTAGCAACACGAATGCTTGATTATGGTAGAAGGTTTATTTTATGTCTCTATTGAAACAATTTTTCGAAAACTGTAAATCTCTTGGCGCTATGCACGCGTGAAGTTGGTCAATTTCATGAGTGAACTGACACTTTCTAAGACAAATTTTTTAACTTTTCTTTCTATAGAAACATAAAATAAAGTTTCGTTTATAAACTGTCCAAAATTCAACACTTCAATTTTCACCGTTTAGAAATGAGCATAGTACTACGAAGTCAGTTTTCAGGTTCATTTTAAAGGGGTTTGCCGGACTCTTAAAAACCTATCAATAAGCAATTTCAGAGTTTCTATGCGTGATTATTTGCTTCACCAGAGTAAATAAAAGTTATGTGTGTTCCTGTTTAATAATTTATTTTTTTTAATAATCGCTGCCACCCTTGCAGTGTTTCTGTTGCAATTTCTGTTAAAGAAAAGGAATTGAATGTCATGGTCCCTTTGATTTTTTTTCTGGATCTCGTCACATTTTTTTTCTACTTATTGTTTTTTTAAATGTCTCTTTGCGGTTGAGTGGAAGAGCACTGAGTTGACCGTGGCCAACCAGTGAACTACGCCGTTTCAGTCTGCCTTTCATGTATGTTATGTAACATTATTTGTAATATCATAATGTTAGTAGCTGAATGAAGACATTTATTATTATTATTAGTTTCTACATTAACCGTTCCCGAGCACAACAGTTGTTTCTTTTTGTTAAACGCAATCCGACCCTGCGCTATTCTTTGTTTTATGTCTTTAGTGCTCCTACCATCTTGAGTTATGTTACTTCCTAAATAGCAGAAATCCACGACTTCCTCTATCGCCTCATTTGCTATCTGTATTTCAGTTTTAGTTCTATTTTCACGCCCTCTACATACCAAAATTTTGGTTTTCTTTTTATTGATTTTCATGCCGTAGCCCTCTGTCAAAACTGCTTCCATTTCATTTAAAGCCATTCCTAATTCTTCTTTGCTAGATGCTAACACTGCTATATCATCTGCAAATCTGAGCATGTTAATAGTTTGACCTTGTACATTAATCACCCAGGCTGTTCTGTTCTTAACAATATTAATCGCATATTCGATATATAGGGTGTGTCCGAATAAGTGCGAAAAAATTTAAGAGGCGATTCCTTGTTGAAAATTAAAGGGGGTGTTTGATATAAACAAATCCTCATAGGTCTATCCCTTAGGAGTTACGCTCCTTCAAAGTGGGAGGTGGAAATTAGGTTTTTATTTATGTTCTCAAAATCTGAAAAAGTTAAGGAAATGAAATTTGGTGGAAGGTTTCTAATGTTAAAAAGGCTACTTTCGAATATTTTCTTGACTTATCCATATTGTAACTTTTTACATTTTTAACATATAAGAATTTGATTGTTTAAAAATATGCCTTAGAAAGCTTCATTCATTTAAAAACTTTCGTATCTCTTTTGCTGTTTTTATAAAATCAATAGTTTTCGGAAAAAAATGGTTAACTTCATCATGCACTGAAAGAATTAAATTCCAAGTAAAAGTAGTAGGCGGCTGCCAAGTTGCTTAAAGAGGGGTTGCGAGTTTCATCCACTTATAACAATATGGATCGGTCAAGAAAATATTCGAAAGTAGCCTTTTTAACATTAGAAAACTTCCATCAAATTTCATTTCCTTAACTATTTCAGATTTTGACAAAAAAAATAAAATCATGATTTCCACCTCCCACTTTGGAGGAGCGTAACTCCTAAGGGAGGGACATATGAGGATTTGTTTATATCAAACACCCCCTTTAATTTTCAACAAGGAATCGCCTCTTAAATTTTTTCGCACTTATTTGGATACACCCTGTATAAGTTGAAAACTAGAGGTGACAATGCACATTAGGGTGGGTCGAAAAAATCATTTTCTCGAGTATCGAATTCTAATAGTGCGCAAAAGTTGCGAATTTGTATGCTAATTAGTGAAAAAATAATTTTTAAAATCGTACGTTGGATCTTCAGTTCGCGCAAAGGGCCTAAAGTTTGGAAAAATGAGGAAAAACATCAAATTTTACATTTATGCTGAAAATATACGGGTAAACTTTTTTGGCTTCTAATAGCATCTAAGAACTTCGTTTTAGTTGTCAGATGACAGAAAAATTATATTTAAAAACCATGCGCTTCTTTTTGAGTTCGCGCAAAAGGCCTAGAATTAGGCTAAAATTAGGGTTTCTATCATTTTACAAATACAGTCACTGTTTTATTTTGAATTATATTTATTATTTTACTTTGCAGCTTTTCGCCCATTTCACATTTTTCTATGAAATGACCCAGAACTCACCACGAGGAGGTGGCTTCAATTCGAGTTCCACCCACACCCTTCCCAACCATCTAACCAATTAGAGTGTGGTAAATTAGGTTGATTTAGCAAATGACGTTACCTTAAAATCAGATTTTTGATCAAATTTTGGCATTGTCGATCTTGAGAGCAATGTTGTTCTGATGTAGCCATCTCTGTTTTCTTCTCGGCAAACTTTTTCTGCAGACTCCATGACAAGCTTCACGCATCTTTTCACGCTTGGGTGTGGCATGGAAAATTTATAAAATGAAAATCACGCAGAGTTTTCTCTTTTAGAAACGAAGAAATAGTTTCGGCTGTTATGTTTTCCAATGTTGGAGGTGGCGACAGCTTACATTTGGTCCAGTCTATCAACTCAGTGTAGTCCGTGGCATCAAAATTTATTAAAGGAGTCATAAAAGTTCTAACACACTTCCTTTTGGGAATTTCAGTTTTTGCCTTTAGTATTCTCCTGTAGCCCAACTCTCGTATGTGCTGTCTCTCATCAACTATCATAGCCAACAACATATTCTCTGGGTGACAGAAAAAGACGTTTCTCTGAATTACAGAATCGATGATTCTTTTAATGTCATCTGGCAAATGTCTCGTTTGAACAACCTTAAAGGTATGTTTCGGACCATATTTCACTGACTGATATCTTTTAATGTCAAACCAGACTAAAGGCAAAATCTGAAATTTCCAAAGGGAAGTCTGTTAGAACTTTTAGGACTCCTTTAATAAATTTTGATGCCACGGACTTGTCTCTGAGTTGATAGATTGGACGAAATGTAAGCTGTCGCCATCTTCAATATTGGAAAGCATAACAGCCGAAACTGTTTCTTCGTTTCTAAAAGAGAAAATTCTGCGTGATTTTCAATTTATAAATTTTCCATGCCACACCCAAGCTGTGGAAAGATGCGTGAAGCTTATCACGGAGTCTGCAGAAAAAGTGTGCGGAGAAGAAAACAGAGATGGCTACATTAGAACAACATTGCTCTCAAGATCGACAATGCCAAAATGTGATCAAAAATCTGATTTTAAGGTAACGTCATTTTTTAAATCAATCTAATTTACCACACTCTAATTGCTTGGATGGTTGGGAAGGGTGTGGGTGGAACTCGAATTGCAGCCACCTCCTCGTGGTGAGTTCTGGGTCATTTCATAGAAAAATGTGAAATGGGCGAAAAGCTGCAAAGTAAAATAACAATATATAATTAAAAATAAAACAGTTGCTGTATTTGTAAGATGATAGAAAACCTAATTTTAGCCTAATCTTAGGCCTTTTGCGCGAACTCAAAAAGGAGCGCATGGTTTTTAAATATAATTTTTCTGTCATCCGACAACTAAAACGAAGTTCTTAGATGCTATTAGAAGCCGAAAAAGTTCTCCCGTACATTTTCAGCATAAATGTAAAACTTGATGTTTTTCCTCATTTTTCCAAACTTTAGGCCTTTTGCGCGAACTGAAGATCCAACGTACGATTTTTAAAATTATTTTTTCACTAATTAGCATGCAAATACGCAACTTTTGCGCACTATTAGAATTCGATACTCGAAAAAATGATTTTTTCGCCCCACCCTAATGCACATCCCTGTCTCACTCCCTTCCGGATATCTACTTCTCTATGTTCCTGCTCAAATTCTATAACTGCCGTTTGCTCTTTGTAGAGATTATGAATTATTCTTCTGTCCCTATATTCCATCCCTACCTTTCTGAGCATTTCGAACATCTTCCCCCATTTTACGTTGTCGAAGGCTTTTCCCAAATCTATAAATCCTATACAGGGTGGCCCGAAATTAGCGTGCAATATTTTACCAGCGTGTTCTGTGGTCAAAAATAAGACAGAAAGCTCCTATAAGCGTGCACCGAAATATGCTTCGCAAAGGAGCTAGAGCTTTTTAAAAGAGAAGGCCTGAAGACGTTTCCTTCTAAATATCTCCGAAACAAGTCCAGTTAAAATTATGAAATTTTATGGAATGTGTAAGTACCAAATTCTAAATCTTTTGCTGTAAACATAATTTTTAAAATTTAACAGGGGCGTCTCAAATCTGGGGGTGGTGGAGGTAAGATTTACCCCAACTTTTTTTACAACATGTCGTTTTCAATTTTTCCATAAAAATTTGAAACTTCAGAGTTTTTTGCAAAAAAAATGTGCTCTTGTCTCGTTTTGATAGGAGGCACCGTTATCGAGCACAATCGGTTTCAAAATTTCGCTGCATGCCCAAAAAATTCCTACAGGAAGTGGAAAACTTCGTTTGTGAAACTTAAACGAGATAGAAACACATTTTTTTTGCAAAAAAACTCTGAAGTTGCAAATTTTTATGGAAAAACTTCCGGAAAAATTGAAAACAACTTGTTCTGAAAAAGTTGGGCTAAATCTTACCTCCACCGCCCCCAGATTTGAGACATTTGAGGCATGCAGCGAAATTTTTAAATCGATTGTGCTCGATAACGGTGCCTCCTACCAAAACGAGACAAGAGCACATTTTTTTTGCAAAAAACTCTGAAGTTTCAAATTTTTATGGAAAAATTGAAAACGGCATGTTGTAAAAAAAGTTGGGGTAAATCTTACCTCCACCACCCCCAGATTTGAGACGCCCCTGTTAAATTTTAAAAATTATGTTTACAGCAAAAGATTCAGCATTTGGTACTTACACATTCCATAAAATTTCATAATTTTACCTGTACTTGTTTCGGAGATATTTAGAAGGAAACGTCTTCAGGTCTTCTCTTTTAAAAAGCTATAGCTCCTTTGCGAAGCATATTTCGGTGTACGCTTATAGGAGCTTTTTGTCTTATTTTTGGCCACAGAACACGCTGGTAAAATATTGCACGCTAATTTCGGGCCACCCTGTATATAGACGCTCTTTCCTTTTTCTATTGTTTTTCTATAATTACTAAAGCTAGAATGGCCTTGCGCGTTCCTCTATTTCGTTTAAATCCGAACTAATCTCCTAATATTTCTTCCGCCCTTTTCTCCATCCTTCTTTGCACAATTCTAGTTAAAATTTTTGACGCTTATCTGCACCTTTCCTTTTTGGCAATGCGACTATGATGTTCCTTTTGTAATCTTCTGGAATCTCACCTGTCTCGTATAATATATGGCTAACTAGTTTATATAAACTCTCTCTTACCTCTTGACTTGCACACTTACAAATTTCTGCCTGCAATCCGTCTACACCTGGTGCTTTATTGTTTTTTGAATTTTCTAATGCTAGCTCAAACTCTTCCCTTATTATGGGACAGCCTAGGATATCCCTGTCTACACTGATTTCTTTTTCTAATATATCTCCTAGTTCTTGTCCTGCATATAAGATTCTCAAAAAATTATTCCTTCCAAAAAAATATTTATTACCCGAGGTACAAACGTATCATGTCTACATAGTGTCCAAGTTTCAAATCAAAATATTAATAAATGGTCTGGTAGTTTGCTAACAGTGCAACGTCCCAATTGTACTCTTTCGGCGGTGGTAGACAGGAGCCTTAATGTAGTGAAAATTAAATGTGAAATCTTGCATGGCTTTGAAACGCATAATTTAAATGAGCGCTGGGACGTATTGTTCTGAAAGTTGGAAAGGGACTTGGGCATACGCAAACACTGCGTTTCATGATTCGGCAGCAAATATTTTTGTTACTAGTGCAGCAGTAGGAAGGGAAGGCGAGAAGGTATTGTGGTGGGACAAACAGGGTAATTTCACGGAATTTTACGTCATATCCAGCCTCGGTAGGTGCGCTTTGGTATTCCCAATTTTATCAACTTTTCAATTGCAGATTTTTCGCTTAGCCTAACACTTTATCAAATTATTTATGCAGCATACGATACTTATTACATTCGTGCTTGATATTAAAAGTTGTAAATTCGATTAAGCTAGTGTTCCCCATTATTGTTTTATGAACTAGCCAAAAATTTGCCGCGAATTGTTAATTTAATTGATTTAGCATATTATTTGTGTGAAACTCAAGCCCCAAAATAAATCGGATCAAAAATTCAAATGACTCTCTTGTCCTTATAGTCCTAGCGGTTAACAAAAAAACCCTGCAAATTGTGTTAAAAGCATGAAACTTGGTCGGCAGCTTAAATAGGTCAAATTAAGAGATTTTGCCCGCAGTACCCAAAAAAATACCCCGTAAGAGCAGCTCAGGGGCGGAACATGTTCCAAGGGGCTTGAATTTCAAAAATAATTAAATAATAACCAATGTGGGCAAGTAATATGTCATTTTATATTGATTTGATATTGCTGAAGTCAATTTAAACCATATTTTATTTATAACTATAAAATTTTCAAAATGGCGGCCAAATTTACAATTTTAATTCAAAATTTTGTTAAATTCTCTAATATTAAAAAAATTGTAAAATATATAACATTTTTATTTAAATTGCAGGCTCTTAACCTGTTCTAATAATATTTTTGGTATCCCCAAAAATTTCAAAATGGTTGCCATTTTTGAAAGTAAAATTTATTTGCAGTACCCTGTTGGATATATGGATTGACGAGCTGAGGGCATTATTGAAATTTAATTTTTTGTTTCTCTTTTTATTTAACATGTCGACAATTTGTTTTTGTAGATAATTATACCTACATACAGGGTGTGTCAAGACGAATTCCTATTAGACGTTTGTAGAGAAGCGCTCACAATAGAAATCTGAAAATTTGTAATATCACGTTTTCAAATATTCTCTATTTAATGAAAATAATGGCAACTTCAATTTTTTTTACAGTTGCAGGGTACTCTTTGGCGTCTGCGGCAAAAGAAACAAATTCAAGTCGAAACAATTGCCGGCGGTAGCATTAATGACAAAGGTATAAATGAAAGTTCAGTGAACTCAAAGTTTGAAAATACTACGCACTGAGAAATCAAAATATTACCAGAACTCAACAAAATTAAATGGAAAGTCCCCTTTTTATGCACTTTTTGGATTCCACTGCAAATTTTAGTTGGAGTTGATATAAATCCAAAAAGTGCATAAAAAGGGGGCGTTCCATTTAATTTTGTTGAGTTCTGGCAATATTTTGATTTCTCAGTTTAATGTCGCATCCTAATCACTGTTCGCAATATTTTCAAACTTTGAGTACACTGAACTTTAATTTAGATTTAGACCTTTGTCATTAATGCTACCGCCCGCAATTGTTTCGATTTCAATTTGTTTCTTTTGCCGCAGACGCCAAAGAGTACCCTGCAACTGTAAAAGAATTTGAAAACTCGCGTATATCTTAGAAATTGTTACATTTAGAGGTTATTTATGGTACATAAAGTCCATCTAAAATTTTATGGAGAACCGGAAAGTGTAAAAAATTAGGTATTAGTTATATTTAAAATAGGGAAGTTAAGTGCCACCTTCCGGTATAAGCGGAAGTTGGATTAAGTTGCCATTATTTTCATTAAATAGAGAATATTTGAAAACGTGATATTACAAATTTTCATAATTCTGCGTGGTACTGGACCGTTCGAACAACTACTCCTCGGGCAAGTACCCCGCGAGGCTTTGAATTATATAACTAAATCCAGATTTTGGGTACTACGAGACCTTATACGGGATGCTACCCCAAACATATCGTCGTGGGCTTGAAACATCCTTAGATCTCTACGTAGGTATTTTCCTGCTCTACCAGCAGTAGTCTTATGTATGTCAGAAGTTTTTCAATATTGCATGTTTCGAATGTGCATGGAAAACCGTAAACCACTGGTTTCGTCATTTCGAGACTCGTCAGTACGGTGCTTTGCCCTATACACTCGAACCATGCAATACTGCTTGCTGTATACTTTCACGCTTGGTGCAAGTATTATCAAGAGCTATTTATTAGCCGAATTATACGCTTCTCCACAAACGTCTAATATTAACTCGTCGTGACACACCCTGTATGTAGGTATAGTTATCTTCAAAAACAAATTGTCGACATGTTAAATAAAAAGAGAAATAAAAAATTAAATGATGAATTGAAAAATTACTACGCGTACTATCAATATAACGATTTATTATTATAACTTGACCGGTTTCAGAATTCACAATGATTCCATTATCAGAAATGTATAAAGAAAATTATTGTAAACAAATTATTATGACAAGTTTCCTTGTCAACTGTCATAATAATTTGTTTACAATAATTTTCTTTATACATTTCTGATGATGGAATCATTGTGAATTCTGAAACCGGTCAAGTTATAATAATAAATCATTATATTGGTAGTACGCGTAGTAATTTTTCAATTCATCATGAATTTCTACCAAATAGTAAAATCAGAAAATATTAACTACATAAAAAATTAAATTTCTATAATGCCCTCAGTTCGTTCATCCATATCCAACAGGGTATAGGTATACTGCAAATAAATTTTACTTTCAAAAATGGCAACCATTTTGAAATTTTTGGGGATACCAAAAAATATCATTAGAATAGGTTAAGAGCCTGCAATTTAAATAAAAATGTTATATATTTTCGAATTTTTTTAATATTAGCGAATTTAACAAAATTTTAAATTAAAATTGGAAATTTGGCCGCCATTTTTAAAATTTTATAGTTATAAATAAAATATGGTTTGAATTGACTTCAGCGATATCAAATCAATATAAAATGACATATTACTTGCCCACATTGGTTATTATTTAATTATTTTTGAAATTCAAGCCCCTTGGAATATGTTCTGCCCCTGAGCTGCTCCTACGGGGTATTTCTTTGAGTACTGCGGGCAAAATCTCTTAATTTGACCTATTTAAGCTGCCGACCAAGTTTCATGCTTTTAACACAATTTGCAGGGTTTCGGCCAAAATTGTCATTAACCGCTAGGACTATTGGATGAAAGGAAACATTTTAGTCACGCCCATTTCCAGGTTTTCTTATTGATATCGTAAATGAACTGTTAATTTTCACTACTAAAAAGCAGTTTGCTCTCTTTTTAAAATTTTAACGTTTATTTTGCAGCTTTGGCAATTCCAGTGGATATGCTCATATGATCTTAATTATAACCATGGCTTACATTTGCGTCATTGGAGATCCTCTTTCTAGTGAATGACAAAGTTGTGATACCATCTTCTAACTTTCCATTTGTGTTATAAATATCTTGAGAGTTATCTAGAAGCGGTGCTCCATATCCCCTGATCCAAGTATCCATCAAGAATGGACGACCACTTTTGTCATCTACCCATCCCAAGATGGCATCAGTTTGTGACTGGAAATTTTAGTTCATTAGAAAATGACAAGAATAAAAATTTTAATTTTATAAGGAAATTGTATACCATTTTCTCATCATTGGAGAAAGCGATCCCTGTCCATTTGTCTGTATTTGAGGTTTTGATGATAAATCGAATTTCATCCCCTCTAGGCACATAGTCCCATTTAGCATAGTAAACGCAAGTCTTATTTTCAATCCTGCAGTTTCTTGGTACTTTCCATTCTCCACCACATACACTAGTTTCGGCTGTCTTTTCAACTTCACCAGTTTCACTGCTGACGACTTCAGATTTCTTGTTTTCCTCTGTACCTAATAAAAATAACTTGCAATCAATACCCATTTGTTCATTCTTATTAAGAACGTTCATTACTTACCAAAGAAATTTAATGCAACTGTGCCTCTTTGGGCACCGTGTCCATGATACTTCAATTCATCAGGCTTGTAAAATTCTTTTTCTGAAGCTTTAGATGTTTCCACACCTGATTTCGGCACATGCACATACTTTCCCTTCTCTTGACCTCTAGCCCAAATTACATGCATCACTCCTTTTTCTATGGAATGGTCTGATGGTTCAGATGCTTCAAGTTTCTTGCGGAATAAGATTGTTGTTACGCCATCTTTTTCAAAGCCCACGGTTGCCGTTAAATCATTTTTACCACCCCAAAAATTGTCTGTTCTAGGTGTCGATCGATCTCGGGTATAGTAATCTCCTATTCTACTGGCCATTCCTCTGGCTGAACCAATAACAATGTCTGTGCAATCCATTGGGTTGAAATCATGCCGTGGTGTATACGGGTTTAATTGTTCTGGTAGTTTACCTAGGGTAATTGTCTTTTTAATCAACGTTTGAAATGAAATGTAATATACAGTGTATTCATTTCAAAACTTGGCATGTAGAATAATAAGTACCTATGTAATTTAAAGTTACAAATTTTGAAATGAAGGTACTGTTTCTAAAATGGGTACGTACTGTGCAAGTTAATTCTAAGTAAAAGATAAGTACCAGTTCTGTTAACGTGCTTACTTGATCCAGTTTTATTAATTTTGTCGTAAAAGTTGTCATTAGAAAACAGTAATTTGTGCAAGTCATGGTTAATTAAATAGTTGTAGGTATATGAATTCTGATTGTCTAATTTCACTCGAAACATACCTTTATTAGGGCCTTCCAAGTTTAGTTTATTTTGAGGTTTGGGTACGGACTCGCCAGAAGCTTTACTTGTTGGTTCTGAAACGGGTTCAGGTTCGCTTTTAGGTTCTGCTGCAGGTTCAGGTTCTGATTTAGGTTCAGGATTTGATTTTGATTTGCTTTTATGTTCAGGGCTTGGTTCTGGTTCACTTTTAGGCTCAGCAGTTGGTTCAGGTTCTGATTTAGGTTCTGGGGTTGGCTCTGGTTCAGATTTAGGCTCAGGCGTCGGTTCAGGTTCACTTTTTGGTTCAGGAGTAGGTTCTGGTTCTGACTTTGGTTCAGGAGTGGGTTCCGGCGAGACTTCGTGACCCTTCTTTGGTGCTGGTTCAGAAGAAGGTTCTGCGACAGGTTCTACAAGAAAGTAAGAGACCAACCACCATTAGTTAGACAACAATAAACTTTTGCTGAAGCGTTTGTTATGAGTGTCGCATGACTACTTTTTGATTCTGTGATGAATTTTCTCTACTGAAAAATGAAGTGTGTATGATACACTAACTAATGAATCCCAGTAATGTGTGGATGTGTGGTGCAATTTTAGTGATAATCAAATGTCATACCTTTCGGGACGGCTCTTCTAGATCGACCTGTAATAATTATTTTTAGTAATGCAAGAAAATATAAAATAAAAAAAGCATGTACATATAGTTCGACCACGTTAACTTGGCGAGAATAAGGAATGTAACTGATCTAATTTAATAAGGCAGTGTACAATTATTAGAATAGTTTCGCCTAAATATTAAATATTCCCAGTTTCGCCACATTTCGTGTGGCCGAAACTACTATTCTGATTGTGCGCTACCGTGTTAAAATACATTCCTTAGGCTCGCCAAGTTAACGGTCGGACTATACAGGGTGATTTTTTGTTGACCGTCTATTAGAAGTATCTGGAGAACTAAAAGAGATATTGATTTGAAATTTTGGCTGTGGCCGAAATGGGGTCGGATCTATTTAATGAAAATATTTACAAAATGGTGGCATTTCCGGAAATACCGGAAGTTGACACCAACTTTGCTACCATTTTCTATTTTTCTTTAGATTCCACGAAAAATTTTAATGTCAAGTCAGTAAAGGTTCGCTATGTCTAAAATTAATATTTTCGGAGATATAATTTTTTTTCTCAATACTTTGACAGTTGTGGTAGATTATGTAAAAATTAATATCTCGATAACGTCTAGCAGTAAGATGTTCGATTTTTTATGGTGGCAAGACGAGGTGTTGGAATTACTAATCAGGCAAACAAATTTTCAAAATCTATTCCATAAAATTTTCTAATCAACGACATATGTTGATCGCACAAAAGTCATTTTTCTTTAATAGAATAGAATAGATTCCACGGAAAATTTTAATGTTAATTCTGTAAAGGTTCGCTATGTCTAAAATTAATATTTTCGGAGATATGAATTTTTTTCCAATACCTATTTTGACAGTTGTGGTAGATTATGTAAAAATTAATATCTCGATACCTCTCGCCAGTCACCACCAACGAGGAAGCCGAGGAGGTCCTTGCCAAAGGATTGAACTTTGCCATCGCACCAACGACTATACCGAAGGAGGGGATAGCCAGTTCTCTGGAGAGTACTCTTCGCCGCCTACCGGAAGAACTAGCGGAAGTGGTACGGTCAGGAGCAGCCCACATCCTACGGACAGCCAAGCCACCGAGACCTAATATATCCCGGACGGAACGAGCAGTCATTCAGGAGCTGAAGGAAAACAAGGATTTGACGATACTCCCAGCTGACAAGGGCAATGCCACTGTAATCATGGATACCACGGAGTACAAGGATAAAGTGTAGGCTCTCCTAGCGGACCCCATTTACCGGAAGATCAAATCCAATCCTGTGAAGAAAGTGGAACAGTCTGTGAACGCCGCCATCAGGACATCGTCAATACCAGAAGAAATCCACAAACATCTAGTGCAGTCGGACTCGATAGTGCCTCAGCTTTACTGTTTGCCGAAGATCCACAAGGCTGGGAACCCTCTTCGCCCTATTGTGAGTGCCAGAGGATCAGCGACTCACCCTCTAGCCAAGTACATCGCAGGATTTTTTCGGAGTCTAGTGGGGGAGACGGAGCACCACATCAAGAACTCTGGACATTTCATCGAGAAGATACGAGGGATTCAACTAGACCCAGGAGACACTTCGCTCTTCACGAAGGTACCCATCGAGGACGCTTTGGAGGAGACCTGTTCCAGACTGAGGCAACGAGGAATGGAAGACCTCGCGGATTTGGCTCGACTCTGCACGAAATCTACGTTCTTCGCCTTCGACGGGGAGTTCTATGAACAGACTGATGGAGCAGCGATGGGATCACCTCTATCACCAGCATTAGCCAACATCTACATGGGAAGCTTCGAGACCACGGCCCTGGACACAGCGACTCTCAAGCCGAAGTGTTGGTTCAGGTATGTGGATGATACCTTCATCGTATGGCCCCATGGATCGGACGCCCTGGGAAATTTCAAGGACCATCTGAACGGACTGCACCCCAACATACAGTTCACGATGGAAATGGAGAAAGACGGTGCCCTCCCATTCCTGGACGTCCTCGTCAACCACAAGACTGATGGAAGCCTGGGACACAGAGTATACAGGAAGCCGACGCACACGGATCGCTATTTAAATGCCGCTTCCCATCATCACCCGGCACAGAAGCAGGGAATCATCAACACCTTGGTGCACAGAGCCCGCCAAATCAGCGAACCGGACTACTTGGAGGAAGAACTAGCGCATCTGAAGACAGCCCTAAGGAAGAATGGATATTCTCTACGAGGCATGGAGTATGCTATCAGGAAGAGCGACCAACGGCGAGAGGAATCAGAAACCTACATTGCGACGGCCTACCTTCCTTACATAGATGGATGCACGGACAAAATCGGACGCCTTCTCAACAGACACAAGATCAACGTAGTGTACAATCCGCCTGGAAAGATTGCTGCAAGTTTCCCTAGGACCGTAGGAGAGCAGAAGAAGCATCAAGGACCAGGAGTATACAGCATCCCATTTATCTGTGGTAAGGAATACATCGGAGAAACGAAGAGACACATCAGCACGAGGCTGCAAGAGCACAGGAGGGACGTCAGGAACCAACGGACGGAGAAGTCAGCAGTCGCGGAACATTCCTCTTTGCCAGGACACGAGATTCGTTTCGAGAATGCTAAGGCGCTAGCGAGGATTCCCAATTTTTGGCCCAGATGGATCAGGGAGGCTATAGAGATCTTCAAGAGACCCAACTTCAACAGAGATGGAGGAATTGATCTACCGGTTACTTGGAAATCACTATTCCGTGAGAACGTCGCGCTTCAGTGATTACCGGCGAGTATAAATAGAGTTGCCTGCAATAGGATTTTCAGTTTCAGAATAGCTTCTGAAGAAGACTCCGACATGCGAGTCGAAACGTCAAGTGTTAATTTTAATTTTAATTTTAGTGTTACAGATTACCAACGACGACGTGGCAATCAGCCCGGAAACCATTATTCCATGGACAACGGCCACGAAAGCCTTAAGAAGAAATCTCGATATCGTCTAGCAGTAAGATGTTCGATTTTTTATGGTGGCAAGACGAGGAGTTGGAATTACTAATTTACTAATTACAAATTTTCAAAATGTATCACATAAAATTTTCTAATCAACGACATATGTTGATCACACAAAGGTGGCAAAAAGTAATTTTTCTTAAATTGAATGATACCTATTTAAAGAAACCAATTAAAAAAAGTGAAAAAATGCTCATTTAACAATGTATGATGTTTCTATACCCAAAATGAATAGTATTTTAGATACCTACTAGATGGGGCGCCAGGTCATTGTTCTGCAGCAGTTACTAACGAATTGTACCAGATGTTTGAAGATAGATGGAGACCTGGCAGGCCAACTCCAAGGTGTTGGCCTGCCAAGTCTCCAGACATTACACCGTTGGATTTTTATCTTTGGGGCCATATAAAGGATAAAGTGTATCAATTTCCAGTCAACAACAGGGATGAATTGGTGGAAAGAATTGCTACAGCATTTGCAGGCTTATCCACATGAAATTCGTAGTGCTACTACACACGCCGTAAATAAGCGAATTATTAAATGTGTAGTTAAGTTTCTTTAACATTGTTTTACTATCACGTACCTACTTTATTTATTATTTAGTTAAAATAAGTTCAGTGGTGGTAATTCAGGATATGTTCCATTAAATGTTCTGCATGTCCTGTTAATTATTTTATCGCATTTTCCATGAATGTTGAATAAATTCATAATATCCGAGTTAGAATAATTATCATTTGCCATCTCCTATACGTTAAACACCAACCGTACTAAATTACTAAAAAATACCAACTGCTTTTATTAGACATTTGTGAAATTTGTTAATATTTTGTTTTGTCTACAAGCCAAGGTCTACTAGAAGGCGGCGCTCTTCAATTTTGATCGATGAAATAAGAAAACAGCAAATATCTAAAATACTAAGTATTCATTTTAGGTAGAGAAACACCATACATTGTTAAATGCGCATTTTTTCACTCTTTTTAATTGATTTCTTTAAATAGGTATCATTATCATTCAATTTAAGCGTTGATTGAGGGATTCCCTCAATCAACGATTTAAGAAAAATGACTTTTTGCTCCTTTTGTGTGATCAACATAAATATGTCGTTGAATAGAAAATTTTATGTAGTACATTTTGAAAATTTGTAATTAGTAAATTACTAATTCCAACACCTCGTCTTGCCACCATAAAAAATCGAACATCTCACTGCTAGACGTTATCAAGATATTAATTTTTACATAATCTACCACAACTGCCAAAATAGGTATGCATTGAAAAAAATTTATATCTCCGAAAATATTGATTTTGGACACAGCGGACCTTTACTGAATTAACATTAAAATTTTCCGTGGAATCTAAAAAAAAAAATGAAAATGGTATGATTCTATTTAAGAAAAATAACTTTTTGCTACTTATGTGTGATCAACATATGTCGTTGATTAGAAAATTTTATGTAATAGATTTTGAAAATTTGTTTGCCTAATTAGTAATTTCAACACCTCGTCTTGCCACCATAAAAAATCGAACATCTTACTGCTAGACGTTATCGAGATATTAATTTTTACATAATCTACCACAACTGTCAAAATATTGAGAAAAAAAATTATATCTCCGAAAATATTAATTTTAGACATAGCGAACCTTTACTGAATTGACATTAAAATTTTCCGTGGAATCTAAAAAAAATAGAAAATGGTAGCATTCCATTTAAGATAACGAAGTAGGTGTCAACTTCCGTTATTTCCGGAAATGCCACCATTTTGAAAATATTTTCATTAAATAGATACGACCCGATTACGGCCACAGCCAAAATCTCAAATCACTATCTTTTTTAGTTCTCCAGATACTTCTAATAGACGATAAAAAAAATCACCCTGTATACAGTTAAACAGGTACTACTGATGTTTTTCAGTGAATAAATTAGTTACGAAAATAACTAACCTTGCTTAGTAGTTACTTTGAAGGATACACTGGTTTTAACAACTTCTTCATCAATAGGTGTTGCTGACCTCCTCGAATAAATAGATTTCCTATACTTTGGTTTCAAAGTCGTTGGCTCTGGTTCACTTTTAGGTTCAGCTATTGGTACAGGTTCAGGTTCACTTTTGGGTTCAGGTGTTGGTTCAGGTTCGCTCTTTGGTTCAATAGTAGGTTCAGGTTCACTTGTAGGTTCTGGTTCACTTGTTGGCTCTGGTTCGCTGGTGGGCTCTGGTTCACTCTTGGGTTCACCTGTAGGCTCCGGTTTGCTAGAAGACGTGACTTGGCTATTTTTAGCTATTGGCCCAATTTGAGGGAAGTTCCTGCACGAACTGGTAAGGGAAGTTGGCCGCCAACCTAGAGCTGCATAACTGGTTCCATTGACTACCATTACGACTTCTATTTCTTTATGTTCTTTAAGTATTCGCCAGTATAGTCGAAAGTCATCGCTGAGTTGTCGTTGAGTGTAAAGACCGAAGTCAATCTCTGCAGTCCTTACCGGAGAACCTACCCAAGAGAATCTCGTTTTAATTGAGTATTGGAAGTTAAACTTACTTACGTTTATTGCACCCAGGACCAAACCAACCCACTTGGCAATAGCACTGCTGCCTTGGAGCTTCTGTAGCTTCCACATCGACACATTTTCCGTGGCTACCACAATCACTGTCTTCTTGACACTCGTCTTTAAATTCACATCTTGATCCATAATACAAACGTTCACATTTACATCTAGCTAAGTGATATTTTCCATGCCCGCTGCATGTTTCTCTGTAATCTCTCCCTGCAATAATAATATTTTTTGTAAAATATCTTATCTTGCTTTTGTAGGATTTTGTCTTCAACTCACTTTGTTTTATATCAACGTCTGCACAAGACCAAAACTTGTAGTTATTACCCCATTCCAAAGCTTGTCTAAGTAAACGCAGGGTGCAGTTTAAACAAGTGTAATTGTTTGGCAATTGTATTTGAAAAGACTGAGCTCTGAAATTAAAAAAATATTAAAACACGGCGTCTTTTGTCTTATTTGTTATGCCTTACGTTGCATCGTCTGAAACAAAATCTGAAGTCTGTGTTGTAGGGGTTAAATCGAGAACGGGCCTCTCCAATTCATCTAGTAGTTGTAATTTGAAACCTCCCTAGAAATAATGTTTCAATTTTTATATTGATTATGTGTTTAAATAAAGGTGTCTGGCTAGAATGTGTTTATGGGATATTTCAGTTCAGTCAATATTGAAGAGTTGACGAAATAACGAATTAATGACTTTGTATTTACCAACCGAAACCGCCGCTAGTGTTTCATCGTAATACCTAAGGTTTTACAGAAACGAGTACTAAATTGGAGGTGTACCTAAACATACGTGAGGGGACAACGTAAAAGCAGGTAATGGATTAGAGCTAGCCGAAAGGCAAGCCTAATTTATTACACTCCTAAGTTAACAGGAGGTGAAATACCGCTGGTCTTGGGGTTAATTTCCATGTAAAGGTCTTTAGCACAGAAATTAATTGCCTATACAGTATACACAAACAAACCTCCATCATCTACACTGAAGGGAATTGTGACAATCGCAAGACGGAATAATTCTCTTCCCCGCCCACTCATTAGGGAAAGTTCGCATCGGAAGGCTGCGTGAGTCCCTCGCCGTTGCATTATACCGAAACAACATTTAGGTACTCCCAACGACTAGCCATAGCAGGTATTGCGATTTACATGCGCCCGTTTTTGTTGGTGATTTTCCGAACGTGTGCCCGCTGCCCGATCGGTAACTTACATCGCCAAGCGCGAAATACGTTATCTATAAGTCATATGCTCCGGGCTCCGGTTATAAAGCGATATCGAATTTGACCGCCAGATACCCCTGGCTGTTACTATTTTGATTTAAAATTGTCTATATCTTTTTGCTGTACATACGTTTTTATTTTAACACCGATTTTATGTATAAGTAGTTAAATTAATAGAGTTTGTTTATTTTCATTTATAACGTGTCTCCATGTATGTTATTCTTTGTCAGAAATCTCTTATAATTCGTGATGAAACTACATGGAGTATGGATGGGACTTGTTCTTTATGAACAGTCTGCTAACAACAGTCATATATTATAATTCCAGCAGTCTTGTTAAACTTCTTTGTACTTCGGCCTGGATCTTCAGGAAAAGATGTAAGTAAGAACTTGGAACTCATGCGAACGAGATATCAACAAAAATACTAATCAATAACAAAGTAATAAGGCAAATGAAAGATAAGTAAATGAGAACAGCTCTATAATATTAAAATAGAGCAGTGCTGTTCTAAATTAATATCTGCCTTGCTAAGTTTTGTCTAACTTACTGTTATGAACTACGGAAACAAGTTCAAAATTGAAAAATAGTTCTAATTCTGATCAACAGTTAAAAAGAACTCAAAAGTCTTAAAATCTATTAATTTTAGGTAGGTAAGTATGGGAAATTGCATATCACTCGACAGAGCTTTCGGTCTTTTGCAGGAACCCATAAGAAAGTCCTGAATTATGGCTAATTCTTGGATCTAAAACGAACTCTTAGTTAGTTCGAAACGAAGACATTGAATTTTTAATTTGACACTAGATACAATTGTCAAATTCTTCTCTTTGGGTTTACGTGATGAAGATGTATCCAGAATTATCCGCAGAATTAGAAACTTCCACCAACAACAGTAAACGTTGTTTTGGCACACCACGTTTACATGAGACAAGCTGTATAAAAACTTGAAAATCATTATGGGTTGCAATTGATATGAAACACCGAAAGTCTTGTTCAAAGAAGGTGTTTTTTTGATAGCAACGGCCAAGTCGATATTGAACGTTTTGTGTGTAGGTAGCTACATTTAATTTAATTAGAATTAGTTTAAGTACAGCAAATGAATGAGTTTTTTTGGCAAAGAAAAATTCAGCTCAGGCTGAAAATAATAAATGAAAAGAGTAAATTTGCAAGGGTAAACGAAATACATATTCTGTTAATTCAGTTAATTGACAATATTCGTCGAAATAATGTGTAATGTATTGCTTACCAAGTGTGTATAAATACCCACAAACAGTGACGTAAAGTACACCCCCGCAGACATCACATGGCGGCGGGCGGGGCAAAATTTATATGTTGTGAAAGCATCGTAAGGGTGTCCTGTGATTTTGCGTTATACACCACTGCCCGATATTTATCTTTTGTTCCTATCATGGTTCCTATCGACCTGTTTTTATCCAACAAACTAACAATGAATAATTTGTCTTTCTAGATCTTCTGAATCTTTTTAATGTGTGTACTCCTTGTATTTATTTATGGTCCTATTCGACAAAATTGGGTGCATGCAGCATTATTTACTATTACTTCTTACTATTATTCCAGATTTGTAATTCTATTACACATACAGTGTGAATGAATATCTGGTGCTGCTTAACGTAGATTAATTAAACGAATCAATGAACTCGTCAAGAAGAGTCCTTTTCGAATCTGTATCAATATATAGGTCGTTCCATTTAAAATAAAAACGTTTGCATCAATAGGAGAGAAATGGTAGACGTGGCAATACTGCCAATATTAAAAATAAGTGTCATAATTTATAATCTTCCCTATAGATACAAAATTTTATTTAATTCGATTAACGAGCTATCGAGATAATGAATTTGTTCCGAACTTTATGGGCACGCCGTATAATATACATATGAACATATGTTTTATAATTAGAACTAAAATTTAATATTTACCCTGTGGGGATAACCTAGATGCCAAGATGCATTGAATTTGCTACCCGACAGTAAGGAAGTCCGGATATCACCTGAAAATAAAAGCACACCATTAATGACAACATTCAGTCAATATTATTGTAATTGTAATTTGTTCAGTAAATACATTACACACATTTAATTCATGAATTTTGTAATTCTTGGCTTGAAAATTTTGTGTCTCACTTAATTTTACTAGTAAAACGAAATCGTAAACTTCAAATTCTCTCATAGGCGCAATTTGACACGTGAAAAGAGTGACACAGTAATTAAACTCGAAACGTATTTCGTTGACAACATCAGCATCCTCAGGAGTATGTAGAATAACTACGTTGCTTACATACCTTTCATCCTACTGGACATGCACAGAGATTCAATAAAACATGAATTTCTTGGAACTCTTGGGACATAGAGAGTCAATAAATTTCAATCACTTGGGAGATTATAAGTGAAAAAATCGACAAAAGTAAAAGTGACAGTAAGAAAATGTGGGCAGTAATCAAAGAAAAAATTGGGAAGGAAAAGCAAACTGAAGCCGTTATCAAATTTGATTATGTTGATTGTGGTGAGGTACTAAAATCTCTTGCTGAAAATATGAACTGCTTTTTTAGAGATAGTTTGGAGCAAGTGGTGAATTCTATTGATCAAGGGCAAAAAACGTGGAAGAACCCTCACAGGCGTGTAATTGGGATTTCATTTAAGGAATTCAAAAAAATATCTAAGAATCATTTGAGGAAGTTTGTCCTGATTCTTAAAAACCGAACCAGTGCTGATGAAATATTATTTGTTAAGATGGTGGAAGATAGTTCCGATGTTCTGGGTTATCCTTTGCTGCATTGTATAAATAATACATATCTCAAAGCTGGATATATACCAGAAGAAATGAAAACTAGTGTCATAATACCCGTGCAAAAGATCAAAGGAAGTACGCGACCTGAAGATTTTCGGCCAATTAATCTACTTCCAGTGCCAGTGATTGAGAAGATTCTGGAAACTGTGGTACATCAACAATTATACGACTATGTAGGTTCAAATGACATATTGAAATCGGAACAGTCCGGGTTCAGAGAGAATCACTCTTGCGAACCTCGATGCATCTAGTGTTAAAACAATTGCGAAATAATATTAGTGATAGTAAAATAAACGTGTGTGTTTTTGTGGACTTAAAGCGATCCTTCGAGACTGTGGACCACTCACTGCTGTTGGACAAGCTCTCTTACTATGGCTGACAGGAAACTGTTATTAGGTGGTTTAAAATATTCTTAACGAATAGGAAACATAAAACAAAAGTTAATGGTAAGCGGTAAACTGTGATGTGGGTGTCCCACAGGGGAGTATGTTGGGACCTTTATTATTCTTGCTTTATGTATGTAAATGATTTAAGTGACAGATTAAGGAACTCTTTTGTAAACTTATTTGCTGATGACACACTCATCATTGTGGCTCACAAAGATGAAAATCAGGCTGTTGTTGCTTTAAATAATGAACTTGAGGTGCTCAACGAATGGTTGTGTGTTAACAGACTCAAACTTAATATCAGTAAGACAAAAATTATGATTATAGGCTCTTCAAGGAAGCCGGTTATTGGAAATGTGGGGAAAGTACTAATAAATGCCACTGCTGTGGAATTTGTGGATACCATTTAATATTTAGGAGTTATTCTTGACAATAGGCTTAGTTTCAGTGATCATGTAACTAAGATGGTTAAGAAAATAGGAAGAAAAATAAGTTTCATTGCCAGGCTCAGATCGGATTTATCTTTTCTTTTGCTGCCAAGTTGGTGTTTAACTGTATAGTGGTGTCACACTTCAATTATTGTTCTACAGTTTTGCTGTCATGTAATGCCTGTGACATTGGTAAGTTACAAAAGGTGCAGAATAAAGCCATGAGAGTATTACTTATGTGTAGCAGGTACACGCCTATCTCATATATGTTAAAAAAATAAGATGTTTGAGTGTTTTTAATAACATTGTGCTGCATTCACTAGTTTTTATTCACAAAATAAATCTTGGCAAGGCACCTGAGTACTTTGAAGGCTCCTCAGTCAGACACTCCGATTTGGTTGTGTACAATCTGCGATCTGGAGAGGACTTTAATGTGGACAGAGTGAAATATAGTAGCTAAGTACATGAAAAACATTTTCTATTATGGAATACAGCAATATAATGCCCTTTCAGCCCAATACAAGCAGATGGTTCAACTCGACCAATTTGTTGCATTTGTTCCAAAAATAGTTTTTATTATTATGGTTATTTGGTTGGATTTGTACCTATTGTTTCTACTTGTGCTCTTATGTTTTTTTTCTCTATGTAATTAACTAGCATTTTTTGCTAAATAAAGGAATATGCATATACATAACATAAATTTGATTATTGCCCTATCCTCTTCATGAAAGCTGATGTAACTCTACTGATATTCTGCTTTTTGCAGCCATAATTTGGTTTAAATTTCGTTTCAAAATATCAGTAAATACATACAAGTAACGAGTTCCATAACAAACAGAAAATTTTTGATATTTTCAATTTTTTCCGATTTTTTAAGCTACAAAAATAGTTACCAAATTGTTCTTCTAAGGTACTGTTAAAGTGCATTTTAAGATACCCAATACCTACATATTTCTCCCATTTGAACGAACTTATAACTACATATTATGGTTTACGAGTTCCCCACTTTAAATAAGTTAGGCGGGACACTATGAATGTATATGCCACAAAGTGATGGGTTGTAAAATAAAATAGGTTTATATTTTTCAAATATTCGGCATGCACCTATGCCACTTGCTTGGAAAGCGCATAACGGCCTATTAAATTACAGTTACTCTAGTCACACAATGAAAAAGTATTGCGCACCCAAAGAATAAAACCTTGAGAAGTAGAAATTAAATGTTAATGAGACAGTTCCATCTGCGAAACGAAAAATGTCGGTCACGGGACGTTGAACTTTTTGGCGCCCTGCGTTCCACTGAGTCAAATATCTTGGCAATTCTCGAGAGAGAACAATAGATTCACTTCACTTTCCTACGCACAATAATAATTTTACAAAGCATTGTGCACAAGAATTTTTAGATCACATAGCACTTTCGCTGTTAAAAAGAGCGGAATCTTTGAGTTTTCATTAGTGTTGTTTACAAAAATAATAGGTTAGATTTGGAACAATTTTGCGCTCTTGTCACGCTGTCGGGCAAAAAGGAGGCGTCAATACGGTGCGTTTGTTCAGAATATAAAAATATGGATTTGGTCGAGCCTCCATTTATTGAACCAAAGAAGTGAAGAAATCTCGTGAATGGAGGTGAAGGTGACGATTGTTATTGTGCTCTTCGTGTAGAGGTTGTTGAGAAGTCTGGTGAAAACATGACACAAATTTAATCTTTTTATGTTAAAAGTAACATCACACCTAGTATCCAACTCGGTACCTTTATGAGACGACGTCTAACAACAAAATATACAGGGTGCGAGACCTAATAGTTTCTCAACAAGTTAGACTACCGTTGCTCCGATATACAAACTCCATGTGATGTGTATGTTTTAGAGCAAATACTAAACTAAAAGTTTTAATATTCAATTACCATAAAATTTAAGTTTTATTTAATTTAGGCTGTTGCAAAACTAGTTACATATGGAAGCTTTTATTGAATACTCCGTTGATTGCGAGATTGCGACCAACACATATAGGGTTAGGTACTGTATGGGTGGAACCGCTACAGTAATTTATGACCTAACGGCTGCCCTGCGAATATTTAGTGAATCAATTTCATAGGCGGGGTTTAGAATTTTATAGCTTTTGTGCTGTTTACGGAGAGAAATTGTTTTTTTGTTTCAACGAAAACCATTTTGACACGAACGATTCTTCGCATTCAGGAAGACCATCAAAAAAGCGGCTATTCAGGAGCTCGGTTGGGAGGTTATTCCACATCCGCCCTTATCTTTCTGATCTTGCTTTATCAGATTTCTCTCTCGTCCGCTCTCTATTGAACAACTTTCCAGGAATCTCCTTTAATGACGACGTCGCGCTTCAAAATTGGCTTGGCGACTCCTTCACTTCCAAATAACCGGATTTTTTCAGGCGTGGAATAGAAAAACTGCCCGATCGTTGGGAGACAACTAATATTAAATGGAGGGGAATGTGCGTATATCCTGATTAGTTCATATACTTACCTATAGGTAACAAAATACACTTTAATATCGCTGAAAACATGCGTGCGACAAGAAAATATTTTCCGTCCTAGTTTGAAGCACGCAATAATGGATTTTGCATCTATATTAAGACAAAAAGTCAAATCTGACATTAACTGGGTAAACTTGATTTCACAAGTTTCTGAGTTGTCAGTGCTAGTTGTCAAATTAGATACGAGAAAATTAAATCTTTTAGGAGAGTGAGCATCGAGTAGGCAAGTTAAAATATTCTTAGGAATATTTTAAAATATGCACGAGTAGTTTCTTTAGTCGAGTAGCTATTAAAGCAAATTATTATTAATAGTAGGAGAGCCCGCTGCAAAATTATGCACCCATCTGTTAACGAAATGAAATGTGCGGCAAAGGCATGTAAAAACACCGTACTCAACGGAACGGCACCCGTGCCGATCACCATTTGGTGCAAAAAGGTAAAAATAATGGCACTTCCGGTACGGAAATTTGCGGAAAATTGCGCGATTTGTTAACGAGATGAAAGTTGTGCCATCTTGTAGCCAGCGATCAATTGAATTGAAATCGGTACCCGTGCCATCTTTTACTTTCGTGCAAATCCCCGGCACGGAGACATTTTTGCAGCCCGTAACTCGGACAAATTCCCGTCATTATGTTAACGACTTGAAATAAAGTTCAATGGAAAGGGCATTATGTCTCCTTTACAAATATCCAAACGTGCCGCGATTCAAAACAGACAAAGTTGTTGGCACGGTCCGATTTATAACGCGTTACGCGGCGTCGAAATGTCACTTTTGAATCAATTTCAATGGTCGCGCAACATGTCGTTGGTGCACAATTGACATCTGTCACTGTGACACCTGTTAATGGTAATGGTAACTAAGTCATGATACAAAGAACTAAGTAACTACAGTCCTTCTTTTTAACTTGATACTTACATCATCAACATAATGTGTAAGTTACTCCGCACGGGCAGCTATAATAATGCATGTTGAAAAGAGACATTTTCGAAAAGAATGTCTGGAATGCCGGTATGGCGATTTGCATTGTGCAAAAAGGACGGTAAATAAAAGTAGCGACTGAATTGCATGCCGGCTTACGTTCTTTTCAGCGTTCGGACTATGCTGGACTGAGTGAAATTACGATCAAGTTAAAAAAAGGACTGTATAGGGAGTAAGTAACTATTAGGTAAACTTTCGCTATTAAATCATGCTGCAAATGCAACGCGTGACACTGTTGCTGAATTTCGGGCCTATACTACGAAAATAAAAACATTCCCAATGTTAAAAACTTGCGCGCGCCGGCTGCCGAATTCGCTGAAAATGACCACATACTTAGATAAATATACCGCCTTTGGACCATTGCGCATCAATTCCGGTCATGCAATAAAAAGGGATAGAAAATTACGCCATTTTTACATACTCGCGGTTGATTGGTGGATGTGGTCCAATCAAATCTGGAGTTGCTTGCTGGCTCAACAACTGACAAGTGTCAAGTAACATAACCAAAGAAAATATTGTTTGTTTAGTTACTTATGTTCTTTGGTTTCACGTTTTGAATGTGGCTTAAAATCCCATACATTTATTATTCTGATCAGTTGGAATAGTTTAAGTGTTCTTTTTTTGTGTGAAGTTTTCATCTCCTAGTGCACCCATATACCTGCTGTTCCTTTTGGAATCAAACTCGTTTAAAACTAATATAATTTTGAGGTAAAAATATAGATTGTGAATGTTTCCTGAGTCAGCCTTTTTATTCCACGTGATTGGAGCCTGATTTTTTGACTTGGAAGCACAGTTGCTGAAGCCACCGAGACCCAGGTTGCGGACATACAAACAGAGCACGGGATCATCGTGATTTGTGCGTGGAACTGGACTAGTTCATTTTTATTTGTATCAAACATGCACAATAAATTGTGATTTTTATGTAATTTGTCGAATTTTTCAATTGCTATTCTTACAAGGTCAATAAAAATACAGTGGAACTCCCATAAGTCAAATCTCAACCTCAAGGGACGCAAAAAAATTGAGTTAAAGAAACTTCGAGTTTAAGAACATTTTATTAAAATTTCCATACATTGCATTATTCACAAAATAACATATAACGTAACTATACACAATATACCCATACAAAATGCAGGTTATTACAATTCTGTAACCAATCAAATCATTGTTTAATAAAAAAGTGTAATTTTGCACTGTTTTTGATGACATAACTGTTCATTTTCACAAAATTGCTGTACAGACCTTCACATGCACACAAAAAATTAAAAATGTTACAAACTGTCACCTAACTGCTTAGTTGTTGGTATTGTTATCCCAGTCTCAACGCCTTCACTTTCATTTTCTTCGTTGCCTTCGCTGTCGGACATTTCGCAATTAGACGAGTGACATTTTAAACTAGACAAAATGTCATCATTAGTTGGAAATTCTGCAATTTGGATGTCGTCGTCGATGGCAATGTTCTTCTACGTCAATATCTTCCATCTGTACCGATTCCCTGTATTTCGCAAGCGTTGCCTTTAATTAATATCTTCCATTTGTACCGATTCCCTGTATTTCGCAAGCGTTGCCTTTAATTCAATAAGACTAAGATCATCTTCATCCAACGAATGATCTTCATTTTCACGAATGTCGGGAGAATCCGGCTTTCTTAAAACAATTCTGAATTGTTGTTGCTGAGACATCTGTATCCCATGCTCTTGATATTTCTCTAATAGCATCTAAAGTTACCGCTAATGTTCTATGATCCTCCATGGCAGCGATAGTTTGTTTGAGAATCCATTTCCGGTAATTCATCTTCAGGTTCAAAGTACGAGAACTTGATTGACTGGAAACTCTCATAATGTACTGCTCAGCGAAGTTAATGAGTCTAGAGCTCTATATGTACATACCTATAATCAAATTGTTAATATAATAACAACTTTGTACGACTAGACACAAAATTTTCTTCTTACAAAAGAAAATATAAATTCATGTCCAAAATACCTGCTCTTACCATATATTACAAAGTTACATTCGCCGTGACAAGAAGCTTTATTAACAACAATGTGCTTATCAAAATATTGTGGTTTCTTCTTACTGAAAATTCTTGGGTTATGTTGTTTGACAGCTAAAGTAGGTAAAAATGGCGCCAAGGTCAAGTTTCAATTTTACAAGTGTAGTTGCACTCTCTCAAGCGATATAGTGATCTATATATGTGAAAATGACGCCGCGTAGCGCGTTATAAATCGGGCCGTGCCACCTACTTAGACTGCTTTGAATTGCGGCACGCTTGGATATTCGTAAAAGGGACATAATGCCCTTTCCATTGAACTTTATTTCAAGTCGTTAACACATGACGGGAATTTGTCCGAGTTGCGGGTTGCAAAAATGACGCCGTGCAGGGGATTTGTACTAGGGTAAATGATGGCACGGGTACCGATTTCAATTCAATTAATCTCAGACTACAAGATGACACAACTTTCATCTCGTTAACAAATCGCGCAATTTTCCGCAAATTTCCGTACCGGAAGTGCCATTGTTTCTACCTTTTTGCACCAAATGGTGACCGGCACGGGTGCCGTTCCGTTGAGTATGATGTTTTTACATGCCTTTGCCGCACATTCCATTTCGTTAACAGATAGGTGCATAATTTTGCAGCGGGCTCTCGGACTATAAGTAACAAAAATTCATAGGCAAAACTTGAGAAGCGATAATGGATAGGTAAGTTTACTCGAGAACGCAAAATAAAAATTCAAATGACAAGGTTATTTGAGGTTCAAATTTCATGCAATTAATTAGCGCGCTACTCCAAAAAACATGTTGACTTTTTGTCAAAAGAGAGCAAAAGAGAGATGACATTAACACGACAAAATTAGGTGGAAAGAGAGAGAGAGAGAAAAAGGCAAGTCTTTTGTCTCTTCGTCTCATTCCAAACACGTTCTAGTGAACTGACGTGGCTGTGCAAAACGATTGCTTCAGATTCAAATATCGGATAATAGTGACGGTTTTGCGACATATACGTCGCGTATATACTTGGGCCGCCGAACAGACGGAGTGATCACCCTCCAAGAACGTGCTCTAGGCGGGACCACTATCAATTTAGGACAACCGAACCGCAGTGATGCACTTTCTTTAGATCCAACGAAGTCGCATCACTCCAATTCGGTCGTCATAAATTACTATTGGCACCGCAAGAGCACGTTCTTGCAGGGTGATCACTCCGTCTGTTCGGCGGCCCAAGTATAGTACAAGTTATCCTATACTTGGGCCGCCGAACAGATAGAGTGATCACCTTACAATCACGAACTCTGGGCGGGGCCACTTTATGGCGACCGAACTGCAGTGATGCGCCTCCTTTAGACCAAACGAAGTCGCATTACTTCAATTCGGTCGTCATAAATTAATATTGGCCCCGCTAGAGCACATTCTTGCAGGGTGATCACTCTATATGTTCGGCGGCCCAGGTATAGGCAGCCAATTATGTATCGGTGGGTAGTTATTGTCCCACGTTCCATTAATAACACTTCTGAAAGAACCTCAATAGAAATTCCTCCCCAAATCGACCCCAACACTCCCATTACACACCGGCTTTCGGGGTGTTAGACAGCAAGCAGCATAACGTTCCATACATCTTTTCTAGACTTGTTCTCATCCATTAATAGATAATATAAGGCAAACATGGGCTAATCAAAGAATAAAATAACTTATTGTTGTTCTGCTGTCTATAGTTCTTTGGCAATTTGCAATCTCACTCGTCTGTGGACTAGTTTTAATTCGGCATTTCTAGCTGACGTTATCCTTTTACTAATAGTGCGGGGCAATTCAAGAGTTTTCCCAATATTTTTCAACCGATGATCAAATTTAGTAGTAGTACCTAATTTCACATCATTAAGACTGTTTGACATTCAAGCTTTAATTATAACATACACTAAACGACTAAGCGGCGGGGTTTAGTTAAGCACCGTTTATTGCAATAACAAGAACAGAGGAAGACGTACCTAAGAAACAGAAAGACGTAGATGTTGCGTAGGGCAGTCTTCAAATTTCGAATTGTGAAATCTCGCATATGCGATTTTGACCTGAACCACTTGAACACCGAAACTCAGTATTAACGGATAACGTGTTTGCGTCACGGCCTAGATTTTTTTTGCAAATTAGGTGAGCTTCATATCGGGCCTCTCAAAATTACCATAAATTAAATCTTCACAGCGATTACGATATGTTTTCTCTTCTACTGTTATTTAATAACATATTTACTTAGCCAATCTTGTACAAGCTGTATGAACGTTCGCAATAATATTGAATATAGGTACCGAAAATTGCCAATGTCATCTTGTAGGTAGGTATCTCTAGCGTTGTTTTTGTTTCTTCATTAATATTTCACGCTGACTAAACATACAGGTCTTAAGAGCGTACAAGAACAACCACATCCTATAGAGAATCAACCTAGTTTTGTTTTTATTACCTAAGTTTTGTGTTAAATTTGTTTATACCTACCTCCCAAAAGAGCTACATCATCGCAGGAGAAACATATTTTAAATTGTTTTTGTAAATCAATTAGATTTTATCTAAAAATTACCTACCCAATTAATTCCGTTAATTGAATTTTCGTAATTAAGAAAGAATGTTGTTCATACAGGCGGAGAAACAATCGAAAATTTCTTTTTGCATTACAATAAACGAGTACAAACCGAGTAGGAATATTCTGGAATTGGAATACTGTTTTAAATTTTACGCTAGTGGGCATAGAAATGGGGGAGATAAGTGGCGCGTCACAAACGTCAGATTTTCATTCCAAACAAAACAAAGCCACGTGCTTTCTGACGTTTTAACCTAACCTCTGAAATATAATTATAGTTGTTTTCAAGTTTTTACACGTAAGCCCAACACACAAATTGAAAATAAACTGTTTTCACTGCAAAACGTCTATAATTATATTGCAAAAACTAGTTTAAGACGTTGTAAATAATATCGATAAACGTCAAATGGCACGTGCTTTTGTTTTGTTTGGAATTAAAATCTGACGTATGACGAAGGCACTTATGTCCCCTATTCATTAAAACACGTTTTCTTTTCGTCTTTTTCACATAGGTAATCAATGTGAATCTTGTAGATATTTTTACATAATGTAAAAACTGAAATTTGATATCTGCGTGCTTTCTTACGGAATTTATGTGCGAAGTCTAATTGCCCTTGGAGAAAAGTTACAAAGAGTCCATTTTGTATTCTCTTCACACATAGATTCATATTCCGGTCTAAAACTTGCAAATAAGTTAAGAAATGAGAAAAGAAGGTAGAAAATGTCAAAAAACGCTCGAGAAAAAATATTATGGGACCAACTTCCTTCTCCACTTTTAATGACCTATCACTTCTCAAATTCATAAGAATTTCCTATAAAACATAGCTGTCATTTTTGTTCATTACAAAAATTTCAATAAGGAAGTTTTTAAAATCGAAGAAAGCTGTTTAGCGGATACTGCCCATCCGATTAATTAAATAATCAACTCGAAACTATAAGTTCTGTGAGAGCGTACATTCTTGAACATTCTAATTGTATGTTTTATTCATTACTTATTACTAAATACGATTACCTAATTGATTTTGGCGCTTATACAACTACCCGTATTCTTAATTTGAACTTTCCCGCATCTGAGGCTTAGAATACCTACACAAATAGGCGAATGTCGCACAACTTTTAGATAGGCACATGGTTTCTGTGGTTAACGTAGTTCTAACCTAATCTGCTCACGTTTTGAGGAAAATCATGCGATGAATCAGAATAATGGTGTCTGAAACAATGGTAAAATTCTTCAATGGTTTTGTAATTCTAAACAAAACGTTCAGTCGTGACTACGATACCTTAAACAGTCGCATGTTATGACAGGGTAAATTCTAAAAGGAATTTATCTTTCTGACTTGTTACATTGGACGTTGACTGCAGGTAACACTTCAGTATTACTAATAAGTGTCGACGTGTATCTACGATACTTATTAAAGGAAAGTGTTTATTACAAGAGGAATACAGTTTAAGACTGAAATTATAGAAGGCAAAATGAGTGAATATGCCTTATGAAGGTGTTAGGTACTAGCCAGAGATGATAGTTTTACCGAACATAATTTAAAGTGACGTGGTTGTGTGACTAAACCTTAGTGGTGCTTGTTAGGCAACCCACATTTTCTTTACAGGTTGCTCGTTCCTAGGTGCCAATATTATCTATTATACCAGTTCTTTTCTTCCAAACCTCTTTCTTGCATTCTGTGGTGAATGTATTGTATCCGTTTGACTTCTGGTAACCCTCTTCTTTGTTTTCGTGGCAGTCAGTGTAGAATTTCATTGCGACATCCTTTGACTGTATATGTACCATCGCAGTTTTTGTACTGCAACTATTCTTTCATGCCTAGAGATCACAGCGGCGATATAAACAACGTCCACTGGCAAGGGCGCCCATAGAGAATTTTCTAGGAGGGGGCAAAGCAAAAATATGTGATATGTATGCAAAAATTGTCAATGCGCCGCAGGCGAAAATGTTGAATTTTCAAGGTCAGGATGTGATCTGCAAGTTACAAAATAAAGTATCAGGCACGTAGGTTAAGGAATCCAGCAATCCAGGGGGGGGGGGCAAGTGCCCCCCCCTTGCCCATGCCTATGGGCGCCCTAGTCCACTGGGTCCATTGAGTCACTGCTACAGCTCTGAACCCAACACATCGTGGTGGACTCGGATCTCGGAGGCTTTAACAATAAACAAGAGGATAGAACCTTTGGTGTGTCGAAAACTGTATATAGCAATAGAGCGGAATTGTCCTAAGCAAGGTCAGCAAGGAAGTGAAGAGAACGAGAAAGCGAACATCTCAGCGAAGAAGGGAGCCAATGTCTTTCTATTAGAGCCGAAACTTTTTTGAATGTCTGAAAAACGGGTAATACAGAATTTAATAAAACAAAAACATGCCTCTTGCCGGATAGGGACTTCTTGACTGAGACAATCACGAATGATCATTAGTGGACTATCCACCAAGACAGCTGGGTAAAAACCAGTTGATATGGGCAGTAGGATATCTTACAGGACACTGTTCATTTATGAGACAACTCACTACTGATGGAGACAATCTTGACTGCAGCATGTGTGGTAAAAAGGAGAAAACTTCCCCAGCAGCGGCTATAGGCAAGAGAACTTTGGAGCTATGTTTGTAGAACGAATCGTATTAGCAGCTGCACCTATAAGTTACGAGATAGATAAATCCGTATGAGTATGGAGGCACAATAAGCTTGAGCTTAAGTGTGAAGGGCCGAGTACCTACGTAGAGAGAATAATAATACTCTATTATTTTTGTGACTGATACTTTGGTCTACATTTCTCTTCTTCTTCTTGTTGTTCTTGTTCTTCTTCTTCTTCTTGTTCTTCGTCTTCTTCTTCTTCTTCTTCTTCTTCTTCTTCTTATTAATGTTATTATTATTATTATTATTATTATTATTCTTAATCTTTTATTCTGCTTCTCTGGGTGTACTGTAAACATCTCTATATATAGTCTAGTACAACGTTCCACGCTTAATTTCAAGTATCTTTGAATTTTGTTCTTGATTGTTCCACCAAAGAACCCGCCCAGTATTAAACATAAAATCAGGGTAATGGGACCCTTCTTGTTGCCATGTTATAAAAACGCCCGACAATTTCCTTAATTTGATTTTGCCTGAGAGTGAAGTATATGATGAACTAAACCATTTTGATGTTCCAAATGGTGCTGGGTCGGGTAACATTCCTTCTGTATGTGTTAGAGTTGAGCTGGTGATTTGACAGCTCCTTTACTGTTTCTTACAATTAAGTCACTTTCTTCTAAAATTCTCATTTCAAAGTGGAAGACAGTGTGCTTCTTGCCGATTCCTAAGGGTAGACGGAAAAATGTTATTAAGAATTATTGTATTGAATTATTCATAGACCTATTAGTAAATTGTGTGCTTATGCCAAGGTGTTTGAATTGCTCGTTCATAAATACACTGCGTAATATTTGAACTGGTACACTAAAGAAATTATCTTTAAACGTTGCTGAGATGAATCAAGCCATAGATAGGCATGATTATGATGGGTGAATCATTGAGAAATGTTGCTGCACGCTTCAATGTCAGCTACAATACATACAATCAGAGAAGTTAGAAAGCGTTTTGATAATACTGGTTCTGTTCGACATGGGCATGGGGGAGGCAGCGCTGCCAACGGTCAGGCAGGATCGCTTTTTGGTGATTCAGTGTCGTAGGTTTTCCACTACCACAAGGCAGGTGAACGCATTTTTCGAGGAGAATGTTATACTCATTATGGATTGGTCAGCGAATTCACCGGATCTAAATCCAGTAAAGAATGTTTGGGACTACCTAAAGCGATTAATAAGATCACGGGGACTTGACCCAAACAACCATGAGGCGCTCCAAATAGCCATTTTGGAAGAATGACAAAACATCTTAATGGAATACATTCGGCACGTAATTTCCAGCATGCCAAGACTGCGAAAAAGTAGTAAGGACTAGAGGAGGTCCAATACACTATTAAATTTAATTTACTATTAATGTTTACTGTCTGGTTATTAAATTTAAGGTGCTATTAATGTTTACTGTCTGATTTCATAGTTTTCTTGAAATACCAAGCAACTTTTGTTGTTGTTACTGTTCTTGAAATGTCTGCTACTTTTGGGAGAGATTGTTCCATTATGCCTTCCTCAACCATATTCTTCCTAGATACAAGTCAGAGGCTGTTGCAAAATATGTATGTATATGAACGTTTGCAAATGGTTTTGCTAGCGTACCAGTTCAAAAGTTATTTAATTTAATAAAAAATCAGATTGCAGTCGATCAACATGGCTTTTTTTAAAAATAAATCTATCGAGTCCAATTACTGTGTTACTCCGAATATCTGTACGAACATATTTAGACAGTCGAGTTCAAGTTGATGCTATTTACACATATTTCAATGAGGCTAACGATAAACTAGATCAAACCATACTCTTACGAAAACTTGCTGGGACTGGTGCGGGTAGTGAGCTGCTTCGTTGGTTTCTGTCTTTATGCGGATCGACCTCTAAATCTAAGATTGACACTTAGGGCGTACCCCAAGGATCGCATTTAGGACCGCTACCTTTTTAAATTTCCGGTAATGATATTACATCTCGTTTTCAGTTTTCTGATGTTCGCTGACGTTAACTTTGCTGGTTTCTATTTTTTGAAAAAGAAATGTTTGAGACACATACTTACCATTATTTCGACGCGAACAGTACGCAGAGTACTAGCAGAATATGGAATGAAGCGAAACATTGGGCATGAACCTGAGAAACCATACATTGGAAGGCCTTGATTTGCTCGATAATATCAAGATTGGAATGATCTCCAGTGAACCTCACTTTTATTGAGCCGCGATTGCCTTCGTTCACCAGATGAACGGGAAAAAGAGTGTGGAAAAGACCTGGTGAACGCTATGCTTAGTACTGTAGGCTCCTGCGGACTTAAATATCAAATATTAAGGTAGTCGATTCTGCAATGGCAATAAGCAGTGATTCAATTGAGAAGCAAAATTATAGGTCGCAGACGTAGAGGATGGAAGTGACGATACGCATAAGTTCATTTTGTTCCGTGACTTTTACGGTAAAGGCTAAACTTTAGATATAAGAATTAATTTGAAATAGGCTAACGTGATCATTTCTGGTACTTTTTTGGCAGTACCGGATCCCACCGGGAACGTTCGCTAGGGAGCTATTGGACAATTTTTAGTGGACAAATTACCAGAAACCTCTACCAACCATCATTAATTTAATATTGTTCCTTTAAAATACATTCGACAATAATACTTCAAATAAAATATTACTTTTAAAAAAGTGCATTCACTAGATATTAAAGGTCATTATGTGACTATAGTCACATAATGACCAAATAGAAGTTAAACAAATAATCCTGCGAGGTATGACGATGACTTGGAGTTAAACTTTAAGATGTAGATACCTTGGTGCCTAGTTTATTTTCAATCGTGCTTATTCTCAGTGGCTACGATAAAAAGACCTTTTATTGCTTATCTAAATCTACCTACTTATGCTCGTTACCGTGAAAAAATATGAATTCCACAAGCCAATCCGTTGACGTACCTACCTACATAAATACGTTTGTACGTACTTATCGGTTATTTCTGAAGTATAAATAAAAAGCAAAATATTGGCATGCTTGAATCCGGCTTGACTAGGCTAATCCGCCCACTTCGGTCAAACTGGATAGAAGTATGTACTAGGCGGCCTTGGATTCCTAGTGAATCATTAATAGGCATACCTATCGTAGGTACATAATTATTGTAAGTGAGTAGATGTGTGTGGCTTTCGCCTACTTCAGCGCTTACATGCAATTCAAAGGAATTTTCTTCATTATTGTCTTATTATGTAATCTCTGTGCAATGCCACAAAGCGCATAACCGAATAATTACATTTTTAATTCATTTATCTATTTTCATTTTATACATATTTCAACAATTGTTTCAAGGATGCTTTATGCCACACATAATGTTCCGGGTTTTATGATCATTCATTTTTAAGAAATCATGAAATATTAATTGACCTTGCGAGCGAAGGATATTGAGAAAATACTATATTGTGCCTGGGTCTTATTTCCTGTTATTTAGGCGCCTGCTTTCTATTTTCTCAGCAATTTTTCTCCACTCTCCCCTATCCCTCGCTAGTTCTGACCAATTTTCGACCTTTTCCTGTTTCAAGTCTTCACTCACAACTTCTAACCGTTTTTTCTTTGGTCTGATTCTCCTCTTCTTGCCTCCCTCATCTCCCATCAGCACTTTCTTGCATACCTGTCCTCGGGCATCCTTACTCTTTGGGCTTCAACAACATCTGGATGCCCATACTTCTAACTTGTTCTGCATTATTTTATTGAGTGCCCACAATTCACTCCCATACACTACTGGACGTATTATAACATTCTTATCAGTCCCTCCAAAGCTTTACTTCGCTTCAATATCCTCTTCTCTATTTCAAAATCTTCCTAATCTTCCGAATATTTTATGTATGCTTTATAGAGATGTAAAGATGAAAAGTTCTAATTGAAACGTTTCAACTTTTAATTTTTAGGCGGTGACTCATTTTTGTAAACCGAGCTCTATAGGAAGTGAGAGGTAGGTACGGTACAAAATATTTTGCCATTGGTAATCGCAACGCTCGTTTTACAAAAATGAGCCACTGTGTTATTGCCTGGTTCCAGGTTTAGATTTTTGACCAAGAGAAGACCTAGATAACGTACACAACAGCACTTGTATTTTCTTTTTCAGTCATATATAAGCATATTCTATTAATCATTGCGACATAAAACTTTCTTTCGGAAATAACATCGGTTTGCAAGTAATGACCAAGTTTCAAGTTATTTGTCTTCCCTGGTAAAAATCGACTTTTACAATATTCCAGAGGGGTAAAAATTTGGCTGGAAGGCATAAATGTAGGTAGGGAGGAAGTGGCATCAGGTAGCAGCTTGAAATGGAGCAGAGAGAAAGAGAAAATAAGAGTTCTATATTTAGGAGTGTACCAAGAGAGGCTAAACGAAAGAAAAGTTAAAATTGTTGATGTAAATGGTGCATATGTTGGTATGAAAACTGCTACTTCTATAAATGATGTCACACTTTTCTTGTCTATTGCCTTGAATATTTTAAAAATTCTCTAGTTCTAGAAGCCCTGTTTCTAACGCTGTTGCTTACTCAATTTGTCATCAAATATAGAATGAAAAGATTTTAACGAGAAAGGTCATTCCTGTTTAAGATGTTTTTGTTTTACTAACTCGAAATGTCAAAGCTGTATATTGGATTATGTATATCAGCTTCTTGCTATTGCAACGGTCTATAAGGTTAATTAAATCTTCACTTAGTAAAATTGTAGTAAGTACATTGTTATCCGAAGAACAACAATTTAAAATGTTCGAAGCGATTACAGTTTATAAATGAATATATGAATATATCAGTAGAATGCATTGGGTGCAATACAAAAGGCTGCCCAACAATGTTGGCATTGAAACCTCTGTACCTATATACCACAGGCTTCAATGCCAGCATTGTTGGGCAGCCTTTTGTATTGCACCCAATGCATTCTACTGATGTACACTTGTTTCGCAAATAAAAAACTGAGAAGTAGTAGTTTGACAAGTACATAAGTCGGCATTCTTGCATGAAATAAGATATTTACAATCTTTTCGATCAGACATTCAAGTCGAAGTTGAGGTAAATTTTATAATTAACTGTCACAAATTTTGATTCTTCCGTGTTTTGTAAAAACAATGACGGTACTGAATTACGAACTACACCAACACTATGTACATTTATTTAAGCATGTCACACGCACAAGTATGTGCGCAAAATATTGAGATTCACTTTATCTAAATACTGGACGGATTATAAACAAATTCCAACACTTAATGCTTAATTGTACGTCCTCTTTAAATTCATCTCACCGGTGCGGTGGGTTGGCACATACCTACGTTTAAAAATGAAAATTTATTTATTACTATTCCTGAAGTCTATCCTCTAAGAACGAAATTTAAATACAATAAATACTTCGTGGGACACTAATTCATATGTGAGTAAATAATAATATATCCAACGAGCTGTTACAAAATTACTTTTGCGCAATCATTTGACACGTGGGAATCGATCAATGTATATTGTAATTTGCGGTTTTTAGTAATATAATAAACCCATGAGATTACAGATTTAATTCGTCGTTGATTGACTTAAGATTTAAGTAAGGGCAACTTGTCGTATTAGCTATATTGCAAAAAGTAGACAACATTTTTGCGCTAATCCGATACCTATTGTTTCGATATAGTGACCATCATAATATTCATAAACTAGATACTATACTTGGGCCGCCGAACAGACGGAGTGATCACCCTGCAAGAACGTGCTCTAGCGGGGCCAATAGTAATTTATGACGACCGAATTAGACTTCGTTGAGTCTAAAGAAAGCGCATCACTGCGGTTCGGTCGTCCTAAATTGATAGCGGTCCAGCCTAGAGCTCATGCTTGCAGGGTGATCACTCCGTCTGTTCGGCGGCCCAAGTATATAATGTTTGATTTGTTGTGATCATATTAATAATTAGTCGGGAGCAGACCGCCTGAAAGATGCGTTTAAACACTCTCTATACAACTCGAATACACACAAGAAAATGAAGCTGATTCTTATGTAAAATGATCCACCGGATTCGAATTTTAAGGTCGCGAAAAGATCGGGAATTGCGAAAATGCCGGAAATCGGTTTTTCGCAAAATTTTCCTAAATCAATATTCGACAATTTTTAAAACTTTTTTCGTTGTATTTCAGCAATGAAAAGAGTTAGAGATCTGTTTGTTTCGTGGAATATACACTGAAGTGTGCTGATCACCACAGTGTACTCACGTTGCCTCTACAATTTTCCAGTTTTATGAAAAAAAATGGTTTCTTGCTAGACCACAAATTTGTGTAATGTATTTTTCATGCACCGGGTAAGTAATCTTATTTTTCGGAATTAACATACATATGCGAGACCAAACACGGACAAAGGCTCGAAATTATTTTTTGTGAAGAAACGAAACGTTAATGTTGTTGCTGAAAAAAGTTCCATCATCATAAGGTTCTCAGTCCGAAGACTGGTTGGACGCGTACCTCCATTCTTTTCTATCCTGAGCTAACCTACGCATTTCCCTAAAAGTAGAACATCCTACATCCCTAACAATTTGAGAGCAGTAGTCTACTCTAGGCCTACCCCTACCTCTTTTTATTCCTATCTCTGACTCTAGTATGTCACGAACTATTCCTTCGTGTCTGAAAAAAGTTACAGGGAGTTAAAACATAAATAATTCGTGCGCGCTAGCCGCGCTGATGGGTTGATAGGTAGCGACATGGGTTCGGGAGCTTTTATCCTTGATAATACACACATAGCCGAAACTCTTGGCCCCCCTGAATTAATTTGAAACGTAAGCAAAAATAATTCTAACAAATATGTGGATTCAATTCTACATTTTATTGAAATGCTTTATCGCATGTAAGGTAATTTTCATGGAAGGAGTACACGGCCAGGAATTAAATTTAAGAAAATGTCCGAATTATTTTTTTTTAAAAGACCAAAGGCTTCGCAAAATGTGAGAAATAAAGATGTAAATAACCAGTACGTCCTCCTCTGTTCTCGAGCAAAACATTAACACGTCTGTACATTCCAATAAAAAGGTTATTAATGGCTTCCTGCGGTATGTTGTTCCATTCTTCTTGAGTAGCAACAATTAGCTTCTGAAGGGTGAAAGGAGGGTTATCTTTATTTAAAATGGCCCTTTTTAGCATATCCCACACGTTCTCACAAGGATTCAAGTCAGGTGAGTTTGTTGGCCATTTCATTCTTGAAATATTCCCTTCCTGTAGCAAATTGGAAACCCTTCTTGTGCGGTGGGGCGCGGCGTTATCGTCCATAAAAACGAAATTTTCTCCAATGGAAGGATGATTGGTTAATAACATTCACAAATAGCTCTAAACTGGATTGTGTTACTATAACACAGTTCTGTAAATGTAAAAATTTTACCTGTTCTTTTCGACGTGAATGCATGAAATCTAATGTGCAATGTATAATATCATGTTTATGTGAAGGGAAATGCAATTTGTCGGAATAAAAAATACGAATGTTCTCGATATTAATGCAGCGTTTGTAGGCCCGCACATAAACCACTACTACACGGCTCAGCGCGGCTAGCGCGCACGAATTATTTATGTTTTAACTCCCTGTAACTTTTTCAGCAACAACATTAATGTTTCGTTTCTTCGCCAAATATAATTTCGAACCTTTGTCCGTGTTTGGTCTCGCATATGTATATGTTAATTCCTAAAAATAATATTACTTACCCGGTGCATGAAAAATACATTACACAAATTTGCGGTCTAGCAAGAAACTATTTTTTTCATAAAATTCATAAAATTGGAAAATTATAGAGGCAACGTGAGTACACTGTGATGATCAGCACACTTCAGTGTACATTCCACGAAAAAACAGATCTCTAACTCTTTTCGTTGTTGAAATACAACGAGAAATGTTTTAAAAATGGTCGAAAATTTATTTATTAAAATTTTAGGAAAAATCGATTTTCCGGCATTTTCGCAATTCCCGATCTTTTCGCGACCTCAAAATTCGAATCCGGCAGATCATTTTACTTAAGAATCAGCTTCATTTTCTTGGGTGTGTTCGAGTTGTATAGAGGGTGTCGAATTAGAGCACCTTGCTCCCCGACTATAATCATTTCTAGGTAGGAAGTTAATTGGCTGAGGTAGCTGCACCATAGTTTGTTAAATGTGACCATCGACTTTCGCAGTAAATTTTTCAGTTGTGATTCTGCCAAATATAGAACTGCAAATTAAGGAAAATTTGGGTATAATGATGGTAATTTACGATGTAAATCATATGCTGGGTGCTGTCGTATATGGAGTTTTGTTCTTTAATTAGGAAATAATTTAGCATGGTCCAAAAATAGTCTATTGGGGGTCGCATTGTTTACGGGGTAAGTGTCGCGTTACGCCATGATAAGAGACGAATTATCATTTAAATTACAGATGGTGAGTACATATAAAAGAAAAACTGATCTCACGACTGCCGATCAGAACATTATGATGGAAGCCGCAAAGGCAGTAAAATTTAGAAGTTTTGCAAAAAAGTCACTGAAGAGGAACTTGCGGCAGATAGATCTCGAATCAAGTTAGGCTATAAGAAAACAAGGATGGTCTTTAGCGAAGATGAAGAAAATCAGCTAGAGGAATATCTCAAGAAGGCGTCAGATATAAATAAAATATAAAATTAGTAATTCAGCCATAGATAAACACGTCAAAAATACAAATCATGATTTCGATTTTAATGACACCAGAACAAGAAAAAATTTTTAAATAGTTACTCTTTTTTAGAAATGTTACATATGGTGAAGTTCGAAACAAACTTTATAATTATTGCGTTATTTAACGTTTTTAAGAAAATCGTTGGGGCACGTTGATTTTCTTTGTTTCTTGCGCGATTTTTGGCCTACTTCACTAATATACAAAGTGATCCAGAAAACAGTTACAGACTAAAGTTACGTTGTTTTAAATGGAACATCCTGTATATTTTTGCAGTTTTCGAGGTGCATTAAAAACTGAATAAAAAAGCATGGAGAGATGGCCCTAAAGTCAATAGTTTTAGAGCTACAGTCTACAGGACCTTGAATTTTCTCAACATCATCATTATCATAAGTACTTTTTTACTCTCGCTTTTCTAGGGGCTAAACCATAGATCATAGACCGATCGTGCATATCATAGAACAAAAAAAGGTGCAGCCGAGAAACCAGCCCGTTCGTCCATTTTGTTATGTGTATAGGTAGTAAGTAATCTTTATGGACGCCATAGAAATAATTCATCTAGATGGAAATTACGTAATTTTCTCGCCACATGTCTGATATTTTTGACCCGGTTCCCATCCACGGAATTTATCACGATCAGCTTCCTGCGCTCCCTGCGATTTAGACAACTAAGTATACAGGGTGAGTCGGGGTTAAACGGCCATACGTAAACCGTGCATAGGAAATTAGATTTTTAGAAAAAAAAGTTCATATAAATGTGTACTCGAAAATGCTTTCTAAGAACGCTACAGGGTTTAGTAGGTTTTGATAAAATTAGTAGGCTTTGACAAAAATTGAGGATTTGTTTGTGTCGAAGTTTGACAGTTTTTGACATGCCAGTTTATTAAGTGAGTAATTTTAGTGCATTTTAGGTGCGTTTATGCGTAGATTGCGGAATAATGCCAAAAATTTACAATGGAATGCGTTTTAGTCGCACCCGAGCAAAAACGTGACCAGTTGCGTTTTGTACCCGGATGCGTTTGTGTCGCAGATGATATAGCCGGCTACATAAGAAACAATGTGTTTCATTTCTGCGACACAACCGCAACGACAGAATCGCAACGACAGAGTCGCAAGTATAGCCGTAGCCTAAAGCTGAATACGTGGATATTGTGTTCGTCTATGGGTACTGTGATGGTAATGCGCGCGCTGCAGTAGCTGAGTACGCCCGCAGATTTCCTCTAAGGAGATTGCCCCACAGGTCAGTATTTTCCAGTACGTTTCAACGTCTAAGAGAAACAGGATCAACTTCATTGCAATCGCGAACAGACGGTATTTTCGCACCCTTTCAAAATATTAGAAGAACAGAAAATATCTTACAGCACTTTGATGAAATTCCTTCCAGTAGCACGCGGAGATGTTCTTTACAATTAGGATATTCGCAGAGCATTGTGAACAAGACTCTGAAAGCAGATGCTCGTCACGCATATCATTTGCAGAAAGTTCAGCATTTGCTGCTTGAAGACTTGCCACGAAGAAGAGAATTTTCAGAGTGGTTCTTGGGGCAAATAAGAAATGATGCTTCTTACTTTCGGAGGGTGATTTGGACTGACGAGGCAACTTTTACTCGTGCTGGTATTTTTAATCAGCATAATGCTCATATATTGGGACACGAAAATCCTCATGCTATAAAAATCAGCAAGTTTCAGCATCAATTTTCGTGCAATGTTTGGGTGGGATTATGCGATGACTCACTCATTGGCCCGTATTTTCTGCCTCCACGGCTTAATGGTCCGGCTTTACTTCTTTTCTTGGAAAATGATTTTGAAGCAGTCTTAGATGACATGCCTCTAGTTACTAGAGCAAACAGATGGTTCCAGTTAGATGGATGTCCCGCTCATTACACTCTACCAGTCCGACGATGGCTGCATGACAATTTTCCGGAAAGATGGATTGGTCGCGGTCAAGACTGCCCCCGCCCTTGGCCTGCACGCTCCCCGGATTTGACCCCCTTAGATTTTTTTGTATGGGGTGCAATGAAGAGCAAGGTTTATTCTGAGCTTGTTAACGACGAAGCTACTCTCCGGGAAAGGATTTTTGAAGCAGCCCAAGAAATCACACCAGCAGAGTGCCGCGCAGCTGCTGTCGTCCGTAGATGCGAAGTTTGCATTGAAAATGATGGTGGCCATTTTGAGCCATTTTTATAAATTTTTGAAAATTAACTGCTGTTTGACGACGCATTTTCTTCTCTTTCTTTGTCTATTTGTTTCTAATAAAGTTGTTGTTATATCGAAGCGTTTTTTATAAATCTTTTTTTTTATTTTTGTCCAAGCCTACTAAACGCTGTAGCGATCTTAGAAAGCATTTTCGAGTACACATTTATATGAACTTTTTTTCTAAAAATCAAATTTCCTATGCATGGACGTATGGCCGTTTAACCCCGACTCACCCTGTATAATAATAATTTATTATACTGTAGGTACAGTCCAGCCGATTTTCCTTTTTAAAATATTTTCACCTCATCCGTCGTAAGAGGTCGTTTCTCTCTATGATCTTCGATTACATGAACCACTCTTTCTCGGTGTCATTTATTCATTTATTGCATCTTTTGGTAATAGTCCTTCCATCTGTGCCTTGCCTGAATTATTTTCTTATGTACGTGTACCCGGCCGCGACCATCCTTTACACAGAATACCGTGTCCTTCTCTTTGTATTATTCGTTCCTCAGTTTTCCCATGCTTCCTGTTTAGCAGTGGGTACACCTATTTTTGCATGGTTTTGTTCTCCATATAACTCAGTTACTCATTGAGTTTCAAGTATTTCTTTATTCTGCCACGCCCTTAAAGTACCTAACCCTAAATATGTTGAAAATGTTTTTTTAATCGGTAAAAGTATTCTTCCGTTACTTGTAGTACAGTATATTTACAAGTGACATTAGCTTAAATTTAAATACATTTCACTATAAATAAGTGTTACACATCTCATCCGGAAAATTTCTTGTTCCAAGTTCAGAACACACATTCAAAAACATTAATAATTTATGAATTAAATTCTATAAAATATGCATTACAAGAATAAACAAAGTTTTAGTAACCTTATATAACTTAAGTTTTATAACACAAGTGATAGAGAGATATATATCTGCTACTCTTAAGAGTCCGACAAACCCCTTTAAAATAAACCTGAAAACTGACTTCGTAGTACTACGGTCATTTCTAAACGGTGAAAAATTAAGTGTTGAAATTTGGACAGTTTATAAACGGAACTTTATTTCAGGTTTCTATAGAACGAAAATTTAAAAATTTCATTTTAGAAAGTGTCAGTTCACTCATGAAATTGACCATTTTAACGCGTACATATCGCCAAGAGATTTACAGTTTTCGAAAAATTGTTTCTATGGAGGCATAAAATATACCTTCTTCTACCATAATCAAGCGTTCGTGTTGCTAAATTCAACACATTCAACTCGTCCTTCGGACTCCTTGAATCTGCAGTTCGGTTTCAGCTCGTGGATATCATCCATGATAATTATAGCACTTGTTATATTACCTAAGACAATACAATATGTTTCATAATTATCGCAGTAAACACCTATATAAGAACAGAACACTAGTGTTTATTTAAGAAACTCAGTATACATGTATCCCAGAACAACGGGGAAATATTTTTGGAGCATATAGTTTGGGTCAAAATAACACATAAAGTATCTACATTTTTTTGCTAGGACACCTCCCTTAAAGGTCAAGTCCTGAAGAAGGTTTTTTACTGGTAACTTTCAAACTACTGTATCGAATGTTATAAAATTTGGACTGTAGACAGAATAAGCAAGTATCTGTGATCGAGTGACATGACATCTTCCGCATCTTATCTAGGAAGCCGGCGGTGGAACATCCCTAATGCTTTTCACCCCTTAACTTTCACGTTAATGCTTTTAACGAATTTGCAATGACATTTTTAAATTCCTTAAGCAATTTTCTCAAAAAAGGTACTCTTTTTTTGAAACCGTTAAAACGGCCCGTTTTCGAAAAAAAATTGTATACAAAGACATGATTTATCATTTTTACAATATAAGCAGGCTATGAAATATGAACTGCTTCATAAAACATAGAAAATGAAATGAAAATGTATGAACAATTGGTTATGAAAACATAATAGCGGCTACAATAAATTCTCGAAGTGAGCACCTTGTAGACGAATACACTTTTGTGCAGTAAAAATGATAAATCATGTCTTTGTATACATTTTTTTTCACAGGAACGGGCCGTTTTAACGATTTCAAATAAGAGTACCTTTTTCTGAGAAAATTGTTTAAGGAATTTAAAAATGTCATTGCAAATTCGTTAAAAGCATCAACGTGAAAGTTAAGAGGTGAGAAGCATTAGGGGTGTTCCACCCCCGGTTTCCTAAACGCGATACGGAAGATGCTACGTCACTCGATAACAGATATTTGCTTACTATGTCTACAGTCCAAATTTTATAACGTTCGATACAGTCTTCAAGACCTGACTTTTAAGGGCGAATAGCTTCGAAGGGAGGCGTCCTATAAAAAATTATAGATACTTTAAGTCGGGCTTTAAGTGTTATTTTCACCCAAACTATATGCTCCAGAAATATTGCCCCGTTGTTATGGGACACCCTCTATAACCTTCAGTAACCGTTACCAAAAGTGATTGAAATTGGCGATGGAAAGGTTTTTTTACCGCTTTATAAAACCTTTATAAAACCTATTGACCTTTTACATACCCATTATAAAACTTGGCAACCTTATAAACATACAATATAAACTCGCAACCTTAATAAAACCTTTATAGAAACTAGCAGTTACAAGTGATGAAAATTCTTCAATGAGTCACTTCTTCCTCAGATCGGGTTCCTTCAGACTACCGCCTCTTCCCTGATATGGAAAAGTCTTTGGTATAAATAGTTTAGGGCAATTAGATTGTTTGTGCCTGTGGACATACCAGTCACAATCTTGCTATAGAAGATTAAAATTTTGTTGAAACCGTTGTAAAAAATCAAGAACTGTGAAACCGGTCTAAGTGAGGTACATACTTATTTTTTATTTAAATGTTCTTACTTTGGTAGTGAAAATCTCTGCAGCACATATAACATCTTGAAAATGTCGTAATCAAACGAACGAGATCAGCCTGTGTTTCTAAATTGTCAGGAGAATACTAAATAAGTAACGTTAAATGTATACAAATGCGTAAAAAGTGGAATACTGGAACAGCATAAATTGAAAATGAACATAAGGTATATGGCAATGACATCCTTTGTCAATCACTTTCGTTCGAGTTGTTGTTTTCTTGTGTGTAGTCCGTCCAAGTTGGTTTGTCATAAAAGTAAGGTTAAATTTTGCTATTCATGCCTACATACATAGAGGGTGTCCAAATTCGTGCAGAACGGTTGATACTGGATAAACCGTTTGCGCTATCAAGAAAACTTTATATCAAAACTACAAAGCTACAAACTCAAACTATTTTCAAGTATACAGTTTGTTCCTTTGTTATTTATTGATGTGTTTTTGTTGCTGTTTCTCGTTCGTATGGATTTCAATTTCTTGTATCTGTTGTTAAAGATCCAAGTCGAAGCACCAGGAAGTTTAGCCTACCTGCTGTTGTTAACATACTGCTCATGAAGAACAAGTTCTATCCATGCCGCACACAGTTTTATCACGAATGGTATTGTGTAATTGGGCGCTAGAATAAACTCAGGAAGAAGTGGATACGTATGAAATGTTTATATACATGCTGACGAATGCAAAACAACGGTTTAGTGAACAGCAAAAACTATTGTCAAATCCTAGAATTCGATTTTTTTCGAGAAATTGTGTAAGAAAGAAGAAATTGCTCACATTTCCTCGAATAACACGAAAAAGGTAAGATGCAGGCATGTCTCTAGCTACAGATTACCGAGTGGTATCGATTTCGATGAGCTTTTGAGGGACTTGGAATCGGTTTGCTGGCACTGGATTTATCAAATTGTAAATATTGAAGACAAAATAGCATTTTTAAATTTTAACATTATTAATTTATTTGATAAACATGCACCTGTAAAGTACTCGTTGCAGAAGAGAGTTGCGTATGCTCCTCGGGTAACAACTGCTTATGGAAGATGCAAAAACTGCGAGATGATGCTCTGAAACATTGTAAAAGATAAGCGTAAATCACTGCCGGGGTCGTTGAAAGACCCTGGTCGCATTAATGATTTTTTCCTCAAAAATTGTAATGGTAAAATGTATCCCCTGATCTTGACTTACTTAATTATTATAACTTTTATGTCTTGGAACATGTTGACAACGCTTTCAAATTCAGTTTAGTTTCTGAGCATGGTGTATTGACAATAATTAAAACTATATTAAATCTAAGGCTGTAGGAGTTGATAATTTGGATATAAATTTAATTCGTTATTATGTTGTCTTCAGATTGTTCCAGTTTCAACACATATCATGAATGAATGTTTGAGATTATCTTACTTACAGCCAGTCTGGAAAACAGCAGTGGTGACCCAACTACCAAACGTTGAAGTCCCCTCGGAGCTTGGCCACCTCAGGTCCATCAGCGTTTTGCCGGTCTTATGTAAAGTTTTGGAGAGGATTATGGACTCGCAATTTAGAAAATTTCTGCATACTTATAGTATGATGCCTCCTAAACAGTCGGGTTTCAGACCGGGGCATGGTTGAGCATCTGCGATGTCCAGTGTGGTGGACGACGTCCTTCAGGCTGTTGATTCCAACAGGCTGACTATTCTTGTAATGCTTGATTACAGTAAAGCCTTCGACATGTTGGACCATCAGATTCTTATTTCCATTTTGCATTTTGTCAGTGTCAGTGATTCTGTGCGGAATATGTTCTCATCTTTTCTGTTAAATCGTGTTCAGTCTGTTAAAATCGACAATGTTCTTTCCGGTCCTCTTTCAGTTGTTTCAGTCGTGCCTGGACCTATTTTGGGACCTCTGTTGTATACGGTATACACCTCAAATTTTTTCAAATCCTTAAAGCATTGTGCTTATTATTTTTATGCCGATGACACACAATTACATTACTCGTTTCTTGAGTCTGAAATTCAACACGCTAATGATAATTTAAATTCCGACTTGAATTCCATAATATCTGTGTCAAAAAAGCATGCTTTGCGCATTAATCCTGATAAGTCTGTAGTCATGATGTTTGGAAGCGAAAACGCTAGACGGCGGTGTTTGCAGAGCATGAGAGTGTGCATAGATGATACTGTAATTTCTTTTGTTGACTCCGTTAGGTGCCTGGGTCTGCTTTTAGACATTAAACTCCGTTTTAGTAATGATATCGCAAAGTTGGTGCGAAGAGATTACTGTTCATTAAAATTAATATACACCTGGAGAGACAGTCTAAGCATAAGTGTTAAAAATAATCTTTGTGATGCACATTTTAATCGTTGCGATGTGGTTTGCGGGCCGTGCCTGGGCGTTGCTGATGTGCAACGGGGCGAAAGAGTTCAGAAGTCTTGTTTCAGACTAATATTGTTTCAGACTAATATTGGTATTCGACGGCGAGAGAGGGTGTCGCACAAGTTGGGGGAGTTAGGGTGGCTCAGTATGTTTAACAGACGGATGAGGCAATATTTTATTACAAAATAATTCAGACTGGGACCCCATCGTACTTGCATGATAGGATCAGGTACAGGACAGACGTTCATAATATTAATGTACGGAGAAAACATTTACTAACCATTCCCCGTTACAGCAAGGAAATTTCCAAGAGATCATTTTCCTACAGTATCGCTTCTTGCATTAATCGCCTAGTTGTGGACTGTTTTCGCTCATCCTGCTACATAATAATAATAATAATAAACGTCTTTATTGCCCATCACACATACATATGGAAAATACAAATATTTGCACATTATTACACAATGAGACAATGGGCGGAGTTCAGCTTGTGTGCAGAAAAATGCTCCTGCACACGCTGTTCTACCACTCAACCCAACAGATATATAAAAAATTGAAATTCAAGCTAAGATTAAATGAAAGGGAAAAGAAGAAGTAGAAAAGGAAGAAAAGAAACAGAGGAAACAGAAGAAAGGGAAGAAAAAGGAAGGGATGAAGAGTAAATGAATAAATAAGAACAAAATGCAAATGCTACGAGGGAATGACAACCATTGCCATGGACTAGGTGACAAACAGAAGATTTTATTGGTTATCCATGAAATAACGTTTTAATTTAGATTTGAATTTTCTTGGATCCAACTGTTTAACTTCTCTAGGTATACTATTATATATTTTACCAATATTATAAGCAAAAGACCTTTGAAATAGAGCAGATTTGTGAGATGGTGTGGTGATTATGGATTTTCTTCGAATATTCAAATTGTGAACATCTGTTCTAAATCTAATCTTGTTGTATAGATAAGGTGGACATTGAGTCTGCATTATTTTATGGTAAAAAACACATATTTCAGAGAAAGCTCAGGGAGGTCTTGCTTAATAGTCAATAATCTGTCTCTCTCTGATTCCCGCTAAATTCTGTGTACTCAGTTCTTAAGTGACTTTTTTGTTTTTCTCTTTTTCTCCTTTTCTCTTTTTCTCCTTTTCTCTTTTCCTCTTTTCCTCTTTTTCTCTTTTGCTCTTTTCTTTCCTTATTTTCCTTATTTTCCTTTCTTTTCTTTCAAATTTAGCTTTAGTTTATTTATATTAAGTAACATTAGATAAGGTGGGAGGGGTAGACCAGCGCTCGATTTTAATATCGAGAGGCTGATCTCCTTACCTATTCTGTATCAATTTCCATTGCTGTAAATGTAATGAATCTTTGTTGGTGTAGATAATAAAAATTATTATTATTATGTTCCTGAAATAAAAGTTCATGGATTTGTCTGCACAGCATTTTAGTATACAAGTCAAGAATTTTCTGAACGCTCAATTTCTCTAACGTAAGAAATAAATTTTTTCATGTCGGTACGGAAACCTGTCAAATTCTTTTTAACCCTCGACGCAAAAAGAGGGGTGTTATAAGTTTGACGTGTCTGTATGTGTATCTGTGTGTCTGTGTGTCTGTCTGTGGTATCGTAGCTCCTAAACGAATGGACCGATTTTGAAAGCTGACGTGATTGAGATTTTTCTTAGCTATAATTTATGAAGATCTGTTCAGGCGTTGTGTCGGGGGTTACTTAAAATTTTGAAATTGGTTCAGTTCAAATTTAAGAAAGAAACAAAAAGTGGCTTAACGAATACATTCAAGAAAAATGTTTTTTGAATTTAAGAATATTTTAATAAAATTGTTCCAAATCCAAAAAAATGCATAAAAATGAGTAACAAAGTCCTTGTAACAGTTCAATAAAAAATTATATGTGCCGGGGGCTTGGGGACAAGCAGTTTTTTATGAAGAGTGTTTTTAGGAAGCTAAACATAATTCATTTTATTATGACCATGGTTAAGACAAGCAAACCTTCTTATGAAAAATGACTTTTTCTCTTAAAATGAGAAATTATAAATATGTTGAGTGCGTGGGTTTGTGAGGAAGTCCCATTGGTCGGGTGATTTCTGGGACTTCAGCAGAAGATGATGCTGAGACGAGGTTCCAGAAACGGTTCGTATACAAGTATGGCTGTCTGCATTTGTAGGTGCGTGCAGAAATGCGGGTGAGGGGATCACTAGTAGGCGTTGGTTTTTTATGTCGACGAAGATGTTATGGTGGTGAAGAAAATCAGCTCCGATGATGGGCTTTGATACGTCAGCGATGACGAATCTCCAAGGAAAAGACCTTCGGAGACCCCAGGGGTGACGAAACCATATATATGAATGGGTGTGCCATTTGCTGCCTGAAGAATGAAGAAGGTAGCTCGTCTTGTTGCAGGATGAACGAAAGATGTTTCGCGGATAAACACAGAGTTCTGATCCAGTATCAATTAAAAACTGTGTTCGGGTCTCCCTCTCGGAGACGAAGAGGCGGCAGGACTTCTTCTTGGAAATGTCACCCGTTGCCGTTACGGGTGACTGGACTGGTCGTTTCCCAAACGTTGGAAATTGCACGGAGGACGACACTGATTAGCGTTGGTACCGAAAGTACGGTGGTGCCAACAAATTGAACCTTTGTTCCGTGAAATAGAGCGAGATCGTAAGAGGCGGGGTGCGGTAGTGGAGTTTATGTGTTTATGTTCAACTTCATGGTGGAAATGGTATTGGAAAGTTCCCTTACCATGTCAATGACATGGTAAGGGAACTTTCATGACATGATGTCATGAAGAGATGTCACTCTGGGGGTGGATGAGATACTGCGGGGTACAGCGTCGTCGACAGCGTCGGCTAGTTCGGCGGCTTCATCCAGTTCGACGTGCTGCTGCGTGGCTATTATCGGTTGCATATGGATTGAAAGGCGTCACAGCCAAAGTGTTCGGATAGTGGTGTTGGGAACGGCGGTTTCGGCTAGGGCACGAATGTGCCTTAGGAATTGGGACGGTTTTCGGTCACCAGTCTCCTCCTGCTCTAAAAGTTAACACGTTTTCTGCTTTTGCGACGCCTGCAGTCTCGCAATGAGCTCGGTTTTGAGCTTTAAATATTTTTTATTATTAGCGGGAAGGTTAATTAAAATGTCACGTACCTCCGCTGCGTATTTAGGTTCCAGGTGTCCGGCAACATAGGTGAACTTCGTGTCATCCTTGTCGAGGCCGGCGAGAGAGAACTGATGCTCGACTTGAGCGAACCAAATCTCGGGGTCAGACAGCCAGAAGGGCGGGATTCGTATTCCTAAACGTTCTGTGGCAGCTGTAACGGCAGCAGGTGGAGGCATGATGAAAGCGGCGTTGCTTAGACTCAGATCTTGGCAGCTTCGTGGCGCTCGCTCGATTTTCAACCGGAGAAGGCGGTGATACCACTTCACCAGTCGCCCGAGGATTGGGAGCCAAAAAATTCACAATCGCAAGCAGGATGTCGGATCTGAACCAGTCGTTCGTTTGTCGTGCTGACGCGTCACCGCTAGCAGTCTGTGCTATGATGATCTCCTCTTTCGATTGTGGATTGCCCATTAGTAAAAACAAAATTTGTCCCTTACTTGAATCGCAGATTCCAGAGGAGCGGTCCGCCCGGTATACTTCAGTATATGTGGCAGGTGGCGGTCAGCAAACTGTAGGCGTCGGGACGGCGGCGGCGGTTTTCTTCTTTACGTTACCAATTTCGAGCCAATTGATCACACCAGGAGTTACCAATTATGGGGATGGTGTGCAAGTATGCCAATATATTATATTTATTTATGATCGTTGCAATTAGCGAAGAGTAAAAACCATCCGTAGCGTCGGATATGAATAGTTACATACTGGTCTAATTCTGAATGTTTTCTGTTGTGTATTTATGCAAGTTCGTTATTTTATATATTACGGCGAAGGTTACAATATAGTATTTACAAATATGTACACATGATAGGAATGCGCTGAGGTTGCTTCTTGGTCAAGCCGTTCCAGATAAGTGCTAAACTGGTTCAGCTGTGTTCCAGAGGCGCAGAGTCGCCACGAACTTCTCAATACCAATACATCTTTCAAGATGTATACTTAAAAACAAATATTTTTGGATAAAAATACGAAAACTGTAGGTATAGAATCTGGAGATTATTATTAAGGAAACAATAAAGCGCCTTCTTGTTATAACCTTGAAGAAACCGATAATAATATCTTTAATGCAATTATGTCATTACTTATGTACACAACTGCTTGTTTCGTGTTTGTATTTTGTGTTATTCAAATTTTCTAAAGAGTCATGCTATAATATTTGCATTTCAAAGCAGTTTTTATAGGCAAGAAAAGCCTACAAGTGGGAGCGTTAGATTAGTGGGTTTATACGATAATCAGTTTTACACATTTTGCGAATCGATTTCTATGGCAGCCAAATTTACATGTACCTACACCATGTTTAGCCATAAATGATGCAACTTAATGTGTTTGCAAAATAAAAAAAAACCTTTGTCGTGGGCGCTCAATTCCCAATACGGAGTATATCTTTTATCTTAGTAAATTAACTTACCTTTCGGCATACCACAAGGGGCTTTAGTCCTAGAATTATCCAGAAAGTCCAAGTCATATTTTCTAGCAGGAGGGAAGGTGAGCGCCACGTGTGCTGCCGAGGGAATGACCAAGAAGCAGAGGAGGGCTATGACGGCGGCACCCACGGGGCTCTTGACGGTCGACCCCATTTCGGTCGCAGCCAACTACTACCTACTTTCCGTTCTCGTACGCACTGGCATACCTTGGTGTCCTACGAGTCTACGACCACGGAAGAATTTTAATATAATCGAGTTTCTCTCTGTTCACGCCGCGGGTTCTCGTCTAGTGAAGGACGACCTGAAAATTGAAAAATGTTTAGGTGTTATCTAAGTAAAATCACGACTTAAAGGAAAGTGAAATACATGTAAATGTGTGGTGTTTATAGTGAAGTATTGCACCCAAAATAAATAATTATTATTGTTGGCTGGTTCAATAGTCATGCGTAGGTAACTAATCTTCTGCGTCAAATTAAGATGTCGAAATCAGGAAAACAATTGAATGCCATGTACTTAAGACATTTACACAAAAATTATTAATAGGATAACCCAATATTCCTATGTTCTAAGAGATACACACAGTAATCGTAAATATTGTTCATGAAGTAGATAAACTTTTTGATACAAACTAATTCAGTTAGTGGTGGCGGTTTACTTCTTTTATGTGGTAAACAATTTATGCTCTTTTCTATTTGCCTAGACATTTTCTATCAAACATCTTTAGAACAAAATAATAAATGTTTTCTTAGGAAAATTTAGGGCATTTTATTCTGAACGCATTTAATTAACGGGTGACCATTTTTAACACCGCTATAATTAGAGATTGGATGAATTCTTAATAGGTGCGTTCGTGTACACTTCATATACAGTAGTGGCCATAAATATAGCAACTTTTAAAAAATCAATGTAATATTAAACAACATTATTTTTAAGATTAGAAATGCATTCCAGCATTCACATTGCTTCTACGGTAAGTGTTTCCTGCAATAAAAATTAGAGCTTTGTGAATAACAAATTAATCCCAGCATTTGTTCAAATTTTTGTTGGACAGAAATATAGCAACAACTGTCATAAATAAGTTTAAAGTAATTAAAACGCCAGTTAAGTTGTACTTATCCCGAGTATTTATCGCATTGGCACTATTTCTGGTTAGTAACTAAAAAATGGGTCGGGCTAAAACAGTTTCAATTGAAATTAGGAACCTTATTACACAAAAGTATGAAAACGGTGTCAAACAGGCTGAAATTTCAAGAAGTTTTAATTTAAATAAATCCGTTGTGTCCAGAATTTTGAAGCTATTTATGTTGAACCCATTCCAAATCCAGGAAGACCAAGAAAAACTTATGAAAGATTTGATCGACACGTGTTAAGAATATCGAAAGAAAACCCATTCCTGTCCTCTTCCAAAATTCTTGGAAAATTGGAGGAAATTGGATCAAAAGATGTTAGTGCTCGTACAATAAGAAGGAGATTAGTCGACGGCGGGTTATTTGGTCGCCGACCAGCGAAGAAACCGCTGTTGTCAAAGAAAAATGTGAAGGCCTGTCGCCAAATCATATTAACTGGACCCCAGAAAATTGGAAGAATGTAGTTTTTAGCGATGAATTAAAATTTAATTTGTTTAAAAGTGATGGGCTACTCTATGTTAGACGACCAACGGGCAAGAGATTTGACAAGAAGTGCACATGTCCAACTGTTAAGCACGGTGGTGGTTCAGTTATGGTTTGGGGATGTTTCTCTAAGTTTGGGATGGGCCCAATCTGTCGAATCCATGGTAAAATGGATCGATTCATGTATTAAAATATTTTGCAATACCATCTGGTCCCATACATCGACGAAACAATGCCTTTAAGTTGTGTGTTTCAGCAAGATAATTTTGCTTAGAAAAAAAATTAAATTCGAAATTTCAGGAAGTTGCTATATTTATGGCCACTACTGTAGGTACAGATCGGTGACTCCGGCATTGGCAGGAGCAAACGTATTATTGCTGAAGAGTAAATTTCATTTTGGAGCATCAGAAACTCTCTAAGTTTCAAATGTGGTCTTCTTTGACAAAAAAATCAACTGCGTTATTTTTGAAGGCCGAACCACTCTGGCATTACTGTACGACACAAAAATGTATAGTTGAACCACAGGCAACACTGAACTGATGAGGCTGGCAAGTTTCATATATGAACTACCTACACTGCCGGACAAAAAAACGGGACACTCTCAGAATTAATATTTTTGTGAATTAAAAACAACGGGGGGTTTGACATTATATTTAACTATATTCTCTTCGTCTTAACAATAAATAAAAAACAATAAACAACAAAAACCAAACAAACGCATTTTTTAGAAATCAACTGTAAATTAAGAACTTAAAAGAACAAACAAAAAAAATTAACAGGAAAAGCACAACTAGGAGAACCAAATTAATAATAGGTGTTACCACCACGAACTCTTATTACTTCCCTTAAACGTTGCGGCATACTCTGAATGAGGCTATCAATAGATTCTTGGGGTATCTGAAGCGCCATCCTTAAGCCATTCAGTGTTTATGGTAGGGGTTGGCGACGTCTAATCCTTTTTCCAAGCTGGCCATGGTAAACGTCCAATACCAACTTCTTCCCCAGGGCCGTACCCAGGGGGGGGGGGGGGGTTAGAGGGGTCAACGCCCCCCCCCCCCCCTCGAAATACTAAAACGAGAACGCCATAACAGCAGCTGGCTACGGAAAATTCGAAAATTATTCGGAAATTCAAAGATTTCGAAAATTGGCGGGTGCATTATTATTCCAGTAATCTGGAAGATGACGTGAATGGTCACAGAAACTTCTCCTGCGCTCTCCATTAATACTTAATACTTGTAATAAAACATTTTCCTCATTATTATTTTCGTTCGTCGTTCGTAAACTTATTTAATACCATACCATATCGACAATTGAAAAATGATCTTAGGTTACTTTTATCATTATATTTACAGTTATCATTAAAGACGAAAAAGGTACAATGAATGGAACTCAGGGTCTACTACTATATTTTAATTTTCCAATAATAACCCCCCTGCTCTTCCCGGCACTCGGTAATAATTCTTGCTGTGTGTAGGCGGGCGTTGTCATCCATACATACAAAATTTTCCCTTATAAATGGCATATATTGTGTGACATGGGGTTCCAGACACTCAACAATGTAAGTATCGGTGTGCAGTCATTGTTCCGTTCTCAATGAAAACCAATTCTGTGTGAGCCCCCCGAGAGATATTCCGGCCCACACCGTAATGCTACCACCATTGAAACTGACCCTAGGAGATATGCAACATTGACTGTACCGCGCCCCTGGTCTTCGCCACACCTTTTCATGCCCACAGGGCCGTACCTAGAATTTTTTTTCGGAGGGGGTTAGTATCTGAAAATAAAAATATAGTAGTAGACCCCGAGTCCCATTCATCGTACCTTTTTCGTCTTTAGTGATAACTGTAAATATAATGATAAAAGTAACCTAAGATCATTTTTCATTTGTTGATATGGTATGGTATTAAATAAGTTTACGAACGAGGAAAGAAAATAATAATGTTTTATTACAAGTATTAAGTATTAATGGAGAGCGCAGGAGAACTTTCCGCGACCATTCACGTCATCTTCCAGATTATTGGAAAAATAATACACCCGCCAATTTTCGAAATCTTTGAATTTCCGAAATCTTTGAATTTTCCGTAGCCAGCTGCTGTTATGGCGTTCTCGTTTTAGTATTTCGGGGGGGGGGGTGACCCCTCTAAACCCCCCCTCTGGGTACGGCCCTGCATGCCCATCTGGAGACCTGACACTAAATCTTGACTCGTCCGAGAAGAGCACGTTCCTCCATTGATGTTCGTCCCAATTTATGTATTTTGCCGTGCAAACGCAAGTCGTGCTCTACGATGTTCTCCGGTCAACAGGGGACCCGTAGCTGGCTTTCTTGAAGTCAAACCATATTCGTTTAGCCTTCTTCGAACTGTTCTGGCTGAAACTGCCACTCCTCGAACATCGGCTAACCGTCCAGCAAGAATAGGTGACGGCAATGCTCGTTCGCGCAGCGCAGCAATATGGAGAAAACGGTCATCTTGATGGTTCGTAGTCCGCTGACGACCAGACCCGACCTTCCGTGCAAATCCATGAGTTTCACGAAATCGCAAGAGTGCATTTTGCACTGTGTTGCGAGTTATATTCGGCACTTGAGCAATATACCGCACACTTCGGCTATCGTGGCTTAAAGCAACAAATTGTGAACTAATTTCGGGGCGCATTGTATGGAAAATGTTAAAAGTTGACGTTTACAAATAAAATGTCACAAAAAAAACAATAGGAAATACAGAGCAGCCCAAGAAGTTAAAAAGATTTTGATGTTTCAATAAAGATGCATGAAGAGTCAAAATGCTGATTTGGCTGTTTAGGCTTACAAAAGGTGCAATATTCAGCTAAAAGTTTCTTTTTCCTCACTAGTAGGGCAATCGTTAATTATTTGCGTAAGTTGCATACAAATATTGCAGGGCCTCAAAATAAAAATAAAAACATGTGTCCCGTTTTTTCTTGTCTGGCAGTGTATTTTATTTACACCGAATTTTCTAAACCGTATAGTATACGAAAATTATTGATTAAGGAATGCTCAGTTATTTTAGATCCAAGTCATTTTTATGCAAGTATTTTTCTATGGTAAAAATACGGGGAAGATCGCAACCGCAGTTTGGCAGTTTCATTAGGTTCTACAGTTTGTATGATGGATCTTTGCGCGTGCGTCACAACTGCTTACATATGACACAAATCATTTCAAGGTCGAGTGTATTGTCAAGCAGTGGCGTGTGTTTTTATTTTGCTCAGGTACAGATATTGGTAAATATGGTAATTTAACAGTTAGGTACATCATGTATTAATTAGTAGGTATGGCACCAGCAGAAGAAGAAATGAAAGAAACTTAGATTTTTAAGATATATTTTGTGATACAATTCTAGATTTTAGTGAGTTCATAGTACCTATTTAAATAAACTTACCTTGTATATAACATTACGAATTTCCATTTTTTGGTATTCGCAGCCGGGATTTTCCTGGACTAAGCAAAGGCTCATTTCTTTCTGAACGTACTTTGATGCTGGAAACTGTACGCAAGCTAATCTTTAAAGCATCAGAAACACGGTAAAACATTATAAAAAGTTTAAAAAATTAATTCCACATTATGACATTTACTTGACAGTAGGTACCTACACCACACGCCTATGAACTGTAACGCTGAATGGCGTTTCGACATCACTTCATATAGTCGCATTTGTGTTCCGCTCAATATTGTATTATGAGACGTATGTCTTACACCAAATGACATACGTCGCCACATTTATATTAAGGAATGGTACGGGCTAGCAGTAGACGCGTATGGCTTAACTAATTTTATACACACGCAAAGTTTCATCATACAAAGTATAGTAACAAAATACAACCAGACCAACTGTACAACTTTGTAGATCTCATAAAAAATCTCATGGCAACAAGATTGGAAGAAATAGAACAAGACAGCTACGATTAGCATAGGTTGGAGTAGGGCAGATTCATTAGTTCTGATATGAAACTATTAAGTGAATTCTGAAATTAATGAACTCCTGTATCTGATTGATACACTAGAATTTAAAAAACCTTATTTCAACAACTTTCCGTCGACGGAATTGCGTCGACGGAATTCCGTTTGCTGTATTTTAAGTCTGTCGCTGTTTGAACGGCAGAAAATTTTCAGCTTTTTATTGGTGTAACTTAGAAAAAACAAATTATGCAGGTTTGATTTCAGCAAAGTCCCCCAGCGCAGTGCGTCGACGAGTCCGTCAGCCCAATTCCGTCGACAGAAAGTTCTTAAAAACCAGGGCTTGAGAGATGGCCAAGCTTTAGGTTGAGCAGTCAATTCTCATTCTTTATCTTGCTGCGGCCATACTTAGTTTCATAGAGTTGGAGGAAGAACAACACCGGTATTCATTTACATAATATAATGCTTAATAGTCAAGAGGATGAATAAAAATATAGGAATGAAAAATAAATACTTTCCACGAGCAAGACCATAAAAGCTGATAGGGGAATTAAACCGATCAGAGTATATCTCTAAGCTTTCTCGTATCTAGCGCTTTAGCCTGAGCCGTGGGATCTTGCTGGCATGCGCGAGTGAGTGAGTAGTCGTTAATGCTCAGCAACAGTGCCCGCGGTTTGGCTATGGATGGGCTACTCATTTCTGCGCTGTGGCTAGGGAGCGCCTTGGGTCGCCTATCCAGCTTTACCTAATGAGGTTTTCCAGGTTTTCCTCATTCTCGCACTAAATGCTGGGTAGAGTACTAACAACTGTAGGTCGTTCCTGTGACGCACCTGCGGCCAATAGTAATATGCCGCCTCCTCCGTCCCGCACAAGCAATATAGTTAGCTTCTGGGGCTAACCTTAGGGTTAGTAGGAGTGAGTAGAGATATTATTATTATTTCACCGCGCTAACATCAAGCTGTGTTGTGTGGTTAGACTAGATTCGAAACATAAAGGTATATATGTCCACTAGTCCACAAATAAATAGTGATGAGGCTGTAGAGGCAGTTTATAGCGATATCGAATATATGCTAGGTTTTGTGAAGGGCCACGGAAATGAAATAATTGGAGATTTTAATGTAGTTGTATGTACAGGACGAGAAGGCCACTTTGGATTAGGCAATAGGAATGATAGGCGAGTTTACGATAAATATTATCTAGCCATCGCATCGTGAACACTACATTTCAACATCACGTTAGGAAACGCTATACATGGAAGATGCCGGGAGATCTAAGGAGATATCAAATAGATTTCATTCTTGTTAGGCAAAAATTTAGAAATTCAGTTAGACTGCAGGAGCTATCCAGATATGTATATAGATAGTGATTACAACATAGTGGTTATGAGGCTAATCTTAAATTCAAGATTTTGAAAAAGCAAAATGGTAGAAGACATCTTGACCTTAGAGACTAAATGATTGTGATACGCGCGATAAATTCGAGAAAAAGACAAAGGGAGAGGATGAAATGTAAGGGACGTAGAGGCAGAATGAAATTGCATTAAAAATGTAGTTAGGGATACCTTTGGTCATAAACAGAATGAAAGTAGAAAACAATGGATAACAAAGAACACTGCGACTCTAATAGAGGAGAGATGAAAATAGACTAGATGAAGGAGGAAACAAAGATTAAGGCGGTCAAGTGGGAAATTATTCGGAAACGTAGCAAAGCGAAAGAACACAATGGGCTGATAATAATTGTAAAGAAATGGAAGATAAGTTCGAAGCAGGAAAAACCGACGAAGCGTATAAAAGAATTAGAAGAAATTTCAGAGGGTCTAGCACTAAGACATTAGAAACGAGGCAAGTGACATCCTAATCGGAAGAGAGGAAAAGATAGATAGGTGGAAGGGATATTTGAGAATTTTATATGCGGGACAAGAACTAGGAGACATATTAGAAAAGGAAATCAGTATAGATGAGGATAACATAGGCTGTTCCATAACGAGGATTTTTTTAGATAGCACTAAAAAGTTTAAAAAACAATAAAGCATTAGGTATAGACTGACTGCAGACATAAATCTTAAAGTTTGTCGGTAAAGAGGTAAGAGATCGTTTACTTAAACTAGTTAGCTGTATATATACCAGATAAGTGAGGTCCCAGAAGATTACAAACGGAACATCATAGTCGCTTTGCCAAAATGGCAAGACGCGGATAGACGCGAAAATTTTAGAACGATCAAACGCGTCAAAAACTGTAATTAGAATCGTGCAAAGAACGATGGAGAAAAGGGCGGAAGAAATATTAGAAGATCAATTCGGATTTAGACGAAGTAGAGGATCGCGAGAGGCCATTCTAGCTTTACGATTAATGCTTTTTCGAGTTTCTATTTTTATCGTTCTCCAGCATAACAGTTGTTTTACTTAAAAACGTATGTATGGAGTACGGCATTGGACGAGTGCGACACTTGGACGATAGGAGTAGCGCATCGGAAAACAGAAGCGTTTGAAATGTGGTGCTACAGACGCATGATGAACATACCGTGGATCAATAAGGTTAGCAATAGGGAGGTATAAAGTGTTGGGGAAAGTGAGAGGTATGGAAGACAATAAAGAATAGGAGAGATAGGATGGTAGGACACCTTAGTTCCTGACATACTAGAGTCGGAGGTAGGAATAAAAGGAGGTACTCCTCTCAAATAGTTGGGGATGCAGGATCTTCTACTTTTGGGGAAATGGGTAGATTAATTCAGGATAGGAAAGGATGGAGGTAAGCGTTTAACCAATTCTCGACACCAAACCGATTTTAAAAGGCTATGTAAGCAATTATTATGCTCAATTTATCAGTTTCAGTAGATCTTCAATTAAACAGGTTAACAACGATTCATTCTCTGGGCCAGATTGAACTTTTACTTTTCCGTTGTACGAAATACGATATAATTGTCTGATATATCGCCTTTTTCGGATGAACTAGAGATATGAACTGATAAGAAATAACCAACGTAAATTATTAAAATTTTGTTTGAAGCAGTCTACACGGGTTTTCGTTTCGCGGGACACCTTTCTTAGGTACAAACATAGAGGTCATATGGGAGGTTAGAAATTAAAGTAGGTATGTAGGAGAGTGATGCGCAAGCGGCGTAAATTTGGCCTTTTGGGCAACCAAAAAATTGCCGGTATTTACAAGCTTCCCGAGCCTTGGCAATTTGCTAGCAGCAAATTGCTACCAGTTTATTTCAGTGCTTCCTTGCTTGAAGTAACCACATTATAATTCTTTATATTGTAAATAAACTTCTGATCTACAATCTTAATGCGGGGATTATCCTTTTAGTCATAAAAACTTATTTTATATGTATAACAAGTAACAATTTATTCAAGCAGATAACACTAATAAATTTAATGAAGAATTTTCTCTTTGTGAATTTCTTTACGGTATAATATGTGGTTATGCAATTTATATTATCCTAAGTGTTATACACACATTGTACGCGCTACGCACTCTTAATTATTGGTAAAAACCAATCACGAGCAAGCATAAAAATTTCTAAGGTTGGCATATTACTAGGTACTCGTACCTACGTTAATAGTAAATATCTTCAAAACGGAACGTGGACACCGGAACCGTTGATGGTAGACTGCCCGTTGGGCGATTTTCTCTTCTGAAAGTTTTGCCCGGAGCTAGAGACGACTGTTCCGAGAAAATTATAATTGATAAATCGCGAGGAATTTCTTTGGGCGTTGGTCAAAGTTGGCCGACGTGATGCAAGTATAATGAGCTATCCTAAAGTTTGTTTCGAATGCACACATGCAGGTCCGAGCCGTGTCTAATATGATTTAAATGGGTATTTACGTAATTTAATTATACATGATTGACTTTTTAATTCGCTTACTCTTTTGTGCGTTAAGAAGTGTGTCAAAATAATAGCGTGTTTTTATCACGGCGCAAATGGATCGTTTACAGAGAAAGTAGTGATTGTTTAAGAGAATTTAGACGATGTAAAGAGTATTCCCATAGGTACAGTTGAAAATGACATTTCTAGAAATTTTGAAAAATTTGCGATACCTACTCGACTTTAGTCTTTATAGAGGGAAACTTATTTGGAAATTTTAGTTATTGTCCTAAACGGAAGCTATCTTGGCGATAAGAACACGTCAATTCTGGGTGGAGTGATCCAATTAAAACGATTTATTATAAACTTTGTCATTTCAAATGGAACAACCCATAGGTGTATGTTTATACCTTCTAAATCTACATCGAAACTGAAGAAAATTTTGTGTGCAAGTCTTTGTATATCTTTAATAGTTTTCTAGATAATAAATATAAAATTCCTAAGTCTTAATATAATAATTTGCAACTGCTTACTAATGTTACGGAGGAAATCGAAAATGGCGTTCTGACATTTGGGAAGTCAAATAACTTGAGAGCGTAGGACTAGGAGCAGTAGGGACATCAAATAAAGAACGGCCCAGGTCGAATCGCATTTAATAAAAAGAAGCAATTATTAAATTCAAACATTCGGAAGAAATTATTAAAATCGCACATATTATGGAGCACGACATTATACAAGGTGTCTTAAAACGTAACAGAAATATTTTGGGAATCAAGAGGGTAACACAAAAGTCTATAAACAAACCTAAAGCCAACCGTTAAGGAGTCATTACTTGACTTATCTGGGGAGTCATTCTTCATTTTATACTCATTTCACGCCCACGCAACGTTACGTAGGCCATGAATCTATTTATTTCTGTAACTATTGTTGATAATAGTTATTTACGAAACAAGTGCGAGAAGACATTTTTCGCGCATGAGCGCAATGTTTGAAACACGAGCGACGAAGGAGCGAGTGCTTCATTTGCGCGAATGCGCGGAAGACGTCTTCGCGCATCGAGGTTCGTACAATATTTTTTGAAACTAACATTATAATTTTTTAATTATTATCTAATACGTTTCCAATTTAAAATTTCAAAAAATCAAGTGGTTACATTGACAGATTTCCATTTGACAATTGTAGAAAATGACATTTGGTTTAATTTATTGAATCGAGTTGTCAAAGTGTCAATCGAATTAATAGCGATTTATCTTTATTCTTTCACTATTTTCAACATCCAAATTGGAGAAGTGGCGTTTTGTTAACCAAACTTTATTACTATCAAGTCAAATTATTTCTAGAAAGCCTGAAATGGCCAGTGCTTTTTGCTAGATTTCGCGCACTAGTGCGCGAACACTATGTTTGAGTTTGTCTGTCGGGTTCGCGAAATGTCATTTTGAGTGCGGTGAGTTCAAAAAATTGTTTTCAGTTACTAATTATCACAATTTCCATAAATAAGCAAGAGAACATCCTCATTTAAAGCAACGTTCTCATCTCGAACAAAGATTTAGAGTGAACGTGGTGGGTGGATATTGTAAATGATAGCTTAATGTTTAAATGCTGAAAATTACGAATATGTTCTACAGAATTTGTTGGCGATATTATTTAAAGTTATCCCATCAAATGTTGGGCACGAAATGTGGTATCAGCACGATGGGCACCAGCTCATTCAAGTTTACACGTAAGATATGCATTTCCCAGAGAGTTGGATTGGAAGAGGGGGTCCAGTGGCATTGCTGTCGCGTTCCCCACACCTAACCACCCTGTATAGTTGCGAGACGTTGAGAAAAGGAGAGTAAAGGATAGCAAAAACTAGAAGCGTTTGAAATGTTGGTGATACAAACGCATGATGAAGGTACCATGGATAGGAAAAGTAACACATGAGATAGTAAGGAACAACGAAGGACTAGTTCGTGGCATTCTAGAGACGAAAATAGAAGTAGAAAACGTAAAGGTAGAACCAGACTTCTTCTTAGCACTTGCTACGGGTCATAGCTCATGGACCTCTCTCAGTGCTTTGAACGTGTCTCTGCTCTGGACTTACGGATGCCAATCCCTCCTGGCCATCGTCCTTAGGTTGCATAATCATCTCTTTTTGGGTCTGCCAGATGTCAGTACTCCGTTTTGTCATCCTTGGGCGCCAATATACAACTCTGTGGTTTTCGCAAAATTGTCGACAATTCCAGAGCACCTGTATTACTAGGTATAGTTAGGTACAGAGATTAATGTTTCATTTATCAAAATCTTGGGTGATATTTGAGAAGTTTATTTTCTGACCCAAACTTTTAATGGAACCACAGAAACTACAGTTCTGAATTTTAGATAAAGGCAAATTTTGGATTTTCATGCATCTTTCAGTTTTCAAACTGTTATATTTGACATGTAATATTTAACTGACATTAGTCAATCATGAAAAAAGCTACAGACACTATTCTCTGGAATAATCACAAGATCATAAGTGGTCTGGAATTGCCGGAAATTTTACGAAAGCTGTTGTGTAGTAACCACGAGTGTAAATTTGACAGTTAAAAGATCACGCGAGCGCTTTGCGCGAGTGATCTTTTGTCAAATTTCCACGAGTGGTTAGGAAGCAACAGCTTCAGTAAAATTACCTAAAAATTGAGTTTGCAAAAAAGGAATTTATCCAGGCAAAATAAAAAGTTCGAGTCAAATTGGGCTAGATAATTTAATGAATATGAGAATACGCATATGGGAGAGCCGATTTTTAAACATTTTATAATCAAAAATACGAAATTTTCAACGTCGTCAGGGCAGCAAAAGGTAAATAAAAAGTTATCGCAGTAAAAGGCTTCGCCACATAGGCCATGCTATGCTATGCCAATGTAAAACACAGAAGTAGACAATGGAATTCAAATGGAAGTGTCCACATTGTTCATGTTTAAATTTACATAGCAACGAAGTCGACTTCTATGCTGTTTCTATAGATACGTTTCTATGGTAATAATTGGAGTAAAATGAACCCCAAAGCAACGTTATGAGCATCATCCATTATTTAAATTTAAGGCCTCGCCACATAGGCCATGCCATGCCATTCTAAATTAAATTTAGCATGGCACAGCACAGAACTGTCCACATAGGATATGCTATGTAAATTTGGGTAACCATAGTTATTTGTTTGAAAACTTATTTTTGTCAATTGGCAACTGTCAATATTCGTAAGTTTAAATAACGGATGATGTTCATATCGTTGTTTTGGAGTTCACTTTACTACATGGAAACGTATCCATAGAAACAACATAGAAATCGACTTCGTTGCTATGTAAATTACTTTAAACATGAACAATGTAGGCACTTCCATTTGAATTCCATTGTCTCTACTTCTGTGTTTTACATTGGCATAGCATTGCATGGCCTATGTGGCGAGGCCTTTATGAATATTGACAGCTGCCAATTGACAAAATTAAGTTTTCAAACAAATAACTATGCTTACCCAAATTTACTTAGCATGTCCTATGTGGACAGCTCTGTGCTGTGCCACGCTAAATTTAATTTAGCATGGTATGGCATGACCTATGTGGCGAGCGCTTTAAGACCTCGCCACATAGGCCATGCTAAGCTATGCCAATGTAAAACACAGAAGTAGAGACAATGGAATTCAAATGGAAGTGTCCACATTGTTCATGTTTAAAGTAATTTACATAGCAACGAAGTCGACTTCTATGCTGTTTCTGATGTGGATACGTTTCCTTGGAAATAAGTTGCTTGTTGGAGTAAAATGAACCCCAAAGCAACGTTATGAACATCATCCATTATTTAAATTTATAAATATTGACAGCTACTAATTGACAGAAATAAGTTTTCAAACAAATAACTATGGTTACCCAAATTTACATAGCATATCCTATGTGGACAGCTCTGTGCTGTGCCATGCTAAATTTAATTTAGTATGGCATGGCCTATGTGGCGAACGCTACAGTTTGGGCTAACTTTTCTCGCTGACATTCTGACAAAAACATCACGGCTTACGAGATTTTATACATATAAATTAAATTATCAATGAAATTAAAAACATATTTCTGGAACCTACTGGTGCGTACCCAAATACGATATCCGTGCAAGATGTCAACCACCCACTTTTGAACATTGCTATCTTCTTCTAAAATTCAGTATAACGCTTTGAAGTAGGTACATACAGGATGGCCCGAAATTAGCGTGCAATATTTTACCAGCGTGTTCTGTGGTCAAAAATAAGACAAAAAGCTCTTATAAGCGTATACCGAAATATGCTTCGCAAAGGAGCTATAGCTTTCTAAAAGAGAAGGCCTGAAGGCGTTTCCTTCTAAATATCTTCGAAACAAGTCCAGTTAAAATTATGAAATTTTATGAAATGTGTAAGTACCAAATGCTGAATCTTTTGCTGTAAACATAATTTCTAAAATTTAACAGGGGCGTCCCAAATCTGGGGGTGGTGGAGGTAAGATTTACCCCAACTTTCTTCACAACATGTCGTTTTCAATTTTTTCATAAAAATTTGAAACTTCAGAGTTTTTTGCAAAAAAAATGTGCTCCTGTCTCGTTTTGATAGGAGGCACCGTTATCGAGCACAAACGATTTAACAATTTCGCTGCATGCCCAAAAAATTCCTACAAGAAATGGAAAACTTCGTTTGTATACTTAAACGAGACAGGAGCACATTTTTTTTTGCAAAAAACTCTGAAGTTGCAAATTTGTATGGAAAAATATCCGGAAAAATTGAAAACGACATGTTATGGAAAAAGTTGGGGTAAATTTTACCTCCACCGCCCCCAGATTTGAGACGCCCCTGTTAAATTTTAAAAATTATGTTTACAGCAAAATATTCAGCATTTGGTACTTACACATTCCATAAAATTTCATAATTTTAACTGGACTTGTTTCGAAGATATTTAGAAGGAAACGTCTTCAGGCCTTCTCTTTTAGAAAGCTATAGCTCCATTGCGAAGCATATTTCGGTATACGCTTATAGGAGTTTTTTGTCTTATTTTTGATCACAGAACACGCTGGTAAAATATTGCACGCTAATTTCGGGCCACCCTGTATAAATGTTCATTATTCCGACAAGCTTTGTTTGATAACGGGCCTGGCAAACTCTTGACTCCAAACAGTCCAAAACAAAAATCTGAAGTTGTTAAATTGAGCGATCTTAACTGTAAAGTGTGCTACAGATTCAGACGAATTTATACGGGTTTACTGTGAAGAATCGTTGATTAACGCGCCAATTTATTAGTTCGGGTACATATGAAGCTTTCATTATCTACATCATTTAATTTTATTTAAGGCTGTACACAAGTACTTATGTATACTTAATTAAACTCACCAGAGATGCTACCAGGTGAAATAATACCAATCCAATTCAATTTTATACACAACGTTATTTATCTATACTATCAATACATATAATATAAATTTTTATGGCATTCATGTGAATGTTCTAATGGAATTCTTTACTTCCCTTATTCGCCAAAGAATGCCAAATTGACATTCTTTAGCGCACGCATTTTGTGAAGTGAATTGCATTGCAAACTAAATCAAATGAAACTTATTGAAAACGTTAATTACAAAATTTGCGCAATTTGATATATTAACTCATCACCGGGAGCTGTTGAAGGGAGGCATTTCTCAACCACATTGCTGCTATCTCGATATCCGAGGAAAAACTTCTCATTCGCAGATATGTCAAAAAAGTATTGACGGAAGTCAAAATATATGCTACTTTTTTGTGTATAATTATTTTTTCTCGTTTACTAATTATACCTTAAGCAAATATGATAGCCATGGTCACGCTGATAGTATATAAAACGTTGTGAGATACTCTTATTTTACGATACTTGTATCGTAAATAACTATTATGATTCGCACAATAATCATTTATTGTTTTTAAGAAGACCATTGCGGGCTTCTCGATTGTGTCTTGTGTCACTAATGATTATGGTTTGGCACTATACAATGGGAGTGTACAAAAAGTCTTCTTATATATACTCCCATTGTATAATACCAAATCATAATTCAGAACAGTGCAGTGAGAATTTCAGAAAATTACAACATTTCTTTAATTTGATGCAGTATACATGCAGAGCACATAATAAAAAATGTCGTAAATTTAAATTATTACGATTGTTAAAAATTACTGTGAAAAACGTTAATTATGTGACTTGAATGTTACGTAAATAATGCTTATCAGTCCATCTTTAACGATATAATGGTGCATTAATTACAAATTTTGTTGATTTAGTATAAGTTCTAATTTCTGTGAAACAGACATAAAGCAGTTTCATAATGTATTTTTTCTCTTACTAAGTTGACCAGCTAATGGAGCATTCGGCAACAGTTTGACACCTTCTGTACTTTTAGGAGGCTCTCTTCATCATAGAGCGACCCTTTAAAAAGCGCATGTTCAATAATAAACATTTGTCTTTCTTGATGTGAATAATAATATTGTAAATGCTAACGACCGGCACTTTTAACACTTTTCTCGCTTAGTTTCGCTCCGCTTGGCCTTCGCCTGATTCTTGTGTAAAAAGTGTACCTACATAAAAGAGAATCAGTAGAAAAAGCGTGGACGCCGCAGGTTAGATCGCCAGGCCGTCACACTAGCCATACGGTTATGCGAACTATAAATAGTAAGAAAAAAGAAGTTATGTTTATAAATATTCTTTTCTTATGCCGGCACACTTTTGAATAATTTTGGTCAACAAAACTGAAACGCCAAGGGAAGAAAGGCGGTTTGTAGTTAGGGTTACCAGACCTAAAAATGGAAATTCCTGACAAACTCGATTATAATTCCGCATATTTCAGGGAAAGTCCGGACAAATAAAAAACTCAACACTTTAACACTTAAACAACAAAATAAACAATACCATAAACAAAAAAATACTATCACAAATGAAAAATAATTCTAACATATAGGATAAAACTGGGCTTATTAATTAGGAAAACAGAGTTGAAGAAAGTTTGAAACGGCGGCCGGCGTATTGTGTGTTTCCCGCAAATCTCTGCTTCGCACTCTACGTCATGCGCAAGTGGTGACAAAATTCGGCTGCCTATCGAGCATACTATACTCGTATATGCTTATACTATGGATCTACTCGATTCGACATGAAAAATTCCATAACACGCCTGCAGTTTCTTTCCCACGGCCATTCATTTATGATTTCTCTTAAAAATCCGGACAATTTATAAATCCCGACGGAATCCGGACTTTTCCGGACATCTGGTAACCCTATTTGTAGTACCCATTGGCCTCCGAACTTGTCCGAACTTTTCCGGATGTCTGGTAACCCTATTTGTAGTACCCATTGGCCTCCAAACTTTTTCCTGCGCATGTCTATGGTTCAAAGGTATTATTTTGTAGACCAATCGTTTATTCCGTTTATTTTTCTCGCTCTTGTAAAATTTTGATTTGAGGCTTGGTTTACAACATAAGGAACTTCAAAGAAATAAACTTTTATAGGTATATCTACTTACGGTATATCTAAAAATTTTTTGATATAATATACAAGCAACACGTGAGCATGAGACACCCTGTATAAATATTGTTATTAAAATCAAATTAAGCACATATTATGTGTATTAATTTAAGAGCATTGACGTGTCCATATAGTTATGGGTGATTACTCGAGGTTCGTGTACTGCCCGATCGTTGAGGTCTCTCCGTCTGTTTCCATACGGAGCTCTCTAATTCGCATTCCTCCAGATGTCCATCTAGACTCTATACTTTTTTCCCATAAGTACAATCCAACCAATAAATCTAAATGCGTGTCTTACTCGTGTTGTAATATTTTTCCGATAATTATCCTCTTTAACGTCTTGCATAATACCAGATAGTTGACTTGTTTGGATATGAATTTCATCAGACGCCATCGAGAAATTCCTTAAGTTGAAACACCTGTGATACAATCAGATGTCCTTGCGTGAGTATGCCTGAAGAAATTACGTATTCACTTGCCAATCACTGGATAAAAATTCAAGTGGACAGTTTTATTAATGAATGTCTCAGCTGAAGAATCTAGTTATCATATCAAACACACCTATAACATTATGTATATGGATCGGAGGTTATGATAGTTAATTTGTATAACAAGATATTTTGTAATGTGGATTTATTATAGCATTTTGTTATTATTGCAAGTATTATTGTATAATGTTCTAAATAAGGGACCTTGATTGGTGTTTTTAAAGCAGGTAAGTAGTATAGCTACTGCTTTAATAAAGGTATGTAAGATATAACGAGATTACAATTAGCAAATTCAGATGTTTTCAAATTCAAAATGTGCTTGAGAATGTATAAAATCTCATAATTAAGGTTGGGTTTTTACAATAGAGAACCAGTTATTTATTATTAATTGAGGAACAGCTCAAATTTTTGGTGCAATAAAATTAAAATAAAAATATGTACATAGTACCAAAATTCTTGGAATACCTTTGTGGTGCGAATTTGATTTCTAAGTGGCACATCTTAGTATTATAATATATTCAGCATCAGCCTTCAATCTTACCTCTTTTAGAAATTAATACATTTTGTATTTGTTTCTGTTATCGAAAATAATAAATAGAGTTCCAAAAAAACCACAAAACCCAAGTTACATTTTTTACCATACAATTAATCACTTTCAGAATCACTAGTATCACTGTCACTGTCGCGTGTCGCCCAAAGAAATAATAGGGAGGTTCGGAGAAAAATAAGATATCTATTTTTTGGCATGAAAATGACAGAAAATTGTTATTGTAATTGATTTACGGCGAATTTTTTTTTCTAAAATTTTTTTTGCGGCGTAATAAGCGAAAGAAATTAGCTTATCACGCCCACATGCTAGTTCGCCTTGTTATTGGTTTGACGTCAGAGATTCGTAAGGCGCTCGTCCCACTCCTCTTGAAGTGCCCGTGAAGCGGTACCTATCTCATAACATACTTATTGGGACTATTTCGAGCGTGAATTTTTAAAGTAAGGTGTCAAGGAAACATAAAACAAAGACAACATAATCGATATAATGATGCAACAAGGGTATCAAAAGTCCGATTCACATAATTTGCCATATTTATGTAGTAGGTAGGTAAATGTCCCGGTAAATGTGGAAATGGTGTGTGATTCTTGCATCTAACCCCAATTTCATTCAACCTCAAAACAGTAGTGTAAAGGCAGACCGGTATAAGTAAAACAAAGTCAACAATTTATTAACTGTACATGCCTTTTATAATTCAGCATAAGTAGGTATGTAGATTGTAGATACCTGCTTACTTCTGTTTGTAAAATACAATACAATACATACCTACTCATTTATGTAGGTATGTATACCTAAGTGATTGACAAGTTTTTAAAAAAAACGGAAACAAATACAACTCACGCGAATGAAAAAACTACGCTACGTAGGTACTAGGTACTTGTTTAACAAAAAGAAACAACTGCTATATTCTGGAACGGTTAATGTAGAAACTCGGAAGAGACTCTTAAAGACGCATGTATGGAGTACGAAATTATACCTATGGGTGCGAAACTTGGACAATCGGAGAAGCGGATTGAAAAAGAGTAGAAGCGTTTGAAATGTGATGCTACAGACGGGTGTTGAAGATACCGTGGATAGACAACAAGTTAGCAATAAGGAGGAATTAGAAAGAGTTGGGGAAAAGAGAAAAGTACGGAAGACCATAAAGAATAGGGGATAGGATCGTAGGATGGTAGGACACCTTCTGAGACACAAAGGAATAGTTCGCGACATACTAGAGTCAGAGATAGGAATAAAGAGGTAGAGGTTGGAGCAGATTAGACTACTGCTCTCAAATAGTTGGGGATGTAGAATGTTCTACTTTTACGGAAATGCGTAGGCTAGCTCAGGGAAAGGATGGAGGTACGCGTCCTACCAGTCTTCAAAAGAGAACTTTATGATGACGTACTATTTAATTATTATTGTAAAATAGTTAATAAAATTTCCTTTTTTACTTCAGGGAGGGAACGCTACGGCGATTCAGTATTTGGCTCCGTCATGCTCCTAGCATCCTGTTTCAAATTATGCTTACCGTAACACGTTACCCAGTACCAAGGGGTCCCAGAAAACTGTCGATAAATTACATTATGTTCGATTTTATTTAGAGTGGCTGCAATGGGGCAGTCGATAATTTTATAAACTTTTGCAATGATAAACTAACTCGCGAAAATATCGATAATGCTGACCGATTTTCCTTCTGGCTCCAACGAACCACTTTTTCCGTTTTATTGGTGTGCTGTACGATGTATTAGTCTGGGTACAAAACAGAAAACACCATTTAGAACCAGTTAATAATATTTAACAATTTAACTACACATGCATATGCATAATATTTATGGAACTGCTGCGCGGAAGCTGGGACTTGTACGTTATACTAAGTTCTGACGTCACGCGGCCTGCTCTCGCTGCAAGGTACGATTTCTAGCCTCGCACCGACGGAAAACTTTGCAACGGCTTCACAGGCGAAGGAATTTTTTTTTAACAAAAATTAACAACATAACTGCCTTCAGTATATAGTTAATATCTTCTTGTTTTACTTTTTGGTAGAAGTTCATGATTTAACAAATAAATACTTCGCGAACTACCAATATATAACGTTTTATTTAAATATTTTACCGGTTTCAGGATTCACAAAGATCCCATCATCAGAAATGTACGAAAAATTGTAAACAAATTATTATGACAGTTGACAAGGAAACTAAAATTGACAAAACAATACAAAGAATAATGATATCCATGAAAAAAGATAACTAGATAACTGAATTTCAGTATTTACCTACGGGGTATAAGAAAAACACAAAGGAAAATCGAATACCTCGTAGCTTGAAGGGAGAAAACAATTAATTTAAAGAAAACCATATTGGAAAAAACAATAAATTCAATTGAAAAAACCTTCAAGTGAAATATCAGAACAGAAAAACTAAATAAACAAAATATCCATGGAATCTCGACAACTGCCAACTGCTAATCTTGAAATAAACTCTGTGGTCAAGTCTATGTGTTCTGTCTTGACAACTGCCAACTGCTAGTATTGTAATAAACTAAAAAAGAGAGAAATAAGTCAAAAAACGGCATAATGGCAAAAAAGAAATAAGTCGAGGATTAAGATGGAGAGACTGTTGTTGAATAATTAATTCAAGAATCAATCCTAATAATACAAATAATAAAAGTAATATTGATGACGATAATGATGATGAAAACGATGATAATAATGTCAATAATAAAACAAAAAGAAGAAAAAGAATCCCATATTGCCAAATAACCTCGAAGGTCCATGGTTTATATGGGCTAGCAAATAAACTGTAATTGATTATTGAACTAATGTCATAATGGCAATAAGAGAACCTGTCCTACCGAGACATGAGAATCATTTTGATCAAAAGACATTTACAAAAGTTTAAATAAACTAGATTGTATTAAATCTACTTGGTCATTAAGTAAGTTACAATTTTTATCATTTTTATGTTTATAAATTTCTATAGACTCTAATATATCTAACTGATAACTTTTTACAAAATTAAACAATAATTTAGTATTTTCTAAAGGAGGGAATCGATGATTGTTATCAAAGAAATGATTAGCAAAACTTGAATGATCGTTTTTTAGACGAAACGATCGTAAATGTTCATTATATCTAATACGTATAGATCTGCCAGTTTGTCCTATATAAATGCTGTTACAGTCTAAGCAATTTAGTTGATAAACACCTGTGTGGTCAAGTTTATGTGTTCTGTCTTTACTGTTAAATAGAATATGTGATAATATATTTGAAGGTTTAAATGTGACCTGTATGTTGTTTTTTTCTTAAAATACTGGCAATCTTTTCAGAAATATTTCCAAAATAAGTAATTCTGCAAAATTTGGTAACTTTATCATTACATAATTTAGGATATACATATGTTGTTACAAGCAATTTTAAATTTTTTACTGTTAGTGATTCTATTGATGATTTCAATTTTAAAACCATTATTTATAGCAATTGTTCTAATTACATTTAGTTCTTTATTCAATTTATCCAAAGACAGTGGTACTGTAAAGGCCCTGTGTATCATAGAATTGTAAGCAGAAATTTTTTGACAAAATGGGTGAAATGAATTTGATGAAAGAGTAATATCTGTATACGTTGGCTTCCTAAAAATATCGAAAGTTATTTTATTATATTCATTTATTAAAGTTAAATCTAAGAAATTAATTTTGTGTTCAGTTTCTATTTCTTTTGTAAATTTTATTTTTGGGTGAATACTGTTCAAAAAATTTTGAAAATTGTCTAATTGTCTTGTTGTTCCTTTAAAGCAAGCAATTATATCATCTACATATCTATACCAAAATAGAATATGTTGTTTGCCTAATTCTGAATTCATAATTTTTTCTTCAATATCTGACATGAAAATATCTGCTAATAAAGGACTAATTGGAGAACCCATAGCAAGACCTAAATTTTGAGTATAATATTTATTATTAAACTGGAGATAATTTTGTTCAATACAAAGTTGGAAAGCAGTAATAATATCATTTTTTATAACAATATTAGTATGAGTTTTATCTAAAATATTTTCAATTAATTTCAAGCATTCATTAGGAGGAATATTAGGGAACATATTTGTAACATCAAAAGAAACCAAAAAAGACCCTGTAGGAATATTTTTATTTTTGATATTGTTAATTAATTCTAAAGAATTTTTGAAACTAAATTTGGATTTAAAATTTGTTGTAGTTTTAAATATATTATTAATGTTTTTAGCTAAATTTCTTGTGGGAGCATTAATATATGATACTACTGGTCTTATAGGTGTATTAATTTTATGGTTTTTGATTAGTCCATATAATTTAGGGGCACGTGCATTCATATTAATTAATCTTAATTTTTCAAAATTGTTATCAAAAATACTGTTGCAATTTTTTAACCAATCCTTTAATTTAGTTTGAAAATGTTTTGTTGGATCTTTTTTTAGTTCAGTTAAGTTTTCATTTCTAATAAAATTTTGCATCTTTGTTATATATTCATCTTTAGGTAAAATTACTATAGCATTGGATTTGTCCGCTTTGGAAACTATCAAATTATCTTTATTAATTTTTTCTTTAATAGAATTAATGGTACTTTTATCAATTTTATCAATTTTATTAATGATTAAGTTTTTGTACTGAAAAGTATTATGAATTTTATTTCTAATGTTCTGAGAATCATCATCCTTTTTTAAAGCTACCTCAATTTCTGAAATTAAAATTTCGGTTCTATTAATATTGTTTATATTAGGGGCAAATTTTGGACCTTTTGATAGTAATTCTGTTTCATTTTTGTCAAAAACTGTATTACTGTAATTGATAAATTTGGAACTAAATATTGATTTATTAGAATTGTTGTTATAGACGTCAGTTTTGTTACAATTTTGAATATAGTTTAAATTTTCTAACTTCTTTCGTTGTGTAAAGTATTTTTTATGTATGATTTTATTAATACTGTCTCTAATTATGTCATCTAAACTGTCAAACTCTATAGCTTACAATTCTATGATACACAGGGCCTTTACAGTACCACTATCTTTAGATAAATTGAATAAAGAACTAAATGTAATTAGAACAATTGCTATAAATAATGGTTTTAAAATTGAAATCATCAATAGAATCATTAACAATAAAAAATTTAAAATTGCTTGTAACAACATATGTATATCCTAAATTTTGTAATGATAAAGTTACCAAATTTTGCAGAATTACTTATTTTGGAAATATTTCTGAAAAGATTGCCAGTATTTTAAGAAAAAACAACATACAGGTCACATTTAAACCTTCAAATATATTATCACATATTCTATTTAACAGTAAAGACAGAACACATAAACTTGACCACACAGGTGTTTATCAACTAAATTGCTTAGACTGTAACAGCATTTATATAGGACAAACTGGCAGATCTATACGTATTAGATATAATGAACATTTACGATCGTTTCGTTTAAAAAACGATCATTCAAGTTTTGCTAATCATTTCTTTGATAACAATCATCGATTCCCTCCTTTAGAAAATACTAAATTATTGTTTAATTTTGTAAAAAGTTATCAGTTAGATATATTAGAGTCTATAGAAATTTATAAACATAAAAATGATAAAAATTGTAACTTACTTAATGACCAAGTAGATTTAATACAATCTAGTTTATTTAAACTTTTGCAAATGTCTTTTGATCAAAATGATTCTCATGTCTCGGTAGGACAGGTTCTCTTATTGCCATTATGACATTAGTTCAACAATCAATTACAGTTTATTTGTTAGCCCATATAAACCATGGACCTTCGAGGTTATTTGGCAATATGGGATTCTTTTTCTTCTTTTTGTTTTATTATTGACATCATTATCATCGTTTTCATCATCATTATCGTCATCAATATTACTTTTATTATTGGTATTATTAGGATTGATTCTTGAATTAATTATTCAACAACAGTCTCTCCATCTTAATCCTCGACTTATTTCTTTTTTGCCATTATGCCGTTTTTTGACTTATTTCTCTCTTTTTTAGTTTATTACAATACTAGCAGTTGGCAGTTGTCAAGATTCCATGGATATTTTGTTTATTTAGTTTTTTCTGTTCTGATATTTCACTTGAAGGTTTTTTCAATTGAATTTATTGTTTTTTCCAATATGGTTTTCTTTAAATTCATTGTTTTTTCCCTTCAAGCTACGAGGTATTCGATTTTCCTTTGTGTTTTTCTTATACCCCCTAGGTAAATACTGAAATTCAGTTATCTAGTTATCTTTTTTCATGGATATCATTATTCTTTGTATTGTTTTGTCAATTTTAGTTTCCTTGTCAACTGTCATAATAATTTGTTTACAATTTTTCGTACATTTCTGATGATGGGATCTTTGTGAATCCTGAAACCCGTAAAATATTTAAATAAAACGTTATACCGGGTGGGGATTTAGTGTGTAATCGGCTCATATCTCTGGAACTATTTAAGATATCAAAATGAAATTTTACACGAATGTGGGGAACCACATGAAGCATTTCCCAAAATTATTTAGGTATATACAGGATGTTCACATTGTAAGTACCAGACCAAAGTTATATTTCTTTAAATGGAAACCCTACGTGTCATAGCATAATTTATGGATTCCCCGTAAAATTCCATGAAAATTGATATACTACATGATGTTGTTTTGATTAAGGAATGTTGAGATATTGACATTTTTCTGCCATTATGGACCCAAATTTATGACGCTACTGACGCATACTAACCAAAGCCACCTAAAGTTTTTTTATTGAAATAGGTTCACACACTGCTGTATTTTTGAAATCTATAAATAATTTTATCATAATACTTGAGATAATACAGGGTGGTTAAGTTATGCAAAACAGCATTTTTCTCAGAAATTTCAAATGGAACACCATGTATATTATTTGTACAATTGATGGTCATTTTACTAAGCTGTTTATTGATGTGGATATTGTCAAGTCTACCAGTAAAAGTTTCGACAGAATGTACAATTGAATTATAAAAATGTAGAGTTTCATTAGTATTTTACATTATTTTTGACGATCTCTCCTATTTTGTCACCCAAAATTCCAAAAAAGGTCTGCATTTTGTTTCTATAAAATATTTAGCAAATAAAGTTTACATTAACCCAAAAAATCTCATTGCAAGATTATTTCTTAAAGATAATATTTTCTTCCATGGCACTCCTTGTTTGAACATTATACATTTAAGAATATAACCATCAAGAAACAATTTTACAATAAGATTTATTGTCTTTATATTGATACCAATTTGCAAATACAAAATATAAACATTATTGTGACTTTTGAGCAACAGAATAGGTGAAATTCGTCAAAAAGAGTATAAATTAATAATGAAATTCAAAAATTTTGATGTTTAATGGTAATATCTGCCGAAACTATCAGTAGTAGACCTGGCAATATCTACATCAACTAAAAGTTTAGTTAACTGACAGTCAGTTGTGCAAATAATATACATGGTATTCTATTTGAAATTTTTTAGAAAAATTCCCTTTTGCATAACTTAACCACCTTGTATAATCCTAAGTATTATGGTGAAAGTATTTATAGATTTCATAAATACAGCAGTGTGTAAACCCCTTTCAATAAAAAATAATTAGGTGGCTTTGGTCAGTAGACGCCAGTAGCGTCATAAATTTGAGACCGTAATGTCACAAAAATGTCAATATCTTAACAGTCCTTACTCAAAACCACATCATGTAGTATATCAATTTTCATGAAATTTTATGGGGAATCGAAATCGTGTAAATGCTTGTGGGGTTTCCATTTAAAGAAATAGGACTTTGGTCGGGTACTCAGAATGTGAACATCCTGTATATACATTAATAATTTTACGAAATGCTCCATGTCGTTCCCCACATACCTGTAAAAATTTCATTTTGATATCTTAAGCAGTACTAGAGATATGAACCGATTACACACTGAATCCCCACCCGGTATATTGGTAGTTCGCGAAGTATTTATTTGTTAAAGCCTTCAGTATAATAAACTCTATCATTTTTAATGAAATTTGAAAATTACCGAACCTGCCTATTAATGGTTTAACTTCACTGATATTGTCTGCGAACACTTCATTTTCTAAATATTTGTCCTCGGTTAAGACGTGATTAAGATCACGTGATCACAACGCTTCTTCCAGTCTTCTGGCTTTATCCGATTAACTTCATATTCCGCTAACTTCCGCGTATCTTCTAATTTGAAGGTTGCAGCGACGTTGTTTTTCATTGTCGTCCATATTAACTCGATGGGATTTAAATCTGGAGGATATGACGGTAAACGTAAAACAGTGTGTCTATGGTCTTGTAATAATGTGTCGAACTTGTAGGTTATATACTTCATCTTCTTATAATTTCGTACAACTGTGGTTTTAACATATTAGGTTCAAAATTAATACTTTGGTCGTTTAGCCATTTAATCATATCTGCCGTTTTAGAATTTGATGTGGGTGTGGGATTTGCCTGGACGTTGTGGTTGGGTGCATTGTCTACTACGACTACGGAACTCTTTGGTAAACTAGGCATCAAGTTTTGATACGATCTCTCACACTCTGATGCTGATTGATATACTTGTCTACATCGGTTTGGAATCTTCCGCTGCGTCACTCTTACAGCTAGTTATTTGTAAAATTGTTCCCAGCGTGTCCTTTTGAACGATACTTTCTAGCGTCTTAGATCTGTGCCAAGTGGTGTTCCCCAGAGTTCCATACTGGGTCCCATTCCATTTATTATTTATACATCTCAGTTTCACAAATTTTTCAATAATAACTTAAACATTGTCTCCTATGCTGATGACACCTAGGTTTATTTCTCCTTTCGCCCGGATAACTTTTTGTTTGAAGTTAATGAAGTAAACTCACAAAATGACATAAACTGTCTCCAAACACTATTCTTGGGTTCGTTTCTCAGTACATTTTCGTGAATTTCTTCTTCTTGTATATCTACAAAAGGATTCATTCTTCCTTATAATTTATTATTGAGTAATTTCGAAAACACCTTTATTATCACCTATAATAGCCAAAGGGTCTTGATAATTCGAAATAACTTGATACATTTTCGAAAGCGGGTTGCTCGGCAACATCCCGACGCCGAAGGCGGAGGTATGTTGCCACAGAGAAACCCGCTTGAGGAAATTTATCAAGTTATTTCGAATTATCAAGACTCGAGGGCTATTCGGTAAGAAAATTTTTTGCCCAAAAAGAACAATTTGTTGAAAAGAAATTAAAATTGAAAAGAACAATCTTGGAAATGACATTTTGTGCAAAAAATTCGACAGCAGTGCAAAATAGACATTTTTCCGTTGCTACAGTAATCCAGATGACATAAGTGAAAATAGCCCATAAGCACTCTTCAGTTAAATGTTCTTCTGATTGGCTGTCTTTGAACACGTGACTGTAGATACACAAATTCTATTGGATTATTGTATAGGTAAAAATTTTTCTATATAATTGAGACATTATGATACGTCAATCAGTTCTTTCAACATTTAACAAAAGAAACAGATTTGCGTATGTTCCCTAATTCTCATGCATGTATGTTAAGGAACTTAATGTGAGTGAGTAACTCTAGAGCAAACAAGTAGTGAAAGTAACGCGTTTTATAGCCAGCGAGCCCGTCAGCAATGCGGAAATCGAATGATGATATCGCATGCCTGTGTGAAAATCTAAGAAGTACTTATTCAACAGCAACAACAATACAGGTGCATAAAACCTGCATAATGTGTAATGTAAGATAAGCCTTAGTGGTTGTGCTTTAGAACTTACTTTGTTTTACTTTAGTTATTAATGGCAGTTACACTGTATATGCAATAATTCAGTTAATTAAAATGCAGATTTACGACGATGGTATAAAGTGTTTTGTATTATAAATATTACATTATTAATTTTTTTCCAGCAGAAGAATTTCGTGTTTAAATCACATTTTTCTTTAGTTTTTTTCACCAATGATTTTCTCTTGTAATGTAGGTACCTACTACATAATAGTGTTCCACGATCGTATGTTCAGACCGGTTGGTTGTTCGGTAACATCTGCAAATTATTTGATAAAGTTAAGAAGAAAGTGGGCAAATATTTAATCAATGGAATTGAGTAAGTTAAAAAAATGCAACATAACATAATATGCTCACGTGTAATACCTAGAAAGCAGTTTTAGTATTTTTTCATACGTGAAATTTCAGAATTTTAGTACTACAATATCTAGTACGAATATAATATGCATCCCCTACTGCATTGAAATGTGGATGAATTTCCTTGGTAAATTGAAAGTCGACAACAAAAAATTACCAAAACGAGCATGTTGGTGACGCGTCATTCCTATGTTACGCTCTAGTACAGAATTTTGTTCTGATAATAGTAAACTATTAATTTTTTAAATTTGCAGGTCTTCCTATTCAAAAAAAAATCTGTAAACGGGTGAAGAATAACTGTTTAATAAATTTTGGAGTAAAGTTCACGTTCAGCTGACGATATATTTTACATCGGTCGTTTTCATCATTTCGCTATATTTAGCATAGCAGAAATTTTCATCTCTTCAACACCAAAAATGTCCTATCTTCGAAAGAATTCTGTTTAACCATTTTTGCACAAACCATTTACGATTTTGTTTATTTGAGCACGAAGCCTCAAACAAAACCAAAGTTTAATAAATGAAGTGATATTTAACTTTTAATCAACAAATTTGAATACCACCTTAAGCTTGCTTTTGCATGATGAATAAAACGGTAAATTCATTATAAATCATTATTTAAGTTGTGGTATGCGTCTACTCCATTACATAGGTACGTATTTTGCACATAAATTAATGAAAGTCATAATGACGCAAGCTCAAGGTTTAGGAACGCGCACAAGCTGCTCTAAAAATTTCTGAAAACTAATACTTGTAAGAAGTTGAAAGCAAAATTTGCATCATATATCTGATTTAATATATATTTCGACTAAACTTTGTAAAACTTAATCCCACCCAACGTAATCATTAGAATGCTTTTAAAATAAGAAATTTCCCACGTACGATTTTTAGGAAACCTCTAATCTAAACCTGAAAAGCTTGGAAACTGTGTATCGCTAATTTGTTTCACATCTTAATGTGTTATCCTGTTCTCCGTATTTAACGTGCCAAACAGGAAATTTACGAAAAAAATTTTACCTTGAAGTTGACAATGAACACAACATTGCGAGAAAATCATATTTACTTCAAGAAAATGTGACAGAAAACACATTGATTATTAACATTCTGATTATTTTATCTAGACTGTATACAGGGTGTCCCACCTCGAGTTTGCCAAACGAAAACTGCTAGTATAAAACGTCATTCTAAACAAAAAAGTTCATACGATTCTTTACCGTTACTGAGATAAATCATTTTAAAGAAGTTCTAAAAGTGCAATTCTTGTATTCGTACGTAAGTAATAGAATTTGAACATGTTTTTATTTTAATTTGTTTTTATGTTCTTGTTTCGTTTTTTAAATGTCTGTTAAGTACCTATTTTGTTCTGTTTGTTTTTTATTTTTTATTTTCGATTACGAATTTTAAATAATACATGATGTTGCTTTAACTACTGACGTGAATCGGAAATTAGGTTCATATGAACTTTTTTGCTTAAAATGACTTTCTTTTCAGCAGCTGTTTTCGTTTGGCCCCGCAGTTCATTTGCATTTCATGGCAAACTAATTTTAGAAAATCTTTAAAATTGCTTAGCCCTGTAACGGTAAAGAATCGGACATACGTTCATATGAACGTTTTTGCTTAGAATGACTTTCTCTACTAGCAATTTTATTTGGCACACTCGAAGGGATTATAGTTACAAAAAGTACAATATAACGAAAAGTTTTGAAGACTGGAATAAGTACAAATACAATAGGAATAGACTAGTAGATTTAATTAAGATAGAAAAGCGTCGTTATTTTGAGGCGAAGATAGATAGTTTTAAGTGCGATGGGAAGAAAATGTGGAAAACTTTGAAGGAAATCATATCTAAACCAAAAGCAGAAAATTATCAAGATATTATTAGTAATGGAAATGTTCTAACCCATCCTAGAGACATAGCAAATGAATTTAATAAATACTATATAGAGAGCATAAATGAAATCATACAGGATATAGGTGTTAGTAAGGTAAAGGATGAGGAATATGCGGTTAATTCCTCAACAGTATTTAATGATTTTGAACTACTAAATAATGAAGAGTTAGGTAAAATAATAGGAAAAGTTAATAATAAGACAAGCCCTGATGAACTAGACTGCTTAATGATAAAGGACTTTTATGAAGAATTTTCTAATGTAATAATAAATATCATAAACTCCTCTTTGGAAAAAGCCGTTATTCCGGACCAAATGAAAATAGCCACTATAGTACCAATAAGAAAGATCTGTAGCACTAAAAGAATCGAGGACTTCAGACCCATTAATATGTTGTCATCAATAGAAAAGATCTTAGAAAAAGCAGTATACTCTCAAGTAATAAACCATGTAAAAAATAATGCAATCTTATCCCAGTATCAATCCGGATTTAGGGAGAACCATAGCTGTGAAACGGCGTTTCAATAGTTACTAAATCATTGGAAAACGGTGGTAGATGACAATTTAATCGTGATGACAGTATTTTTAGATTTAAAGAGAGCGTTTGAGACTGTAGATCGAACAAGACTATTAGAAAAGCTCAGGAATTACGGCTTTCAAGGAACAGTTTATGATTGGTTCAATAATTACCTAACCCATAGAAAACAATATGTTAAGTGTGGACACGCTTTATCGGATCAGCGAGAAATAGAGTTCGGTGTACCTCAGGGGAGTATATTGGGCCCATTATTATTCTGCTTATACGTGAATGACTTGCAAGAGGTTTTAAAAGCCTGTAAGTTTCATATGTTTGCGGATGACACTGTTATATATATAATAGGAAAAGATGAAACCGATATGGTAGAAATAATAAATGAGGAATTAGGCAAAGTAAACGATTGGTTGAAAGTAAATAAATTGAAATTAAATACTGGAAAAAGTAAGTATATGGTGTTATCATCAGAGAGCGTGTATCATAAATATAATGCATTGCAACTTAAAATAGAAATTGAAAACAAAGAAATAGAAAAAGTGGAAGAATTTAAATATCTTGGAATAATTGTTGATAGACGGTTAAACTTTAGGGAACACATTAACTACACATGTAGAAAGATATCCAAGAAGTTAGGAGTATTAAGACGTTGCAGCAGTTTCTTATCAGTTTATGCCAGGAAAACTGTATATAATGCAATAATTCTTCCACATTTCATGTATGCTTCAACAATATTGTATCTGGGGGCAAAAACAGAGAAAGATAGGCTGCAAAAGTTGCAAAACAAAGGGATGCGCATTATACTGGGATGTAGTAAATATACGAGAATTACTGATATGCTGCACTCACTGCAATGGCTGGATGTAAAATCTTTGTTGCTGAGGAATGTGTTAATTTTCTTACATAAAATTAACTTAGGATTAATGCCCCCATATTTATCGAATATAATAACAATTTTTTCCGAAAAACATGAGTATAATACAAGAAATAAGAATAATATAAGTTTGCGATATACAAATAAGAAAAAAACACAAGTATCAATATTTTTCAGAGGTGCAATAGAATACAATAAGTTACCATTAAAGTTAAAAGCAATAAAAATGTAGGTAGATTTAAGGTAGAAATTAGTAAATATATTGTAAACCAGTAAGTATATTCGTGTTATTTTGTGTTACGTATTCGTGTTATTTTGTATTAGGTATGTTATACTTATTAGTTATATATTTTTTATTTTATATTTTTATTCATGTGTAGTAACAGATATTAATGGAAGCTGATGTAAATTAGCAAAATGCTAAATAAATGGTGTTATTATTATTATTATAGCATATCTACTACTCACATTTCAGAAAAATGAAGGGCAAGAGAACATATACAAAGCAGCAAGAAAAGTGACAGTGGTCATGAAACGGGCGTGGGGAACATGGAATAGTATAGGTATTACATACACCTATACCAAGGGACTAAAGTGGCACGTCCTTTTACCCCGAAGCGAAAAGTTTGTAGTGCTACAATTCGCTGAGGTATAAAAAGATACTTTAGTCCCGTGGTTTACGCTATTTTTCGCACTTTTGGACTTTTTTGCCATAAAATTATATAAGAAATTATAAGTACATACTCTACTAAAAGCAAAATGTCAAAAAACTGTCTGTTGGCCACATGTCCGATTGCAATTCGTTAAAGGGACTTCTGATGTCGGTTACCATGGAGAACTCAAATAAAACAATTTAATTCTTATCCCCCCTTTTACTTTTTATCACTGTTTCGAATTTCAGGGACAAAATGTGACACTTTTGTCCCTAATAAGGGCCGTCTGACACTAATTTTAGTACTAAATTCAGTACAATTTCAGCGTGCACAGAGTTTAGTTTGAAAATTAGAGCGACAACATAATTGTTCATGACAGATAAACACTAAAATAAGTAGGTGGGCATGCGCATTGATCCAAATTAAGTCAAATGTCAAATATGTTCCGGCATGTTTGTCTTTATAATTCTTGGTTTTGATCCCACAGAACTTATTTTAGTACTGACATGCCGTTCACAATTCTGTTGTCACTCTAATTTTCAAACTAAACTCTGTGCACGCTAAAATTGTACAGAATTTAGTACTAAAATTAATCTCGTGTCAGACGGCCCTAAAATTTGATATAAAAGTGTACTTCTTATCCCAAAAGTGCGAAACATTAGTTATCAAGAGTGGAAAATGAAGTAGTCGGGACCCGAAATTAAGAACACAGTTTTTCGTACTCAAATGCTAAAAATTTTAAATAAAAAATGACATTTCTCAAGAATTCTACTGTCATAATCGTTTCGTTGCTAGTCAACGTCAGTCGCGCTTTGCGAGTAATAATACAAAAAATCATAGGAAAGGGAAAGAACGCCTATATAGGATTTGTAGATTTGGAAAAAGCCTTCGCCAATGTAAAATGGAAGAAGATGTTCGAAGTCCTCAGAAGTGTAGGCATGAAGTATAGGGATAGAAGAATCTATACAAAGAGCAAACGACAGTTATAGAATTTGAACACGAACATAGAGAAGTAGATATCCGAAAGGGAGTGAGGCAGGGATGTGCGTTATCGCCACTAGTTTTCAACTTATATATCGAAGATGCGATTCAAAATATTGTTAAAGACAGAATATCTGCTGGAATTAATATACAGGGCCAAACTATTAAGGCTGGGATTTATCAGCTGTTAGTCTATAAAGTGCTGCCACCTATCTCCCAAAAGTGTGATTAGGATTATGCAAAATATTGTCACAATCTATTATGATTGGTTTCTATCACAGCTGCAAACTCTTCAGGTGGAACCTCTACAGCTTGGAATTTTCAAGGTTTTTTGCTTTAGGGGCAACCGAATAACTCTGGGAGGATTAGTCGGCGTTCCTATCTTTAAATTATTATTTTCTATTTAGAAATAAGAGGATAAATTGAACAGCCATCTGCATTGCAATGGCCACACTACTGCTACTGTCAAACGTCCAGTTTACTGTGTATCTCGCCCAAATATGCACAAGATGGAGACATGCCAATATAATTTTCATTCCAATACGCCGGTTAAACCAAGTAACGTATCAAGACGTTCTTGGTCGAAAATGAATAACGAATAATTAACTTAGCCAACCCTACTTTCTAATTACGATAAATATGTGTACAAAAGTGAAAAAGGTGTCGAGTTTATGACGGATTTTTCAATAATTTGACTGAGATTTATTTAAGGCGAACGAAAAATATTACTAGAAGAGTAGTGCGAGTCTCTAAGTTGATCTTTTATGGATAAATCTTTTTTTTATTTAACGCCCTATCTGCTTTAATTTCAGAATGATGTTGGAATAAAAATGTGTCTACATGTCCCGTTTTTAGTGCTTAAATTCCGTACCCTTAATATGCTCAGATTCTCGGGTGATATAGGAGTATTAGCATCCAGCGTCGCGTTTTGTTCCATTTTTCTTCTTGAGGACGCATTAAAATTGCAAAGCAACCTCGATCCAAAAAATCGTCCAAATGGCGACTTGCGATTTGCTGCAAATATTAGTCGTAATTGCCTTTATAAAAGGCCCCCAATCTGGCCGCACTGCTTTGGAGTTTGATCGTGGCGGTTCGTACTGGGGTGGGGGGAGTAGGGGGCTACTAATATGCAGTATGCAGCAAATATGAAAACATTGTCGATAGCATAACCATTCCTTTGGTTGAAATGAATAAAAAATGATAATGAGTGAGTACCGGTAGAACATGGCCAGCCGGCCCAGTTGCGACGGGCCTACCGGGAAATTTCCCGGTGTCCCGCCGGCCCAGTCCGCCACTGTCCAGCGAAGAAGAATTAGGAAGGGCTCTGAACGAAACGGAAGCGATTTTGACGGAGGGCTATGGTATGAAGATCAATAAAAAGAAAAGCAAAATATTGGTGTGTAGGGGGCGTGAAAATAGGACTAGGACTCGGTTCTTTTTTAATCAAGTCTCTAGATCCTTTCTAGATTATTTAGAGAACACCCCCAGGACTGTTTTCTATAGTTTCTTTTAATTTCGACTACCGAATTTGTACGTTTTGGAAAAAATCGAGTTTATTGTTCTTGTAGAATTTTGCAAGGTAACCATTTCTACCATTTCTACTATTTAATTTAATTTAATTTAGTTTATTTAATTTTATTTGTAACAGTTCACCAAATTACGTAGACCTGCTTGGAGCACATGCGCAATATCATATCTTCTTATCCCTGTATCTTGAGTTGTACTTTTTAAAGTAAAGACTGATAGCGCTAATTGGTTAAAGTCAATAGACGACGATAGTTTGATTGTTTCATGTTCTATAATATCACCGTCTCTTTTGCAAAATAGTCTCACATCTTTTAGAAAATTCAAACAAAGTAAAGGCTTACAGGCGTCAATAATATATAATCGGTTTGTACTCGAGTCAACATTCTTCTGTTAATTATAGTCTCAATGTTTTCTCTACTGTTTTTGAAGCCCTCAAAACCTATCCAGGTTACAAGTAGAAAATGCGTTGTGTAAATATTTAAAGTCCATTAAAACAAAATTAGCAATTTATTTGGCCTTGGGTCTTCTTGAAAATTAACACTTCGCGACTTCATAAAGCACGCTTTCAAAAATTTCGCTTTAGTCAATAACGCTCAATGTGCTAGAAACTTTATTGATAACTGTATGTTTAAATAAATGTACATGATCAATATTTTGATGAACAATGTGGGTTAAAGATTCTGATTGAGAAATTCTTGACGAAGTTGCATGTGTTTACCGCCAGGGCCACTCTGTATAACGGCGTGAATAATTCCATATTCATTAAAAAAGGACCTCATAAAACTGTTTTGGCATTCGCTCTATTTATACCGTTAGTTTTAAGGCAAATTAATTTTATATAAATTAAAGGCAAACTGAATCGTTAACATTTTCTGCAGGCGTAAACAAGTAGGTTGCAATTCTAGCAGGGTGCACCGGAGTTTATGGTTCTTTCACAGCATTATTTAAGAATTAAAATTAAGTAATTATGCAGTCGTGCAGTCTGCCAAATTGGTTTATTATTTCGAATATGAATCTTCTTGTTCTGGTTCGAAAATCTCGAACAATTACTGAAACTGAACAGATATACAACTTACCGGTTTTTATATTTGCACTTTGGCTAATTCAGTGTCCATCCAATGGTAACAGAGTGTAGTTTCCTGCAAGAAAATTGTCAAATAAGATACCAAAAATACACTATACGCATACGTTGTATGGTTTACAATGGTTTATTTTACACAAAAAGGTCTCCTTTAGATCGGTTTGTTTGTTTCAGCCCAAGGTTGAAGTAAGATTGATTGATGCGAAAGTTAAACATAGCCTCCTTTTCCCCTGGCAATTATATATTTTCATAATCATGTTCGTGATATTTTCGCAATTTAAACAGTCTAGAGGAACGTTTAATGATGTAAATTTAAAAATGCTAATGTAAAATATTTAATTACAAATTTAACTACTTACAATAATTACTACAAACAAGAAACCAACATAATCACACGATCGGAACTGTTTTGCATTTCTTCTTCACGAGTCATCAAGAACAATATTCCAAATCTGCAAAAGGTAATTAAAAGAAGCATGATGGTCCAGTTGCAACGAATCATTCCTTGTGATGCTCGGGAGCTAGTTATACAACGCGCTCTTTCGGTTTCGGGGTTAGTATTCTGGGACGCTCTGTATAGATAGGCTACTCAGATCGTTATCTCGATATATCGGGGTTGCATCTGGTCAATAATACTCTTGCTTAAAAGTCGAAGAAGGGAGGGTTCGTTATTGCTAAACGGTGAAAATGATAAAACATAAACAAATTAAAAGGGTTTCTATTATTCATTTAGCTATTTACATTATATACGGAAATTGAACGGATATTTACAAGAATATATACATGAAAATAAATGTGAAATTCTGGTCTTAAAATTAAGTGCGTTACTGCAACCGGCTCCCTGAGCGAATAGGGCACGAGAACCGGACTATATGCCGAGCCCGTGGACTGTTACTTCGGGTTTTGCTACTATTTGATTACCAGTAGCTTCGTCGTATGATTAACTGTTTCGGGGTACTAGCGCTTTCGTAGTAGCACTCTTCTCTTAGTGCAACTAGTGGGGGGTTTCAAGTTTGAGATATACGTCGGAACACCTAGGGTGTAATCCCGTGAAAGACAGGTTTATTAACCGTCCTGCAAACAGCTTTATAACTGACGGATACACCCCACAGGACATATGCAGATTGTGGTATAAACCTCCGCTGCACTTGGTACATTGCTGGGCTGTATGATCCGCCGCAAATATGCAAACTATATAGGTTATACTTTCCTGCACCTGTACTGGTAAATGGACCTACCTAATTAAGTCAACTACCCTTCTGCTACTCGTCGACTAACTCCGGTCACGTTAGTTTAATTATTGGTAGCTCCTCGGCTTCAATAATTAAATACCAGCGATGTAAACTCTTGAATTTTTATTCTCGGTAGAATAAAACGGTTGCGAGAGATGAACAGTCAATCACACGCCGTGAACTAAACTTATTCAAGCTGTATTTGTAGTCTAACGCTCTACCACTCCATTAGACCTCTCAAAGACTTGGAGAACGGTCCACTAAAATCGAAATACTGATGCAAACAAAACAAACTGGTTGATAAAAAGGAAAACTGTAAACTTTGAATTTTAAATAAATTTTCTAATGAACGAAACACATCCGGAGTTGTTTCAAATTTCTTAAAATTTGTTCCACCGAAATTTCCCTATAGTATGCCACAAATACCTATTTGTTGATGTTGAGTTAAAACCGAGGCTACTATTAAAAGTCCATCTAAAATCCTTATATTTTACTCCCCAAACCATATTTTGTAGTTTTTGTTTAATGGTACGGTGTACCATCCTGTTGTACTATGAAATTTCCTTCAGGGTATCATTTTGCTATACTTGGAAGCAAGCTGTTTACAAGAAAGTCCACATATTTCGAGGCCTTAATGGTACTGTCCATAAACTGAGTATGTACGTATGGCTGGCAGAGACTTGGTGATACAGAAGACTGATCTAGAAATGAGAACTAAAATGGTGAAGGAGGAAATGGAAGAGGAGAATATGAGAAAAACGGAGGAAGAGTGAGGGCCGTCCAGATTACGGCATTGGAGTCCAGGGTAAGGAAGAATAAGAGGCAAACCGAGACCAGCACGGAATTATGGCATTGAACAGGTCATGACATTGCGCGACTTACTAGAGAATTTTTGGCTTTTTTCTCGTCCATACTGAACTAGTTTAGCTATCAATATCCAGGTTTCTTTCGAACGCCAAGCTCCACTTTCCAACAGAAAAACTTCTCGTAAAAATTTCTGGTTTTGAGAGTTTAAACTGCAGAGGTATATTATACCCGGGTGATTCAAATATTACTGTCCCTGACATATTAGAAGCAAACGATTTGGAAGGGCGGATTTTTTTATTTTTCTACTTAGTCAAGAGCTTTAACACCCGTAGAAAAAATGTTTTGTTTTGGGCTGCAAACCACTCGTTCACCTTCATCACTGCAGTCTCATGGTGGTCCCGAAAGTGAATCCCACAAAGGTGCTCTCTGAGTTTGGGGAACAAATGGTATATAGTAACTAGGGGCAGCATAGGACGGTTGTTCGATAATTTCGAAACCTGTAATATGAATTGCGGTCATCGAAACACAGCTCTTATGGATAGGGGCGTTGTCTTGATGAAACAGCATAGGTACCATGTGTACTTTTTTATTTGAGGGAATCACGCAATTCTGAAATTAAAGCAGCGTAATATTGCTCAGCTGTAGTGTAACCACGTGGTAAAAAGTCTACAAGGATAACTCCCTCGGCATCTCAGAAAACTGTGGTCATGATCTTCGCCGCACATACTGTTACACGAAACTTTCGAGGGGGGTGGTGGATGCTTGTGCCTCCATTTCGTACTGTAAAGTTTTGACTCATAGAGGCGAATCCAGGTTTCATCCACAGTAACGAATCTTGCCAGAAAATTTTCAGGATCTCGCAGGATCATGTCATGGACCAACCAATGTTTTATTCGGAAACAATAGTTTTCGGACGTCCAGTACCTAAACCTCGTTCACAGGTTTTTCTGTCAAGTTTAAAATTCCTGGTCCAGTTCTTCACCACCTGATATGAAGGTGCAGATTCATCCAGCACTTGTAACATACCCATATGAATTTCTTGCGGTAACAAACCTTTCTTGCAGAGATATTTGATAACCGCTCGATTCTCAAAATTGTTCATTTAAATATTTGTCTAAAGGAAAAATTTCACAACGACATTTCAAAAAAGTCGTTGATGATTAGAATAACTTATGTATCTTTTAGAAATATGCAGATGTGAAACCAGGAAAATTAAATAAATTAATTTCTGTTCGTGGAATGCGTGTCCATTTCCGCGGAATATGTGAGGTGAAAAGCATATCACAGTGCGAATGAACATTTTTGTGCTGCAGCAGTCGTCACTCCTAAGTCGGCTTGGTCGTTCGTTGTAATAATTACCATTGTAGAAGCCTTTCTGAATAGCAACACTTACTTAATACAAAAGCTTGTCAATTAACGTTGGTTATTTCAGCAGTAATAAATGTAGAAATTATACCTTTACAAATAAAACATCAGAGTTTCTGACCTTTACTTCCAAAAACTATTTTCATTTTCTGCAGATGGACTTACTTTACATCTTTGTCGTAGGTTTGGAGTATTGATCTATGCAAAAACTATTCTAAAATAAAGCTGGTTGTTTTTTATCGTCGATTGCATTCGACGGATGTCAAGAAGAGTTGATGGATGTTCGTTTATAAATAGTCGAACTAATATTTGTAGGAACTCACAACTAGCATACTCTGGAATTAAAATAAATTTATACCACACCTATATCAAAGCATTCAACGCATACTTTAGCAGCCGTGAAATTGATTCCCACCGTGAACGCTTCTGGCGTATTTGGTTCAAGAATTTCATAAAACATAAATACTTTATACAGATACCTAGTTGTGTTAACGGGAACAACGGCTGTCCTCTTGCACATGTTAATGAGCATGCTCACGGTATGTGAACACTTCTGGTACAATCCATTTCGACCACAACATTTGTATTATGGTAGGTAATTACTAATTATATTGGTGTAATTAGTTCTTGTACAGTTAGATAAAATTACATGAAAATAATATTACCTGAAAGATGAACACAAAACACCATATAGTTAATTGTACTCTAATTACAGGAACGGATTGTAAATTATAAACTGTTAAAAATGCTCTTTGCTTTATGTTTTCACGTATTGTACCTATTCCACTATTTTACCTACCTACACTACATGGTTTAGAAAAAAAACATGGCTTTTACATTGCCAAATTTACTGCCCGTGTTACGAGACAGTAATAATCTATTATAGGCAGCGAGCGATACGCATGGGACTCTATCAATCTGCTATAAGATAATATTGAGGTGTTCAGTCTTAGTGATGGACAACGACTGTACAAGACTGTTGTCCCTTGTCGTATATCTTAAAAACTCTGCTGTGAGTAATTTACCTTGCTCTTATCAGCAATAATTAAGTAAGTGTACTATAAATTATGAACGGTGTTCATGGCTATATGAAATGTAATAGCCAATTATTTAAATGCTTAATTTGCAAAACACTATAGGCATATACTAATTAATATAGCATATCTTGATGGAATGGAAGTTTAAAAATTAATGCTATTCTTCAATCTCACCCCTAGCTGCCTCCGCAACGGATTAGTTGGTGGATGGTGGAAGTTTGTTTGGAATGAAAACTACATCACTATTTTTGTTTTTCATTACCTATACCTTGGTACCACAGCATCGACCACAGTGTTTGTGGCTGGATGGCTAGTGCAGGATAGCCCTAAATCGGACTTCACTTCCAACATATCTTTTACTTTGATTCCGTTCAAATTTATTTTTAAATAACAGATAAGTCCTAAACGTGCTGTCACCACAGGTACAAGAAGACAAACTGGAGAAACTTAATAATGGCCAAGAGCAATACCTACTGAAAAATGTTAAATAAAATCGGAAGGACAAGTAATATCGATTATTTTTTTCATCGTCAAATTGACTAATAGGAACATTTCATTTGGGTCTAGAAGCGTGTATTATTTCGGTAATTTTTTCGAAAATTTTTTACCTATATCCAATAGAATTTGTGTATCTACAGTCACGTGTTCAAAGATAGCCAATCAGGAGAACATTTAACTGAAAAGTGCTTATGGGCTATTTTCACTTATGTCATCTGGATTACTGTAGCAACGCAAAAATGTTTATTTTGCACTGCTGTCGAATTTTTTGCACAAAATGGCATTTCCAAGATTGTTCTTTTCAATTTTAATTTCTTTTTAACAAATTGTTCTTTTTGGGCAAAAAATTTTCTTACCGAATAGCCCTCGAGTCTTGACAAGTCCTCATAATTGATACATTTCCACAAGCGGGTTTCTCTGTGGCAACATACCTCCGCCTTCGGCGTCGGGATGTTGCCGAGCAACCCGCTTTCGAAAATGTATCAAGTTATTTCGAATTATCAAGACCCTTGGGCTATTATAAGTGATAATTTTTTTATTTACCTTTTGCTTCCATGGCGACGTCCCAAATTTCGTATTTTTGATTGTATTGTAAAATGTTTACAAATAGAATCTCCCATATGCGTAATCTCATATTCATTAAATTATCTAGCCAATTTGACTCGAACTTTTTATTTTGCCTGGATAAATTTCTGTTTTGCAAACTCAATTTTGTTGCTAGACGGCAATTCGACTCATAAAACTGACAGCCAAGAGCGCTCAGGCTTCGCCTTCGTGCTCTTACTGGCTGTCAGTTTTATTCGTCAAATTGCCTAGCAACAAAATTTCGTTCAAAACAGAAATTTATCCGGCAAAATAAAAAGTACTCGTCAAATCTCAAATTACTGTTGATAATTTTGCTTGTCGATAAGTTGCCATAGTTGCGAATTTGTAGGTGCATTTATAATATATAATCTAGTTACTTTAGTACCTGCCAAACGTCAAATATTCCCAATACATTTATTTGTATGTGAATTAATTGAAATAAAATTTCGTTTTGAACTACCTTGCTTCGATTCAAAAAATAATCTTGTCAAATACAATTCGTGGTCTGGAATTTTTAGGTAATTTTACTCAAGCTGTTGCTTTTACTAGCCACTCGTTAAATTTGACAGAAGACCACTCGCGCAAGCGCTCGTGGTCTTTTAACTGTCAAATTTACACTCGTGGCTACTAAGCAACGCAACAGTTTTCGTAAATTTCCGACAATTCCAGACCACTTATTGCATTACTACAGAAAATCCGCTACGCCACCGAATATCATAAAACCGAAACATTCGCTGATGACATGGAGAAGCAACTACTCCTCGGGCAAATACCCCGCCAGGCATTGAATTATAGAACTAAATCCAGATTTTATGTACTACGAGATCCATACTGAATGCTACCCCAACAATATCGTTGGGCTTGGAACATCCTTAGATCTCTACGTACTTTCTGCTCCCAGCAGTAGGAATGTATGTTAAAAGTTTTTCAATATTGCATGTTTCGAATGTGCATGGAAAACCGTAGACCACTGGTTTCGTCCTTTTGGGACTCATCAGTACGGTGCTTTGCCCTACACACTCGAACTACGCAATATTGCTTGCTTTATATATACTTACACGCTTGGTGTAAGTATTAGCAAGAGCTAATTATTTGCCGAATTATGGGGCGGTTATGAGTGGTACTGGACCGTTCGAACAACTACTCCTCGGGCAAATACCCCGCCAGGCATTGAATTATAGAACTAAATCCAGATTTTATGTACTACGAGATCCATACTGAATGCTACCCCAACAATATCGTTGGGCTTGGAACATCCTTAGATCTCTACGTACTTTCTGCTCCCAGCAGTAGGAATGTATGTTAAAAGTTTTTCAATATTGCATGTTTCGAATGTGCATGGAAAACCGTAGACCACTGGTTTCGTCCTTTTGGGACTCATCAGTACGGTGCTTTGCCCTACACACTCGAACTACGCAATATTGCTTGCTTTATATATACTTACACGCTTGGTGTAAGTATTAGCAAGAGCTAATTATTTGCCGAATTATGGGGCGGTTATGAGTGGTACTGGACCGTTCGAACAACTACTCCTCGGGCAAATACCCCGCCAGGCATTGAATTATAGAACTAAATCCAGATTTTATGTACTACGAGATCCATACTGAATGCTACCCCAACAATATCGTTGGGCTTGGAACATCCTTAGATCTCTACGTACTTTCTGCTCCCAGCAGTAGGAATGTATGTTAAAAGTTTTTCAATATTGCATGTTTCGAATGTGCATGGAAAACCGTAGACCACTGGTTTCGTCCTTTTGGGACTCATCAGTACGGTGCTTTGCCCTACACACTCGAACTACGCAATATTGCTTGCTTTATATATACTTACACGCTTGGTGTAAGTATTAGCAAGAGCTAATTATTTGCCGAATTATGGGGCGGTTATGAGTGGTACTGGACCGTTCGAACAACTACTCCTCGGGCAAATACCCCGCCAGGCATTGAATTATAGAACTAAATCCAGATTTTATGTACTACGAGATCCATACTGAATGCTACCCCAACAATATCGTTGGGCTTGGAACATCCTTAGATCTCTACGTACTTTCTGCTCCCAGCAGTAGGAATGTATGTTAAAAGTTTTTCAATATTGCATGTTTCGAATGTGCATGGAAAACCGTAGACCACTGGTTTCGTCCTTTTGGGACTCATCAGCAAATAATTAGCTCTTGCTAATACTTACACCAAGCGTGTAAGTATATATAAAGCAAGCAATATTGCGTAGTTCGAGTGTGTAGGGCAAAGCACCGTACTGATGAGTCCCAAAAGGACGAAACCAGTGGTCTACGGTTTTCCATGCACATTCGAAACATGCAATATTGAAAAACTTTTAACATACATTCCTACTGCTGGGAGCAGAAAGTACGTAGAGATCTAAGGATGTTCCAAGCCCAACGATATTGTTGGGGTAGCATTCAGTATGGATCTCGTAGTACATAAAATCTGGATTTAGTTCTATAATTCAATGCCTGGCGGGGTATTTGCCCGAGGAGTAGTTGTTCGAACGGTCCAGTACCACTCATAACCGCCCCATAATTCGGCAAATAATTAGCTCTTGCTAATACTTACACCAAGCGTGTAAGTATATATAAAGCAAGCAATATTGCGTAGTTCGAGTGTGTAGGGCAAAGCACCGTACTGATGAGTCCCAAAAGGACGAAACCAGTGGTCTACGGTTTTCCACGCACATTCGAAACATGCAATATTGAAAAACTTTTAACATACATTCCTACTGCTGGGAGCAGAAAGTACGTAGAGATCTAAGGATGTTCCAAGCCCAACGATATTGTTGGGGTAGCATTCAGTATGGATCTCGTAGTACATAAAATCTGGATTTAGTTCTATAATTCAATGCCTGGCGGGGTATTTGCCCGAGGAGTAGTTGTTCGAACGGTCCAGTACCACTCATAACCGCCCCATAATTCGGCAAATAATTAGCTCTTGCTAATACTTACACCAAGCGTGTAAGTATATATAAAGCAAGCAATATTGCGTAGTTCGAGTGTGTAGGGCAAAGCACCGTACTGATGAGTCCCAAAAGGACGAAACCAGTGGTCTACGGTTTTCCATGCACATTCGAAACATGCAATATTGAAAAACTTTTAACATGGAGAAGCAGTTTCAGCCAAACACAGCCACAGGCCATGTTTACCAAGAATTCGAAATTCCATCTAGCGAAATTATTGTCATAATTAAGACTGTCCTGAAGGAAAAGGCTTCCGCACAGATCAGACAACTGACAACGCCCACCACAAACAGTCAATTAAATTGCCGCCGTGCTCCGTGCCATCCTCAAGTTTGAATGTGTTAATTATTCATACTATAAAACTTGATTGCCATGGTTAGAAGATTCTTTGAACCAGTTCCCATAGGGTTTGCTTGTACCATGACTCCAGAATATGTGTGGCATTGCAAAACTATTGTGGTTATTTTCGATTAAAGTCTGGTAAATATTGACAATGGCAAACTGCCCAGCTGGGCATGGGTTTATTTCACCATTTGATGTCAACGGTCAATTATAAATCTATATATATAAAACCCAAAAAATGTTTCTATTTACCTATACCTACCTACCTATGTCCGTTATAGACTCCGAAACTGGACCGATGTTGATGAAATTTTTCAGGGAATCTTCAGATTAGCCCAGCGGGTGTTCCTGTGAAGTTTGGTAGCGATCAGATCAACAGAATTTTTTTATACGTTTATGTGAAGCCGGGGCGGGTCGCTATAATTTATAAAGTGACAATAGACCTTTTCATTTCGTTTGATTTCGTTAGTGCACATGTGCAGAAGTACACTGACAACCAGCTGTTCTCAGTTTTTCGGACGGATGTCATTGTCAGTTTTTGAAGTTCTTGTAGGATATTCGCAAGTATAATAGTAGAGTAAGAAATTAGGAGGGTGTTTGAAAGACGGAAAATTACAAATGTTAGTTACCAGTGACATCCCCCATAAAATTATAATCCCGAAGGCGTGCCTGGCCTGTTTGAAATACGGGAATGTTAACCAACATAATTTCAATCACGTAGCGGTGAAAATCAATTAATTTTTTAAAAGAAAACTGAGAAAACGGATCTAATAGACAGGTGCGTATTTTTCTGCATGTATGTAACTACAAATAAGTAATTATTATTTTAAAGACCTAACAAATAATGACGTAAAACCTGGAAACATCCAACACACTTTTCCATTTCGAATCGTGCCTCTTACACATTTTCATTCACGCAGCACAATTTACATAGGCGGAACAAGTCCTCACTTGGTCACCGACCCAGTTATTAACTTCGATTTACCTCAGTGTTAGGCAAGATTTGGGAAATGGATAAAATCGTAATGCCAAGCGATAGCTTGGCCTACCCACTAGGCTAGCGCCGTTGCAGTTACCAAAAGCACAAAATTTGGATGCTCCATACTAATTTTACACGTTTGCAATAAAATTTTACTATTTAAAATAAACAATTTAAAATAAACACTTTCAAACAATACAAAACTTTGACATCTGTCCGAAAATGTCATGGCGCGATCGCGCATGCGCCTCAGCATAGTTTAATATTAAAAAGCCCTATAGGTAGCAAACGTCAAACGGCATATGTCATTCGCTGTTTATCAAATTTCAAACGATTTTACCACAAATATTTCTTCTGAGGCAGCAACGCGCCGGGTACCAGCTAGTTACATACCACTGTCCGTTCCCCCCTACTAATTTTTGAACCATTCGAGGTACATCCATGAAATTCGGCACAAGGTAGTCACAGGTCACAAGATATTTTTTGACGTATTAATGAGAGCTGTCAGTCTCAAGATGGCGGTCGGGCGCCATTTTGAAAAAATAATTTAAATGGGAAGGACGGTCATGTGACACCTCGTTTTAAAGGTCTTATCGAGTGTAATATTATACTAAAATATGGCGTCGATACCTGAAAACGTTACAAAATGGTGGCTAATCAAATTTCTAAATAACCATGAATGTTGCTCTCAATCACGTTTGCATTAGAAACAAAATTCGTTGTCGCAGTAACATCTTGTTTTCTACTTGTCAAATGTGGCATGTTTAGATCCTTCATTTAGGAAAAGTGTGACCATAGGTCGCAGCTTAGACGATAAATTTGAAGCGGTTTTGATTTTTGGAGAAGCTGGAAGAAATTACCATCTAGCGGTAGTTTTTCCTTAATAAACTCTCTTTTCTCCTCTTATTGGTCGACTTCATTAAGAGATTTCACTACAAATTAGAATAAAATTTCGTTAGAAAAATGTTAAAATTTAAAAATTGAACAAAAGACATCGACGCCATGTTTTAGTATGATATTGCACTCGATAAGACCTTTAAAACGAGGTGTCACATGACCCTCCCTCCCATTTAAAATTTCGTTTCAAAATGGCGCCCTACCGCCATCTTGAGACTGACAGCTGTCATTGTTACGTCAAAAAATATATTGCGACCTGTGATTACCTTGCGCCGAATTTCATTGATGTACCTCAAATGGTTCAAAAATTAGTAGGGGGGGAACGGACTTTAGACGGGCACTGTATAAAAGTGGCCACTATTATAGTAAGTATTGTCAAAGAATGCCCATCAGTTATAAACTCAGGAAGTTTCATTAAAAAGTAAATGTAATTCGAATTGTAATTAAATGCAGTTCCGTGCCTTATCGTACCTTGGCTATTACAAATAAAACCTGAAACGTTAATCTTAATCTCACACAGCATCATTATTACCATGCCATGTTTTGCATTTGGTCACGGTCGCTGAGGATGGCGTTTCTTCTCCCTCGTTGCAGCGTGACGGTGTCGGTATCAGGAACTTGCCGTTTTATAGTAAGAAAACAATTATTACATTATTGTGAGACGACTATGTAGTAAATTATCATTGACCGGTTGACCTTCTTTCAATAATGTATCAAGTTACCTTCCTACGGCCTCGCTACCCGATGAGAAATTATTTGTTTACTAATTCAAGAATGCAAAAATTCCTATGTCGTTTGAATTTTATGAAAAATTTCCGCTGTTTCTTCGGGTTTAACCTGCTTTACCGTTATAGAGCATATCTCTAACATGTGGCCGGAAGATTATACATACTTAAGTAGAGATAAATCACATTTATGGTCGGTTTTTGCATTTAGTATAATTAGGTAGGTATGCAGAAGACAGAAAGTAGAAATACCTTTGTCAAAGACAGACTGTTGAATAGTTCAAAAGGAATTTTCAATCAAATGTTTGTGAGGAAAGATAATAATTATGTACATAATTATTTATTTTTATTGCTCTCTGGTTCGCATTTAACAATTTTATACAAATAAATTTTTTAGAAAATGAAATCATTATTTAAAAACGCTTTGTAATCGAATCGATATGCCTTGATCTTCTGGAGCGATCATCATTTTCATCCAAAAGTACGAATTGATCGGCCATAAAGTCACGGACATCAAAAACTTACTCTCTCATGATATTGTCTGTAAATCTAACAGTACCTATTTAATATATTTTCAAAATAGTGACGATCACTACGAGGTTTTCTGGAGCCTCGAACACGCCTTGAATCAAGGTTTAAGCAAAATTTTGATTCATGGATGGTCATTTGGAAGTTTCGGTCCCGATTTTCAGCGATCATATTGTTAACCCATTGAAGCCGATTTTTTCTATGTTTGCAATAGAGTTAGGTCTTCTCTCTGGGCATTAGTTTACGATTTCTCAGTTGAGGATATTATGTCGACCATCTCTGGTGGTAGTAGAATGTGGATGACCACCTTTAAAACGTTCGCACGCTGTACCGAATTCTCTGTATCGTCGAAAAGTACCGCACACACAACGCTTGGTGACATACACAGGAAGCAAATTAGCATGACTATGTTGCATGTTGAAAAGGAGTAAAAGTCGATTTAAGCTTGGAAAACGAGCAATTAAGAAACGTATATGTATATTCTCTATTAACCTCACATAACTTTTTTATCTAAAATGTATGAGGGAGCTTTTTCAAAAAGAAGAGGCAAGCTGAGAGGCAGGTACCTATATCATGAAAAATAAAGACCATAAAGCCTAACAAGATAGAACATTTAGTTGTAGCTATATTAATAGTACCTCTATTTCTTTTTTCAATTTTACGAAATGTTAAAAATACGTGAGAATTTCTGATGCAACTGAGTGAGTATTACATTTATTTAATAGTAATAATATTATGTAAAACTATGTTGTTTTTATTTTTACACACCTGGCTGTGCTATCGATGTGAATTTGTAGAATTGCTTTATGTGGTTTTTAGTGAAAGTTGGTTAAAGATTGGTAATTCTGAATATTTTAAAACACATACTTGCAAATTCTATGGATATTATACATTTAAATGTTATCTAAGAAAATTACATCCTATAAAAAGTAAAATTTTCCAATCGTTTTTTGATAACACTTCTAACAAATGCAAATATTTTCGTGAGAGCACGACATATTAATCACGTAACTATAATTTATGAATTAATGATTAAACAATCTGTTTTCCTGTCTGTTACCAAATTATCAATGCAATTTTGCTTTAAAAAATTTAAATCTGATCAATATATGAATATAGGAATGATTCCTTGATTCAATATCTATAATTGACATGTTTACAATTCTTTATTTTATCTTTAACAAAAGTGAGTGTAGCATGCCTTATGGAATACCTAATTAAGTTGTGAAGGCACTAATTAAATTTAATTAATTAAAAAATGAAACAATTTCCATTTTGCCTTTCTCATCTTGAAAGTGTTGAAATTGTAAATTTCCAAGGAAAGTGTTAAAAAATTCGTTTATACACCAGTTTTTACTAGTCGTTTGTTTTTAAAGGGGTTCATATCAATATACAGGTGATTTATAACTGAAGGCAAGAAATTAAATGTCGTATCAAATTTTAAATAGAAAACGCGAAATAACTTTTTTATATCGGGCCTTTCTTTACTAGATATTCCAGTTTAAAAAATCAGAAAATTTTTATGTGTTCAATTCATTCAGAACTTTAAAACAATAAACGTCATCATCATAAGGTTCTCAGTCCGAAGACTGTTTGGACGCGTACCTCCATCCTTTTCTATCCTGAGCTAACCTATGCATTTCCCTAAAAGTAGAACATCCTACATCCCTAACTATTTGAGAGCAGTAGCCTAATCTAGGCCTACCCCTAACTCTTTTTATGCCTATCTCTGACTTTAGTATGTCGTGAACTATTCCTTTGTGTCTTAGAAGGTGTCCTACCATCCTATCTCTCCTATTCTTTATTGTCTTCCATACCACTCGCTTTTCCCCAACTCTTTCTAATACTTCCCTATTGCTAACCTTATCTATCCACGGTATACTCATGCATCATGCGTCTGAAGCACCACATTTCAAACGCTTCTGCTCTTTTTCGATCCGCTTCTCCCATTGTCCAAGTACCTATGTACTGTATATTTTAAGAAATAAATGAGTTATGAGAATTTTCCAATTTTAGAGGCTACCTACTTTTTAAGACGAATAAATTGATATAAAGTTGTATGTCCGAGAAATTTGAAACAAACCTCAATTTTATCACCGCTTCTTAATATACTTTAATATAGTATACCGGTTGTGCTAAAAAGTAATGTTTCCGAATTAATTTCCAAGGAATTAATGAAAGTAATTTATTGAAACAAAAAATGACATCATTCTCAGCATTTTCTAATTTAGGATTAACAAAGTTCACAAATGTTTGTCAGCTAGCTTTAAGCTTTTCATATAGGTGATAGCGTGAAGGAGCAAGACCTGAGCTATAGGATGGATATGGGATATTTTCCCTACATTCATAACGTAACTTTTACGGATAAAGAAACATAAATTACAAAATTACCTACTGTTAACGATTCCAATGAAATATTTAATTTCTTAACAATTATTTTCGAGGTTATAAAAGAAGGAAGATTGCCCAATGCTAAAAATTGCTTAGAAATATGAAATACGTACATAAACAAATCACGTTATTCCACGATTTGCCGAGGCTCCGGGGAGTTACCTAACCACTACAAAGAAAGTGTATGTGTCGGAAAGAGAACACATACAGTATAATAATAAAGCTATACTTCCTGCGAATTGTTTTCCGGTCAATTTGAATTAAAAACGGTGAACGTGAGTAGAATACTAGCTGCTTCGAGTTTTTAGGTAGGAGGTAGATTCACCACAATCCGTTATTGATAGCTCTACAGGTGTAGAATTCTTATGGCTACCTACTCTGAATTTGGAATCTCCTTTTCATGCATATGCTTCCAGTGTTGTAGTTACAGGATTCGCATATTATTGAAGTATCTATATTTTTTCTAATAGGTAGGTTAAGTGAAAGTAGCAAGACAATTATGTCTGACAAACAATATTATTACAATAATATAAATGACGAATACTTAATACTAATTTGTGATCGAGCACGGAGTGATTTTAACTTGCTGTGGAAAATTTAAGGGACAATTCTAAGTCAAAAATTGTGAAAATCCTCAGCGTCCACAAATGAATTTTAACGCATACGCAGCTCTTCAAAAATTACAGTTAACAATCATTTTTCTGAAGAAATATGAAATTAATTAGGTAACTGCTTTATACATTATCAAAAGTTATATGGCTTCTATGTTCAATTTGCTCGACTATTGGCGTGGATAAGATATAAGACTTTCTATGCACATATTGTCATTGTTAGCTTTCTTAAGGTAGAATATAATTCGAAAGGTAGGTATTCAATTTGATGCACCCATTTAAGGAATATTCACCCACTTTATTACTTCGAAAGTCAAAGCTAGCGATAGCTTCAATGAAATTGGCAAATTTGGCAATATTATATAAATGCATTTTTCTCTAAAATGGTTAAATCAAGAGTACCTACGTGCAAAATTTCGTATAGAAGCCACAAATGTCAATAGATGAATCATTCTTGATAAATGTCAATCTCCGCCTATGGTTGAGCAATTCATCATCAGTATTATCGAATACTGACGTTCGACAGCGAAAAACACCAGCAAGAAACCTAGTTGTTAAATGCTCTCTTCCAAGAGTCGTAGATGACTTAAGAGTCATCTGTAGACAGATGATTATTTTATATTTATGACACAATCGCCCCCTAAATTTTTCGACAGTAATTTAGAATTACGCTATAAATATTTTGCACTTAGCTAATGGAGATCGTGAAGGTTCGTCGCCTGTGCGACTATTGGAGTCTCCAGAATTAGATTCAAACGATATGGACTAGAAGAAAAATTTCATTAGTATCGTTCAATACTAAGTACTTGTACATTATTTTAAAAGTTTAAATAATTTTAACATGCAACAAATATTTCCAAGTATCATTATTGGGAAAATTTCGCTGGAAGGAGCGAGAAGAACTAAAATAGGATTTGCATGCAGAGTTAGAAAAAGTTTATTTGGAAATGTACAATCGAAAAAGATGTTTGAAATCCTCAAAAATGCAGGTATGAAATATAGGGACAGTGGACAGCGCCTTGAAATGCGGTCGTAAACCGCTGCTCAACAATTGAAATGGCCCAAAAGTATTTTTGGCGTAAAACATAAGTCCAGGTTGCTATAGAATTTCTCCTCAGTGGACACAAATTTAGATACCTTTGCTCGGAAATCGAGTCTTATGCGTAAAACAAAAGCTAGATCATTATTAATTGACAAAATTTGTAACGCATTTAGTTTGCGCATTGTTGTCATTTATTTGTTTGCGTATTGTATTAATTGTTTGAGTTTGTGTCTAAAACTGCGGTAAGTAAAAAACAACATTGTATTGTGAATTTTACCTAATTTAACGATATTTGGACAGACTTCTCAACATGGTGTACCAGAGGTTAGGTGTAAATGATTTCAGAAATTTAAATTTAAATAAATACTTAAACATTAATAATCAGTTTATTACATAAAATGGTTGATTGGTATCAAAATCTCAACTTGAACCCCAAAACTCCCAGTGGGTCATTTCAGTTGTTAAGCAGTGTAGTGTTTTGCTGCCCTAGCGTGCTAAAAATCTTCTTACAGCCATATAATTTCTTCTATACAAAATTAAATTAATCATCGTTGTCAAAGGTATTATGTTTTTATTAGAGTCCCTCTTTAGGGACTCTAGTTTTTATATTCGCATCTGCAGACACCGAATTTAACTTTGGCTCCCTGACGCATCGTGTACAATAGTTGAAAGGCAATAAGATCTGGCTTTCCTATGTTAATTCGGGCAACTCCCTCCGTGTTCGGATGCCTAATGTGTTGGGTATGTGATGGAGATATCTACGGATCAAACCTAGCTTGCTGTAGTTTTTTTTGTGTTAACTTCGAATTTGTTTTTAAAGTTTCACGGCTCATTATGTGTGCGTTCGGTGCCCCATCAGATAAGGGAATCACATTCCAACAAAACGAGCCGATCGTAAAACAACATACCTAAATGCACTGCTGCACATGCGGGGAGCAGGGAGCCAAAGTGAAATTTGGTGTCTGAAGATGCGAGTCGGTTTCATATTACTGGCATTTTGACGACAATAATTTTTTTTAATTTGACAACTCGTGCATAATAGTTATTTTTGAACTCACCGCTCTCAAAATGACATTTCGCGAACCCGACAGACAAACTCAAACATATAGTGCTCGCGCACTAGTGCGCGAAATCTAGCAAAAAGCACTGGCCCTTTCAGGCTTTCTAGAAATAATTTGACTTGATAGTAATAAAGTTTGGTTAACAAAACGCCATTTCTCCAATTTGGATGTTGAAAATAGTGAAAGAATAAAGATAAATCGCTATTAATTCGATTGACACTTTGACAACTCAATTCAATAAATTAAACCAAATGTCATTTTCTACAATTGTCAAATGGAAATCTGTCAATGTAACCACTTGATTTTTTGAAATTCCAAATTGGAAACGTATTATGTAGATAATAATTAAAAAATTATAATGTTCGTTTCAAAAAATATTGTACGAACCTCGATGCGCGAAGACGTCTTCGGCGCATTCGCGCAAATGAAGCAGGAAGCACTCGCTCCTTCGTCGCTCGTGCTTCAAACATTGCGCTCATGCGCGAAAAATGTCTTCTCGCACTCGTTTCGTAAATAACTATTAAGGTACAAGTATCGTAACAGTTCATATTATGATACAAGACGGGGAAATTATCAAACGGGGCCGAAGGCCGAGTTTGATCGTGTATCATAATATGAAGTTACGATAATAGTATCTTACAACGTTTTATCTACTATCAGTGTGACCACGACTTAACATATTTGCTTAAGAAATAATTAGTAAACGAGAAATAATAATTTATGCACAAAAATGTAGCAGGCCGGTATGTATATATTTTGACATCTCTGCGAATGAGAAGTTTTTCCTCGGATATCGAGATAGCACCAATGTGGCTGCCAAATGTCTTCCTTCGATATCTCCCGGTGTTGAGTTTGATATCAATTTGCGCAAATTTTGTACTTAGCGTTTGCGAGTATGTTTCATTTTTTTGGTTTGATTTTAGTATTAGTTTGTCTTTGTCGTGCAATTCACTTCACAAAATACGTGCGGTAAATAATGTCAATTTGGTATTCTTTAGCGCATAAGGCCGCTAAAGTATGTCTTTAAAACATTCAAATGGATGTTATAAAAATTTATGTTATGTACTTATTGATAGTAGATAAAATTTTGTACGTAACTGTCGTAAAGGGTTTCTGAGGAACTCGGCGTTCTGTTTCTCGAGATTCAATCATACCTCGTGCAAAAGCCTGTTTACTGCCTTGAGACATAAATAATTATTATTAATTAATATTCCATTCTTAACTTGTACACGCTCATTTATTGAATTTTATTTTTCCTGCCTTGCACCCTATTTTTTCTATACTGCACGCGTTCTATTAGAATCTTCTCTAGGATCTACCCCAAACATGACAGGCCAGAGCACCAATTTTCACTTTGTGGGGACTGCAAGAAAGTTATATAGTAATGTTAGAAACATGGTGAATTAAAAATTTTTTGTTCAACTATTTGGCGCTTTTGCAGGTGTCTCAATGTCGTAGAAGCCACCCTTTCCTTTATATTTTCGTATTGTATATGTAATATGTATGATCCAAATTTGATGGTACTTGTGAGTTAGCCACATCACATCCATCAAAAATCTACAGAACTTTGCCGCTCAATAGCTTACTCAGCTATAAGCACGTTTAGATAGTGGTATCTATAAGTTAGGTGGTTGGATCTAAACGTGAAATTTTGATGCCAATAGTCTGTAATAGCTTTTTGTACACACATTTCTACGCCTGCATAAATCCTTTATAGTAAGGCCACAGTAAGAAATAAATGGGGCATTTTCAGTGTTCAACTTGTCATAAAACTCTTGCACATTATGTATGAGTATCCCATTTAAAGTGTTCCGCTTTCCGCATCTTAATCGTAACGATATTCAGTCATGGATAACTGATGACAACAGATGACAACAGATATTTCTAGATGCACCCGAACCTGTCTTGCGGTAAAGTGAAAATGTTTAAGTGTAAGTCACTGCTAAAATTAGTTTATCCATTATATTTTATGGAGTTCCTCCAGCAAAACTTGACTGCCGAATCCGCATTCCTAAAATGCACATTTCTAAAAGTCTATAAAATTATTAATTTTCTACTAGCGCAATGTAACTTGATTAATTTTGTAACTCTCTTTAAAATGAGTTTATTTTACGTTCAGATATAATTATCAAAAAACTGAATTGCAAATATAATATATTGAGAATTCTATACCACTTTATGCCTACACAAAATTCACCGAGAAACTTTCAATAAGGTTATCAAATATCGTTCAGGCAATTTCATACTTATACTTGCCTCATTTAATAAACGTTGTGGTTTTAATTGCAATACATGTCCAGCAATTACCGTCATGCTCATTAGAGTTGGGACTGTACAGAATCCACGATCTCGAGAAACTCTGAATGCTGGGATTGCGTAAACTAATCGGTTTGGCATTGAAGGGAAGATTTTTTAAGAACACTATTGGCCCGGTTAAAGTCCGTGACTCGTAATATTTAACTCAGGTAATGAACAGTCAAGAAAGGTAACTATTTTTTGTCGTCCATTAGCTAAGCTTTATTGTACGAAGATGTGCCTGATCGTGTCTCATAATTAGAGTGACTCGAACAGGATCTAAGGTATGTATGCGGATTTCGTAGAGCAGGTCCGTCTTTAGATAAAATTAGGCATGGGGAAGTATGAACTCTTTCCTAATAGCATTTTTAATTCCATTGCACTATTGCGTAAAAATTAATTTGAAATACTAAATAAAGAAATAAAAATTTAAGGTATGTGGCCAAGAAGTAGGCAAGTTCTTATGCAATTTTAAAAATGTGTGCTTAACGTGGAAATATTATTTTTCGTTCTCCATACTATAAAATTATTTTCGCTCATTCAGCTGACCCATTTCTTCTGCAGAACACTCTGTATTTAATAACATTTTTGGGATTCCACACTAAATTTTAGTGTGAGGTTGTATAAGACGTTCTTTGTCTGAATACATTATTACTTGTGTTACACACATCTTTTGAGGATTTTTAAATTCAATACTTTGAAAAATTGAAAATGTTATACATAGGTACATGATTTAAACATAAACATCCCCATATTTCCTAAATTTATGATTTTAATGTATACGAGTAATAGACTACGCCATAGTTTTAGTTGAAAAACGCTTTTCATCCTTACATCATTTTTAACTATTTTGAAAATTTATACACGCAATTTGAAAATAATAGTTTTCGGTGGAAAACAAACTGTTCGTCATGAAAAGAACGAAACACGTAAACGTGGAAAAAGTGAAGAAAATGTGTAAATGTGCAACAGTGCTACTAATAATGAAGTTTAAAATAGAAAATCTACCACTCAATTCACAAATTCACATAATCACAATTTTGAAATCTTCCAATACTTAGGTGCAGAATTATGTCGCTTTTATCCAACCAAAATGTCACAGCTACAGTTTTGTTCAATCCGAAGACATTAAATTAACAAAATTCCTATGCTTTGTTAAAATTTTCAAATTGTTCCAGCAAGAAACATCTTAACAAACCCATTAACTAAAAAATCAAAAAATGGTATCTACTATACCTACAAGTTGTTCCATTTAAAAAAAGTTAGGTGCTATACAGAATCAAGGGACAACTTGCAAAAGGAAAATAATTTCTAAGTTTGTAGAAAGAGAAATAAAGTGTGGACAAAACTCTGCTGCTGCACTATTGGGACAGACAGGCGGGTGGGCGGGCGGGCGGACGGACGGACCTAGGGACCGACGGACGAAGAGACAGAGCGACAGACAGCCAGACAGACGGACGGACGGATGGACGAACAGACAGACAGACAGACAGACGGACAGACGGACAGACATACAGAGAAACAGAGAGACAGACAGACAGACAGACAGACAGACATACAGACAGGCAGGCAGACAGACAGACAGACAGACAGACAGACAGACAGACAGACAGACAGATAGGCAGGCAGGCAGGCAGGCAGGCAGGCAGACAGACAGACAGACAGACAGACAGACAGACAGACAGGCAGACAGACAGACAGACAGACAGACAGACAGGCAGGCAGGCAGGCAGGCAGGCAGGCAGGCAGGCAGGCAGACAGACAGGCAGAGAGACAGAGAGACAGAGAGGCAGGCAGACAGGCAGACAGACAGGCAGGCAGGCAGACAGACAGACAGACAGGCAGGCAGGCAGGCAGGCAGGCAGGCAGAGAGATAGACAGAATATTGAGGACAATAGTGCATCGTTTACTTCCAGGTAAGGTAAGGAACTCTAAAAAGGGACAAATTGTAATTTTATAAAAAATTTAGACGCCATTAGTAACAGTTCTAGAAACACTGATCTAAAAAATGAAGTATTTGAAGATTTATATGCCTATCAAATTTGTTTGTATCTAAAAAATCAATTTAAAATATGCATTCGCCACTGTATAACTTAATTATAAAATATAGTATTTAATTTCCTGGTTTTATAACGAAAAACTGAAGGATGCCGTCGGACATTAATGACTTCTTACGAAATAGCATTGGACACTGAATAAATTTCTACGGAATTAATTTGCGGTTTTAATTATTCTGTGAAGGCTATCGTTCATTGTTTATTAAGAAGTTACGGTCGTCATTTTTATTCACTGCCATCTAAATCCAAACAACAAAAGAGTCGTAAAGTAAAATTAGCTGTAAGCGTTTATGGAGAAACGCAGAAGAATAAATTTTTATGGGCGTAGGTACGTATGTGCTTCTGGCAAGTACGTACGTACCTGTACGCATATTTATTGGCAGCAATTATAACTTTATGAGGGGATCTGCTGTACAAAGGGATCCGTGCATATAATTTTTTTATTATAATGAATAACGCTCGCCAAAATTACTAAAGTTAACGAGGTCATGAAAGTTGAAAAACACTTTCGTTTTCTCATTTTTGTTTTCAATTTTAGATGGCTTACTTCAAATTTTAATTCGTTTCAGAAATTTGTGAAATTTGGGCATGTAAAATAAATAGATATCGCTCGATCGAACAGCGTGTTATGTATTGGGTATAATTACATTACTTAGTTTCTATGAACATGTAACAAAGTTGCATCAGAGGATATAAGTCCAGGTTAAAGTGAAAGAAAAAGATTTAATAAAATTGCAAATTTAAAATACACAATATATAACAAAAACATTAATAAAACGAGTCGAACAATGAAAAAATATAATGATTGATTTTCTGTTGTAATAGGGAGTCAATTAATTTACATTTTTTTAAAATTCAATCATTTCATTGCTGAACTTCCTTATATGCTTTGTTAAAATTTAAACCCTCTATGCTGGAGGCAACAGCCCTAAAATAATAAATTTCCAATTACGTTTTAACAGGAAATTACTGTCATATTATAATTTTAGGTATTTTTTAAGTCAGTTTTCGGTGTTGTTAATATTTTCTGTACTCACTATTTGGTAGAAATTCATTATGAATTAAAAAATTACTTCGCGTACTACCAATATAACGATTTATTAAAATATATTGACCGGTTTCAGGATTTACAACGATCCCATCATCAGAAATGTATGGAAAATTGTAAACAAATTGTTATGACAGCAGACAAAGAAAATAAAAATGACAAAACAATACAAATAATAATGATATCCATGAAGTAAGATAATTAGATAACTGAATTTCAGTATTTACCTACGGGGCATAAGAAAAACACAAAGGAAAAACGAAAACCTCGTAGCTTGAAGGGAAAAAACAATGAATTTAAAGAAAACCATATTGGAAAAAATAATAAATTCAATTGAAAAAACCTTCAAGTGAAATATCAGAACAAAAAAGCTAAATAACAAAATATCCATGGAATCTTGACAACTGCCACCTGCTAGTATTGTAATAAACTAAAAAAGGGGAGAGAAATAAGTCAATAAATGGCATAATGGCAAAAAATAAATAAGTCAAGGATTAAGATGTTAGAGACTGTGGTTGAATAATTATTTCAAGAATCAATCCTAATAATAACAATAATAATAGTAATATTGATGATGATAATGATGATGAAAACGATGATAATAATGTCAATAATAAAACAAAAAGAAGAAAATGAATCCCATATTGCCAAATAACCTTGAAGGCCCATTATTTATATTGGCTAGCAAATAAACTGTAATTGATTATTGAATTAATGTCATAATGGCAATAAGAGAACCTGTCACACCGACACATGAGAATCATTATATTGGTAGTACGCGAAGTAATTTTTTAATTCATCAGTTTTCGGTATTTCAAACAGAAAAGAATAACTGTTCAGAAACATAACCTTATAATTTCAGTCACGATAGGTGGCGCTTTGATCGAAATCTCTTTCCAGCATCGAATGTTTGAACAAATGGAAGGCGGAGGGAGCCAAATCAGGCAAATAAGGTGGATGCGGAAAGATTTCGAACTTCAATTCATCAATAATTTTAGCAGAACGAGTAGATTGAACAAGCGACTTTATTGTCTTGGTGGAACAACACTTCTTTCTTGACCATTCCCAGACGTTTTTCTTGAATTGCAGCATCCGTCTTGTCTAAAAGTGTTGATTAGTGGTTTTTCCTTTTTCAAGATAATCAACAGAATTTCTTTGGCGTCCCAAAAAACTGATGCTATAACTTTTCCAGCCGGCTGAATGGTCTTTGCCTTCTTCGGAGCTGATTCAAATGAGCAACTGCGGCACCCATCTTGCAGAAAATTTTTAGGCGCAATTCATCACATAAAATATGAACTACTGGTTCATAAGAGATGTCCACGACTTCCTCAATTTCACGCAATTTTATTCGGCGATCTGCCAAAACTATAGCATTGATTTTATCCACAATTTCTGGGGCGGTAGCCGAATTTGGACGTCTCGAACGTGGTTCGTCACAGGTGTGCGTACGGACTCGCTTAAATTTTGAAACTCAGAACGGTGGAAAATGAAGGTGATGAATCTTTAAGAACAGCAGCCAACTTGGATTTGATTTCCGTTGCGCTTTTTCCCTTCAGATGAAAAATTTGATGACCGTTCGAATTTCGTTGCACAAAGTTGCACAAAGTTGTTCGATTTCTTATGCAAAATGAAAGAGTTTCCATGACAACAACATAAAAATAACTAACAAAAAACAACCCCCCCCTGTTGGTGATTCCGGAAACTGTTCAATATATCCTCGAATACTAACCAACCGTTACCAAGACAGCGAATTTTGTCATTTATTTCTTAATTTTTATTTAGTCCCATGATATCACAAAACACATAATCGATAAACTGTTATATTAAATTAGTGCTTTCTGGCAGTCATACTAAATGTTTTCTGGTCGCTCCATTGTCAACACATGCTGTATACGCTAACTCTTCTCAAGAGAGATTTCCCAATCTACAAATCGGTGAACAGTTTTGTTCCATCTCATGTTGCAAATCAGCAAGATTAGTTACAGGTGGTTTCTATACTTAAGCCGTATTTTAGTTTTCATCTTACTAACGGGTCCTTTAAATATCTGATACTTTCTTCCAACATCCTGTAGATATGTGACGGGAATATAAAGTAAACAAAATCAGTGATTAAACTTAAAAGTTGCTCATCTCGAAAGCGATTTATGGGGGAACCCATATGTTTTACTTTTCATCATACTTGTTGGGATGCAGAGCGAAAGCGAACGTAATGCCAGACTGGACGATGAGCACCTAAAGGTAAGTACAGACTTGAGCAAATTTACGCACACGAACAGTGTACGCGCACGAACATTCGTGCGTGTGATTTAATTTGTTTACGTTCATCTTGACATGCCTGCGCGCACGAACGTGATCCAGTTGTTCGTGTGATTGCACGAAAATATGGCTGACATACCTAGCTCCTGCATATAATTTTTTATTTTGGTTGAAATGCTGCTCATTTTTTGGATCCCATAAAATGGGAAATTTTTCGTATCCATCAATTAATTGAATTACATTTTCTGTCGTCCACTCCATTCTTTATAAACCTGCATATGTACTTCTGCATCGACAACTAAACAAGAACTGACACGGACCGATGTTTTGCCGTCCAAACTGCGCGCACAATTTCCTTTGAGCATGGCACTGAGACCGACAAGCGACGGATCGCGTGCGGGTTATGCGCGCACGAATAATTTGTTCGTGCGAACCAATTTATTAGCGTCCACATTTGAGCATTCGTACGCGCAAACTGTTCGTGCGCGCAAATTTGCTCAAGTCTGTACCCACCTTAACAGTGTGTTTGAGATTGGAGCTACATCATTAATGTTGTCTGAACCATACTAACTTTTATAGACCAATAGCCTCGAGTAGACACTTCCACTCATTCACAAGAGTATTGTACCACTGAGAAGCCTGGGTAGGTATGTAGGTAGGTAGCTACATAACTGCTGTATGACTAGCTATGCGTTACGTGTGCCAGCTGATGCAGCAGCTACGCTAGCATACTGCAGGTTCTTTAAATTGATACTTTTTCAATACCCCGTAGATTTGCCACCGGAATCACGATATTGTCAACGGTCAGAAACACTTTGTAAGCAATGCAAAGCAGCTGGCGATTGGATTCCAAGAAGCAAGAAACAATGAATTAGTAGTAAATTGGAATCCGCAAGTATAAGAACCAATTAGAACAAGATATTTAAATTCTATTTTTGAATTTTTGTATTTGCCAGATCAAACATCTTAATTAGCAAGCGACACCTAAAGCGCAAAAAAGACGACTTGGCAGACGACAGTTTTGATGAATGCATAATGAATACGACGTATAGTCATTACAACCAACCAATCATCTAAGTTAATCTCAAATTTTATTTTCTTTGAAACCATCAACCACTATTCTTAACGCTTAATTATACTTTAAAAGAGCTCCGTTAAGTAAATCTGAAGCCACAATCTCCTATCAAACTCGTCGATCTTAGCACGTAAATACTTATCGTAAAAATCAGTAAAAAGTGTTTGGAAACACTGGTATTTCTTAATGCAATAACAGAAGGATATTTTTAAAAATGTAGGCAGTGTAAAAAACATCAACTTTCTTGACCAAACCTTTTCCAGAATTTGGAGAGAAAGTTAGGGACATCAGTGCATGATGTTTCTTCAACGTTAAACTTATCTGCGGATAATAACAATTGTCTGCTCTAATAACAGAAACGTGTTTGAAGTGAAAATGAAACCTAAAAACGGTCTTGTTTGTAAATAGTACGCTAATTTGAAAACAATAGCAAAGAAATATCTCAGAACCAAATTTGCAGAATAATTTGTTTATAGGACTTGTTGCATAATATTTACAATTAAATATCTATTATGTAGGTGAGAGCATTATGTATTTATTATCGTTGATTATAAGGTAGTACATATATAGCAGTTTCCGAGTGCCTACCTTATTTTCTGCACAAAAAATAAAATCTTACCTTTATATAATCAATCGGCAATACTTATCCAAAAACTCTCACATACACTTTACAACAAACAATATTGTAAATTCACTTTATGAGTTCGTGTAGTCCTAAGTAAAACGTGCGCAACCGACGTCTGCACAAGATACTTTCTAAACGGCCACTGACTGAGGTGTCTTGATGGAGGCACCGCTGAATAAGGGGGGCCCCAAGTTACACCTGTTCGTAATTCTTGTATTTACCTCACTATTTCGCATGAGAGAATTCCGCTGATATTCTGTGGGAGGGGATAAGAAGAAGATGCCATTATGCAGTACCTAATTGTAAAAAAAGTTCAAACAAATAGAATGATGAACGTTAGGTGTTCTTTATTTTTGAACAGTGATGATGAATGACATAAGACCAACATTCTTCAGTGCTTTTGTGAATTAAATACATATTATTCCAAATAAGATAAATAAAATTGAATTTTAAACTCTGGTTGAACTTCTGTGGTCTCTGTTCAATTTTACTTACTAGGAAATTTCCTTTTTTTCCGTTAACATTGTAGGTAGTTCTAGTTTGCCGGCAGGTTATACCAATTAACCAAATATCAATTTCTTCATCCTGGCAATTGACATTTGAGCAGGTGTGAAGAACATTAAATGAATGCAATTTCGTCCCCAAAATGTTGTCACTGAGAAAATAATTTAATTGCCCAATTCTACGAGTACACCCACCCACCCACGTGGAGACAGAAGACTCCAGCCGTAGCGGCGCATACTGGAGGATGGCGGCGTGCGCACCGCGACTCACGGCATAGAAGCATACATCAAGAAAGCGACTGCTTAAATACTATTTAGATAAATGCGATCGGCAACACCTTCGTGGCTCCTGTGGTTAATGCGTCCTCAACGAAAGTGCAAGTCAAGGGGTTCGTGTCTCGCCGCGGTGGGTTTGTTTTGTTCTAGTGATTCAGCTTTTTTCTTATGAACAAAACGGCCCAAAAGGTCAGAAAGGTCATCGCCATCAACGTCAGAGACATTTTCATTCATTTTATTTTTATCGTTGATATACAAGTCTCCCTTGTTTACAAGTCCCTTGCTTTCGATGCACCTTGTACGCCGGTGCGTCGTCCGCCATCCGCCAGTATGCGCCGCTGCGGCTAGAGTCTTGTCGTGGAGACGCGACAGATTACATGTTTCCATTACTGTATAATTTGTAATTGCAGAATGCCTTCTAGAACATACCTACTATCCGACAAAAAAATAAGGATAACATATTACAAAAAAATTTAGAGTAAGAAGTGGAATCGAACGACGCGATTTCCTACCGTGCTATACTGGCTGCTTCCGAGAGATGGTTATACCGCGAGCGACTTGTCGAGTTTTCGGTATGCCCGTATGCGGCTCATGTATTTCTTGCGTTGCTAGCGCTTTACAAGGATTTACAAAATACAATTTTGTACTCCTAATTTTTAACCGATTTTAATTTTAAAAAGCTTACTGGCAACGCAAAATTTGGAGCGTGTTGCCTACATCGAGTTTTTCCTCATAAGTTTGCAGCAGTAGCATGCAGTGGAACGAAAATGTGACTGAAATTGCGTTAATTTTGTGCATTTTAAATATTTTACTTGGTTTCACAGTAAGAAAATTCCAACCTTTTAACTATGCACTAGAAAAATTTTACCCTCTTAAGAGGCCTTTAGAAAGTTTCAGCTGTCTCGCTTACGTACGTTGATTGTCCCTTAGAACTAGATGTTTGCTTTTCATAGATTTCACACCCAGACTTTCTTGTTTGTACCTACTGCTAAGATTTAAGTTTTCTGTAATTTTAGAGAAAAGCATCTTTGTTGGTCTCTTAAAAATTAACATTTGTTCCAATGGCATAATAGGGAAGGTACTTGCAAAAGAAAATTATATGCCATAAATTAATGCACCAGGCTCATATGAGTCAGGTTATAGCAATATTTTTTTACTGTCCATATTTATAATTATATTACATTTATCTATTTGGCGCTACTTTGTGTCTAACAAAACGCTTCCGGCCATCACGTGTTGTGTGTGACGTCATCCATAAGTAAATAGTGCAGCACCCGTGGAAACCAAACTGCAAGCAACAAATGTATTCAGCAGAGTTTCAGTTGAGTCGGCCAGCGTTATATTGGCGATAGTGTAACGAAATACTTATTACAGATGGTGTATTGCACCTAAGTGCGAAAATACTAACAAAAAAATTTCTAATAAAACTTTTACTCAAGTTCCAAGCTACTCGAAACGACGGAAACTTTGGTTTGATGCGGCTAGGCGAGATCATACACTTTCCAAAACCAGCAGCGTTTTCGTCCGAGACTCATTTTTATGTAAATATTTACGTAAAAATTATATGAGTATTACATACAGGCTGTTCCACCTAAGATTGATTCTTTTTTAGAGAAAAAAGTTATACAGGCTGTATCTAAAAGGTAGGTCACGGCTTCTTGAACGTGTGTGAAAATAAGACAAAATGGCTTCATGAAAGCATGCCCTAAATGCAACGGTTATTGAGATAATTTTTATTTATTTTGTAAATATTTTCTCTGAACAGGCTGGAGGAAAGTTAATCAAATATTCATGGTAAGTATTACTCAAGACTAGGCACCTTTAACAACTATTCTTATCTTAATATGGCATTCCAGTGACGCAGAAACCGAACAAGGTGTCCCCTTTTTAAAAAAAAATTACGCCCCTGTCTTTTCCATCATTCTGATTAGAGTTTTGAAATCTACATTCAATTTTCCATAAGAAGTAGGTACTCTTGCAAAATTTTGTTTGGATTAGCAGTATTGCTGTGGATTTGTAAATCCGAAATTACAGCAATTTGATTAATTTTCCTTCAGTCTGTTCAGAGAAAATTTTTGTAGAGTAAGAAAAAAATCAACACCCTGTATCTCAGTAACCGTTGCATTTAGGATATACGTTCATGAATACTTTTTGTCTTATATTTTTACACGTGCTACACGCACACGAAGCTGTGACCTACCTTTTAGATACACCCTATATAAAAGACCCCATTTATTTTTTGGCAAATATTGCTTTAAAATTATTTTCACTTATACAGGCTGGTCCATTCCTTTTGCACAACACCTTCCTTTGTTTCTTTTTTAATGGAACACAGATATGATTGCTTTGTTGAATTGAAGGCCCACTTGGTTGACCGTACATTTGGTCTAACTCCCACCGTTTCGGTGTTATTTGACGTTAAATATTGCCATTTCTAAAATTTCATCAATTTATAACTTAGAAACAGCACGAGATATTGAAAAATATCGGGCTTAATTGGAAAATACTGCTGACTTGACCTGACCGCTGACCTGAGGTATTTTTTGTAATTTTTGACTTTTGACCAATCAGAAGGCATTATATTCCAATCTCATTTGACAGCGAATTGAAATGCCCGCATCCTAGGTTTTAAGCCATTTGTAAATGCCTCCTACCGTTTTAAAGTTTTAATCGATAAAATTTAAAAAAATACGATTTTTAACGTGAATCAACCCTTAACTTCAAAAAAAGAAAACTCAAAGACTGGAACAACTAAATACGTAAATAAATAGCCACCATGTTGACGGAAGCCATGGCACTTAGAGTGACGTCACACCACTCGAATATAGAGGACTATTTTACAATAAATGACAAAAAAGTGAGTTTGTTGCTGTGGAAGGTGAATAATATTTCAATTGCTATGGGTTTAAAATATTTTTCTACACCTATTTAATTATATGACAATTATTAGCATTTTCTTCGTGAAATATCGTAATTCACTGTATTCGGCCAATCACAAATATACATTCAATAATCACTGTTTCCCTGATCCAATGATATTTTATATCGACCGCGATCAACTCTTGCTGGAGCTGACAATCGACTTGAGTGACAGCCAAATGTATCGCCATATTACTTGTTTACGTTTTCCAACGTATGCACTTCGTACGAGTAGGTACCGATTAATCCGTGCAAACTAACAATTCAACCACTAAAACTGCCAGAATTTAACAATGGAAGGGACAACTCCAAATTTATATATTACCAACTGCAGGCAGGCCCTAAGGGAAAGAAAACAAAAAAAACTGCACAAATTTCAATATATATTCATAGTAAGTAGTTCATTTATTGAAAAATCAAAATTAATGTATTATGATAGTGTTCCATTAAAGTTATCAAATTTGAGACTAATTTATTTGTTTAATAGGTGTAGAAAAAGCATAGTATTATATTCGCGATTATGACCATTATTCACTCAGATGATTTGCGCCACTCGCCTTCGGCTCGTGGGCTCAAACTTCATCTTCATATAATAATATATTATTATATTAAAATTCCCAACGGATGATAATAAGATTTTCCTTTATAAAATAAAAGTAATTCTACTTAAAGCGAATTAAAATTTTAAGAAGCCGGTTTGATTGAGGCCAGATTAATATTTGGCAAGGAAATTTTAATAAATTAAAACAAAAAAGGTGGGTAATTCCGGACATTTTGGATGAAGCAGGTCTTCGCCTGCATCATCGTACGCGTACGGTTTACGAAATCCCAGTCAGTGGTGAGCCTTGAATTTGAGTTTACGATTTCTGGGATTAGCCCGTCGGGAACTATTACGAAACCTTTATGTACATACGGGGTTGGCCGTTTATTGTAGATGAATCTGCTGCAAGAACTTATTTAAATGGAAAACTATTTTTCATTCTTGTAAGCGAGAGCTTAATCGTATTGTTTGATTAGCAATTATAAATTAGCATAGAAAGACGGCAATTTCTGTTTATAATTACTGCAGGAATGCCTCAAGAAGTTTCCCGTTTTTCCCAAAGCATTTAAAGATTTGTACAAAAGAAGGTAATTTATTAATTTAGACTAATGGTTTACTAGATTTCCAGAATCGTGATTAACATGTGTTGAAAGCTTAACGAACTCTCTTCTATTAAAATTAGCAGGTACACACTGCGCACCAAAATTAGTGCATGATTTCTATAAATCTCTTTTTCGGTCTTCAAGAATAAAGGTTTCATGCACTGAACCTTTTCAAATAACTTAAATAAATGAAAATTCGGTATTTAGTCATAGGAACTTAGTTTTATTGCCAGAAACAAAATAACCAACTTGAAAACAAACAAAATATCGGTGGCTAGTTTTCATTATCCCAACAGACGTATTTGCAAACGAACTGTAATGATTGTCTGCTGTGTGAAGCTGATTACCTGGATGCAACCTTCTTACGAGAAAGTAAACGAAATTCCTTGTAGGTGTAGCAAGTAGACTGTTGCTCCTCCACCCGCACTGAAAATAAATTTAATATTTTCTGTCAGCCTCCACTGGATGAATATGAAGTTTTTTATCGCCATCCTATTCTAATAATTTTGCAATTTTTAACAAGACTATTTAAAAATTTTACGCCTTCACCTTTTCAACTTTCAAGGATGTCCAAAAATTGTCATGTTATTTTACATTTAAAAATATTTCACATCAAAATGGTCATCCAGTTAATGAGAATGAAGCACCAGTTATAAATGCAGCAATTTTGTATCTTAGAGACGCTTACAAAAATAAATTTTAAAAACGGAAGAATTTAAATGCACATTATTTCGAACATTAGATTGGATATTCTCGCACTAAAATTTTAGTTCTGTCTTAGAATTCTGCTACATATTTAGGAAGTCAAATAATTCGCGATGGTAGGAGCTCTAGAGCTATAAAACAAAGAATAGCGCAGGGCCGAGTTGCATTTAATAAAAAGAAACAACTATTATATCCAGTACGGTGCTTTGCCCTGCACCCTCGAACCATGCAATTGCTTGCCATGCACATTCGAAACATGCAATAATGAAAAACTTCTAAAATACAAACAACTACTGCTAGTTGAGCACGAAAGTACGTAGAGATCCAAGGATGCTCCAAGCCCAACGATATGTTTGGGGTAGCATCCCGTATAAGATCTCGTAGTACATACACAAAATCTGGATTTAGTTCTATAATTCAATGCCTGGCGGGGTATTTGCCCGAAGAGTAGTTGTTCGAACGGTCCAGTACCACTCATAATTCGGCAAATAATTAGCTCTTGCTAATACTTGCACCAAGCGTGTAAATAAATATATACAGCAAGCAATATTGCATGATTCGAGTGTGTATGGCAAAGCACCGTACTGATGAGTCCCAAAAAGACGAAACCGGTGGTCTACGGTTTTCCATGCATATTCGAAACATGCAGTATTGAAAAACTTCTAACAAAGACTTTTCATAATAGGAGACTAGGGCTTTAGCCTCCAGATCTATTGACCTAAGTTCGCCCATGCCTTTTGTTTCTCAAGCAGCTCTAAATAAAGATATCCACAGCAAATTTTATTAGATTAGCAGTTTCCCAGATACATATATTAAATTATAGTTCCCTTTCAGCATCTGTTTTCCAGTAGGTGAAATCAGATGTTGTAGTACAGAAGTTGTTTTAGGAATGTACGGTTCACAATTAGAAAACTACATATTGGTAGTAATCCGAGTAGTAATCTGACTAATTCCATGGCGGAGTTGCTACTATTCATGAGTAGATGTCTCTCTACTACTATCTGCTAGTTAAAATTTCTAATTGCTTATTATTATTATATATTATTCATCAATATTAAACACGTTTGACAACTTCCGAAATGAAAACTGTATCTAATGCATTTTAAGTAAGAAATTTTACATCCTTAACATTAAGGAGGAAATAACTTTTAATTTTGCTTAATTTTAGAAGTATTAGTGAAAATCATAAATATTTGAATTAAAAAAAAATCTTTCTTTGTCTTGTCCACTAGGTGATAAGCATTTTTAAGATGACTCGGAAGAATTTGTATTTTGCGTTTTAGATGGCATCTTTTTTGTCAAAAAATTATCTCTTATCTGGTGTTGTATCAAGTTAGTAATGTTACAAAAATTCTAAATATGGAAAAACTTTGTGCAATATTGCTAAATCAGCTACGCATAACACATTTGGAGGTTTCTTATAACTGCAATTTTCGATGTGCATACCTAACTGGTCTGTTACTTATACACCATGCAGAATTGGGGATGGTTCCTTAACAAACAGAAGACCGATCATTGTTACTAAACATGATTGTTTCCACTCAAAAACTGGGAATGAACATTTGACATAAGACATAATGGTCAAATTAAATTGTAATTGTATTGCTGTTTCTTAAAAAACTTTACTCGTCGTTTCTGACTTAATACATATACTTATGTACTTAACTAAACATAACAAGTTCCAAATTTAGATAAATTAATTGTTAAATGATGAATACATATAAAAATTGCGACAATTAAACTATTCATTGTGCCAAAGCAGATGGCGAACATAATAATTATTAGTTAGTAAAATAAATTTTTTAACGATTTGTAGTATGACGTTGGTTAGGCCTTTTTTAACCTTTGTGCGTTTTCAGTACCACAATGGATTTTAATCTCTGGGGTTAGCTAACGTCACCACAGCCGCTTCAATTGCATTTCAAGCCACAAACTACGTATGTAGGTACGCTTTGAACTTGATATCGTAAATTTGTTGTTGCTGATAATAAAGATTAGTAGCACTGACTGCTAATTTTTATGTTGGGTTATTTTACTTAGGAAGTCTTATGCAGGCTTAGATAATAAAATAAATAAAGATAATTATGTACTCGTAATTTATAATTTTCCTATATGTAATTAGTCAAATTACAAATTACCCGCAAAGTTTATTGCCTTGTTTGTGTCTTCTGGAAATGAACTACGGAAAAATCCTGGGAAAAATTTAATTGAAGCAAAGAAAAGTTTATTGTTGCTTTTAATAAGCAGATTAGGTAGGTACCTACCTATTACATGCCTGTTATACGTGTAGGTTGTCACATCGGTGGGTTGGATGGACAAAATATAGAATGCGGTTTCCGTTTTAATCGAACGGAAGGTACACCCTTAGAAATAATTTAAATCTAGCGTTTGAGGGTTACACGGTTACACCACATGTTTTTCTAATGGAACAATACAACACTCTTCCAGAGTCTCTGCGTTAGGGCATAATGCTATATTAGTGAATAAGACTAATGTTTTTATGGTTTCAATTCTTCTAGTGTCCGTCTTGTAAAATATGATTTTGATGACAGTTCCATCGAACGCACATTAATTTTATCCATTCGATTCAACACGTGGCACAGTGGGACCCAATTACCTGAAAAGGTTGCCAAAATTCTAAAAATTACAAGATGTCTCGTATGGGGTCAGACATTTATTGGAGAAATGTTCCAAAAATTAATTCCTAAAAGGTGTTGGTTTCTACTGGTCTCTAGGGTTTGAAACAAATTATATCGACACACAAATGTGAAACTTGGGATCCCTGTTG